>OY725330.1:3113963-4313963 GCA_963242795.1 Inga leiocalycina
AACATCGCCTATTGCAAGGTTATATATTAAAATATCTGATGATCACAAGTAAAATACTTTCTCTTTTGGGAAATTGCTATTTTAAAATGAGTTTGGTTGGATTTACGAGCAGGCAAATGCACATTTGGGACGTGCGAAGTGCCTGTGATATCTCCACCGCCACCGGCTGCCGTGGGTGATGGAGGAGGCCAGCCTTCTTCCAATTCCAGAGGCATCGAACCCGCCAACTTGCTGCAATCTGCTGCTCTTATTTGGCATTAGCAACTTTCATGTCTTCCACATGACATGGCTGGGTTACACTTTTTTCGTTCTTCCCTTGGTAATTTTTGGCTCCATCTAGTATTCATTCATTCCATTTTTCACTGATTCAATATTTTTAGCCACTAAGCTAGTTCACTTTTGTTCCTTTTGTTCAGTTCTTGTACGTTATTGATTTTTGATTCATACATATATATATGTCGTGCCTTTATTTCGAATGCTTCTGGTTGTTTATCTCTAGTCCTCCTCCATCCCATCAACATTCTCATGGGTTAGTCTGTAGCCTTGCTTTTCTGGCCCAAGGTTGTTCTAAAACTCATGGCTCATGAGTCCTTTCTCAAAACTCTTCTGGTGATCCATAAAGTAGAGACATCCGAATTCATCACACATGAACTACTTCAGAATGGAATGTACTAAAGCTATAGTTAGATGGCGAGAAAAATACAGGGAAAGAATGTTAAACGTGAAAACTCTTAAAAATAGTAATTTTATTCATTATTTTAGAAATTTTCGTTCTTAGAATTCTCTCCCTCTTATTTTCTCCTCACTTATTTCCCCATCCAAACATAATCTTAATGTTTTAAAAATTACATCATTCTTAAAAGGAAAATAACAGAAAAAGAATATGAAAATTGTAAAATCTTAAATCAGATATTTTTCATCAAATGGATTGTAAATTACTTATTAAGCGTAATTATCATCTTATCAATTATAAGACAGCAAATCTGATTTAGAAATTTTCTAATCTTTAGGTTTTTTCTATCATTTTCCCTTCTGATAATAAGTGGAATATTATTTTTTTTCATTTGCCCAAATGGCATGATCAATGAATATGCTATTTGTATATGCGTCTTTTTCACTGCCTTATCAGTTTATTGAAATCATCCCATTTATTGTATATTAATTCACCAGTCGCATTTTATCCCCTAAAAAAAAAAATGAAACAGCTATTGAGCATTGATCAGTTCTTTCCCGGTTAATTGAGATTTTTAAAAATGTCTATTCTCCATCAAGTGCTGCCAACTTGCCAAGTGCAATGGGCATAATCAAATTAACCATTATTTTGATCCAACAAGCACCGTCGACGTGTGTGAATATAAAACGTCAACAAGTCCATCATGTACTTATGGGCTAGTTTCATTGAAGCTTGGCCTCATCTGTCTATTTATATTCTCATTACATTCTTATATATAATAAGAAAAATATTTTCTTTTTGGTTTTTGGCAAGATACTTTTAAATGTTTTGATTTTGATCATTATGCTTAATGACATTAACTTTTAAGTTTTAACTTTATTAATTTAGACAAAATCCTTATAAAATTATAGCGTCTAAGAACTAAGAGAAGGCAAAAAAAAAAAAAAAAAAGAAAAGTGAAAAGTAAAAACCATGATTTGAAACTGTATGACCAACATTAAACATTTAATCAAATTGTCAAGAAGTTTAAGAACCAACAATAATATTATCTCAATCTAAAAATAAAGTAACAAGGAAAAACCATGGCTGGAGAGGGCAGAACTGGAAGCTGCCCCAGTAATGTTGTTGAGAGATGAGAACAATTTTTAGGTTATTAGTATGACAGTGTTAATTAGAAGGCATCCTGCTAAAATGCCCTCAATTCAGCTGTCATCAAAAAACTACCACTGACGTGATGTCACAATAGCTTGTGTGCGAGTGTTTTATTTTAAAATTTATATTTAAAAAAGTGATTCTAATCCCTAATGTTAACAATCCTCCGAATATTTTTTATTTTTTCAATATCACTCTTTCATAGAATTTATTATTTTAATCTCGCGTCTATTCTCTACAATGCAATGTAAACACATCCTAAAATATTGTTTTGGAGAACCGGAAGTCCCCCCCTTTTTCAAGGAAGAAAGTTACGTAGGCCCATATATTTTCGTTTGTTCATACAGAATGCGAGATTAACGCGACACATTAATTTATAAATATAAGGTTAAAGTATAGTTTTTCTTCTTTAAATTGCATCAAATATCATTTTAATCCTTTAAATTTATAAAGTATAGTTTTAATCCTTCAGTATTAACACCGTTAATTTTTACTAACGGAAAAAGCTGAGTCAGCAATTAAATGCTGACAAAACATATTTTTTTTTCATTATTTAGTATAATGATTATTTATATTTCAAAATTAAATTAATATGCGCCTTCTCCTCTTCTCTACCCTTGTTTGATAATGGTATCTCCCTCCATCACCAATTTAATGCTTCCTGATCATGTTAAGGTATGTGGCAGCGGCTAGTTAATTCTCTATCAAAAATTGCTGATTTTTTTTTTTGGTGAGAAAAATTTTTCTGGTTTGAGAGATGCAAATGATGTTATTTCCATCTCTCCCACACCAAAAACCTAGCTGCCAATTCGCCTCCAAAGAGCGAAACTGTAGGACCGACCAGGAACTGTAAAACAACATTGCATCAAACCAAATGTACTATTTCCCATTGAACAAAAAATTGGATCGGACTGGCCAGTGCGACCGGTTGAACCGGGAACTGGTCAGTGGTCCGGTCCGATCTGATCATTGAATTGTGATCTAGTCGAACTGGTTGAAACCGGTCAAAACCGGTTGGACCGGTTTTCATTTTTTAATTATTATTTTTTGCTATTTTTTAGGAAAAAATGGAAAATTAAAGACCAAAATGAAGAAAAAAGTAGATAAAGAAAGAAAAAATATAAAAAAAATGAAGAAGATAATAAAAAAAATTATTTAAAAGGATATATCATTACATAAGTATAAGTATTATAACTAATACTAATAGATTTTAAGCATTTTTTTCTAAAAATATTCATTTTTATCTATAGAAGTTTAAAAATATATTAATATATATATTGCTACTAATAAATTATAATATTTTAATATGGCCGGTTCAACTACGGGTTAGATCCCGATTGACCTATTAACCCTTGAACCTGTACCATGACCGGTTCATTATCCGGTCCGGTTTTTCGTTCCTTTCTATTTCCACTCAAAAATTAATATCTAAGCCCTCTCCCTCATTATTTCCTCTCATTTCCTAATCTCTTTACTCAAAAATTCACAAACCTCCATTATTTTTTATCCCTTCTCAGTTCGCAGAGAGAAAGAGAGGGACCTGTTAGAGAAAAAAAGTTTAAAATTTATTTGGGGGTGCTCCCATTCGTTGGACTTTTTCTGAACCATGTAATTGCAGAGACACCATTAAAAAGGGCGGAGGAGAAGGGAGGAAGACACAGATTTTTTTTTTATCTTAATTTAATTTAATTTTAAGATACAAAAGATCATTACACTAAATATTTTTTTTTAACCAAAATTATATGAAAACGCATCTTTTCAGCATTTATTGGTTGAGGTAGCATTTTCCGTTAATGGAAGTTGACGGTGTTAATATTAAAGGATTAAAACTATACCTTATAAATTTAAAGGATTAAAATGATACGTGATGTAAATTTAGAAGACTAAAAATATACTTTGACCTAAATATAAATATAAATGTGTTAAGTTGCACCTGTATTGCAGAGTACAAATAATTATAGCATAGCGTCTCTTTTATTTTTTTGATTTGGATAGATTATTGCAGAATCTGATCCGGACGATGACGTAGGCCGAAGCTGTTCCTCATTTATCACAATTTATTGCATTAATTAAAAGCATGGTGGCACTTATTCGGCTGAAAAATAAAAAAGAAAAGAAAGGTCCCACGACGTTGAGGTAAAAAGGAAATGGGGCAAGAGAAGCGTGGCTTTCATTACTATCTGTTCTTTTTTGAGGAAAGTGTGCAAGACGGGACTAGTTTAATTAATTTGCATCATCCAAAAATGTGAGGCACCAGCATAATTTAACGACATCAGAATTTTTTATTTAACGATAAATCCATAATAATGCAAGAGCCATTTAAAAAAGTTAAATAAAATTACTTTATCATAACATATATTTTTATATGTCATTGAATTATATATTAATTTCTAAATCAAGTAATTTAATTTAAAGAAAAATGATAAAGATAGATATTTGGGAGAATCCCTTAAAAAGAATTTGAAAATTAGAAAATAACAAATTAAATTTTTTACTAAGAGTTGATTAGAAAATATCAAAACTTGATAAGTTATTCCTAATCTTTTTTTTAAAAAAATATCTTATTTATTATTTTCTAATTTCTAAATTCTTTTTAAAAGATTCACCCTAAATATTTTGATAGTACTTATTTAATTTTATTAACCTGTTAAGAAAAATCAACTGACACTAAAGACCAGATGATGTATTATCCTTGGTACATAACTGCATCTCTCTTCGATTAAAAAAATTCATGAAGGAACCGCGACAGTTTGGTGACTTTGGTGTGTGTCCAGATAAGAAGCGCCAACCAATACGAAAAAGAGGAAGGTGGTTCAAATGACGTATAGTACTGACCTTCCTTCCACACCAAGCATGGTTCGTGTCCGAATCCAAGCCTCCCATTCGTTGTATATTTGATTTCTTAATTCTTCGTTCCTTATTACGTGTCTCCCTCCACACCTCATCTTTTTCTACCATTATTCCCTCTAATATCTTCCCTATGCCACATAAAGAAGATTATTCATATATCTTTAAGAAACCAGATATAAAAGATTCGTATTTATGAGTTAAATTTACATATTAAGGTGAACTAATTTATTTACGACACAAATTTCTACATTGCCTCGCTTGTGTAAATCAGACTTATATAAAATTTGCAAGATCTTTCTGTTTTTATTAATTTTCTTGACTAAGACCTATGGTTAAATTTTTCATTTATTCGCGTCACATTAATCAATTATCCTTGTATGTTCTAATACAAAATAGCTATTTTTCCCTTCCAAAAATTCTTAAGAGTTGGTATTCAGCTTTCTGATATAAAAAAAAATCTATTAAAACGTGTACAAATAAATGTGAATAAAGATTACAATAAGTTTCATCAAATATGTAAATAAATTATATTACTATGCTAAATACTACGTATAAGACCTGTTTTATAATGGAATTCATACCACACAACCACAGGTAGTATTTAGATAACGTTACTATATGTGTGTTTGGATTAGCTTTTTTTAATAGTTTTTACGACTAATGAGGTAAGTGTGTGAGAGGAGTTTTATATCTGGTTGTGCAAACCATGGTTTGAAACCATGGTTTTGGAAGTTCCCAAACACACACGTAGTACTGGTTTCTGTATTCCAGTGACATATTGGTCCTACCCAAAAAAAAAAAAAGTGGATGGTTCCATGCGCGGAAAAAATCCCCATCAGCGAGGACAGAAAGTTGTTTCTTATAGTTGATAAATGAATAGTAGAATGATTCAAACAATTTCAAGTACGAGGTAAAATAAATATAAATTCATTTTTTATATCTTTATCATTCACCGCACAGAATAAACTTTATATGCTGGGCAGTTGAAAAGATAGCGTGCGAGCATAGTAATGGTCGTATAATTTTTCAAAAGCGCGCAAACACACGTGTAGAATTCTCATTTTCAATTGAAAAATAACATAAAAAACAGTGCTGTTTAAACATGACCGAATCACTAGTTCGAAAAATTGAACTGAAAACCAGTCCAATGTTTAGTATGGTTATAAAAGGAAACTGGAAATCCAGAAAATCGGCCAAGACACGGAGAACTTAACTTGAACTGGTAAACCATAATTGAATCAGTCGAACTGATGGTTGCATAATTTTCCCTATTTTTAAAAATTTTAATCCATATTTATAAGCCACAGCTCATACCTTCCCAACCTCCATAACTAACAAGCACTGGGTAAGGAAGAAAAATCAACAAATATGCAAGGAATATGTGTGTATATATATATATATATCATTTGAAATCAGATACTACCTCTCCTTAAATATAAGAACAGCTTGACTTTTAACTTAGAGATATTAAATAAACTAATTAAGTTTTATTAAAGTATTATTCTTTTTTAAATTAATTCGTTTAGTTTATAAATTGATATATAATATAATCATGTAAAATATATACTATAATTAAATAATTTATTTAAATTCTTTAATTTCTAAAAAAAAAGTCAACTGACATTTTCTAAAGTTATAAATTATAAATCATAGTGATGGGAAAAATATAAATCATAAAATAATTATTAACGAAGGTAATTGAGCATAGATAATTATTTAATGGTATTTTGGATTTAAATATTTATTTGTATATTACAAATAATTATTTAAGCTAATAATCCAATAGAATAAAACTGTTAACCACTCCATCGACCACTTCAATGGCCGGTTTCAACAATATGATAAAAATACAAGCATCCTAATCCTATTTTGGATGTTGCAAGAAAGAGGTGAGAGTGGGGAAGCCAGCGGGTGAATTCACCTAATGGGGCTATGACATCTGATGTCGCCTGTTTTCTTCTCCCCATTCCCTATCTCACCAAATCCCCGTTCGTCTCTTTCACTCATCTTCCTTCCTCTTAACTCTTTCCTCCTCCTTCACCTCTGTTTCTCACACACAGAACCAGCTCCCACCTCTGTTTCTTCCTCCACCGGAGAAGCCTCAACTCACAAACTCAACCAATGAAGGCAACCCAGTTCACGCTCTCTCTTCTCTTGCACTTAATTTCCTCTCTTTTCTCACTCATGAATTCCCACTCGCTCTTTCATTTTTCTGCAGGCCTTTGTTTGCCCTCGTGATTTACGAACCTCTCTCCTTGTAATCGCATGTCTGGTTTCCTGTTCCTCCGCCCTCAAGGTCCTTCTCCTTCTTCCGGCTCCTTCCTCTTGTTTTATACCGCTAGATGTTAATCTTTTCTAATGTGTGGTAGCAGATCGGAGAAACCTGTGGATCGCAGAACAAATGCGACGCCGCCCTCAGCTGTCAGACGTGCCCTGCGAATGGGAATACTCGACCCAGATGTGCCCGGATCCAGCCTACGAGTCCCGCTACCAAGGTCGATCATATTTTCCATTTTCATTTTATTAAATTGTTTTTTAAGCTTTTTTTTTTTTTTTTTGGTTGTTTAGGTGAAAGGTTTGGCGTTCAATCGCTATTCGTGGCTCACTACTCACAACTCTTACGCCCTCGCCGGAGCTAGATCGGCCACCGGTTCTTTCCTCATATCTCCTATGAATCAGGAAGACACTGTTGCCGCTCAACTCCAAGTATGTACTTCCTCTTTTTTTTCTTTTCCTTCCTGCGCTAAACCAAGAGAGATGTGGTCTTTTTCTTTGCCAGAAAATTCTGGAGAATAGGTATCTGGAATGTGCTGTTTTTAATCTCACTCACTCTTATTATAACGCCAGCTTGAAATTAATAAAACAGCCTCCTTAACAAGGAGACCAACCGATTTCAGTTCCATTTTTGTTAAAGTTGGTGATCATCGGATTCGCCAACTAATGAATTGACATGGTTTATAAATGCATTTTTAAATACTTATTTAAGTATATGCATTTCTGGTTGCTCTTATTTTTCTTTTATTCCAAGTTGAGACACGGATTTACAATATTATTAATTATTGATTTTATGGTAACAGATACTAGTGAATACACTTTTTTTGCCAACAATAGTGAATGCACGCTGCCCCCTTTATAATCTGTGTATGGAACGATTTTTTTTTAATTTTTTTTGCCCCCCTTTTCCGGGGCCATGAGTCGTGAAACGAATATTAATATTGGAAAACAAACAGATCCTCTCTGTTTCCCCCTCCCCCCCAAAAAAAACAGAGATAGCAGACAGTGGGGATCATGTGATTCATTAAAATAATATTTTCTTAGCTGTGAAACTGATATTCATAGCTTCAAAAAAGCAGAGTCAATACAAAACAGCAGTTACCTTCCCTCATTAAAAAATATTCACCACCTCTTGAGAAAGTAATATAATTATATTCAAATTGATTTCTTCGGTACAGTTGCCATTGTGATTCAACAATTTGCAAATTTGACCCAAAAGAAAAAAAGTAAATACTACCATTTAGAATAGATCGCGATCAACATGTTTCTGACACATTGTTTCTCCTTTGGTTGTTGGGTGTGTAGAATGGAGTTCGAGGACTTATGTTGGACATGTATGACTTTCAAAATGATGTATGGCTATGTCACTCTGCTCAAGGCAAATGTTACAACTTCACTGCATTCGTAAGTGCGTGACTCTGTTCATTCATTCTATCCTCGGAACTTAATCAGGCCCTTTTCAATATTTCACACGGTGTAACATCTTCCTCTGCCTCTCAATCAATCCTAAATTCCTAACTTCACTAACTTTGGGTGCCCAGCAACCTGCCGTTAACGTGCTCAAAGACATTCGATCATTTCTGGACAAAAATCCCTCAGAAATTGTCACCATCTTCATTGAGGACTATGTCACATCCCCTAATGGCCTAACTAAGATCTTCCAAGCTTCTGGCCTCAGCAAGTACATGTTCCCTGTGTCTCGGATGCCCAAGAACGGCGTAGATTGGCCTACTGTCGATGACATGGCGCAGAAGAACCAACGTTTGGTCGTCTTCACCTCCAAATCTAACAAGGAAGCTTCGGAGGGAATTGCTTACCAGTGGACATATGTGGTTGAAAACCAATGTGAGTTTAATCTTAGGACTAAAATGAGAAACGTGTTTTTTATTGTTTTCATTTTTGGCTACAGAGCTTAAGACCAGTTTTGTTTATGTGGGAAAATTTCAGATGGAGATGAAGGGATGGTGTCTGGTTCTTGTCCAAATCGCGCAGAGTCACCAGCCATGAACACAAAATCAAGGTCCCTGGTTCTCCAGAACTTCTTCCATTCTACTCCCAATCGATCCCAGGCTTGTGCAGACAATTCGGGTCCATTACTTAACATGATGAAGACTTGCTACGATGCAGCTGGCAAACGATGGCCAAATTTCATTGCTGTTGATTATTACCTGGTAAGTGGATTCTCAAATCCTTAATCCTGCTGATTGTGTTATGCACTTCACCTTGGGAAAATAGTTCATAAATTTATTGATGATGACTGCTGTTGAAGAGGAGTGATGGCGGAGGAGCCCCGGAAGCTGTTGATGAAGCCAATGGTCATCTGACTTGTGGATGTGGCAACATTGCGTATTGCAAGGTTTGATTTCCTCCACCTTTTCCATACTTGTTTATGGCTTTTTAACATAGCGAGGTTACAAATTGGTGCTATATTAGGTTATGTGGAGATGTAAATGAGAGGTGTTTGCATTAGTTAGTAGCTTCAATAAGAAGGCAAACCTGCAACGTTTGACTTGGTAATTTGTGACATGTGAACAGGCAAACGCGACGTTTGGTACTTGTGATGCCCCTCCAGTTTCTCCGCCTCCACCCGCTGGGGCAGAGGCCACTGCAGGGAACCAGCCACCACAAAGTCCTGCAAGCTTAGCTGACATGGACAAACCGGCCCAGTTACTGCATGGGATATTACTGGCCGTGGCGACAATCTTTGCATGGTTATAAGATGTATGTTTTGCTCCACATTCTGGGCATGTGAATATATTGGATTATCCGTTCATTCTGATTCTGAGATTTGTGAGGAACAGGGAGTCTTTTCCGGCTCCCCTGGCGGTTATTTATTATGTTATGACTAGCTTTGTTTAACTGTGCACTTATTTCTCCAGTTCTCTCTCTCTCTAATTATGCGCTGCCTTTCGGGGAGGCTCAAGCTTCGCATTGGTTTTTTCAGCGAAATAATTATACTAGGTAGACTACTAGTAATACCAACGACAACAACAAGCACATGGTTTGTGGGGAACCAGGCCGGGTTAGGGCTGTCATGGGCATCAACAAAGTTTGGCCATTGAAAGGACCTTTCCTAAGTGAGGCCACAATCTATCAATTCCAAAAATTTGGGTCTATTCCCAATCCTGGAACCAAGATGGCATATATTCCATTCTCTCTCTCTCTCTCTCTCTAACAAATCGATGCCCTCACGCTTGCGCTGTATCTTAAGCAGTTGAATGCTCTAAGCTCTTTTTATGTTCACAAAAGTTACGATCAGGGAAAAATAGATTGGGGGGGAAACTCTTCAAGGAGGAACTTGATATCGTTGGAACAACTTCCTCACTTCCTAGCCACATACGCATACAGAATTGTCATTTGTCAAAGTTGATCATAAAAGAAGGGTTTCCAAATATGCACAGAACCAAGTTATCAGAGGGCAAATTAAACTACATAAAACACCCTAAATAAAATTGACACTCTGCATATCATCTCGGCTTTGAGTGTTTGCTGTAGTAAAAGCAATCTCGACAATGTATTGTGTTTTTAATCAAGCCAAGTTCAGGCAGATCAAAACAAAAGACGTATGACAACAACCTTATAATGGATATACCGTGAGATAACTTTACATGTCCCGGTCCAAAATAAAGCTGCAAGCTCCCCTCCGTAGAGGCAAAAGCACGAACAGAGAAAATGAAGCAGATCTTCCTTCTGAAGGAATTGAGGCTATGGGCTGGGGTTAAGAAGCCAAAATATATATACAAGACCAAATTATGCTGAAGCCTGGTGGATTAAAATCGCATTTGGCATTAGCGAACGACAGGTTGTAAAGGAATGGGCGTTGGGCTCCACAAGCTCTCGGTCATTATAGATACAGCTAATGCATAATTCGTTGCTTTTCTCCTTCAAGGTGTGGTCTTGTCTCACTGGCTTTGCTGCATCTCTCTTTCAAACTTTACCTTAATTACCAGACCCAGTTGCCTCCCCTTTTGATCTATCCTCATCATTAGCTGAATTTTCCGCATCCTGTTTCGCCCGCCGATCCTGAATTGACAAAAGTGACAAAAATCAGTTTCATGGTGGTAGGATCATGAAACTATCAGGGATATACGTAATACTTGCCATCTAATACATAAAATGTGGTATGCTTTTGCATTTAGTTTCTGTGGGTTTACTTGGAAAGCAGGAGAGTAACATTGCTAAAATGCAAATGACCTTAGATCTTACCATAATAACTCAAGAGGTTGTGATGGCAGCATCGAACATTAATGTAATGGATAACTAGAAGTCCTTCAAGGTCTTTCTCTTATTGAACATTCAAAACAGTTTTGTGAATGGAAAAGTAGTACTTCGTTAAATTGAAAGCACGGCTTCCTATTATTTTATTTTTTTTCCAAATTTAAGTTGTCTTCCCAATATGAATCATCTCTTAATATATTTTCTTAACTGTTGAGCTTGGGGAAGCAGAGGATATAAGAAAAAGATTAAACACTAGAGATGTAAAACAAGAGAATAGCAGAAGATGGCACACACAATTCAATGTGGGAAAAGGCCCAATGTGAGAGACAAAAAACCACGGGCAACAAGGGAAAAATTCCACTATTAAAAAACAGTACATCATTTTTTTAAACCTATTTTGCTTGCTTTGTTACCTCTCTGTGAGAAGAATCCTCAGCTTCGAGCATATGTATGATATGCCCCATTTTAGGTCGCTTTTGTGCATTAGGATCAGTGCAACGTAAAGCTACAAGAAGGGCTCGCTTGAGTGCCCTTGAACTTGGTTTCTCAGGGAGCTTGGGATCCAAAACTCCCTCTGCATTCCTGTCACTAACCATCTTCTTGAGCCAGTCAACTAAATTGACCTGAAAATCGCCATTTTCAGTTACAAGAACAAGAAGTAGGAACAGATTGCAGCAGCCGTATCAAAATGACAAAAGTGAGGTATGCGAAAAAAAACCTCTTCCGGAGGCCGACTGTAATCAACTGGATTCCTTCCTGTAATTATTTCCATAATAAGAATTCCGAAACTGTACACATCGCTTCGTTCATTTAACATTCCAGTACTTGCATATTCGGGAGCTACATATCTGCCAAAGGGGAAATGATGTCAAGCAATGGCTGCCAACTTAAGGGAATAGAACAGAACAATGGGAGAATTTACAAACCCGAATGTGCCCATGACACGTGTGGTAATGTAGCTGCTATCAGCGCCAAGGAGTTTTGCAAGCCCAAAGTCTGACACCTTTGAATTCCATTGCTTGTCGATCAGAATGTTGCTTGATTTAATATCACGGTGAACAACTTTTGGTTCCAACCCCTCGTGAAGATAAGCTAGCCTGTTGAATTAAATCACCGATCAGTTTAGACTTCAGAATAAAAAGGAAGTAAAGCAGAGATCAATAAATTAACTTGTTACTTGCCCTTTTGCTGTTCCCAGAATAATGTTCATTCGAATTTCCCAATTCAGAGGACTGCAAGGCCCAACATCCCCATGCAGCCACTGCTCCAAGTTCCCATTGTCAACGTACTCATATACGAGCATTCTATCAAAAATATTTTACCAATAGAAGAATTTGTTGATATACAGAGACCTCTTATAAAGTAAAACAGATTACAGGATAAAATAGAAATAATTGGTAGTTGCAGATGTTGCAAGGGAGTACCTATGAGCTCCTTCAGCACAATATCCCAGCAACCTTACCAAATTCTTGTGCCGGACTCGTCCTATAGCTTCCACTTCGACCTTGAACTCTTTCTCAGCTTGTCCCCTTACGTTATGAGCGCATCACATACCAAACTTATTATTTTGTACCAAACCAGAATAATCCCTAAATGCGAGAGGAAAGTACCTATTATTGAGCAAATTCTTCACTGCAACGTTAGTATTGTCCTTCAGAATACCATGGTAAACAATTCCGTAGCCGCCTTCCCCGATTACGTTCTCGTCGGCGAACCCATTCGTCGCATCTTCGAGCTCTCTCAGAGTATACCAGTGACCCCAACCCAAATGCGACACTTCGGGAATCACCGTAGGTACCTGATCGACGGGCCGTACGTCCCCACTTCCGTGCGAAGACGACCGAGCCAGAGCACGTTCAGGGAACGAAATTCTATGATTCTTCCCAATCTCAAATTGAATTCGGTTGATCCCGGATGGATTTTCTTCTTCCGATGTTGGGAGCAGAGTCTGGCGTTCAATTCCGGGAAGCGGGTCCAGTTCGGGAGACGGGTCGGATAGGATACGGGTTCCTTTTAGCTTGGAATCGTGGTGATGGTCGATTCTAATCTCGTGGATCTCTTTGGAGACGATTGGGATTGATGGTCTGTGAATGGGATTAGTCTTGGAGCGCTTGGAAACCAGCCAGATAGAAATGAGGAAGAGAAGCAGCACGATGGCGGCTCCGACACACACCCCGAGCACAACCCACAATCGGAGTCCAAAGATTGAAGTGGGTCTGGAGAGCTGGTCGTTCATGGCGGGAGAGGAAGGATCAAGCATTGGAGAGCAACCTCATGAATTGAAGATGAGGAGGAGAGAAGAAGGAAGGAATAAGCACAAAGTGAGAGAAACAGAGAGAGAGAGTAAAGGGACGGAAAGAGGAGCTGGCATGATGGGACTTAGGGAAATAACAGAGCGAACAATCAATTGCAGTTTTGGGAGAATGCCTCCAGGGCTAAGTGCGAGGGGTAGACGATAAACCGCCAAAAAGGTCAGGTGAGGTTATCGCTTCTTTGGAAACCGCTAGGGATAAAATACAAGCTACCTTTGCCAAACTGAAATGCCGTTACCTTAACATAAATAGTAACTTCTCACTGTTTCTCTTCCCTTTATATTTGGCTCACTCCCTCTGCGAGCTAACACTCGGGAGTCACGTGTATTTTGTCTCGCCTCAGTCATTTTTTGCCGGCTTTTACTTGGCTGAGAGGTATAAATAAGGGTATTAATTTTTAAAAATAACTTTTACGGTTTATAAACTAAGTACATAACAAATATTTTATCTTAATTTATGAAAAATAATTTTTAAAACCATAAGGTTTGCCAAACATTCATTTAATGGCTTTTAAGTGATTGCACCAATCCAAAATAATCCGTGGCTTAAAACCCTAATAACCAGAAAGTTGCATTGGAGTGGTTGGGTGGCTGGGATTTTTTTTTTTGCCAGCTGGGGTGGCTGGGAATTTATGGTGTCCGTCTTTGTGTTTATAATTAGGATTAATATAACTTTTGGTTCCTGAAGTTTGATCCAATTTTAGTTTTGGTCCCTCAAATTTAAAATCGGTGGTTTAGGTCCTTGAAGTTTCACCCAATTTTGATTTTAGTCCCTCAAGTTTGAAATCGGTGGTTTTGGTCCCTGAAGTTTCACCCGATTTTGGTGTTGGTCCCTCAAGTTTGAAAAGGATTTGGTGACCCGTTTTTAAAACCCGACCCGACCCGGAAAAAAAAACAAATCATTTTCAAACGTGAGGGACCAAAACCAAAATCGGGTGAAACTTCAAGGACCAAAACCACCGATTTCAAACTTGAAGGACCAGAACCAAAATTGGGTGAAACTTCAGGGACCAAAACTACCGATTTCAAACTTGAGGGACCAAAACCAAAATTGGATCAAACTTCAGGGACCGAAAGTTATATTAACCCTTATAATTATAAAGAATCAGACGCCAAAGATTTGATTAGCTACTAGTCTTCAGAATCTCATTAATCATGAAAATTCCTCATAATTTATCTGATGTCTATATAGTAGAAAGCATCTTGCAACACTCGTAATGATTCCAAGAAATCGTTACACTCACTCGAGACGATTGCAACTGCTTGGGTTCGGTGTGTGTTTGGGATAATAATAAGAAAAATGATTTATTATGATTTTAACTTATTAAAAATGACTTAATAGAAAAATCAGTTTTTGTAATGTGATTTATGTTTGGACGAGCGATTTATTTTTGGAAAATAAGTGCTTATAAATCGTGATTTATAGTATACGAGGAAAGTATGTGAGAGGAGTTTTATCTCAACTTACGTAATAAGTGACTTAATAGAAAAGCTGTGCCCGTGTTTGGTACCACTTATTTTTGGACAATAAGTCCTTATTATGCAAGCTGAGATAAAACTTCTCTCACATATTTACCTTATATACCGTGAATCACGATTTATAAGCACTTATTGCCCAAAAATATGAGTGTTTGGCATCACTTATTTTGGGATAATAAGTCCTTATTACGTAAATCAAAACAAAACTTCTCTCACATACTTACCTCGTATACCGTGAATCACGATTTATAAGTACTTATTGCCCAAAAATAAGTTATCCCAAACAAACACTATAAACTATTTCAAACGAGTACGTAATAAGGAGCTTATTTAATAAGTAGTTTATTCTACCCGTGATACAATTAAAATAAGCTGAAACAAACACTACAAAAACATAATACGTTTTTATTTGAGCTTATTGCCCAAAAACAAACTTATTTCTATCAAATAAGTTGACCGAACACAACCTAGGTCAGGTGTGTTTGGGATCACTTATTGTTGGACAATAAGTCCTTATTACGCAAGCCGAGATAAAACTCCTTTCACATACTTACCTCGTATACCGTAAATCACGATTTATAAGCACTTATTACCCAAAAATTAGCTATTCCAATCGAGCACGTCATCTAACTCAGGACAGCTACATGGCTCCGTAATTACGAGACTGCCACTATCTGCTCTGATCTCAGCAAGTTGCAAATGAGTAAACCTGAGTGAGTGTTGCTTTCTGTCACCCACCGTCACCAGAAAAACATGGTTTCAGACAAAAAGCAGAGTATTAATATAATATGCGTGATGGTTTTAAAAAAAAAAAAAAATATATATATATATAATATGCGTGTGTCCCTCACCCCTTCTGGATTATCCTAATTGGCTACGGTGATATTTGAATATTTCCCCTTTTTTTTTTTTTTCCGTAAAGCCCCCGGTGTCCCACACCCAATTAGATGCAGACTAATCCGGAGTCGCCCCCGGGATTAAGGGACTTCCCACGGGTTCGAACTCAGCCACCTTTGGGCAAAATGGTGGGAAGGCACCGCGGCTTCCCTTTCAACCATCGAGCTGCGCCCCGTGGGCGAATATTTCCCCTTTTTAAGCATCACTATCAATACTTATTAATTTTAAAATAAATAAATTTTGACTTATTTAAAGGCGCAACACAATTAAGATTAAAACTATGACCTGACATTCAAAGATCTGTGGTATGTCATGTGTATTCCAGACGCATATATCAGTTGAATAAATCAAGTGTCTAAAAACGGCAATAAAATTAAAACTTGTAAGAAACGAATTTGGAAGGCATGTGCTCTAAATCTGCACTGCACACGCAAGTTTAGATAAATTAAATCATTCAAATCAACAATAAATATCTTTTTATACAGAGAGAATATAAAAACTCTGAAGTTGCGTTATTAATGAGCTTACAATAATAGAAGTGCATCGGCTGGATAGGATCTGGCTCCCGCCAGCCCAAAAAAAAAAACCCGATAATACAGACAAATAAGCCCAGATAGTTTTCAAAGAGAAATTGCAATTGTAGTCACTGGGCTGCTCCATTTGATGTTTCTGTTAAAGTCAAAGCCCACGTAAATATGCTTCCTCTCAACTTTGGATTACAGTTCCTCCACTGCTCCTATCCAGCCCTTCTCATTCATCGCCCTGTTAGCTTAAGTGTGTGTTCTGATTAATTTTTGGAGAATAATTTTTACAGTTTATGAGGTAAATATGTGATAGAAGTTTTGTCTCGATTTGTGAAAAAATACTTCTGAAACCATGATTTTAAGGATATAAGAACACATACTTAAACCTGATGAACAAAATTATCTAACCTCATTTTGCTTCCAAATGCCCATGCTTATCATCTCCATATCCAGAGCGATGAAATCATGACATGATAATAAAATTCGTTTGTAGCTGGATAAATAAAAATATGTAAAACTACATCAAATTTTAAATGATGATTTTATAACAAGATGAATTGAAAAATATTCAGTGGTTATATTTTCTTTCTCGATTTTGAAAGATGCATTGTTATGGAAATATGTTCTTTCTGAGATGTTCTGTCTGCTCTTGCATCCCCTGATCTCTGGCATCGATGTCCAGGGTAATGTGCTTATAAACCCAAATATGGTCTCAATCATAATACCCTCTGCGAAACAACATTCTAAAACCAAACAAGCTCCATTTTTACTACTCAAGTCACCAAATTTGCAGCTATTGCTCACCTGAATTTGATGCTGATCCGATCTCATGAACTAACATAAGATATATATCTTTGGTAATAAAAAATATTTTTTTAAATCGTTATACATAATGATAATATATACTTATTTTTTATTTCAATTTATGTAACAAGCACTTCTTTTTTAAAAAAAAGTTATTCCAAATATAACTAGAGTCTCACATTTCAGTTTTATTAAAAATAAACATACACACACTTGCCGGTAAACTATCGTAAAATATTGCCATGAGTCCATGACTGGCTTGCATATAATTTCTTTTGGTGGGAAGTCTGATTTAATTTTTTTTCCCTCACCGAACAGCGAACATGACATTAGCGAGACAGGCCAAATTCGCGCCAAAAGCAGCACGGTTTCCCGCGCTTTCCTTTGAAAAAAAACTCATAGCAATCGCCCAACTGGTCCATTCGATAGTTGCTCTCCCAACATCAGATCACAGCGACGGAAATGGCCGATGAACAGCCTTCAACGACTTCCAAACGAAGGGGAAGAGGAGCTGAGGCATCGGCGCGTTCCGAAGCTTTGGAACGTCTAAAAGCTCGTCTTCGCGGCGGTCGCCGTTCAGATGGCGATGGATATCAGATTAAGTTGGATAACCCTATTTATGACACTGTCGAAGAGGACGAGTACAATGCTCTCGTCGCCAAGCGCCGCGAAGAAGCCCGAGGCTTCATTGTGGACGATGACGGTCTTGGGTACGGGGACGAAGGGGAGGAGGAGGATTGGTCAAAAGCTGGGTTCACCCTGTCCTCCGACGAATCAGATGGCGAAACAGAAAAGCCCAAGAGGAAGAGACAAGAAAAGAAAGATCCTCAACCTAAAAGGCCACCGTCTTCGCTATCGGCAGCGGCAGCGATGATAGGGGCGCAGAGGTTGTCATCGATGTTCACTTCGTCAGTTTTTAAGAAAACCCGGGATGATAAGGCTAAAAGCTTTTCTTGTGATAGCATTGTTGATGATGTTATCGCAGAGTTTGCACCGGATGAGACTGATAGACTAAGGCGGAGACGCGGGCCAACAAATCCCTCATCCAGTGCAAACACTGCTCTGCTGATTAATAATGTTAAGAGCGAGGAACCAGCGATTGGATGTCTTGATCCGATGGGAGGTCCTTTGTCGTCGGATGCTGCCGCAAATGGCAGTTATGAATCTACCGGAGTTGTGAAAAATGATGGTCATGCCTTGGTTTCTGAACGAAACTACGGAGGAGTCAAAGCAGAGGTGACTAAAGAGTCAGAAGAAGGGAGAAATATTAACTCCGACGATGGCCAGGCATCAACCTTGCAAACTCATAGTGGTCCAACTAACGGAGACATGACTGAAGAGAAAATGTTAAAGGACGTTGAGATGAAAGCCGAAAAAACAGTGAAGAAGGACGTATTTCCTCTGAATGCGAAAGTTAAAGAAGACGACCCTGCACTGAGTGCGACTATCGGTTGGCAGGCAGCAAAGAGCGGGGGCGACTTCAATGTTGCTGATTCAAAGGTGGCGGACGAAGCTTTAAATAGTGAAGAAAACTTAGAGTTCAATCTGGAGGCTGATGGGTCGCTGCCTTTCTACATACTTGATGCCCATGAGGAATTCTATGGATCTAACACGGGTACCCTTTATTTGTTTGGGAAGGTAATTTTCTTATTTTCTATGTTCAATTTCCTATCAGTTACTCTTTATTTGTGTCTTATTTCTGATTTAAAGTTATTGTCTCAGCTTTATTAAACATAGTAGGTTCATGGGGAAGAACCCTCACATAATGTTTTCTCAAACATGTGTGGAGCAGTTAATCCAGCATTAAGAGTGTGTGAGGGGCAGGACCCTAGAAGGATGAAAATTAGGTTAAAGATCTCAATATCTTGTTTGGCAAGCTCTAATAATAGCAGGGACTAATTGCTGCAATTCAATTTTATTTACCAAACCCAGTGCATGATGATGCATACTTTTTGTCTTTCGTCTAATTATTTTAGTTTTCAAGCCCCAGTGAATGTTATTTGCCTCTACTCTTTGGATTTAAGCAGTGCAAAGTGTCAGTCAGCCACCCATTACTGCTCACTTGTGTGTAACCTGGATGTGGAAGGTTCACTTACTGGAATTCTTGTTGAGAATCAGGTCAAATCAGGTAATTCGTATCAGAGTTGCTGTGTTGTTGTAAAGAACATGCACAGGTGTGTCTATGCAATTCCAAGTCGTCCTTTACATCACACTGATGAGATGATGGAACTTGAGAAGGATGTTGAAGAGTCCCGAATTTCTCGTACAGACTTTCACAAAAAGCTGCAAGTTAGTCTTTACTTTTGAAATAGATTTTCACCGTCTCTTGATTATATTTCCCCCCTCACTTTCCACATTTTTTGCTGGCTTGCTGCTGCTAATGCATCCTGTGTTTCCCCTTTTCTCTTTTAAAATTGTAGGATATGGTGTCTGGTTTAAAGAATGAGATAGCAAAACAGCTGTTAGATCTGAACGCTTCAACTTTTAGCATGAAACCTGTTAAGGTTTGCTCATTGAAACATCTGATGTGTCAGAGGGTTCATAATTGTTTCGTTGGATACTTTTGTGTCACCTGCATTTGTTGCTCATTCTGTTATTTTGATTTCTTGCTCATATATGTGTTATGGGAACGCCTTGCAGAGGAAGTATGCATTTGAACGCTCTGAAATACCTGCTGGTGAAAATTATGTGCTGAAAATCAACTATCCATTCAAGGTGCACTACTCAACATATAATTATCCTCAGGCAAAACAAATAATAATAACAAAGTGCATGTTAATTCATTGACGGCATGAATTCATCATGCAAGTGTGACTTGTTTCAATCTGTGTATTTTTACAATTGTGTTTCAAATCATCACTGCTGATAATTCTGATCCAGGATCCACCTCTTCCAGTAGATCTGAAAGGAGAGAGTTTCTGTGCTGTTCTAGGAACTCATTGCAGGTATTCATTTTTTTAGAATCTAAGGAATCCTCTTTCACTAACCATTAGAACATGACATTTGAAGACAGACAAAGACAATTGAATCAGTCTTTCGTACGCTGAGGAAGTTATTTTTCTGTTGAATATTTAGTTATCTCACATCTAGTTTTTTTGAGTGCTAACCTGGTTACAAACTGCCTTTCTATTGCATTAGTGAGTGTAAGATTTATGCATCCTCGTTCAGTACCTTTAGCTATTAAAACGTCTCATAATCTAGTTCAGATGTATACTTGTGCAAGAAGTGTGTGTAAAATCAACATTTAATTTCTTTGGGAAAAGCATGTAAACTGAATTTCTCATGACCTGCAGTGCGTTGGAGCTTTTTCTAATTAAAAGAAAGATAAAGGGGCCTTCATGGCTGCTACTTTCAAACTTTTCTTCCCGCCTTACTTCTCAAAGGGTGAGTTAAGTATGGTTATTACTAGTAGTAATGTATTTTCTTGTCTTTTTAATTCGTACAGGGCAATATTTGATCATTGCACTGCACTTGCAGGTTAGCTGGTGCAAATTTGAAGTGATGGTTGACTCTCCTAAAGACATAAGGATTTCAACTTCCTCCAAATCCAGTTTTGAGATTCCTCCCGTGGTTGTCACCGCTATAAATTTGAAAACTATCATAAATGAAAATCAAAACTTAAACGAGATTGTCTCTGCATCCATTGTTTGCTGCCGCAGGGTCAAGGTTTGTTTTGGGTGCTTGATGTCAGTGTTTGGCTCTCTTACCATATGAATGTTGTGGTAGTGTGCTAACTCATCTTTTGTATTGTGATGACCTCAAATAGTGTCAATGTGTATTGAATATTCTATATGTAAATATAGTCATGATCATAAATATTTATTTTTCTACTTATATACATAGTGATGAACACAACATATATTTTTAGTCAGGTTTGGTTTGCTATTTAATTTCTCCAGTCAAAATGTGCTTAACAAAAGTATTTCCTGGTTGTGCTTTCTTGAATATTTGTTAATGGGTGGTTTGAAGGACTAGAGTTACTTGTATTTGTGATCCATTACTGTACATTTGATTGCTTCATAAATTAAATATTAGCTGATTTTAGATGGCAACAGCGTGTGACCATAGAATAAAGTGCCAAACTAGTGTTCCCTTAGCAACTGTCATTATTGATTACTTTTTGAATGACTGAAGTTTTTAAGTTAATTTCTATTGGTACTAACAAATACAGATACGCAAGGCGGTCATTTTAATATCAACTCGAGGTGATATTGTTAGCATTTATATAGATAAAGCTTTTATTACAGGCCAAAAACCATTTTCAGTTTATTATAATATTTTGGATGATGCTTGATGAACGTTGAAATGCCAAAAGAATAAAAACTTATGTAATTCTTTTGGAAATATTTGCTTGACGAACAATGATTTCAAGACCTTGATATAAATGAATGAAGCCCAAACTTAGTGCAGACTCCCCCTACCTCCTTTTTGCCAATTATATGTTTTCCTCCGCTGACTATTTTGCGTAACGTTTATAAATTGACTCACAGTCTTCAAATAATTTCAGTCCTACGTCTGTATATTTGAGTAGAAAGTATGATCAGCAGTCAACTTTGTTTGACTTTTCAGATTGACACTCCCATGTTGGCTTCAGAATGGAAGAGACCTGGACTACTGACCCATTTTACCGTTGTCCGTAAGCTTGATGGAGGCATATTTCCACTGGGATTCAATAAGGAAGTTACAGACCGAAACACAAAAGCTGGATCTAATGTTCTGTTTGTTGAGAGCAGGTGGAAACTTTAAATATCATGCTTTCAGTCTTTCTTTCTTGTAGTCCCTTTTTACTAGAAAAATAAAAAGAAATCACTAAAATTATATGCTTAACTATTGTTTTGACCTATATTTTTATGTCTGCTTTGCAGTGAAAGGGCTTTACTAAACCGCCTGATGATAGAATTACACAAGTTGGACAGTGATGTTCTTGTTGGACATAACATTTCTGGATTTGACCTGGATGTTCTTCTTCACAGATGTCAGGTGGGAGTTTTTGCTGTCATGAGAATTAAGTTATTCTGGATGATATGATGTTAAGCTTATTTCGAATTTCCTCATTCAATTCATAGCTTGACTTATTATTTGTAGTGTCAAATGGATGGTATTAGGATAAGCTAATAATGGGTGAAAATGTTTTTAACCTTAAAATCAATGACTAGACATGCTCTTTTTAAATAGAAGAGTTGAGAAATTCAATGGTCATCAAAATGACCTGATGTCCTAATGTTGATGAATGCGCTGACAAGATATTCTAGTAATCAGGGATAAGACTAATTACTAAAATGAGATATATGTAGCTTAGAAATATGCTTCGGCAATGCCCTACTGGGCTGGGTCTGATCGAAGTCCATAAAACCTATTCACTAATAAGATAAATTGAACATATTTCTTCAGACAGAAATAGATGGAGAATTAGGATGCATTTGAGCTTGTTGTGATATGTATGACTTGTACTTTACATTTTGAAGGGACATTTGCGCCCAAAACACTCAAACTTCCCTATGTTTTCTCACGTTTTCAATAAAACCTTCTTGGAAAAGTATTGTAACAATGTTTTTGGTGATGTTAGTAGATGGCATTCGAACCGTCCCTTTTCTATTAATGTCAGCATTTCGGATAGAGAACCGTCCCTTTTCTATTAATGTCAGCATTTCGGATAGAGGTTATTATGACAGTAATGGTGTTCTTACCCTGTTAAACTAAAATGATTGTTGCCTTTGATTTTTGATATAATCAACATGCCCTTTTATTAATTATTTAAATTCATTATTATTTTATTTTTATTAATATATTTTAATTATTCTATTTTTATTTATATTTTAATATTTAATATTTCATTTGATATATTGATTTTTATATTTATTTATTTTGAATTTTTTTCATAATATCTAGACTTAGTTCTCCTCATTGAATAGAGGCTATAGCAATCTCTTTTAGATTTTTTAGTCCAAGAAGGAGACAATATACTTGGATATTATTCATTATTCTTTTATTTAAGCAATCATGCCAGTTCAATTGAGATGGCAAATGCCCTCTTAACTTATGCAGACTTCCAAAGTGCCAAGCAGCATGTGGTCCAAAACAGGCCGCCTTAAGCGGTCTGTGATGCCTAAACTTACCAGAGTAAGCACTGTTTTTGGTTCTGGAGCTACTCCTGGCATCATGTCTTGCATTGCTGGTCGTCTTCTTTGTGATACATACTTGTGTGCTCGTGACCTATTAAAGGAGGTACAATATTTGTTTAGAAACCATACAGGTCAGGAGCTTGATTTTTATTTCTTAATTTATAACTTTATTGCTTTGGTTCTTCCAGGTTAGCTACTCTTTATCTCAACTATCAAAATCTCAGCTAAATAAGGTTCGAAAGGAAGTTGCTCCTCATGACGTTCCAAAAATGTTCCAATCAGCAGAATCCCTTATGGAACTTGTAGGTGCCAATCTATTGAAGCTTCTTTTTTCCTTATCATAAGAAAATCAGAATTCAACACTTATTTTTTTAATTTAGGCATGCAAGCATCCCCTCTATTGTTGTATGAGACTAGCTGAATTGCTCATTTTGCTGGCTTATTTTTTATTGTTTTAAATGAAACCTTTTGTTGTATATGAGTGGCTCAATTCTGATTTCTTTCTTAATCATTTTTTTGGACATACCTTTATTTTATTTTTTGGGTAAAGACCAGCCTTTATTTTTTTAATTTTTTGAAGAACGATTAAAACTTATACTGGGTAAAAACCCATAACGAAAAGGGGCACTAGTGCACTACACCCTACACGAAAGAACACAACAGGTGTAAACACAAAAGTCAAGGTCTGTAGAATGAAACATGCCTTTATTTTTGAACAAAATAAGAGTTTTCAAAATAATAAGTGAAACAAGATACAACATGCAAAAGAAGGCACTCATTACAATATTAAAATATGTCATTATGCTTGATTTTCATTATTTGATGACTAAAATATCTCTGTTCTTATTTTTTGAAGTTTCAATAGTTGGTTGGACAATTTCCATCGAGAACTTCCATTGATCGATGATGATAATGTATGAGCTTACCTTTATGTTGTTTCTTATAGTATTGTTGACTTGTGCAGATTGAGTATGGCGAGACAGATGCATGGTTGTCTATGGAACTCATGTTTCATTTGAGTGTTCTCCCCCTCACACGTCAGCTGACTAATATTAGTGGTAATTTGTGGGGAAAAACACTTCAGGTGAGCCCATTGTATCCTGAAACATTTGCTTGAACAAGTTGACGATGGAAATGTCCCAGCAGGTGTTAAACCTCACTTCTATTTTCCCTTGCAGGGTGCAAGGGCACAGAGAGTGGAGTATCTTCTGTTGCATGCTTTCCATGCAAAGAAATATATTGTGCCAGACAAGATTCCTCCCCATGCCAAAGAAAGAAAATTGACGAAACGCAGAGGAACTCATGGTGTTGAGGATGTCAGCTTTGACGAAGTTATTGACAATACAAACTATGACAATGATGCTCCTGACAATGATCATGGTAAAAGCAAGAAAACCCCGTCCTATGCTGGAGGGTTGGTCTTGGACCCTAAAAGGGGTTTATATGACAAATATATATTGCTCTTGGATTTCAATAGTCTTTATCCTTCTATAATTCAGGTAATAACATTTTTTAACTTTCTAACCGTTAATGTCATTTTTAAGCTACTTATTTTTTCCCCATTTTTTGTTGATCTCATCTGCCGTAATTGTGATTATGGCAGTTTCTAGATGTCTGTGCATCTAACTGAGCTAATTTACAGGAATACAATATCTGCTTCACAACTGTTGAAAGATCTACAGATGGATCTTTTCCTCGTCTGCCATCTAGTAAAACAACTGGAGTTTTGCCAGAGGTAAATTGGCAGATACAAATTTTTCATTCACGATATTCCTGCTTTTTGGTTGTTCATTTAGAAAAAAAAAACTTATTGGATTGTGTAAAGCCTTGCAGTGGCCTGTGTTTTCTCCTGCTTCCTTCTTTTTGCATGATTTAGTATGTATCCTGACAAGAGTATCTGTGCAAGGTTTCTTGCTTCTGTTATACCAGTCTAACTTGCATGACTCGAGTTGAAAGAGGCAGTAACAATATCTTCCTTCAGAATTTTTTAGCGCATTCCCGTTTCGAGTATTGGGTTTAAGCTTTTAAGTTGGATGCTTTTAACATAGGATGGCACATCTTTTAGGATTCTCATTATTTGACGCTAAGAGATTGTAGCCCCCCACCCCCAAAAAAAAACACTACATATGCATATATATGTGTGTGTGTGTGATTTGAATTTGTTTTTTTTCCTGCTAGTTGCTGAAAAATTTGGTTCAAAGGAGGAGAATGGTGAAGTCATGGATGAAAACTGCTTCTGGTCTTAAAGTTCAGCACCTGGACATTCAGCAACAAGCACTTAAGCTTACTGCAAACAGGTTTGTGTCTTTTCCTTTGGTACTCAATGGCATTCAATTCTTTCCTCTATATATAAAAAAAATTATGGTGGGTGGTGCAGTATGTACGGATGCCTGGGATTTGCTAATTCAAGATTTTATGCAAAACCGTTGGCTGAGCTTATAACCTTGCAAGTAAGAACAAGTCATTGGTTTGTTTAACATTAACAGTGGCAACCTTGCTCTTGATTCAACTGAAAACAGATATCATTAATGAGTCTCATGACTGTGTAGGGAAGGGAGATATTACAAAGCACTGTTGATCTTGTTCAGAATAACCTGAACTTGGAGGTTAATTCTCCAATTTTTTTTCTTGAAGTTATTGTAGTAGGCTTTTGGTACCTATATGTGCTATTTGAATTCGAGAGTAATAACTCTTAATTGTTATGCTGTTTCATTTCATAGGTGATCTACGGCGACACTGATTCAATAATGATTTACAGTGGACTAGATGATATTGCAAAAGCAAAAGCAATGGCTGGAAAAGTGATTCAAGAGGTAGGATTCAGCTACGAGGGGTGCCTAGCTGGTTGAGAGCGCTGGATAATTTACTTGTGGATTTTTTTGGGCTTTCCTGTGCTCAAAACATATGCTTCTCGTTAGCATTTCAGAATTTTATGTTTGTACTCCTTGATTAATGCAAAGGCTTGCGAGATGTGAATTCGTACACTCTTCTATAGTATATGGTCTTTATGAAATGGTTGAGAAAAGAGGAAGCTGAATTTGTTCCTTGGTCTGCACTAGCTGCAACTATAAATGATTTCAGCACCTCTCTCTCTGTTTTTTGGCTAAAATTTGTATGAGCCGTGATTTCTCTTTTACTTTGGCTTTAGGTCAACAAGAAATATAGGTGCTTGGAAATTGACCTTGATGGTTTGTACAAGAGAATGCTACTGTTGAAGAAAAAGAAATATGCAGCTGTCAAGGTGCAGTTCAAAGATGGCTCGCCATATGAGGTATTTCATCTTTTTAAAGTTTACGTTTTTTACTGAATCCTAATTTCTTAGGAGGAAATCATCTGGGATTTGTTGATGGTCCAGGTTATTGAACGTAAGGGTCTGGACATTGTTCGTCGTGACTGGAGTCTATTATCTAAAGAAATAGGAGATTTTTGCCTAGGCCAAATTCTGTCAGGAGGGTATGTATTCTTCCAGCTTGAGTCCGCTGATGTATTGATTTTGCCGAACTAGAAATTTGAGAAGCAAGATTCACTCATCCAGTAGAAATATGGTTCTCGTACTTACAGGTCGTGTGAGGATGTTGTCGAATCAATTCACAGCTCTCTTCGCAAGGTATAATTTGTTTTTTTAATATTAGTTTCTTGTACACGATAACCTATCATGGACTTGAGAGTTTAAAAGAAGCTTCTTGGAGCTTTGGGATTACAAATCCCCGCTAGAATGGTGTGGATTTTATTAAATGTATTTCCTCTGGAAAAGCCTTGAGCTTTATTGGAGACCTGCTTACAGTAGAGATTTCTATCCCTTAAAACTTTGGATTTGTGATTTCAAAATAGAAGGTCCAGGTTCTTGGAGTAACATGTGAAAACGAAAACAGGTGCAAGAAGAGATGAGGAGTGGACAAGTGCCGTTAGAGAAATATATCATCACTAAGACATTGACTAAACCTCCTGAAGCCTATCCAGATGCCAAAAATCAACCGCATGTTCTTGTGAGTTCAATATATTTGATTCTTAGTTGAAACAGTCACTCATCTCAAAATTTTCTTTTCTTGCATTTTGTGGTGATTTAATACATTGTAAGGATGCTTTTGTGGATCATTATTTAGGTGGCACAAAGGTTGAAGCAAAAGGGCTACTCCACTGGTTGCTCTGTTGGTGATGCAATCCCCTACATTATTTGCTACGAGCAGGTTTGCCCTTTAGTTGCTGCTCTCGATCAGAGACCAGACACTGAAACGTTGAAAATGCATTATTTTGCATTTCATATGAGATACTGATCGCGCGTGGTTGGCCTCTTTTCTACTATTTTCCGCTCTAGCAGGGCAGTAATTCAAGCAGCGGAACAAGTATTGCTCAACGTGCTAGACATCCTGAGGAACTAAAACAAGAACAGGGGAAATGGATGATTGACATTGATTATTACCTATCACAACAGGTATCTTCTAAAGCAGATCAAAGTTATCCATTATTGCTACTCACAGTACCTTGCCTGACTACTTTTCCTCATGTTGCAGCTTCATCCTGTTGTATCACGTCTCTGCGCATCAATTCAGGGCACGAGTCCAGAAAGGCTGGCTGATTGTTTAGGGCTTGATGCATCAAAAGTAGAACCGCTTTCCTACTGTGTTTTAGATTTGCATTTAGAGGCAATTAATGTTTTAGCCATGATTTCAATTGTATTTCCTGCTTGACGATCTGTGAATGGTTTACAGTTTCAACACAAGTCAAGTGAAGCCTTCAATGGTGATCCTTCAAATTCACTCTTGTTTGCTGCTGATGACAAAGAGAGGTAGCCACATCTTTTGTCTAAATTTGCTGTCCTATTATTGGTCACAAATTTTATCCATGTGCATGATTCCTACCGATGGTTATTTGAATATTTGAATACCAACGCATTGATTTCTTGATAAATAAATATTTAAGATGTTACAGATAAGCAGCTGACTTTTTTAAACTAGCATTTTTTAAGAGATGTAAACATGCTATCATGGAATTTTATTTTTCCTTAGTATAGCTTATAATCTTTCAAATATTTTATATGCTTCAACAATTTCTGTGCTATGATTTATTCATAGTAGGAAGTTTAGATTACCCTTGTGTTCCCTACTAGAGAATTTGATTATTACTATCTCCAATCTTTAATATAAGATCTCGTATATAGTGTAAATTGCATTACAAGCAGAATTTTATATTAAGTACTAGAGCTAGTATTTATTAACAAATTAAATGTGAAAAATCAAATTGCAGGTATCAAGGATGTAAGCCGTTGGTTTTGTCATGTCCTAGCTGCTCTGGTACTTTTGACTGTCCTCCCATCTTTAAATCTGTTTGTGAAAGTGAAAAGCCAACAAGCTCAGGCATGAAGGAATCGAGTTATAATTTCTGGCGTAAGCTGCGCTGTCCTAAGTGCCCGGAAGAAGATGGTGTTGGCAGAATTTTTCCTGCAATGATTGCCAATCAGGTTTTAACCAGTTTAAAATTTCAGTTTTATCATTATATATTTTGTTTTCCTGCATTTCAAGCAGGAAATTTTGAACATTCAGATCATAAGCACATTTGTCTGTAGATTTGGCCTGTCATAAGATTGTCAGCTGCATTTCTGCTGATACTTCATTGTATTCTATCTCAGGTCAAAAGGCAAGCAGATAAGTTTATTTCAATGTACTACAGAGGCTTGTTAATGGTAATCATCCTCTCCAATATTATCGTGAAGCATTTCTCTGTAAAGTCAATAACGGTCGTCGCAATTTTTTTTTTTTTGCTTCCAGTGTGACGATGAAACTTGTAAGTATGCAACACGAAGTATCAACCTTCGGGTGGTTGGTGATTGTGAAAGAGGAACTGTTTGTCCAAATTACCCTCGCTGCAATGGGCGTCTTCTAAGACAGGTTTGACTCTCAAACACGTTGACCATTTGTATGTTATTATCTGACGCACACTCTTAAGTTTTGTGTTTTGAAAGTTCGATTAACCTGAGTTTGTTGCTTCTCTAGTACACGGAGGCAGACTTGTATAAACAGCTCTCGTATTTTTGCCATGTGTTGGATACTGTTTCCTGTATAGAAAAGGTGCTTATAAAACCTGCCCCATGAACTAGCAATTTTTCTTCTCTTGTAAGTTTGATAATGCTCAATTTTATAATGTTGCTTGGGTTCGCAGATGGAGCTTAAATCTAGGATACCACTTGAGAAAGAGTTGTCGAAAATTAGGCCAATGGTTGAACTGGCAGCATCAACGATACAGAAGATTCGGGATCGGTGTGCCTTTGGGTGGGTACAGATGCAGGACTTGGTCATCACTATATGATTTACAAGTATAAGGCCATTTTTGGCTGGTTTGATAGTCGATGCGAATGATGTTTCGCCTTCGCTTGTAAAATCTATACTAGCTAGTAGGCTCTTCCAGGCAAATTTTGATGAGTTGATAATATCATCATCTTTCTTCTGCGGTGTCATTGAGTTTCCATTGAAGATGGGGTGGGGAAGCTGCCGTATTACAACTTTGTGGCATTACAGGTTGGCATTATTTTGGGAGGCCTAAACAGTTTTAGCCTTGATATGTGTATATATATTGGCGGCCGGGAGTGGAAAAAAACACTGAAAACCTCGTAACAGGTTCTTATAATTATTTTGTTTAAAAACGGGGCCTTAGCCCAATATTATTGAAAATTCTTATTCTTTTAATGGTTAGGTTCGATAAATAGACAAAAGTGGTCCATCTGAAAGGCACCAAGGTAACAATTTAATGGAGGGAAACGAAGATAACTTAAACGCAACTATTCAAAAAGCACTTTGAATGCTTTGTAAGTGTGTTTGGATTAGCTTTTTCTAATAGCTTTTACGATCTACAAGATAAGAGGTAAGTGTGTGAGAGGAGTTTTGTCTCGGATTGCGTAAATCGAATGAGTTTGATGATGGAAGGTGGTTATGCTTATTTGTTCTAGTAGCTTTGCACTTTGTTTTGAAGTAATGATATACAGTTGCATTATTTAAAAAAAAAAATTGAATGGAAGAGTTGCAACTTTTTCTGCGCATCTCATTCATCAGTCATTGGGGCTTTAAGGTAAGTCGTTCTATAACCTAGTAAAAGCAGCTCTCAGGTACCTTCTGAAGCCACATGAAATAAAATCATTTACAGCTTTGCACTTGCTGTCATGCGTAATGGTCGGTAAATACATGCTTGTTTTTGGCCAGAAATACATAGCTACTAGAAGAGTTATACACTTGTTTCGATTAAAACAATTTATATACTTGAATATATTTTCAGTCGAAGGTCCGATGTATTTCTTTATCCAGTATTTATGACTTCTTAGCAGCTCTTTAGGCTTGTTTGGTATGGGTAGAGGGGAGGGAAAATAGACGGCAGAAAAATATTTTTTGGTTGAATTTAAAAAAAATAGAAAAATGAGATTAAAAATTTTTAATTAATTTTTTTTAATCTTTTATCTTAAATATTCTTTTTATAATTTTATTACTCCACTTCTTCCATCTTTTAAATTTCAACTCAAAAATTTTTTTCCTCCCCCTCCAAATCCCTCACACCAAACAGACTTTCTTTCTTTAAATGACAAGAGTCCGATCCCTTCCAAAAGAATTGAAAAAGGTTTCAGCCCAGGAATCAAGTTACAATGCTTACCGAAAAGCAAAACTGTCCCGAACGAGGAATCAAACAAACAATATTATCCATAAGTTGAAATAATCAGAGACTTTACTTTTTAAGAAGTGCGTTTGTTCACCCGTCCGTACAATTATCTGCATCGATGCCTGCATATATTGCAGGCAAGTATTTAACATGAGATGGTGGATATCAATTCGTGTTCCCACGTGTGCATTGGCATGTGAGGGGCACATGATTCGCCCGACAATTCAAAAAAAAGTGGAAACCTCAAAAACTTCACAAACTAGGTTTCTGTCTTGATGTCGTCTTCGCATATACTTTCTCCCGCCTGTTATCTGGTAAAATGAAACGCTTATACCAACATGCAAGACTTGGGTGGCATGCATAATAATGACATCATATTCCAGAATTTACCTCCGAAACCGTGACGTAATATTAACGTTGTTTACGCTATTTCTTAAGATCGATCCCAATTGATCTTTTCCCACAACGCCGGTTTCAAAACCCTTGCCCTTCTGCCCGGGCGTTTGCATATCAAAGGTGTGTGATGCTGTCAATCAAATTTGGATAATTAAGGCAAAAGAATAAAAATACACTAAAGATCAGAGTTGCAGAATTCTAGAACATGCACACCTTGAGAACCACCTAAAGGATTGGTATCTGAATGGCTCGCATTTAATTGCTGGTGCCGCAATATCTCATTGCTACGCATCTGCTTTATAATTGAAACTAACGTCACAAATGAGCTCTTCAAACACGTATGTGTTAGTGTTACTCACAATCAAGCTTACCTCAGAAGTTCTTTTCTGTGGAAGAGATCTTATATGTGGCAGAATTGGGGAATCTAGAACAAAAGAAGTTTCTGGGTTGATTCTATATGATGGAGGGGGCACTAATGGTTGGTCTTGTGTATTGGGTTTGTCAGGTAGACTGGATTTGGACTCATATTGCAAGGGGTTTTCTTGGGTCAAAGGCAGAGTAGTTTCCATGTTTGAAGGCAAAGTACTGTTTTCTTCATTGAGCTCAGATCTCATCTGACAAAATTGCTGAGCCTGCAAGTCTTCAGAAAAGCACATAGGATGCAAACTCAACCCATTTCTCATTGACAGCATCTGAAATGTTAATCATGAAAACACATAAGAAACAAGGAGAGCAGAGTATATGCTTTTGTTCGAATTGTGAGCTTCAACGGTGGGTTCAGCTATTCGACTGTGCTTTAAGACCTCGCTTGGGAGTTCTGGAGTAGGAATTTTCAAAGCTGGTATCTAGCCAGAGTGTCATTTAAACAACATTACTGCATTTTGATAGTCTCTCATCTGATAGGGGCAGGGTGATATGAGAGAAGGGTGAGGATTCACTCCAGGATAAAGTGCCAGAATCTAATCACAATATACTTTAGCAACAGGGTGTCAGAATCTTTCATCAATAACCAAACTAAGCAACCAAAAATAAATTGTTCTTTAGTAATAAAATAGCAAACCCCAAATTACAGTCTCATCTTTAGAACCTAATCTGGCTATTAATAGTGAATCTTATCAAATGGGCTATTTCATGGTTTAACGTGCAATTTTATACATGACAGACAAGGCTAAAACTTACATATGTAGGATAATAATGCAACTTAAGAAGCACACCTGTACTTGGAGCTGAAGTTGTTTCAGGTATTCAATTGCTTCATCCAGCATCGAAGCCTTGTCTGTCTGCATCAGGCATAAACCAATTTACCACTGTTAGAGCAAGGACTAAAAGTACAGTCTCCAATAAAATAGAGTAAAAAAAATGGATGGACCTTGTTTGAATTTGGAATCAGATTTTGCAATGCCTTCATTTTTTCGTTGATCCTGCTTCTCCTTCTCTGATGAGAAATCCCACACCAGATTAAATACATAAGCAACAGGCACATGTATAAAAAACGGAACTTATGTAGGGAAATCGACAAATCAAGTCACTAACCTTTTCAGACAAGTTATGAACTTCCGCAGCTCTGCTTCTCTTTGATGAACTCCTCGGAGGAACTGACTTCACCGGCAGCTGTGCCCCCAATGCTTCGATCCCCTCCTACATTCAAAGCAAAGGTTGCACAAAGATCCGGGTCTAGGAGAGATCAAGAATCAAAATGCCATTTTTATACGTCCCATACTCTCATACCAAACAGAGGGCTAAGCTAAATTCAACACTATATGTTCTTCAATGTGTATATAAATCGAAAAAATTAATCAGTGATCTCAGAGTCAAGACCCATGCTAGGACTTCAACCTTACAAGGAAACATTAGGCATGCATATGAAATAATTTTTTTGATATAACACATGTATCTGAAATATTATGATACCAAACATATGTAGCTAGGGAGCAAAACATACCACCTACGGTTTTCTTTAATCTTAGCAACCCAGCGGAAGGACAAACCAGAAATAAATAAAGAAAGAAAGACATTTAAACCAAAGCTTTAAACTTTAAGACCAGAAGCATTACCTCACTCTCGCAATCATACTCATCGAACTCATTCTCACTTGCTCCAAAAGAAGACGAAGGCATGTTTACAGCAGAACCACTCTTCATATTGGCCAACGTACAAGTCCTCGAGGAGAAAAGAAAACCATCGTTTGGAGCGCCTACTCCAACGGAGGAATCAACGACGACGGAGATCCCATCTTGGAAAAGTGATGATCGGTCAGATGCGTGAGCATTCTCCAGCGTGGCGTGGGAACTGCAGAGTCCACCCGTCGAGGTGTGAGCGTTTTTCACCGCGTCGGTCACAAGCAGCGACGATGAAGGTGACGAGGAGGAGGATGAACGAAGGAGAATCTGGCGCAGGAAAAGCGAGATCTCGTCTTGAGGTGAAGATGAGGTTGAAGACGCAAGGAAATCATGATTATGAGTATTATCGTAGCTATACATATCCCCCATTCTTGTAGGCAGAGTTGGGTGCAGAAGGGGTTTAGTTTCGGTTGGAAGCTGGCTTTGTCATTATAAAACCACAGTGAGGAAGAGGATATGGGGAATTGTGAGCGGGTTTCGTATCAAAATTTAATGCACGCGTGTGAAGAGCGAGTGGGGAGAGATTGAAAAGGAAGTGAAAATGGTGAAAACTGAAGGTGTGTTTGGAGGAGCTTAAATTTGATAAATAAGCTCTTATTACGCAAACCGAGGAAAAACTCCTCTCACATGTTTATCTCGTATATCGTGAATTATGAATTATAAGTACTTATTGTCCAAAAACAAACTCTTCCAAACAAACACAGACAAAAACGAAGAAGAAGTTGGTTGGTTGGATGGAATGGGCGAGGACTGAGGAGTTTGGACAGTGAAAGTGTGAGGCAAGTGGAGAGGTCGCACGAGGGGCAATTTTCAGGCATTAACATTTGATCCTCTTCAGTTGAATTCATAGTTCGTACCATTCCCATCTTTCTCTTCTTTATTAGAACCGTACGCCCTCCAATGGATGAATTCTCATTTCTCTCCTCTTCTCTTTCTCTTTGCACCGTGGGGTTCACACGTGTATTGTAATCACTACTTATTTAATTAACTAATGATTAAAATTAATTGAGATGATAGTTGAAGCAAAATTATTTCATTTTTCACACTTTTTGTCCTAAAAAAGCTTTCGGAGTAAAATTGCTTCTTAATGAAAACTTTTGACAGCAAAATTGTCTCTTAACCCTTAAATAAAAAAAAATTTTTACTTTGAGATTTTTATTGACATAAATATAACTTTTGTTTTTTATTTTTTAAAATTATTAATTTACTTGTGTATTTTTATGAGTAATAATTCAATTCTTATAATTTTTTAATTTTTCATCACTCAACTTTTATTGTTTTTTATTCAAAACAATTTATTTTAAGTTCAGGAACTAAATGAATAATTAAAATAATGTTTGTGTAGAAAAATATGTTCATGTAAATCAAGACAAAACTTCTTATCTTATACTCCTTCCGGTCCTATTTATAAGCATTTTTCACTTTTTGTCTGAAAATGTAATATTATTTTTTCTATTTTGCCCCTATTAAATACTCATTATTTCTCATATTTTATACTTATTATCTCTCATACTGTTTATATATTCTCTCTCATATACTCTTTTCATAAATAGTGTATATATAGAAAAAATATAGCAATTTTGACACACTTATTATTTTTAACTACCAGTTCGTTTTGCACAATCAAATAAAAAATTGCTTATAAATAGAACTGGAGGAAGTACACCATAAATCATGTATGAAAATAGTTTTCATCGCTAATTCAAACAGGCACTTAGATGTTAAAACTTATATATTTTCCTATTTACTGTTAACTAATATGAAATAATAAGATTCACTCGTTATATTATATTTTACTTCCAATATAAAACATGAGTCGTATTATACCTTTTTGTCATATGAAGATAAAATAAATTATCAATTATGTTAATATCAGTATATCCAACAAATATATAATTCATAAGTGGTAACTAGTGATATTAATATTAAAAATAAATAAATACAATCCACGCTAGTCATAAATCAGTACGCAACAATGTCAAATGTATAAAACTCACCTATAATTTATTTTAATTTTAAATATAATACCTCAATTTATTTTATTTCTAAAATTTGATATTTTTTCCCAAATTACCTATTGATTGCGTATATTGTTAAGAAAATTTTCATCAAGAGTAATTTCAATACACATTAAAATAAGGTATTTTATAGAAACTAATGTGCATTTGTTACAAATAGCTAACATAACTATTTTTCTTAATAAGTTAGTATCAATAAATTAGTTATCTAACTCTTATATTAAAAAACAAAAATAGTCTATTTTTAGTCTTATCATCTTTTGTTAGTCTTAAATGATATTTTTATACCAATTATTATTATTTTATAGAAATTAAACTTAATATGTTAGTATTAAAAAATATTTTATTAAAATTTAAAATTTCAATATCTGACATATCAATGAAACTTACCAGTTGATGTTGGAACTATAAAGAGACGCTTTAAATTACATGTTTCTTATTATGTTTATTTTCCAAAAAAATAATCTTAATACATGAAAAAACAATTGCAATGGAGATATACCAATTGATGAATTATCTTGTTAATTGTGAGTTAAGGTGCATGCCAAATACACATCATCTTACTATATATATTTTGGCTTGGGTCCACTTAGTACCATTCTCCATTTTGTTTTTTCTAGTTTAGAAATAAAATATAAATTGAAATATCATATTAAAACATCTATATTTTAATATAGACATTTTTTTTATTGATGATACGAAGACGATAAGGTTGGAAGACTTGTGCGGATTAGACTTTCTTTCTTTCTTTTTTTGCCAACGCGGATTAGACCTTTCCATCAGGCTCAAATTTCATTAGCATGTAAATGTACATATTATTATATACGTACTATAGGAATAAGATTCAACCCAAGCTCTACAATCGTATATAAAGTCAACATATACCATAATAATGCATTGTGTATATTTTGATGAGATGAGCAATGGATCCGATTCAGACATATCAATGTCATCTCCGACCCAACGTCACCTTAACCCGACATAAAATAATGTTTCAAAAATGTTTAGTAATATCATAAATCTTTAGCCAACTGTTGTTAATTCATCATCCCATACGTGTCTGATTCTGATTGGATAGGAGGATCTCAGAATCCTACCACATAAGTTCTGTCCTGAGGAAGGGTCCACCGGAGTATCTGCGTCAATGTCACCGCACGTCATGCTCACCCTCAGAGGGATAAACCATCATACACGGCAAGCAAGCAGGCAACACCAACACAACACTTCTCTCTCACATCCCTGCCAAACAGGTGGGGTCCATCCCTTTCGGCACCGGACGATGATGCCTCGAGATACGTAACGGAAGACTGTTCTCTCTTCACTAACCGGACTAGCAGATTAGATATGATTTGATTGGAAGAAGGTGACCCTTGAATATTTGTCCCCCAGCCTCCGATTACGTTGCATCTCATCATATAAAACGCGGCGTTTGTAAACTGCGATGAAGATCCAACGGCGATGAGCAGAGGAGGACGGACTCTTCATTTTCCCGCCAGCGTCTTCTTGTGCCGCTTTTTGACTCTCCTGGCTCTCACGAAAAGGGGTACTGACAATGGGACACAGTCGCCATGTAACTGTGTAAAAGAGTGTGCGGGACCGAGCGGAATTTAATAGCCAACCTTTACCTGATTTGGAAAGGTTTCAAGCATGTCCTAATCTTACCTGATATACATGAGATTTGAGGATGACGAGTTTATTTGAGTTAGTGTTTGGTAATAAATATAAACTAAAATTCATCTCACATACTTATCGTATATATCATTAATCCAAGAGACAGAAGATTGAAAGTTAACCCGCCAATAAGTTTCTCCTATTATACTCTTAAGCAACATAAGTTTATTCAGGTTTACTTGCTCACTAATTAAAACAGAGATCAGATCCATGCAGTTGTTTGTTTTGTTTTTTTTTTTTACTTGCTTATAAATATACATAATGGATTCATGAAATCAGGGCTAAGCCCGAACAGGTTAATGAAGATCCATCACACAGCTAGTCCTGTCCGAACGCAGATGGGGCAGGTGTTCTTGATGCTCAGCCATTTTTTGACACAGTCATAGTGAAACTTGTGCCCGCAATCTAACACCCCAATGTCCTCCCCATCAGCATAGTTTTCCTGCAAATGGTTCATAGAGCATATACATTACGAGATGTCTGAGCATGACGACCCAAAAGCAATTATAGAAGGAACAACAATAATTGGCAGGACGCAGGAGCATACAATAGCAAGGGTATTGACTCAAAATTAAATATCATCAATAACTCTAATTATAAGGAGGATAAGCCAACTAGGAAGGTCTCCTTACATTAGTGACGGATCATGAGGTAACAGTAAGGGAAAAAAAAAAAAATTCACGACCACATCTTGGTTTCCCTTGCGTGAATCAAAAATGTAGCAGACCTCACCTGACATATGCAACAGGAATCAACATTTTCTGGAGTTACCCCTGGAGGCGATTGGAACTCTTCAAGCCTAAGGTGTCCCATAATATCTTCTTCACTCAATCCAGGCACAAGTTGCCTAATCACCTGCAGCTCCAGATAAATATTTTCACATCAATATTCCCCCAAATAATGATAATGCTAAGGTCAAATTATTTATTTTCAACGTGGCAATATCAAGGAAGTTTATCGTCACTGGCAGGACCTAACAAGACAAGAAATTTGCCTTCGCTTTTCAGGTTTACTAAACTTTTACCCCATCCAGTTCATCGTCCTCTTCATTATTATTATCTTCAGGAAAATGTAATACAAGTGAATAATCAACGATCAGTAATTCCCGTGGACCCATTAGTAATTATAGGTTAGAGGTTTATAACTGAAGAACAGGACACTTCCAACGAACATGAAAATCAATCAACTCATCATTTATATTTTGTTTGCCTTTTTTTCCTCCTTTGTATTGTCAAGACTTACATTATTTATTCTTTGTCTCGTTTGCCTAGAATTCTTAGTTGTAGGTCTTATGTGGTGGTGTTTTGATATTAGTCGTAGGGTTATGTGTTGTTGTCTTGATATTTGTTAACGTGACTCCAGTGAAGTTACATTCCAACCTACATGTAATCCTTAACGTGAGCAGCTTTTTACGGGCCTGAGTCCCATACTTCTAACTCAATAAAAAATGTTTAGATGAGCATCCCCCATTGGTATATGCAAAGTCTACTCAGTTGGAGAAACACATTCACGTAAGTCGTGGCAAAATTCCCCTCACATACTTATCTCGTACACCATAAATTATGTTAGAAAAGCAGTTTTTACTGCCAACCCATATAGGCACTTAAAAGTCAAGGTCTTGGCATTTTTGAACAATTACTATTACGGCTCTGGATTTAGGGGAAGTTTCAAGAGTTTGGATTGGAGGCCTGGCTACTCTAGGATAACACAGGTTATTTCCCACAGATAAAATATTCATCCTTTCAGTAAGAACCAACCTGTCTCCGCCTGGATACACGATTGCGCAGATGATGCACGACGTTTCGAACCTTTTGCACATGCAGACATAAAAGTTGTTAGAATGGGTGAAAATTATATTAATGATCAAATCAATTATCAATTAATATAACCAAAGAAGGAAATTACATTCAAAACAAAACCTCTGCACCAACCTAGTCTCATATATTTAGTATCCCAACATTTGCCACATGAAAGTATTTATGACAGTTGATACGGTGCTAACACAGAACAAGGGCTTTTGATTTTCCATATTAAAGCAAAGGAATACACTATCAGGACTCGCATAAGTTGAACATTTTGTTTCTTCCTTCTTAAGAAATCACTATTATTCATAAAAAACTTTACTTCTAGTCAAGTTAAAATTTCCATCAAATACCCTAAAGCAAAAAATACATAAAGACCCAGCATCCACAATACTGCAAAATATGAACCATCGCCATATTTTCATGAATGAAGCTAAATGCAGAAAGTAAACTATCCTTTTTGGGTAGGAGGGTTAAGACTTAAGACATCAATGCCACTAATCACTGTAAGGATGGTCAAACTTCAAAGATATTAAGGAGTTACAGGATATAAAGCTTGAAATTGGGGGAGGCTCTTCTACCCAATGGGAATATGGGATGTGCAGAACTTCTCTATTGCATTAACTAATACTCCCTATGGTCTTTAATATAAGACCTATTTGCCCAGTAAATCTGCCTTCATCAGAGACTCCAATTTGCCCAGTAAAACACAAACCTGAACCACTTTTCTATACGTTCGTCAATCATTTTATGGCCCATCCAAACGATTCACTGCAGTTGTATCAGTTCTCTGGCCTTTTTCTATTCATTCTATATTAAGAAAAAACTTTTCCATCAAAACTATGCATTTGTCCAACACCCCCTCCACGTTTAAGTTTGAAATTTTCAGAAAACACATCAATTATTTTCTGCCAAGCAACCAAAGTTAAATCATCCAATATTCCTTCTTTGACCTTCAGAATAAAGCAAATATTAATATTTAGCTGGTCTTAACAAACAATTCACACTATACAAAAGTCAAAACCTTAAAGGAGGTCCCATATTAGCATACCTCACTGAACAGATTGTTTCTAGCTCCATCAGTAACATGAGGTCCCATATTAAGATAAGATTGATTCTCCGATCTCTGTGACTCCCTGAGATGATTCTGAACCCCAGCACTATTAATTACAGTAGGCAAGTGCCTTTCTTGAGAGGTTGCTGGAGGGTTTAAATCTAATTGGCTATTTCTACTTGGCCCCGGGAAACCAATAGGTGCATCTGCAGAGACAACTCCAAATGACGTTGGCATATGCTGTTCGAAAGCATTGAACCAATGGACACCAGTAGGAGCAATCAATAAATGACTACCTAAAAACAAACCATAATGGGAAGGGGACGCAAAATTTCCAAGAAAGTTTGCAGTTCCATGGTCAAAATTCCAGTTTGCTGGGTACGTTGACTGAGCTCCAGTTTGAGAACCAAGCATGATATTTCTTGCAATGTTGTCAGGGTTTCCGCCTCCTGGCACAGCATAAACAGGTGAAAAGGGAGGTGCGAAACTTCTCAGCCCCATAACATTAACCCAAGGGGCAGGAAGCAGGATATCATGAAAATTAGGAAACTGCACAAATGGTTGCCCATAGGGAATTGCACCAACTGAAGCTTGTGCTTGGCTAAAGAAATGAGGATGGTTTTGTTCGTGGGGAAAAGGAGCATGAAAGTTAACTGCATGCTCCATTGACAAATTGCTGGATGGTACAAAAGTTGCTGGACTAGCATCTGTCTGATTATTGCTTTGAAATTGTCCAAGTTGTCCAGCGTGACTGAAGTGTAGCATGTCATAACTTGGCCTGGTAATACCATGATCACTTCCAGCCTCAAATGAAAATAGAGAACCATTAGCAGGACGATGCCTAGCTTCATTTAATTGTTGCATGTTAGAAACTGGCATTATAGTCCGATGACCAAATTCATCATCAGACTGTTGTGGGCGGATATTTGTAGCACCAATATAAGGAGCTGCTACGCTCAAGCTGTTACTGGTATTGACTTGGACAGCAGCAGCCTGCGATATGGGGGTCCTAGCTTGCACAGCTGATCTAGAACTTTCACCTGTTAACAATTCTCTAGAAGCATGTTCAGGAGAACTATTGGAGGACAAATAACTCATATTCACTAAGCTGTTATCCACTCCTTGTTGATCTACTACATAGGATGTTCCGCTGTCACTGGCCAATAAACCAGATAAATTACTGCCACTCTGATTGTCTGGTGCATCAGGTTCAAATGGATGTAGGCACAAACCTACTGACACATTCTGATTGATGTGATGACCATTTTCCACATATTCTGCACTTAAGTCTAGGTTATGATGGATAACACCCGCACCATGATCATTGCTTTGAACACCATTAAGATGCTCTTGATAAGGGAGAAAATTTAGCCCATTAAGACTATTTGGGAAACTTTGGTTGCTTCCATTACGAGAACTTGGTGAAGACACAACTCCCAGGGCTTCAGTTGATTCTGAATGGTTGGGCTCACTTTGGATGCTTTCATTAGAATTGTTTTGACCTGTACCTCCAGTAACAGTGAGAACTCAGTTGTGGAAATGCCAGCACATAAAGGATGAATATATCCTTAACAATCCCATAAAATCAGGTCCATATTAAAAGATTATAGGATGGGGTAGGCAGAGTTACCTTGATGGTTCATCATTGCTTAAAAATTGCCTCCTAGGAAAGTATACCAAAATGTAACACCAGATCACATAATGCGGCTTTCCAGCAAAGTCATTCAGTCTGCAAAAGAACTAAGCAGTTGAATGAGAGACATAAAATACATAATGCCATTCCCTTCGAACTAATATCAAAATATTACCAATAACTAATTAGGATTAGTATTTGATACCATGAGTAGCAAAAATTGCAGAAGTACTCAAGCTACAGAATATTATAATGATAGAACACATAAGGGACAGACGCATCACAATTCATTTTGAGAAAAACGAATGGCATTATAAATGTGTTGATTATCATATTTGGATCAGGATCAGGATCCACAAATAAAATCAATTTTAAACCGCAAATAAATAAGCCATCTAATTGACCATTGACCATCTCCATACAAAACAAAATAAAAAAGTATAGGTTTTGCATCATATTCAGAGGCCTAATTGTCACCTCAAAAGCTCGCAACCCATCCTACTTCTAATCACCAAATATGCCCCTGGTGCATTGAGAGAATACATTAAGCATCTCTTACAAAACATGTTTGGCTATAACTTAAAACATGTATTGCCTAGCAAGGTTCATGAGGCACTAAAGCTTGTTGGGCAGTTCTGTGCACTATGGAAGATTAATAGCTTTGCAAGTTCATGTAGCTATTCTTGCTGTAGTTGAAGTTCTTGGTATGCGCAGAACAGCTAATAGGGCCACAACCCAACTTCAATCATCATGAGAGGCTGAAACCTAGCAACCTTCACCAATGGCGCATTTTGGTCTTCTTGCAGCCACTGACTATCACCTGATGGCACTAGAGTTAGGCAAGCCTGATCTCTTCTTCCTCTTTTCTTCTCCCCAGATTCAGACCTTCCTCACCAACACCTCCCCCCCCAAAAAAAACAAAATCACCACCACCTGCAATACACTTTCCTCAAATGCACCACTGCCGTTCCAAACCCTCCAGCAGTACCACCTCTCACAACTTCATGCTTGCTGACCAATCATCACCAGACCAGAACCTCCAACCCTGATAAATTTCCTCTGTTTTACTTTAATTTATTAGTAGCATGTTACAGTTTTGTATTCAGATTCAGTGCTTTCAATCTAGGTGATATAAAGTTCCACCACACAATTGAGTTCCAATAATGCAGAATCTACTAGAAAATGTTGCTAAATTCCCAATCCCAAGGTAGGAAAAAATTATATGTGATTTTTGTAATAAGGGTTACAACTTACAAGCAAAATCTGAGATTGGGAAAAAGTTACAACCCATATAAAGGAGAACATGACCCTCGCATCGTCAATCATGAAATCTACTATGCTCATATGGTTGGGTTACAGTTCTCCCAAACATATACTGCGCTAAAAACTGATAATGAGGTACCCAACTGACATGCTGAAGAAGAACATAAAATCCGAAGACAAGATACGCAACCAGTATGAAAAATTTGATGAATCCCCAAACTCCCAAAAACATAGAACATCTACTGATAGAAAAAGATAGAGGTCGTGAGATAGATAAAACCCACCAACCGATAAAACTGCAAAAGTAAGACAAAGAATTGAGTGTATACCCAGTAGAGAAAAGGAATCGCGAGTGAGGTGGCTCAAAGCAGACAGCTTCTGCGACGATCTTACTCAGTCTCCAATGCCGAACACTTTCAGCGTCTCTGTGAAGTTTGAGAAGTCCGAAGGCAGAGATGAGACCTTTTATGGATCGAACTGAAGTGCTGAATTGGTAAAACAGTTCCGATGGGCATTGAATTCCGATGCCAGGTTTTGATCGATGAAAGGGCTTCATAATGGCACAGATGAACCAGAAAACCGGGTAATAATGCAATGGGTTCATGGCTGGGTTCTGCCAAAGGGTTCGTAACGCTGCTAGGAGGCTTAATCCAGGATGCCCCGTGGCATGAATCCCCGATTATCTGCATGCAGGCAGTTTCTACCTCGATTTTTCCACCTCCTTGCATCTCAAGCTTGCTTTTATTGGTTCCAGACCCTTCCCTTTTGTTTTTGTCCCTTTTCTGTGTCATCACCAGCTATGCTCACTGGAGCGGGAAGTTGAAACCTCCCGCCCTTGCTTTGCACGCTCCGTCTTCAGCTCCCGCGATTTTACTTACTTTTTTTTAAATTGTTTTATTATGGGCCATGCAATCTTCTTTCTCGATCTTTTTACGTATCCATTTTTTTTGCCGGTTTTTACATATCCATTAATTCTTCATTTTCTTTACAAATCAGTCAATTAAATTGCGCATGACAAGATATATAATAAAGCGTATAATATATTAATGATAAACATAGTAGTAACTGTTTTCAGAAATTTATGGTAAATTTAGCTTAAAACAGTAATCCATGGTGATTATATAAGCAAGCAGGATGGGGGAAAGAGATCCCGCCAATCGTTAGGCATTTATTTTATCCATGTTACAAGAATCTAGCAATTGCAGGAAGGATTTTGCAAGACAACGACCCAAGTTGATGTATTTGGACTTAAAGTGTCGCTGCTGTACAATTTTTCACATCTAATTTTGTGGTGTATTACATTTCAAATTTATACTTTAATGCATAGTTGAAGGCGAAATCTCAGGAATTGCGGACTTGGATATCTAATGAATATGAGTTAACATTTTTTTCTCTTCAGGGAAGGTAAATGTACCTTATAAACATATAAATAATTCATTCTCTATGTTTTGGTGATAGGTATGGATAGATTATAAATACACAATCAACCATCGATAATTAACTACTAATGCAAGAGGTCATAACTGGCAAGAAAAAGTCATAGTTTAATTACATTTCGTTGGCGAATAGAAATTAATTATATTTAAATTTAACTAATAATCGTACTTGACATATAAATGCAATCAGGCAGTAGATGGGATGAGGGAAGTCCTTAAACTCACTCCCCATAGTTATAATTAATTAATGCTTTTAAAATTTTTAAGTTACCTTAAATGAAGTTCATGACTTACTCATATGATATTGTGATGTTTGTTTTGCCGAATCGGGTGATCCAGAGAAGTAATCGGGCTTGAACAATGTTTTGGCTATTTGAAGATATTTGGTTCAGCGAAAGCGTTTGAGATAAAAAAGGCAAAAGCTTTGAAAGTTATAAGCCTCAAAATTGAGTTTATTTTTACTCGAGTAATGGCTTCAACAGTATTTTCATATCTTTGGAGATCAATGAAGTACTCAAAATTACTTCTAATAACAAAAATTATTTTATGAAAAATGTTCTAAATAATTTTTTCTTTCTTTAGATAGTAATCTTCTGCTAATTAAAGAATACTTTGGGATAAGAGTTCAGGAAAATTTTGAGTTTTGTGAATATATAACTGTAGAAATATAGAGAATAATTAATAATTAATTTTAATGAGTTTAGATTTATTATTTAGTTTTTTTATGATTTTATAATCAATTTCTTTGATAAACATGTCATAAATTAGTTTCTATATGATGTTTTTACATATTAAGTTTAGTTTAATTTATTTATTTGGACTATTGGAGGTATTTTTGAGGTTTTAATCTGTTTATTTTGTTAGATTTTGAGCTATGTGAAAATATGAGTTAGGATTTAATATTTAAATTAGAGTTTGATATAATTTATAAAATTTAAGCTTGAGGTGCATAATAGAAATGACTTCTGGAGTGTGGTGAAATAGGTCCAAAATATTACAAAAAAATGCGTAAGTACAGCTTCGACTAGATTGTACGGGACTTTTGATCTAATTAGTTCTGTTATATTTTACTTTATCAAAAACTTTAAGTTTGTATGATTTCTAATTTATCCGCATTTTTATTGTAATTTTATTAGGGAGAATTGCCCAAAAATACTTTGGGGGCAAATTAATTGCTGATTGCTACCAAGTGTGCAATCGATCTTCCGTGTGTGCAAGTGATCTTCCATTTTGTGCAAATCATCTTCCATGTGTGCAAAAATCTTCCATATAAATGTGCAAGTGATCTTCCGTTTTGTGTAAACCATGGTAGCATTTAGTAATTAATTTGCCAAAAAAGTATTTATCAGCAATTCTCCCATTTTATTATGTATTTGACTATTGCCAAACTTTTAAATTTAATTTTTTCACTTTTCATAATTTTAAAATTTTTTCTTTTAAATATTACAAAAGTCACTTATGTAAAAGTCAAACCAAACACATCTGAGTATGTGCCTTGGCCCTTGTGGTAATACTGTCACCATTGGATGGTTTGAATCAATTTATCACCAATAATGCCGTTTTAACAAAATTGTACCATAATGTTCATAACTCTTAAGCATTTTATTTAAAATTGTACCATTGCCAAATCTTCAAAGTTAATTTTTGAAAAAATTGTGAAAAAATACCTCAGGGTAGATATCTTCCCAGGTCCCATATGACAATTAAGTTGTCAACGAGGTTTTTTTCCCACAATTATCCCTTCATTTTTTCATTTTTCATAATTTTTACAATTTTTTCTCTTCAAATAATACAAAAATTACTTATGCAAAAGTCAAACCAAACATCATTCAATTTTACATAAGTCACTTATCCAATCGTCAATCTAAACATTTATCATTTTACTCAATCTTATTTTTTTCCAATCTTAAGATTTCATAAATTAAAGTAAAAATAAGTCACTTATCCAATTGCCAGTTCACACACACCCATTGTTGATTAGCTACTCAATGAATTGAGAATGGATATCCCATGAATCTTGCATTTCCAAGATGGTGCCCCATATGAAGTCCACATCAGAAAATCCGTTTACCAGTGAATGAAAATGAGAAGAATTGTATGTTTGGCAAATCACAAAATCGTGGTTTTATAAGTGTGCGTTTGGAATGGCTTATTTTTGTTCAAAACGTGCTTATAATTCGTGATTCACGGTATACGAGGCAAGTATGTGAGAGGAGTTTTTTCTCGGCTTGCGTAATAAGTGCGTTTTTCCTGTACAAAACGCTCACACAAACACACACTAAGTCTTTTTTCAAAAATTAAGATAAAATTCTTTTCATATGCTCATATCGTAAATCATAAAAATTACTATAAAAAACTAATCCAAACACGCATGAAGTTAATGCTCTCAATAAACACAGCTTAACAGCATAATGATTTTCAACCATAGACTTTAATCTTACTCCTCTCGTACTGCCACTCGCCATGGCTTCCATGCCTCGCGGGCCTTTTAATGGGCTGGACCTTCTTGTATTCGATTTGTCTGAGTTAAGAGGGAGCCCATTGGTCACGTGATCTCAGCGTTGATTAGGCAAAACCAGTTAATCCCCCGCAGTCCAATTATGCTCCCCCCCGGGAACCCTTTATTTTTAAGAAAAAAGTCACACTGAGTTTCTGCAATTTTTTTTTTTAATGAACGTCAAATGCATTAATAATTGAAACATTTTACATCAGATATCTAATATCTTACGGGAACATAAGTTCAGTGAATGCAAAAGTCTACTGTCTAGACTATTGAATGCTAAAGGACCATTAAAGGTAAAAGCTTTTAATTTCAGCAAATTAAATGCTATCCGTTCATGCATCATGAAAAAAAAAAATCACAAAAATTATTGCGTATGAAATTTATAATCTAGATACCCTCTGCGTGTGATTTTATAAGAACCTAAAATTTGAATTGTTTTAATTATTTTTATAAGACTTTGATAAGAGTTGTTTAAACATTTAATGACTTTTTTTTTTTCACATTTACTCCTTATTAATCATATGTATTGAATTGATTAAAAGGTTGGTAATACTTATATTATTTTATTTCTCACTCTTACTTGTCCCTTATAAATAAAGGCATACTTGGAAAATAAAATTTATTTTAGACATACTTATTATTTTTAATTAATTTTAACCGTTTTCTTAAATCACGAAATTCGATTATTAAGCTTTTATAAATAGGAACAAAGGGAGCAATTGTTATAGTGTTCGTTTGGAATAGCTTATTTTTAAGCAAAAAGTGCTTATAAATAGTGATTCACGGTATACGAAGCAAGTATGTGAGAGCAGTTTTATCTCGGCTTGCGTAATAAGGACTTATTGTCCAAAAATAAGTGTTTCCAAACACAGCTATTCAAGTAACAGTGAGGCCACATAATATTAAATAAAGATCCCCAAGTCACCCAACACACATGCACAAAATCTAAAATCAGCCAGCATAATTTACTATTTCTTTTCGTTCTAAATATAAAATAGAGTTGATTTTTTTTTTTTGGAGAGATTAAGGAAGATAAATAAATTATTTAATTATATCATGTATTTTGTATCCTTTGATTATAGATTAGTTTATTATTCAAACTAATTAATTTTGAGAAAAAAATAAAAATATTCTAAAATAATTTAATTACCTTCTTTAATTTTTCTAAAAAAATCAACTTTATCTTATATTTAAAACCGGAAGGAGTAATTATGAAAAGTCTGACTTCCTGATTTTTTTATATCTTATATCGATGTTGATATATACGCTTGAAATAATATTAAAATATGTACAAATTTGTTTATTTTCTTAAAATCTGAGTCTCGGAGTTCATCCCATACGTATTGCCAAAAATGAAAAGGAAAAAACAAAAGTCCCTGAACCCAGCATAGATACAAGGCTACTTACTTCATTACTCGCATGCAAGAGCCCTTTCCAAATTTGTCCCCGAGGTGTCTATATTTTAACATTTTGTATTTTTAAAAGAGGAAAAATATATATTAAAAATATTTTTTAATTATTAAATATTTAAAATTAATAATTTACAATAGAAAGTAAAATTACTTGACACTGATTCTAACCGCAGGTAAGGCGCTGGTCTTCTACCCTGACTCCTGCCATGTACATACGTGGCATTTCACCCAAAAAAATTTAAAAAAAAAGTGTGAACGCATGGCATATGGTGACACAATGACGAAACATGAGGACACTTCTTTCACATATGGCTGCTTACCAGTTAATATGATCAAAATTCCAAGGGAAGAAAAGCTTTCAGCTTTGACACAAACAAATGGAGCAACTAATGCAAGAAGCCCGGATTGATGAGTTACCCATTGACGTGTTGGCTCACATATTTCTTTTCTTCACTTCCTTCACTGATTTGGCCCAGTAAGTTTGCTCTCGATCTATTCTCAATTCTCTTGTTCGCCAAGCCTATGCTCTATATAAAATATATCCAGTTCCTCATTCTCCTCTTAATGTTATCGATTGCGGAAAAATTATTTCAAGGGCCAGTATTGTGTGCAAAAAATGGAAGCGAGGGGCAAGGGAATCTCTGGCTCACAGAAGAAATCTGAGCTTTGCTGGTTGGAAAATGGACGATGACTCTGCCGCTCGCCTCGTTTGCCACGCCTACAACCTTAGAGAACTCGACATGTATGTATATCTGTCTGGATTTCTTCATTATATATATGATACTTACGTGATCGCTGCATTGTCCTCTGGATACCATTTTGCTTTTTACTCCCTCCGGTCCTAATTATAAGACAAAGTTGACTTTTTTGGAGAAATTAAGGAAGTCAATTAAATTACTTTAGAGTATTTATATTTTTATTTTTTTCTCCAAACTAATTAATTTCATTAATAAACTAATATATAATCTAAAGATACTAAAAATATAAACACTCTAAAGTAATTTAACTGGCTTCCTTAATTTCTTCAAAAAAGTCAACTTTGTCTTATAATTAGGACCGGAGGGAGTAGTATTTTCTGAAGATGATTAATAAATTTTGGATTTGAAAAATGACATTGTATGAGCAATTGAATTGACTATTTTTAACGGTCCTCCTGCTATTTCAAGGTCAAGGAGAAAATGTTATCTGGAAAAGGTTGATAACATGTTTGTTGGATTGATGGACGTTGAGTAAATGATGGTTTTAACTATTTGAAACAATCATCAGAAGCTTGAGTTAAATGGCCCAAAATCCTAAGCGGCCTTGTTTGGATTTGCTTATTTTAACCTTTGATGAATAGACGAGACATCCAAAGGGGGCATTGACTTGTAAAAACTATTACCCAAAAAAAGATCCATTTTTTACTAGGTGGGAGCCGATAACTTGTAACACCGTATGCTCTTAGCATGCAATACATAAAATAAAGTGTACTATATTAATATTTCTAGTGTTTTCAGCCCAAGGAGCAGATGGGGTTGCCAAATCACTGATAATGGACTTCTCAAGATATCTATGGCAAAGTGCGTCGGCAATCTCACGTCCATATCTTTGTGGGGTTTAACAGGGATCACCGATGAAGGTGTTGTTCAACTGGTAATTAATATATAGTCTCGTGTTACTTGGATGGTACTTTTGAGCTAATACGTGGATCTGATCTCTATGTTATGGATTATTTATTACAACATGACTATATGCACAGTCTCAAAAAAAAAAAATGATATTGACTTCAAGTGCCAAAAAGATAAAATGGAAAGAAACTTGGACTTAAAAGTGATAGCTTTATGAAACATTTTTGGAATGTTGGACACTTAGACGTCAGTTCGGCTAGATTGAAACCAATGATATGCAGTTATTTAATCAAAACTAGATTGGGTGGATTCATACAGTTTCCTGGCGCTTGCCAGGTTGGTGAATGTTTAGCTTGGACCTTTCAGGATTCTTTCTTAATGCATTTTCTTTCTTTGTTAACCATTATTCTAACAGATGTCGAGAACTAAATCCTTGGAACATCTGAATGTTGGTGGTACAATTATCACGGACGAAACATTGTTTGCTATCGCAAGGAGTTGTCCAAAGTTGAAGGTAAATTATTACTATATTGTATAGAAACTGAACTCTAGGTTTTGTCTGATGAGAAAGAATCTGAAGTTATCCCCTTTTCTTGTTTTCCCCTCGTCCCAATGAGACAAATGGAGATAGCGAAAGTCATTTATAAGGTCTCAATAATTGTTGGTTGATATCATTCATCACTGGCTGAAGGGGACGGCGTCTGATATTTCTATGTTCCTGAAGCTTATTGTTTATTTCAGTCCATTGTACTGTGGGGCTGCCGTCATGTTACTGAGAGCGGGCTTGTGGTATTAGTTGATAAATGTGGGAAGCTCAAATCCATGAATGTATGGGGAACAGGAGTTCTTGATTACTGTCTCAGCAACTTGCTTATCAGATGTCCACATCTTCTGATAAAAGCTTAAGAACTGGTCTGGGCGTCTCCTATGCCCTTGGTTTTCAAGACTTTGATTCTTAATTGCCAGTAGTTTTCATGGACCCCTTTTTCTGTCTTGTATGCGAACTATCTTCTTGTGATTCGTTTTTTTTTCCCTCTCTCCTCTTTCAATGTGTTGGCACTATGATTCTCAAGTTTATTTTTTTTGGGTATAATAATCACGGAATTAGTTAGAATTTAGAGCAACTCTTTTACGAAGACAAATATTAAAATTTTAATTTGTACATGGTTTCCTATTCAAACTATTACCATATTGTTCATCACTAGAAATCAAGATTGATTGGAGATTATGTGAGGTTACGGAAGGTGAAGGAAGGGATGCATGATTACATTTCAATATTTTATAACTGAAAAATGAAAAGGAAGTTTTTTGTTGTTTGCGGTGGTGGGGACGACATCGAAGATTGGGCAATTAAAGTTTTGTTTCAAACGATAAAAAATTGAAGAATATATAGAGACTGAAGAAAGGCTATGCAGAATAAAAGAACTTGCTTATAAGTTTGGATTGTATTTTGCGGCGTACTATGACGGAGCATTGGAAAGATTGTTTAGAGTTACTCCTCCCTCTGTTGTCATTAGGCTGGGAATTGGGAGAGCTAGTTATTATTATTATTATTATTAGGCAAAAAATTAAGGGCTTGGTATCAAAACATGGGGGCATGTTTATTTTAGTGTTGAGATTGCTTATAAGTTGTTTTCCATGCAAATCGAGACAAAAATCTTCTCACATACTTACTTCGTATATTATAAATCATTATTAAAAAGTTATTTTTAAACATTTCAATGTTTGTTCCAAACGAGCATATTGTCATTCAATTTAAGTGCCATTGACGGGTAGAAACTACTTTTTCAACGTAATTTATGATGTATGAGATGAGTATATAAGAAGAATTTTGCCTTCAATCCACTCCACTTGTATGAATGTGTTTTTCAAATACTAATTCATCCAAGGCCCTGAGTTGGCAAACACGGAAATTCTGCTTGGAGCGGCTATGAATAATCTTCATTCAAAAAAAAATAAAAATAATGAAGTTAACCCTTAAATTACAAGAATTAGTCGATAACTGAACTCATACAAGTTCCTCTGCTAAACACAAATCACCTCCTCTGCTGCTAAGCCTAGGGGTCTGAGTTCTAAATTCGTTATATGGTCTTTAGACCTCACGACTAACTGTATTGACGTCCGACTTTAGGGAAAATGGAAGACCCCATTTATCGGAGAGGAAAGAAACGAGAAACAAGTTTGTTAGGATATTAGAATCACAATTGGACAATGACCGAGAGCTACCCGTCCTAAACTTTCCCATGTATATTCTGTCGTTTTCATTAATGATGCCTGAGTATTGAGCCTGAAACATAACAGGAAGAAACATGACAAATATTAGCATAAACAAGTTGTTGGCAGATGATTAATAAAATACACGGGAGACAACAGATTGTACATTCGTGCACTAATGATTTAGCACATTGTCAGCAAAGGAACATATATATATTTACTACTATTTTCAAACGTACGAAATTTTTGAGCGAGATGCATTGGTTAAAATGGAAGAAATAAATCTCCAATGACTACAATCATTATAAGGTAATAACGGATTTCCAGTTATCTTTCATAATCTTCATAATTGGGAAAGGGTAAAATTTCTTAACGCGTAGAACCATAAATTAAATCAGAATACACTAAGCCATCAAGCTCAAGACTAACCAGGAAAGTTTCAAGTGCCTCAGATCGAGAGTGAATCAATAATAGGCTGGACAAGTGAACTAGATCTCGTCAATGCAAAAGCCTTCCATAGTTCAATTTCATTAAGTTGAATCACAAGCTTCCCTAAAATTAAAGAATTCCCGATCTCACTTGTTAAGTTATAGCATCTGAACATTTTCACTCGAGTGAAATAATGATAATTATGGGAAACTTAACAGCATCAAACCAGAACTTGGTCAAAAACACCGGACTCGATGCGTATGCAAATATCAAGTCACAATCATTATCAGACAACTTTCTTAAGATCCACACTAGTCCAGATTTATGGAATTGATGTGCCTAAAGGAAAATAAGAGAAAGAAGCGAATGTAATCGCTAAGAGTGAAACACCCAGAAACCAAACTACTTGCCAACCATAAAACGTACCTATAACACTTCCAGCTCCAGCAACGATTTACTCTCTCCTCATCACTGTATTCCTTAGAAGACAGCACAGATCCATGTATATAGCTTCATCATTCCCAAATTTTTGTCCCATGAAATTTCACAGGTTGAAGCAAGACAGCAGCATACATACAAACATTCTAAAGAGACTCCAGAAAATTACCTGTGTTATGATATATACAATAATACTAATACCATAGTAGTAGCAAAACTGCTACAAGTGGGAAGAAAAACAAGAGTAGCATATAATTTAGAGAATGGGCTGGTGAAGCAGATCTGGTAAACTGAACAGATCCAGTAAAGCTTCCAGAAGTATTGGTCATCGGACTTGCACTGGGTACCGCGATGTTCTTGCAGGTACCAAAAGGCACTCCAGCCTGCAAATCACCAATAACGTTGTAACTAACGAGGTACACTTTCTTTCGCTAAAAATGTTCAAGTAAGAACTGGCAAGATAAAAGCCACCCACATCCAGGATGTGCCCTCCAAGAGATGCAGTTAATAAAGCATATTGTTAATATAGAGTTATAGACTAGTGTTAGAATCATATCCCGTATGATGAGGGATTATATCAATGTAAATAAGGAAACGGATCCTAGTATTTATTAAAGAAGATACAATTACATGTATATAAATAGGCATACTCTTGTACATTACAATTCAAGGAATTCAGATTATTTCCCTTATCAGATTACATGGTATTAGAGCCTTTGGAATTCCTGTTCAGTTCTCTACTGCCGGTACTGTTCACCGCATTACTGTTCATCGAGGTACTGTTCACTGCGTTCCCGGCCAGCCCCTGATGTTTTTAGACTCTAGGTTCATGGTTTTAGATCTGGTTATTGTTTTTTTTGTCTTCGTTTGGAGTGTTTGCTTCGGATTTCATGTTTTTTTTTTCCGGCAACGGTTAGTGATTTCTACTTAGTTTCTTGGGGTTTGCTTCTATTTGAGGGTGTTTACCTTTTGTGGTTGTTGCTGCATCTGATTAGAGGATCTAGAGGTCCTTGTTTTCTCTATTTGTGGTATTTTGACATTTGTGATACTTTGAGATTTCATTGGAATTATTTGTTGTTTGCTTATTGATTAATCTTCCATGGCTGAATATAAGACGTCTGATATACTGTCCATGTCTGTTAAGATTAGTGATTCAAAATTGAACTGGATAAACTATAATGATTGGAACAAAATTGTTAAGGTTTATATTTTGGACATTGAGAAGGAAGTCCATTTAACTAAGAATCCCCCTTCTGGTGATTAAAAAAAACTTTTGGCTTGGAATAGAGCCAATGGTTGAATTTTTTTCCAAATTCTAAACTCTAGTGAACCACGGATTCAGTCTTCTGTTAGTCACTGCAACACTGTAAAAGAAATTATGAATTATCTTAAATTTATATTCTTTGGTAAAGGGAATATTACTCGGGTTCATGAAGTATGTAAAGGCTTCTATCGCTCTCAGCAACAGGGTCGTCCCTTGAAGGATTTCTTCTTGGACAAGATCAAAGAGAATGTTGCATGAGCGTACGAAGCATATTGAAATCAATTGTCATTTTATTCGTGACAAGATCAAAGAGAATGTTGCATCTACAGGACATGTGCGATTAAACGACCCACTGGCAAATCTTCTGACGAAATCCTTAAATGGGACAGAGTTGAGTATCTTTATAACAAGTTGGGCATGATCAATATATATGCTCCAACTTGAGTGGGAGTGTTAGAATCATATCCCGTATAATCAGGGATTATATCAATGTAAATAAGGAAACGGATCGTAGTACTTATTAGTGAACATACGATCACATATATATAAATAGGCATACTCTTATACATTACAATTCAAGGAATTCGTATTATTTTCCTTCTCAGATTATAAGAAAGGAAAATTTTAAGATAAAGGAGGAGGTTCAAAACAAAACAATTCAAATCAGTTCATGACCGACGAATTAATAAAGCAACGAAGATAAACCTGGCAAGCTGTGATGGTACTACACCCACACAATGCGTGGCCATTCATTTTATCCACTACATCAAAAACACCGCCTCCATCACTTCTCTGCATGAAATTGCACTCAATGTTATGGCAAAAATGCAAGGTCATGATTATGCACAATCTAGGACATACCAAGATAAAAACCCTAAACAAATAGAAATACCATGTAGAAATTAACGGCTATAAAGTTGGGAAGCATGTTTCCGGCAGCTTTGTAACAAGTATTCACCATTGCTGCAAGTGGCGCAGAATGCTCTTTGCATGAATCAGCTTCAACTGGATAGGTTGGAAAGTAATTCTGCAAGAAAAGTGAAGAGCTTCTAGAATTGAATGGCTTTGATTCTTTTCTATGTGAGCAAGATCCCTGTTGAACTCCAGGATCTCCAGCTGACCAAAGACATGAGATTATGAATATTTTATCTCAATCTTCATATACCAGACATATGCATGTCACTATGATATTGTACTTACGCTCATTCTCTACCATGTACCTCCACTGATAAGCTATTCCTTCTTCAGCTTCCTTTGAAGCAATGGAAGTAAACACAAGAAGACGGTAATTTGCTTGAACCATCTCGGTTATAGTGGGCCAATCTTGACCCTTTTTCGGCATCTTAGACACAGGAAACCAATATTTATCCAGTCCAGCTCTGGTAAATAGATTAGTCAATCCTTTAGGAGAATGCACGTAGTCTTCAATTATTATGGTGATAATCTCTGTCGGGTTTTCTGTCAAGAATGCTTCGATTTCGTTCAGAGTATTTATAGCAGGTTGCTGAGAATATTTCAATGTACATATCAGAAGACGCTCCATGAAAGTGCAATCATAAAAGTACATTTAAATTGTAAGGAGAAAAAGGGTGGGAACATGGGTTAGAGTACAAATGCGGTGAAGGAAAAGCACTGTCCCCGGAAGGAATGGCAGAGCCAGATATCGTTCTCGAAGTCGTACATATCCAACATCAGTCCCCTCACTCCATTCTACATATCATATCCATCAAAACACATGAATAAGATTCTCTGATGAAATGATTATATTAATTAAAAAAAATAGGAAAAAGGTTAATAGGATGTTGTAAGCTTGCGTAGAGTTATCAAGGACCGAGAGAAAGGAAGGAAGATCATTCTCTGTCGTTCATCTTGAAGCTGAGTGAGAATCCAACTCGAACCATAAAGGGAGAGAGGGAAAAAGAGTAAGAAACAAGCAACGGACAAGAACAAAATTGACAAGAAAAATGTGTGATGTTAACTTCGTCTCTTCCTCTCTGGCATCTCAGAATATGGAAAGAAGAACGCAAACACATACTCTCAATTGGTTGGTCACAGTGTCTTCTTGATTGTAAAATGTTAGCCTCTGCACGCCAGGCAACGACGGTGCATCAACGATGCTGAATGAATTATGAGTCATTATCCACGTATACTTGTTGAAGGGCAATCCGTTAATCTGCATATGAAACAAGTGAAGTTAACGGTTCAACTCGTCATGTCGCCGCAAAATTAAACGAAGCCCCCACCATCGACTGCTAAATTCGTAAGACCAAAGAAAGAAATCGACTCTAATTTTCAGCTGCACAAGTAAAGAAGCTTACAATCGATGATGGAACGGTGGCTAGACCTCTAGTGCAGATAGGTTGCGTCCTGCCCAAAGCAGGGCAGTTGCCACAGTAGAGACCTGGTGCGCAATCCGTGGATGCTGAGCATGATTCCAGAAGCTGTGAATTCCTGTGAAATTCAGCTCAAACTGGGGAAAAAGAAGAAAAGAAAAGAAAAAAAGGAAAGAGCACGGATCTCATAGAAGAAAAGAGGAGACAGAGAACCTGACAATTGCCGTTAGAGCAGGCGGTGGAAAAGGCGATGAAGAGGGAGGGGAGAGATAGGAAGAGGGAGCCAATGAGAGGGGCTCTGCATTTTGCACCGTACATGAAGAAAATGTGAAGAAGGAGGGCGGACAAGTCCGAAGACGGTGGAAGCCACCCAGCGCAGAGAGGAGAGAAGAGAGTGGAAGCCAGAGTGCAAAGAGGAAGTCGACCAATCATAGCTTTGGGTATCGGCCGAGGCCTTTATCGCCTTTAAATTTCTCTTATTTTGAGGCAACACCCCTTTCATAGAGTCACGGTCTCACTCCATTTCTAAAGTTACTATGCCATTTTTTTTCCCAGAAGAACTTTTACCAAAATATTTGCCCATTGTTATCCTCCTGATTAATGTCTTTCCTCTTTAGTTGTACTCGTAAACATTGCTTACATTTGGGGGGAGGGGGGGAGTTAAGCTTAGATTTTGAATAAAACGGCTCTGTTGCACCAATAAATAAATTCATCCCACTAAGGTAAAGCTTGGCAAGATGTGCATAAGCTATTAGATATATAATATTAAATGTAGTTTGCGTAATTTTGATGTGAAGGGTAGAAATTTCTGTAGGTTGAGCAGCGAGTGTTTCCATGGAGAGTTAGAGGGATTTGGATCCTTTCATTTTTCTTTTCTATTAGCTCCCGTCTTTCTCTCTCAAAATGTACTATTTTAGTATAAAATATACAAATTTCTTATTTTTTTTGAAAAACAATATTTATTATCTTAAAGTATTTTTTAAATACTAGTTAGTAATCTGTAATATTTTTTTAATATTATCCAATATCATAAAATAACTTTTTAGGATTTTGAAAAAATATTTTAGGAAACTAATTGATGCTGAAAAATATTTCAAAATGGTTAATGTTGTTTTTAAAAAAAAAACAGAGGAGTTTATATATTTTATATCAAAACAACGCATTTTAAAAGAAAAAGATGTAAATGAATAGAAAGAGAAAATGAGAGAATCCAAATCTCAATTAGAAAATCCCCCAAAGCCATAGTAGAGGGAGACTCTTGCAAAGCAAAGCATTCACCCATCACCCTCTGCCATACAATGTTCCGCTGCTCACATTGGTCTGACAGTGTCGAAGGCGGAGGTACCAACTAGCAAGGATAAAATCATAAAATACAGGAAATAAACTTTTCTCCTAAGTTTGGATGACAAGAAAAATAGGAAAGAAAGAAGAGTCAGAGGGAAACTTTCAAAACTAATAAATTTTTTTACTATTTTTTTTTAGGATTGGCATCGCCCTGCAATGCTCACTCCCAAGGAAATGCTTCTTCTCCCTTCAATCCCTCTATTTCACCCTACATTTGTTCTTTGGCTTTTTATTTTTTTGGTTCCTATAAATATTTCCATTAATTTAATTTCAAAATTAAGAAAACCCTTCAACTCATAACAATCAAGATCTAGATTCTTTTTTCAATAAACTAGATTTAATTTCTTTATAACTTTAAAGAAATTATTAACTACTGAGTGTTTGAATCTCGTTCCCGCTTAATTAGTTGCCACGTATTCGAATCATGGGCATACCCCTTCTACTTGGAGGTAGAAGAAATTGTTTTGTTCCAGCGGGCTTGCGCTTTGTACCTTTTAGTTGGTGAATGTAATGAATATAAGCCCAAAAAACTTATGACCATCATTTTTTATAGAAGAACATTCTCGTAAAATTTTTTGACTCACATTATATGTTTACATTCTAAGGGAGTGTTTGGTTTGATAGGAGGAGGGAAGCAAATAAGAGGATGAGTAAATTATCTTTTTGGATTGAACGTATTTAAATTTTGGGTCAGAACCTAAAATTTAAAAAGAATAAAAAAATGAATTTTGGGAGAAGCTCAAAATTTAAAAAAATAAAAGAATAAATTCTAAATTTCTTCTATTTAAAATTATAATCTCCTCTCCCCTCAAACCAAATACACCCTTAGAGCGTTACAAACATGCCACAGAAACCCACTCAACGGAAGAGTTAGAACTCAATTAAACCTGCCCCAGCCATCTTAAGCTTAACAATAATGATCAAAGTAATTATCATTTAAACAATCGAAATCTCCAAACCAGGTCGTGCCGCCCACCCCCAGTGATCATACGAAATTGAACTAGTGGAGCTGAGAACGCCCCAGAATGCACTTGACCATTAAACTTTGGGAATTGGGCACAGAATTCAGGGCATTTTAATTCAGACAGTATATTTATAGCTTTCACATGGGTTAGTTTGGCGAGTTCAGTGAGCGTAAATATGAAAATGAATTGTTCATAAGGTTACCTACAGCAGAAACAATGGCACGGCCTCTACAAAAAGAACATTGCTTTCCGCTATTAATTAGATTGCTTCCTCTACCTATGAAAGAATAACAAAAGAATTAAATCCTCCCTCCCCTGCTAAATCTAAATATAAGATAAAGTTGATTATTTTTGGAGATATTAAGAAAACTAATTAAATTACTTTTAAATATTTATATTTATCTTTTTTTCTCTAAATTATTTTACCTAAATATATAATCTAAGGATACACAACATATAATATGATTAATTAACTTATTCAGCTTTCTTAATCTCTCTAAAAAAATTAACTATAATTTATATTTAGTGTATGAGGGAGTAATAAATATTGACCTTTTTTTTATAAAAATCCTCAAATTAAGTAAGCTTCTTCGCCCGACCACTTGACCGAGTGCCATCATCTTTTCTGGACGCAAATGCCTCGGGCTAGCGAGCCCAAGGCATTGACGACTTCGACATTGACTTTTTGCGCTATGGTAGCCCCGAAATCAATTCTTGCCACTCTTCGGGCATGTAGGAGCAAATAATCTTATCAGTTAATGGATATTATCTGGTCTTACAGGTCTGGCCTTAAGCTAGAACAATTAGGGCCAGGCTTTACAAAATGGATGAAATCAAGGAAACAAGGGTTTTAGGCCTAAGGCCTAATGGCCTAGCGTATTAGGGCTGAGCTGGTTCGTTTCCCATATCTATCTTCTACTCCTAGAGTAAGGCTTCCCATGTTTCCCAAATGCAATTTATCTATGCAATCTATAACAAAAATCTTTATGGTTTCTCAAACAACCCAGGCATGCAAATAATAAGAAGTAGCACAACTCCACAAATGGAGTCCTCTCCCTCTTTTATGATTCTACTTCTATTCGGCTTAGAATAAAAAAAGCTTAACTTGTGCCCAAAAAAAAAAAAGAACTGAAAGCTTACCCACTGTAATTCTCACAGCAAGTTCCATTTTGAAGACAATGACACTGCTTTCCACAAGCTGATTGACAACCACATGGATTACACTGCCGGCAGGGCTGATCCTTTCAGAAATAGGATAAAAATTAAATTTAGGCATTCACAATCTTGCTAGCAAGAGAATTTGTGCGAAGAAATATATTTAGATGAGAGTAATCTCTAAACTTGTTTTATTTTGTTAGTGACCATTTGGATTAGCGGTAGAGAAGTGACCTTTTTTACCATCTGACTTTTGAAAAAGTAAGGTAGAAAAAAAGTGAAAATGTAAATGTGATTTGTATTTGGATTAACGGTGGTAGAAGTAACTTTTTTTTTTCTAACCTTAAACCTGTTTGGATTAGAATTTGAAAAGCCCGTTTAGATACAAAATGACTAAAAAGGGCATGAATCATATATATATATATATATTATTTGTATATATTGTGATAACTGAAGTGAAAAATTAAATTAAAATTAAAATTTGATAAAATACAATAAGTCATACTCCCTCCGGTCCTAATTATAAGACAAAGTTGACTTTTTTGGAGAAATTAAGGAAGCCAATTAAATCATTTTAGAGTATTTATATTTTTAGTATCTTTAGATTATATATTAGTTTATTAGTCAAATTAATTAGTTTGAAGAAAAAAATAAAAATAAAAATATTCTAAAGTGATTTAATTAGCTTCCTTAATTTCTCCAAAAAAGTCAACTTTGTCTTATAACTAGGACCGGAGGGAGTATTAATGTATTTTTTGGGATATTATTACATGATTAAGCACTAATTTGAGGACTAGAGAAAATTACAAAAAAGTACCCCATGATTTATGAAAATTACAAGTGAATGGAGAAAAGGAATCGGGGAAATGATAGAAAATGACCCAAATTTTCATAAATTACAGTTCAATCCTAAAAATATTTCAACAATTTTCAATTTAATCCCTCCTCATAAACTTTTGAAGTTTGCACAAAAGTCCCTGGTCAAATCTAATTTGACCAAAGCATCTTCTTCTTCCTTGGAGCACTGAAGCCAGCGAAATGAACCAGCGAAACAGAGCATCTTCTTCCTTCATGGAATGCGATGGTCACACACACACTATTTTGTATTGATGGAAGAGAGATTCGAAGCGCAGTGGAGAGAAAAGCACCACAAAGGAGCGTTCCAAAAAAGCCACGGTAGTGATCAAAGTGCAGTGGACGTTGAAGCTTTGCCAAACGGTGCAAAAATGTCCGAAGCACTTTTTTGAAGCAAAACGTGCGGTGAGGCATGACAACCGCTTTGCCAAACAAACTCTTAGTCTTTTGTTAAACCCCCACCGTACCTTTCTTCTTGGTGTTTGCATTTTGGCTAAATATGTGATGCTACCTCTCTATCAGCTGGAAGTTGCCTGCTGACTCAAGACATTCTTGCAGGTCCTTCTCATGTGTTATGTGGGACAATTACAAACAACAGTTCCCTTGAATCTACCTTTTATTGCCAATAGAGATATCATGCTAGGAACAACATGAAAAGTAGTGGTGAAAAACAGGGTTCAGGGACCCGGACCGGACCTGCCGGTCCGGCCCGGAACCCGCCGGACCGGTCACCAGACCGGTCCGGTCCGGGTCCCAAATTTAAAAAAAAAAAAAATTTAACTTTTTCCTTTAGAAAATCATACTATAAGTCTAAAATTTTCAATTACTCACCAGTTTGGTCCCGGTTTAGCTCCGGTTTGGCCCCGGTTTGACCCACTGACCCTTAACCCAGTACCCCGACCGGTTCAATACCCGGTCCGGGTTTTAATACCTTGGTGAAAAATGAATTTTTAAATATCTACTAAATTAAATATGGAACTTTCTTTGAATTAAGTTGAATCAAGTTAAACATTTTTAAAAGTTAGACTAAACCAAGATCTTAAATTTTTTTATTTGGTTAAAGATTTTCCCTTTTGAAAATTAGAGCGTAAAAGGTTTTCGTCTATCCCAATTAATGCGCTTTTAGAATTTAAACTTGTGTTCTCCTGTTTGCTTGCGGAGACCAAGATTTTAAATTAGACTTTTACAGTTTCATGATTTGAGGTGTCATTGTCATCCTTATTTAAGGCCTATTTGGGTTGGCTTTTAAAAAGTATGTTCACACAACTTTAAATAAAGCTTATCTCACATACTCACCTCGTATATCGTAAATCACGTCGAAAAAGCAGCTTCCATCACTAATCCAATAAGACACTTAGTCATAGAGTGTTAGTATTTTCCAATCTTAATGCTTACTGTCATTTTGAATCATTAATCAATGAGGTATAAAATCTATTGCCCTGTTTGGTACGGTGGAATTGAAGGTATGGAATTGGAATTCAATTCCATGAGTTGTGCATGTTTGGTATAAAGAAATGCTCATGGAATTTAATTCCATATGGAAGCCAAATGGGGTCAATTTCATCAAACTCAATTCCACCCAAATAGCTAAGATTTGCAATTCCATATCTTCAATTCCAACCTTGCCCTTTCTGTGATGAGGCCCAGGTTCAAGGACCCGGACATAACCTACCGGTCCGGCCCAGAAACCGGTGAACTGGTCTGGTCCAATTTCCAATTTTTTTTAAAATTTTTTTTATATTTTTCCTTTAAAATTTCATACTATAAGCCTAAAATTTTCAATTTCTTACAAAGGAGAGGGATTTTTTATTTTTTAATTATAAAGGCATTTTGGTCTTTTCACATATAAATTAGGACTCATTTCCATGACATACCAAACATACTTTTAAACCTCATTTCCATTTCCATCTCCATCAAAATCAATTCCATTATACCAAACGGGCCCTATATGTAACTCCAAACCACCAAATCCAATCTTAAAATCACCGTCAATCATTAATTAACATAGAAGTCATACAATCTATATGTAGCCTCCGTGGATTATAACTTTAATTTTCAACTTAAAAGCATGTCTGGGATCACTTTTGAAGAGCTTATAAGTGTTTTTTATGTAAATCAAGATAAAACTCTTTTCATATACTTACTTTGTATACCGTAAATCATGATTGAAAAACTGTTTTTAAAGACTCCAGTCGCTATTCCGAACACACACTTAGTACTAAGCATAATTTTACCCCAAAAGATGCTTGTCGTTTGGCTCCCTACCAAAACCCCCCTCCTCAGAACTTATAACCGTTGGAATCTTTAATTAGTGCACATAAAAGGGAGTTAAGGTTATTACTCCCTCCCGTTCTTTTTATAAGAAATTCTCTCTCTTTTAGAGCCGATCCTTAATATAAGTAACTTTTTTTTGTCTCATTTAAATTATTTTTTTCTCCCCTTATTAAATACATATCTATATACGTACCACTCTATACCTTTTTACAAGTTACTTGTACCCTATTCTTGCAAACAAAGAAAATCATTAAATGACTAAAGTTTTCCATATTTACCCTTATTTATGAAAGAATGCACATTTTCTCTTACATCCTTTTATTTATATGCATTTACACCCCTCTCTCTTCTCTCTTTCCCATGTGCCCAACTAGGGGTGAGCAAAATGAAACCAAAGACTAAACTGAACTCCATTCAGTTATTTCGGTTTTTGGTTTTTTTTGGGTTTTTTCCTTCTAATATTTCATTGTTCGATTTAGTTATTATAAAAAAGTTTCTATTATAACCGAAATAACATTAGTAATATATGGGCTGTGTGTATACTTTATGATATGGCTTTGCAATGGCCCAAGTCCAACCCTTATTATTTTTCATTAAAAACATGTCCAGCGGCCAAATCCAAGTAATTCTTTTTTATTTGATTCTTTTTTAACACTTTGGTTAGACACTCTTTGGACCTAAAAAAAGCACTCTGCCTTGCGTTTTAATATGTAAACCCTATTTTCATTCCCTCAAACTCACTCAACATCATAGCCGCCTTCGAAGACACCCTCTTTTCTTTCCTCTCCTTTCATTGCATCAATCATGATTAGCCTCACAAAGTCACTCTTGATCTCTCACCCTCAGCTTCACATCGCATTCTCCGTCTCCACTCTTCTCTCTTTAACTTTATGTTACTCTCGATCTGTTGCCTCTGGAATTTGAGAGTCAAGGTCATCCTCTCTCATTTGGTATCATGTTCAATCTTTACTATCGAACTCTTAGGATCGTCATTTTTACTCTCCCATCAGTTGTCTCTACTTGATGTTGGCGTCTTCTGCTCTCATTCATCTTTGCTTTCCATACTTTTATTTCAGTGATTTCAAAAACAAGTATTAGCATGTAAAATACAGTTTTTGCTCTCTTGTCAGTTGTCTCTACTTGTCCATAGCCTTTATATATTTTTTTGTCTTTTATTCGTTTGTACAAGGCAAATAAAAGTATATGTTTGTGGCTTTTGTGTAGGCTCCTGAATGTTTGAAAGAGAAATTCTCTCAAGAGTGGTGTAAATGTTTGTAAATTTCTCTATATTTTTGGATCTGCTTGCTGAGGCTTTACCATTTTAGGTGAGAAATTTGTTTCAAGAAAAGCTATGCAGTGTGTACCCATATTTCAGTTAATTAAACAACCGAACCGAAATATTTTGGTTAGTTTAATTTCGGTCCGGTGTTGAAACTTGGCTCTATTTGGTTTTCATTGAAAACCGAACTGAATAACCTATTGCTCACCCTTATGCCCAACCAATAGTGAATAGGTATAAAACTGACAAAACTTCATTTATTACCGTATAAGTGACTTATACTATTTTGAGCAAAACTTTTTAGGTACAACTAGACAAGTGACTTATAAAAAGATAAAGAGTTTAGTATTAATTATCCTCCACTCATCACTAATTCTCTTTCATTTAATCATTTATTAGTCATTCTCTCTCTTATTTTATATTCATTATCTCTCATATTTTTATTCATTATCTCTCCTATTATCTTTTCATAAACAAGAGCATATTTGGAAGAAACATGACATTTTTAACACACTTATTGTTTTTAACTAATATTAACTACCAGTTCATTTTACACAATAAAAAAATTTGTTTATAAAAAGAACGTGAGGGATTTTTTTTTGCCAGTGGCATATGTTTGAATTGTATGGTCTTTCATTTTCAAAAAAATGAATCAACATTTTTTTCGGTAAAGGCTTTTTCCACATGGGCCTTCAAGCCTAAGTATCGTAGTGATGAACACTGAATTTTTTGTTATTGTGATGAGATCTCAACTATTTGAATTTAATCAGAATGATCTAAATTTAAAAATTTTAATTTATTATTTTTAAACGATAAATTTATTTTTATAAGAAGTTATAATTATTAAATTATTTTTATTTAAATTTTACATATATTAAAATAAAATTTTATTTGAAGTATAAAAATTAAATTAAATTAAATCTTAACTGTCCAAAATCAATCTAATGATGTAGACAAGTGATAAGAACATTTATACTCATCAAAATGATAGCACAAAATGTGCTCTCTTGAAGTCTTGAGCCTCATAGTTATTGTCTGATGAGTGGTTGAGAATATATCCAAATTATAAAAAATACTAGTAATAATTGTGCCAAAAAAAAATAGGGAGAATTACACTTACGTCCCATGGAAGAAAAAAAATGAAGAAATGATTCCTGTAGATTGTAAAATGAAAAAATGGTCCCATTAATAACTCCATGAGCCTGTATTGACAACTCCATGGGACCATTTCTTCATTTCTCCTCTTCCTTAGGACCTGAATGTAATTCTCCCAAAAAAATACTACTAAAAATAATAGAGTAAATCATTCTTGTCTCAGCTTCGTCCCTTGCCTCTACCAACCTTTTTTTTTATTACATGGACAAGAGCTTACTCTTGGGGTTTTTAGAAACCCTTACAACATATTCTCATAATTGAAACTCTGAAATCAAACCAATTCTTATATGAGATCCGATAACAATTGGATCGAACAACAAGCTGGAAGGGTTTGCAATATTAACAGCTCATTGTTTGTTTGTAATGCCATTTTGGCTAAAATATCAGCACACTTTATAGCTTCCCTGTGATAGTGACATATCTCTAAATCCTATTCCAAGTAAATCAAAGATCTAACCTCCTTTAGTTCCATGTTGAGCAGGTGAAAGCGGCCATTCGACTGTAGTAACAATAGAATAGCTTTAGTAGAATCAGAATGAAATTTGATTTTTCTAAACTTCATGGAATGAGATAACTACAACCCAGTTTTTATCACTTGTATTTCAGCTACTGTTGAACCCAAGCTGAACCCTGTGTTGTGTTGAAACCTACAGATCCACAATCCGATACTGTCATGAATTACACCTCCTACAGTTGATTGTCTTTGATAATCTACTACAACATCCACATCGACACGAACAAATCCACCTGGAGGTGCAGTCCATCTTTCTGACGTCCTATCTGCTATGTTGAACACCTTGTGTTTGAGCCTTCCCTCTTCAACACCTTCATGCAGAAAATGGAGGCATCTATGCACTAGTTGACTTGGTTGTTCACTGGAACCCTCTAATGCTTTCATGCACCTGTTCTTCTAGATAAGCCCGCACAACGAACCAAACGTCCTCAGCCAAGGCCAATTACCAAATTTATGAGCTCCAGAAGAATGATGCATATTCCATTTAATCCATACTTGCAAGTTACCAGTGAAAAAAATAGAATAATACATTGGATTAACACAAGAAAGCCACACATTGTTTGCAACCTCACAATCTCTCAAAGTATGTAAAGTTGTTTCCTCACAATCATATTCAATAGGACACTCTATAGTATTGCTCACACCCCTCTTAGCTCGAATCGAGTTTGTTGGAATTCTCTCTTGGAATAGTTGCCACATAAATAATTTAACTCTCTCAGGAATAAGCCATCTCCAGATCCCTTGCCAAAAGGGTTCGCTATCAACTGAATATGAGTGATGGATTATGGAATAAGACGATCTAAAGGTGAAATTCCCATAAGAAGACTTTCTCCACCAAAACATATTGTTTCCTGGTAGAGAGGGAGACTTGATTTGTTTGATTTTCTCAATTACCCATTCAGGTAAGAACAAACTCCATTTAGACAAGTTCCATTCACCATCTGGTCTCACAAACTGGCCAACTACTTCATCTGGATCAATTAAATGCTTGTTTTTATCAACATAATACCCAAGTGGATGATCCAGATCTATCCATAATTCCCACCAAGCATTTGTTGAATTACCACTTCTCAGTTTACTCCCCACCGCTTTCTTGAAGGAGTCCTATACTGATGTTGTAGCACTCCATACCGTGGATTGGTTTCTTCTCTTCTCAACAATAGGTAACCTACTGTCTCCACATCCGTACTTTGATTTAAGAACTCTTACCCATAAGGCATCTAGTTTAGCAATGAGTCCCCAGCATAATTTCATAATGAACTACTCATTTTGGCTCAAAAGATCCTTTATTCCAAGTCCTCCCTTCCTCTTGTCTTTCTTAATTTTCTCCCATGCAATAAGGTGCATTTTCTTGCTTCCCTGATGCTGATTCCAAAGGAAGTCTCTGTTAGCTTCTCTATCTCTTATAAAATGCCTTTAGGGATGAGGGTAGTTTGCATCTGATAAGACAAGACGAGAGTAATGAAAGAACTGATTTGATTAGAACTGTTCTCCCCACCATACTTAGAAACTTCCCCTTTCGACTCGAAAGCTTCCTTAGAACTTTTGAGACCAACGGGGCAAAAGTCATCTTCACAGCTCACTTATGAAAGAGAGGAATACCCAAGTATTTGCCCAGATCTGTAGTGATACTAATACCCAGTGTTTGGCCAAGCTCCACCTGACACCCTGCAAAAGTATATCATTAAGTCTCTAATTTTCTCCATTTGGTCTGTAGACGCCTCATTGAACAAGACCCAATCGTCTACAAAGAATAGATGAGAACGTGCAAGACTTGTTTCACTAAGTTTTAATGGCTTCCATCTGCCTGCTTCCACCTCACTGTTTATTAACTGACTCAGTTTCTCCATACATAGCACAAATAGATAGGGACTCAATGGATCACCTGCCTCACTCCTCTTGCTGGTTGAAAAGAATCAGATAATGAGCCATTCCATGAAACACTCATTGTAGTAGTTGAGACATATGCCATCATAATTTTTACAAAGTGCTTATTAAGACCCAGACTTTGGAGATTAAATTTCAGAAAGCTCTAGTGTAATCTGTCATAAGCTTTCTCCATATCCACCTTGATTGCTACATATCCCTTCTTCTTCCTAGTGGATCTTAGTGTTTATACCTTCCTGGGCCAAAATAATATTATCACAACTTTACCTCCCCTTATAAAACTACAGTGTGTATAGCCTCTACCAATCTTTATAGTGATATTTCTTTCCATCTCTCAACGTGTGTCACGTGATTTCCTACAAATTATCTTTTATTTCTTTAATATTTTTGCCAACCTCGCCACTCTCGCCGCTCTATAATTTATTTTAATATATTTAAATGTTAGATGAATATGATCTTTAATTTTTTTGGATACAATCTTTAAAATAATTTTAAGTCACCATCTCTTCGTAAATTTTAACAGGCAAAAGGCATATAATTATATTTTTTATGAAATCGAGTTATTTATATAAATATAGACGTGGATGACCACACAATTAAACACAGGATATGTTAAAAAAATAAATTATGATACCAATCTCTAACGATACTTTTAAATTATAATATAACAATACTCACTTAATATTAAAAAAATATGATTAGAATTTTGTTGTATGTATTGACGTTTTAAAATTTTGTTTTATTTATTTATTTATCTGTGTAACATAATGATAAAAATAACTAAGTTAATGCTACATTTTACCTTAATTATCTGATAAACTCAGTATAGGTAGAACCTTAGTCCGAGAGCCAAGATTGGATCCTGCCAGCGAAGGAATTGTCGGATCTCATGGCTGATCAGTTTTTAAGGTTATCCACACTATTCATTTGCTTGAAACTGATAAGTTGAGTTTCCTTTACCGATGCTCCTCCGCTGCTAAGTATATGACTTAATTTATAGTGTAGTTTATGACATACAGTACTGGAAGTAGTGTTATTTTATACAAAAAATTTAAGTGAATTGAGTTTTTGAAAATCATTGTTAGGGTCAAAAACATGTTTTCAAATTAAACTTAAAGAGCGCCTACAAAAATGCTATTGTTAAACTAACAAGACTCCACATAAGCATTGATGAACACATGACGTAATAGGTTATATATAAGATCAAATAAGAGAGAGAACTATTATTAAAAAGCTTAAGGGATCAGTAACAAGCTATGACGCCTTCTTTCTTTCTTTCTTTCCTTCTTTTGTATTTTTGTCATGAAGTTCATCTGGTGAAAAAAAGGATTCCTTTATGAAAAGAAAAGTGGCAAAGCAACACAGAATAATGTAATCACAAAATAAAAAATGTAAACCATGAGCCATGAGAATTATTATAAGGTTCTCCTAAAGAAACTTAATTGTCAAAAAAATTTTAATGACAAGCGAGTAGCAAAAAATTATTATTATTATTTTTCACATCGTGCCGTTTAAACTTGTTATTGCACCTTAATTATTATGAGGCTTTTCAGTGATTAAATCCCTCCATTAGAACTTTACACGAATTTGTTTGTAACACTCAACCTAATATGAATTTGAGTCGGGCGGGGATCATTTTGGGACATAGTTGCTTGTGAAGACCAAAAAAGCAAAAGCAGCACTTCAATAGGATCATCGAGATCCAACCACAATATTTGTCCCTTGCTTCAGTCACTTTCTTTCAAAGCGCCGCCTCTATTCTCCCCTTTCCGTTTCTATCTTCAGTCCAATTCCACGCCTCAAATGATGCAAGCAATGAAAAATACATTTTTATTCTCCAAAAATAAATATTACGTACTAGTATTCCATAATGACCACATAATAAAAGCTACCTCCGACCCTCAATGGAAAACATAATTTATAATGCAATTTGAATTACAAATTAGGTCATAGATTTATAACTCTAGGAGTATTACATATAGCATCTTAAATTTTTTTCTATGAATTAGCTTAATTTAAATAGGCACCGCTTTCTTCCTTTCATTGGTTTTTTTTTTGAGTAAAACCTGGAATTCAATGGTCAGAAGGCATGAGTACCATAACAAAAACTAAAACAACCTAAGATCCTTTGTCATCTTCCACCTCTTGATGGGGAGGTGAGGTGGAGGATGACCAAAGACAAAAAAAAAAAAAAACCCTATAATATTATGAGAAAGTTTAATTTAGCCAAACTCTCTAAGAACACCTGTGAAATTATTTGCTAATCTCTATATGAATGAGGAACCAAACCTCATCAACAAGGTGTCTTTAAAGGGGTAGTCCGAGTCACAACCTCTACTTGCTAGATTGATAGTTTATGCAGCCAAATGAGAGAAAAACTTTCTTAATTCCATTATTCTAGCTTATGTGAAGACCATGACACGATGAGCTCAGGTATAGCAGGGGGAACAACAATAAGTTATGATCAAAGTACTCTTCTTTAATGCTAAATGCACTGCTTATTCGGAGGGATTGTTTTTGTTGCAAACGTAAGATCCAATTTACTTTTTTAATTTATATTTTTAAACTGTCTCTATTAATTATATATTAAAAGAGCCTTTAAGTTCGATCAATTGAGTAATTTATTTTCAATATAAACCATTAAAGCGGTTTATTGAAAATTAAAACTATATATTTTTTAAAAATAGCTAATTTAATTAATTTTGAATCTATATAAATTAATTATTTAGTTCTTATGTACAAATATAGAGAAAAACTATATAACAATGTTATAATAGACGCACTCTCAAATGTACGTACACTCAATTATCATTGAACTGCGTAATTTAGCGAAGAATTACCATCAACAACAATGCATCATGCTCAATTCGCATGTATATAAAAAAATTTACATTCTTACATGTCAGTTTACTAACAATCACAAAAGAATTACTCCAAACAAGATAAGCTCTCAAAGAGAATCTATAAACTACTAAGAAATAAGAATCACTCTATGTTTCTCTAGAGCTACTCTGTTTAGTTCAATTAATTCATTAGGTTGCTAAATTCTCTAATTCCTTAAAACCCCCAAATTTCCTATTCTGAATGCATATAATTTTTTAATCACTTCATATCAAAATTAAATATTAGTCGAGTATAGAAATTATCTTACGTGTATGCCGACAAATTTAAAGAAGACAGGCCACTTCCGAGTTTTACAGAATCACGTCTATTCATTTTAGGGGACTTAAGAATATAGTGAGTGTTTGGTATAACTTATTTTAGGATAATAAATCCTAATTACATAAGTCGAGATAAAACTCCTCTCACATACTTATATTGTATACTGTGAATCACGATTTATAAACACTTATTACTTAAAAATAAACTATCACAAACACACTAATAATATCATACGGCCAGCAGGTATGTGAAAGAATTTTTGAAATCATGTCTTGAGGATTTTCTAGAATATATGCACATGGCGAATAATACGGAACTGGCTGCGGTCCGCTGCCCGTCCTTTTCTCCTAAACTACACCGTTTTGGTGTAGTTTAGGGTAAAGGGGTGGGTTTTTTTTTTTAAAAAAAATAGGATATAGTATTTTAAAATATTTTTTTGGAAGTATCTAGCATCTTAAAATATTTTTTAAGTAACATATAGTATCCTAAAATAATTTTTAGTACTTTAACCCATTAAAATATGTTTTCAGTTGTATCCAGTGTATTAGCAGACTGATTGTAATTTAACCCTTAATGTATTTTTTCAGTTCCAAAAATCACTTTAAAATATTTTTTTTGGTGTTTTTAACCCTTTAAAATATTTTTTTGTGCTTTAAACTCTTTAAAATACATTAAGAGTTAAATTGCAATCAGTCTGCTAACACACTGGATACAACTGAAAACATATTTTAAGGGGTTAAAGTACTAAAAATTATTTTAGAATACTATATATTACTTAAAAAATATTTTAAGATGCTAGATACTTCCAAAAAAATATTTTAAAATACTATATCCTATTTTAAAAAAAAAAAAAAACCCCACCCCTTTACCCTAAACTACACCAAAACGGTGTAGTTTAGAGAAAAGGACTGGCAGCGGACCGCTAGGCAGCGGACCGCAGCCAGTTCCGAATAATACACCGCATTAGGCCAAAAGAGGGCGTCCGGGAGAGCGACGACAGGGACAGGGACAGGGAAGGAGAAAGTCAGAAAACTGAAAAAGGAAAAAACAAAGAGAAGAACCTGCATGGCAGAGGCCAGAAAGGGAGTGGGGAGACAAAAACCAAATATCAGTACGATTGTACGAAGGTATCAATGATCAGGTTAAAATTGCTTTTAAAAAAAGCACTCCATGGGCAAAGATTCACCAGAAAAAACTAATACTTTAAAGACAAAATTATGCCGCAAAATACTTTACCTTGCTTAATGTATTTATAAAATTATTTTAAAATATTGAATAAACTATAAAATATTTTAATATTAGATACACCTAAAATAAATACTTTTAAGGTGTTGGACCATGTCAACTCTTTATCAATTGTTGTAAAATTATTTTTATTAGGAATATGTGCATTGTTTGTCTTTTCTTTCTTTTACCTGAATGTACGTTTGTTTTTAATATTTTAAAATTTTCCTTAAATCCTATCTTGTTGTTTTACCTAACTGTTAGGTAAAACAATAAAGATATGATAAAAATGTTACAAAAAAAAAACTGATTAATAATCTATCTATAACAATATATAAAAGTAGGGTAAAAAGTAAGTCTATTTGGAGTGCGGCATGTGACAACACTTGTGTCAAACAAATCAATCATTTTTTAACTTTTTAATTAATTGTTGTATTCTCAATCCGTTTAATAAAAAACAGGTGAGTTGCAGTTGGTATATGTGTAGTATGTCATTTAAATTAAAATAATTTTGAATCTTAAATAATCGTTGTTTTTATTCTCATCATCGTTATTTGTTCTGCGATTTTGTCAGCGTTTATTATGTTAAATTATTTGGTTAAATAAATTGGATTAATCATCTAGAATATTTGGTTTGGCCAAAAAAGATCATCTAGAATATTTGACAAAATTATTATTGTCTGCTTTAATTATTTTTAAAAAAATCCATGCCACTGCTATACAATTACATTTTTAAAAAGTGAGATGATAACAAAGTTTTAAGATCTTAAATAACTATCTCATTAATTTAAGATATTCACATATATATATATATATATATAAAACTCAATTTCTAATCTTTTATTATTTTTTGTTACAGATAAGAGACGTTATTTAGTGTACCAAATTTCAAATAAATAAATAAATAAATATTCTTTAATATCGTGTTATATTCTGTTTTACTTTTTCTACCCTATATCTCATTCTTTCCCCCACATTTAAATAGAAAAGATTATTATGCAATATTTATATAAGTTTACCATTTTTTGTTTAACAAGTGGCCCGCAATTATTTTCCTTTCTCCACTATTTTTTTATTTTACTTGCACATAATATACTGGCGGTTATTTTTTTATTTATTTACTTATTTTAACAGCTACATTTTAAAAAATGAGATGCTAACAAAGTTTTAAGATCTTAAATAAATATCTCATTAATTTAAGATATTCATATATATATATATATATTCATATATATATATAACACTCAATTCCTAATTTCGTATTATCTTTTGGCACAGATAAGGGACGTTATTTAGTGTACTAAGTGCTCGTTTGTTTTGACATTTCGGCGTGAAATCGGACCTAAACAGTGGTAAAAACGGATTTGAACAATAAAAAAGTTAAAATGAGTATTTGGTTCAGTGATGGGATTTGAGATAAAAAAAGTCATAAATTGGAAAAAATAATAAGTTTCAAAATGAAGCTTATTGGAGCTTATGTGTGTATATAAAATAATATTAATAGGAGTATTTTCATATCTCTGGAGATCAATGAGGTACTTAAAATCACTTCTAATCACAAAATTTCTTTTATGAAAAATGTTCTAAATAATTTTCTCTTTCTTTAGATAGTAACCTTCTGCTAATTAGATAATACTTTGGGATAAGAGTTTAGGCAGGTTTTGAGTTTTGTCAATATATGACTGTAGAAATGTAGAGAATAATTAATAATTAATTTTAATAAGTTTAGATTTATTATTTAGTTATTTTATGATTTTATAATCAATTTATTTTATAAACATGTCATAAATTAATTTCTATATGGTGTTTTTACCTATTAAATTTAGTTTAAATAGTTTATTTGGATTATTGGAGGTATTATTGAGGTTTTAATCGGTTTATTTTGTTAGATTTTGAGCTATGTGAAAATATGAGTTAAGATTTAATATTTAAATTAAAGTTTGATATAATTTATAAAATTTAAGCTTAAGGTGCATAATAGAAAAGACTTTTGGAGTGTACTAATTTAAAGGCTAAAGTATACTTTTAGTCCTTTATGTTTACAAGAGGTTTCATTTTAGTTCCTTAAGATTATAAAGTGCACTTTTAATCCTTAAAACTTAACACCGTTAATATTACTAACAGAAAATACTGACTAAACAAAGTTTAATGGTGACTGAGCAATATTGATATTATTGTTTGGCTTTTAATTCCCATTTTAATTATTTAAAGTATAATAAAATATTCTTAGGGTATTGTTTGCTTGCTTTTCGCTATATCCTCTCTTCCTCCCTTAGTTATTGCCCCATCTTTTCGATTCAGAAATTCCAGCCCTCTTCTAATGAAGTATTAGTGAATGTTCATTTATCACCAATCTTGTGTTCTCCCCTTGTTTTTTGCCAGTAACAAATAATACGCACCCAATTTTCAGAGAAGGACAACATGGCGAGCATCTTTTTGCCATTGCAAATTCTTTGTCTATTAATTACCTTTCCTTTAAAAAATGTAGACTAAAAGATTGGATAAGTTTTGGGGATGGGGATGTGATTTTGACCACACCCATCATCAATATTATTATCGTCCAAGTCTTTCCCTTGGGAAGAATAAAAGGTTAGGGACTTAGATGAAGGTGCCTTCAGTGTTGATAGACTTTCGATTAAAAGGAGGGGGATGGCTAAAATTTATGAATCAAGATGGGAGAGTCCCACAGGGATGAAGGGAGGAAGAGGTAACGAGGAGGAGGCGACATAAAATGCCCTAGGAATTTTTTATCTCTTTTTTAATTCATTGAAATAGGAATTAAAAATTTAAAACCCTGACATATTGAATTAAAATAGTATGAGCTGTCTGTTGGGAATATATAAATATTTCTCATTTAAAAAAATTAAGCTTTCTTGGTTAGTATTGCTCAGTCACCACTTAATTTTGCTTAATCAACATTTTCCGTTAATAACATTAACGGTATTAAGTTTTAAGGACTAAAAGTGCACTTTATAAACTTTAGGGACTAAAATGACACCTCATGTAAACATAAAGGACTAAAAGTATACTTTAACCCTAATTTAAATTAGAATTTGATATAATTTTATTAAAATTGTATCATTACCAAGTTTTCAAAGTTAATTTTTGAGAAAATTATGAACAAATCCCTCCGTGTGTATATATATTCCCAGGTCCCATTTGGTAATTAAGTTGCCAGTGAGAACTTTTTTCACAATTATCCCTTCATTTTTTCATTTTTCATAATTTTTATAATTTTTTCTCTTAAATAATATAAAAGCCATTTATGTAAAAACCAAATCAAACATCATTCACTTTTACATAAGTTATTTATCCAATCGCCAATCCAAACACTTATCATTTTACCCAATCTAACTTTTTTTCAATTTTAAGATTCCATAAATCTAAGTAAAAATAAGTCACTTATCCAATCACCAATTCAAATACACCCTAAGTTTTACTTTTACTTTTTTCTACCCCACGTCTCATTCTTTCCGCACCTTTAGATAGCAGAGGTTATTATGCAATATTTTTATAAGTTTACTTTTTTTGTTTAACTGGTGACCCGCAATTATTTTCCTCTCTCCACTACGTTTTATTTTAGTTCCACTTAATATACTGGCAGTTACTTATTTATTTTTTTAGGGAAAATCCCTTATAAAGCTAGTTAAAATAGGAAAATTTAAAATTAGGTTGGCAAATTGAACAAATCTTTAATTGAGCCATTAACCCAATTTGGAATTTCAAAATGTAGGTAAGATGACTTTAATGGCCCTTCCTCTTTTTTCTTTCCTCTTAAAAGAATTTTATTGCCTTATGACTTTATTGCTCTCCATATCAACATTAATATATGCTAAATCAAAGGAATTTTTCTGTGTTCTAAAAGAATTATCAAGAATAATTAATTCAAAGAAAAATGTGAAAATGTAACACAGGTCATGCTAGTTTTTGTTTTTTTCCCTAAGAAATCAATTAATTGATTGATGATTGATATCAATGGTACAAAACGAAAAAATAGAGGTGAGTTTTTTTTTTTGAAAAAAATAATGTAGTTATTTTTTCCAGGTGAGGAAAAATAAGAAAGCATAACACATACCAACTTGACTTTACAAAAATCAATTGAAATAAAAGTCACTTTTATCAACATTAATATAAACTCACTTTTATCAACATTAATATAAACTAGCTCTGAATAATTTTCACTAACACAAAAATGTGAGTTTTTAAAAAATAACTTAGTTAAGATTTCAATTCTTTAAGTTTTTCATTCTTAAATGTAAATTATTAATATTAATTATTTGTTTCCAATAAGAGGCGTGTAAATTTTATATTCTTCTATGAATATTTTAGATAAAAAAGATAAATGTATTTACAATTTCATAAAATACTTTACATATTAAAATGTAGAACTTGAAAAAAAAACTTTATATATGAAAAAAAATATAGTAAAATTTATACTTAATATATTTATTAAAAAAATTTTATAATGACGTATATTAAAATTTTTTCGAAAAAATCTGTTCATGTTAATAAAATGAACTCCTTGTTTAAAAATATTAAACGTTTTTGTTCTTATAATAATAGTTAATATATTTAAAGTATAGATAAATCATATTTTGTTTTATTAACTATTAATGTTGATATATATACACACACACGCGCATATTATTTTAAGAGCATACATATGTATATTGAAAAACATAAGTGAGAGAGTAATAAAACTATTTAAAGAGGAGAGATGGGAGGGTATTAAAGTTATTTTACCTACATTTTAAAATCTTAAATTGAGTTAATGACTTGATTAGATATTTGTTAAATTTACCAACTTTATTTAGAATTTTTCTATTTTAAGTAGCTTTATATGGGATTTTTCCATTTTTTTATTCAATTACATTTAAAAAAATGAGACGATAACAAAGTTTTAAGATCTTAAATAAATATCTCATTAATTTAAGATATTCATATATATATATATATATATATATATAACTCAATTCCTAATTTCCTATTATTTTCTGCTACAGATACGAGAGGTTATTTAGGGCCTGTTTGGTTCAATGGGAGGGGATGGAATGGGAGGGAATGGAGGGGAGGGGAGGGGATGGAAGGATAGGAGGTTACCTTGTTTGGTTTGGTTGAAGGGGAAGGAAGGGGAAGATTTTTTAATGATCTTTTGTTTGGTTCAAGAGGGGATGGGAGGGGAGATAATATGTAATTTACCATTTTACCCTTATATATTAGTTTATATATTTTTACTTATATAAATTATTTAAATTAATTTACACCTTAATATAAATTATATAATTTTTGAAAACTTACTCTCATCTTAATATGTATACAACAACTGATATAATAATTTTTGTTTAAACTACGTTTTCAACGAGGGCTAATTTGACTCTAAAAAAAGATGACTCCAATAACAATGCTTTAGCTAAAAATGACTAGCAACAATGCAAATTATTTAGATCACCCTATAACGTGGTTCTCAAAATTCAATTGCTGACAAAATTTATTGAGCCGAATGTGCATCAGGATTTGTGAAGATGAAACTATCAACCATCAGGAATTCTTATATGTTACTGTGCAAAAAATGAGAACATAAAAATAAAGTCCAAATTTACGTTTTTGGCAGAAAGTAGAGGAAGGGAATTGAGGGCAAGAGACTAGGAGCAACAGCAGCGGAGAGAGCATGAGTTGCAACTATGGGCATTGATGGGATATGACAAAGATTATAAGGGCAAATTAGTCCCAATATTTGGCTCCCCTCCAAAACCCCCCAATTTGGAGGGAATCAAAATAAGGGGAGGGGAGGGGAGAGAGAAGTAAATTTTTACTCCCCTTCCTTCCAAAATTTCAAACCAAATGAGGGGAGGGGCTCATTTTTCCTCCCCTCCCCTCCAACCAAACAGGGCTAGTGTTCCAAGTTTTGGAAAATAATTATAAATTTTCTTTTATATCGTGTTACATTCTGTTTTACTTTTTGTACCCCACGTCTCATTCTTTGCCCACGTTTAGATGGAAGAGATTATTATGCAATTGTTTTATAATTTTACCTTTTTCTTTAACAGGTGGCCTGCAATTATTTTCCTTTCTCCTTTATTTTTTATTTTACCTCCACTTAATATATTCACGAGTCGCGGTTACTTTTTTTTTTTTTTTCAATTTTCCTTCCGATTTATTTTTTCGTGTCCGTGCTCAAGGCACATAGTACGGTGGTTTTCCTACTGTCAGACTCCCACAAAACCACTTACTGCATCTTTCCTTTTTCCCCCTTCCTCCTTCCTTTTGGCGCTGTGTTTGATCCTTTTTTAAGCAATATATTTCTTTAAATCATATTTTCTATGTTCTCTACCATGACTCCTTTATTTGCTGTTGTCTGTGCTCTCAGTCCTGCTAGAAAAAAACTAGGCAATCCTAGTTCGTGTTTTGTGACTGTTGTCAATCCCCGCCCATCCATTGGATGTACAAACTTCATTTGTTCAATTGCTTCTAACTATGTTGTCAACCTGTGATGTGCATACTTAATTTGTTCATTGCAGCAGGTCCATATTCAAGCGCCTGTGAGGCCTACCTATGACTTGTGATATCAGGAACTCCTTCGAGAAGGAGGAACGTATGCCATTGCCTATTTTTCTATTGTGCCTAATGCATCGAATTTTTCCCCCCGTAGATCGTGATTATCTGTTGCATTTTCTAAGCTCAACGTCTGTTCAGCCCTGTGAGGATGATGGTTGTATTGATGTGAACGGATTTGGTTTCAGGTCTTTCACACAGATTTTGAGCACTTAGTTTTACATGCAATGTTTAGTGGGTATGTTCATGATAATTTTTATAATTTTTTTAATGTGTGTTCTCATTATTTTCATTATCGTTATTTGTTCTGCGATTTTGTCAACACTTATTAGGTTAAATTATTAGGTTAAATAAATTGGATTAATCATCTAGAATATTTGAAAAAATTATTATTATCTGCTTTAATTATTTTTTTCCAAAAATCCATGTCACAGCTATACAATTACATTTAAAAAAAAAGAGATGATAATGAGGTTTTTTTAAAAAAAAAAATTGACCTTGAATGATATATATATATATATATATATTTGCATATCCATTATGAAAATATAAATGTCTTTGTGATGGACTCAATTTTTTTAAATGGAATTGTGTGACACTAGCCTTAATTTATTTAATAAATCATCAAAACAGATAATGTTAATTTTTCTAATTTTCTACTTTAAACACCTATTAATAAGTAAGCACCTATTAAGCCTTCGTTTGTTTCAGCATTTTGTACAGGAAAAACGCACTTATTACGCAAGCCGAGAAAAAACTCCTCTCACATACTTGCCTCGTATACCATGAATCACGAATTATAAGCACGTTTTGGACAAAAATAAGCCATTCCAAACGCACACTAAATATATATTTTAACCACTATGCGGTTTATACGGACAAAAGAGGAAAACGGAATGAACCACCCCCGATTCCAGAGGTAGAAGGGCGAAGCAATGGGTTATTTAGGGTATGTTTGGTGTGAGGGATTTGAAGGGGAGGGGAGGGAAGAGGGAATTTTTATGAATTGAATTTTAAAAGATTGAAGAAGTGGGGTAATAAAATTTTAATAAAGAGAATATATAAGATAAAAGAGTAAGAAAAATTAATTAAAATTTTTTAACCCCATTTCTCTATTTTTTAAAAAATTTAACTAAAAATTTTTTTTCCTCCGCCTACTTCCCCTCCTCTCTCCTCAATCGAAACAAGTCCTTAAAGTCGTGCAACATATTATACATTTTTTCCCCAACACATCATATTATGGATAAACTACATGGAACATTGGCATTATACAATAAAAGGGTTATTTTATAATTGAAAAAAAAATGCTGAACAATTAAGTATGCACACGATACATTTCTTCCCTATTATTTTATTAAATTAATTTACGGCATTCTTTTTTTTTTTTTTGGATAAACCCCCCCCCCTCCCCAACTCAATATAAAATACTCCCTATTATTAATTTACGGCATTCTTTATATTTTCAACGCAAATTTGCGGAGCTGGAAGAAAACACATCTTCCCTCTCCGGCCATACAATTACTAATTATTGTTGTGTTTGCTCTTGATTTTACGCGGCACAACAAGATAATAGTTAATAATGGGGGCAATATCACATAGAGGAAAAACTTTATACTATTTTGTTCATCAATTATGTATTGATCCTTCATGAGCAAGGCATGGGCAAGGCATCCCACTAACAAAACTTTAAATATTGTATACAAAAAACTTTTTTTTTTTTGTAGTCTTTTTGGTTCGAATGACAAATATACCATTTTAGTGGTAACAGTAGTATTTGACAAGATTTCCTCATGTTTTCATGTACATATTTCTTTAATTTGATTTGACCCGTACATGGCCCGTGGCGGCAAATTATAGACCGAAGCATTCACGCAACTCAGAGGATCATCACCTGCTCAATTTCCTGACTAGAAGACACTAAATCACGAGAGAATTTGTTGCGTGTGTCCCACGAGAATATACACGTGCAAAACTATTTGTGATAAGAGGAAATATTTCAAACAAAGACCTCACAAAAAAAACAAAGAAAGAAAGACACCACCAAATGATCACGAAAATTGTTATATATAGATAGGTTATCACCCCAAGCCGGAGCAAGTGAAACCACAAAGCAATATTGGCAATTTGGCATTTACAACTAAATATAAGCAGTTAGTTGCCATGGGAAGCCGGATCCGAGTCGTCTCAACCAGCAATGTGCTAGCGGAGGCGGCACGAAGCGGCGATAATCCGGCTCGAAAGATCGAGTTGACTCCATGGGATCTCCAGCTCTTACTAGTGGACCCCATTCAGAAAGGGCTTCTTTTCCACAAGCCCAAAGCTAACATGGATTCGGTCATCCACCACCTCAAAGCCTCTCTTTCATCCACTCTCGATTTCTTCCCACCCCTCGCCGGTCGTCTCACCGTCGACGAACACGACGACGATAACTCCTCCGTTTTTGTCCTCTGCAACAATTCCGGAGCATTATTTGTCCAAGCCGTAGCAGATGATTTGACCATGTCACATATCCTTCAACCCATCTACACTCCTCGCATCGTCCATTCCTTCTTCCCGCTAAACGGAGTTAAAAACTACGAAGGTACCAGCAAACCACTGCTAGGGGTGCAAGTCACGGAGCTTGTGGACGGTATTTTCATCGGCTGCACTATCAACCACGTGGTTGGCGACGGCACGTCGTTTTGGCATTTCTTCAATTCCTGGTCTGAAATCGCACGTGGTTCAACCGAGTTATCGAAGCCTCCCACGCTGGAGCGTTGGTTTATCGACGGCATTAGTCGTCCTCTACGCATTAGTCTGTCCAAGGCGACGAAGGAGAAGCAGAAGTTGGATGGGTGCCTCAACTCGCAGCTGCAGCAAGAGAGGGTGTTTCATTTCTCAAGAGACAAAATAGCAGAACTGAAAGCAAAAGCCAACAAGATGGTATGTTCCGATAAGATATCTTCCCTGCAAGCAACTTTGACACATCTCTGGCGTGCTATAGTTCGGAACCAAGGTACTGACCCAGAAGAAGAGGTCCTTTACAGATTATTGATAGGTATTAGGCCGAGGATGCGTCCACCTTTGCCTCAAACCTATTTCGGAAACGCGGTGCAGGATGGTACCGTGAGCATGAAAGCAGAGGAACTGCTAGCTCAAGAGGGACTTGGTAAGGCTGCTTTGGAGATGAACAGGATGGTTGCTCTGCACACTGAAGAGAAGCTCAAGAGCCACGTCAAGTCTTGGGTCAAAAACCCTAGGCTGCTTACAGAGGATGGCATGGCTGGGGATGCTTTGGTTACGAGTAGTTCCCCGAGGTTTGATGTGTACGGTAATGACTTTGGTTGGGGAAGGCCGGTGGCCGTCCGGAGCGGCGCCGGGAACAAGACGTACGGGAAAATTACTGTTTTTGCGGGAGCAGAGAACGGTAGCATTGATGTGGAAGTTTCCCTTTCTTATGAAACTTTGGAGGCTATGGCAAAGGACATTATGTTTATGGATGCTGTCTCCGTTGCTTCCTATGATTAATTAGTCATTATTAATTAGACTAATTAAAGCTTGTTTATTTTCTTCCTTTTCTTTGAATGCTTTGTGTTTGTTTCGACCATGCAAGAAATCGAAGTTATTATACTGTCCTCCATATCCTTTAATCTACAAAATCAGTACTAATGGTGTACTTTTTGTCGTTGAAAATGAGTTACTATATGTTTTTAGCGTTGCATGTTCTTTGACGATGAGACAATCATTGTCGTGAAAAAAATATATTAATGACACAGTAGTTAATCATCATATATAGATAATGCTTCTAATTTTTATTAAATAACTCGTAAAAATATACATTTATGAAGTAATTAGGACTCATTAAAAAATTAGGTTATTTTCAATGGATGTAGAGTAATAAAAATTATACTACCCCTGGTCCTAAATATAAGACAAAATTGACTTTTTTTTTGGAGATTAAGGAAGCTAGATAAGTTACTTAATCATATCATATGTTATATATCTTTAGATTATATATTAATTTATTAGTTAGACTAATTAGTTTGTAGAAAAAAATAAAAATAAAAATACTCTAAAGTAATTTAATTAGCGTCCTTAATTTCTCCAAAAAAATCAAAATTTTCTTATAATTAAGACTGGAGGGAGTATTGAATAATAGACAAGTTGTTTTATTTTCAATAAATAATAATGAAATTTCCATAAACAATAATCTGTTTTTTAATGGAAAGAATGGTGTATTTTTTGAAAAGACAAGATGGTCACTGTATAATTTTAGACAAGGGGAATCAAGCCTTCTTTTTTGGTGTGGCGACATGCATGGAGAAGCATTCGCCACTATATATATATATATATATATATGGGTAAAGTTACAATTTTAACAACAAACTTTTCTGAGAGAAGCATCTAGCATCATTAAATTTTTTTAGATGCTAAAATGTGCACAAACTTTAGAAAATGGTGCAGTTTTAGTACAACCGTTAAGTGGATGCTAACAGACGTTATGTAGAACCCACACAATGTACATATGTCTTTTTTTACTCCATTTGACCGTTTGATTGAACCTCTCCCTCCGTTCGTTCTGCGATTCACTCTTCCTCTCTTGCTCTCCTTCTTATTTCTTTGTTTCCTCCTCTCTTACTTTGTTTCAAAATGCCATTTCCCCTCCATCTTCTTCTTCTTCTTCTATGTCTTCTCTGCCACTTATCCTAAGAGGAACGCCAAAGACTCCCGCGTTCATATTTGAGACTCATGTCTCTCCACTAACTGCTTCATCTCTTTTTTTCATTTTAATTTCTGGTGGGCTAACTTCTATTTTGATTGATTTTGGTGTCAAATAAAGAAAGGTCCTGGCACCACTGCCCATTGGATTTGCGATGTTCATGGTTCGGTGCTACTGTTATCTACAACAAGGACAAGATTTGGGATGCTTTTGTAATTTTTCTGACTGGTCTTAGTGCAGAAAACTAATTTAACAACATGATTTTACATCATTTACTAGAAGACTAGAAATGATAATCCATGTGACATAATTTCACTTCTGTTTTACATGTAACTGACGCAGTAATGTATAATATGGCACAATTATCTGAAAATCAGAAGTGATAATTCATGTGACAAATTCACTTCTGTTTTAAGTGTAACTGACATTGTAATGTACAATATGACATCAATTGTATATTCAACTGATGCCGTAATTAAGATGATATAATAATAATAATAATTATGGAATCAGTTTAGTAAGCACTAGAAGCCATAATTAATATAAAGTTTTGGAATTTAATTGTGAAATAAATAAGGGTTAAGGGTAAAAAATACCCATGTATTTTTACTTAAAGTGCGTCCAGCACCATATGCTTTTCAGAGGTTTGAAAGTGCCCATGAACTTTGAAAATAGGGTCAAATATGCCATTTCCGTCAAAGTTGGCTAATAGACATTATTAGATATGATGTAAATAGATTTATGCTAGTTGCAAATCGATTTATACCCTTCACACCCAACACTACCTCTTCCTCCAGCATGTTCCAGGTCACTAAGTGTAGTAATGGCTTCTGATGGACATTACTCAATTCACCTCCTCTTGATTGAGTAATAGCATCGACACACAGAAGAGTTCATTGTGTGTTGATGCTATTACTCGATTTACCATGGTTATAATTTACTTAATGTTTGAAATTTGATTCATAGTAAAGTTGGAGAGAGAAAAAGAAAGGGAGGGAGGGAGGAGATTTTAAAGATGCTGGAACAACTTCTATGAATTATCGGAAATATTTTGAGGTTAGGGACGCCTGAATCTTCAGGCAATTATATTTTCCAAGGTAATTAAACTCGGACCGGTCAGTGAACCGGTCAAGGTAATGGGTCAAGAGTCAAATGGTCAGACCGGAGTCAAATCGGAGCTAAATCTGGATCAAACCGGTGAGAAATGGAATATTTTAGGCTTATAGGAGAAATTCTAAAGGAAAAATTTAAAAAAAACAAGATTTTAAAAAAATTAAAAAAATTTGACCTTGACCGGTTTAGTGTCCGGGTCGCCGGTTTCCGATCCGGTTCTGCCGATCTGGTCTGGGTCAGATAACCTTGATATTTTCATATCATCCTCTCTGTAATGGCAATGCCAAATGGTGCTCTGGTGATGGTAAATGGCCATATGAACACAGCTGATTCCTTATCCTTACCTTCCAAAACTTGGTTAAAAAACTCGCCGATTTTGATATTCTCTTTCTTCCGTAAGGCTATTTGCTCTGAGCTCGATAGCCTCCATCGAGCCGCCTTGAATTTTGCAACTAACCAACAAGTGTTCAGGTAGTACTGGATGCTTCATGATTTTAGCATGTTTTCTGTTGTGTGCTCTTGTTGTTATTGTTGTTGTTCTCTACTTAAATTTCTTGTATTTATAGTTGAGTAGGATATGACTGTTGTGAGTATTTCAACTTATCCGTTGAGTCCCGTTCCTTCGTTCATCTGTTTGCTTGAATTTGAAAACTAGTCGTTACGAACGTTGATGCTTCGCTTCTGTAAAGTCAACTTTTGTCTCTTCGCATCATCTCTTCATTGCATTTCTAGAGAAATACATTAAACACTAATATAATGAAGTGTTAGAGTGATTAGAAGAAAGAAGAGTGATTTACACAATCATTCCATTGATTTTTGAAAGCTTCAGTAAGTTGTTATGTTCTCCTGGAAAGCATTACTCGAGTTGTCACTCGAGTAAGCTTGGGTCATTACTCAAGGTAGCCCTCGAGAAATCCTCTTCAAAATATGGCCGAGAGCTACTGGATGATTTTTTCTCTGGTTACTCGAGTAATCCCAAAAGTAAGCTTTCAAATAACTTTGTAGATTACTCGAGTAAACCCTTGGAGTAATCCTATGTAAATTTTGACAGAGTGAAATCCTTCTCATATTACTCGAGTGATCCTTTGAGTAATTCTTTGAATAACTTTGGAGATTACTCGAGTGATCATTTCATTTTGATTCAAAACATGGCAAATTATATATCATCGGAAGCTCTCATCGTCTACATTTCAATGTAATAAGAATCACATCCAAACTCATTGTATACAGAAAGTTATGATCCAAAGAGTATATACTATTCTTGACAATGTTTAAAATCATGAGCAGCAACTTCCAGAAGGCATAATTCTTAGTATATAGCTTTAAATGTGACAAATTATATATTCACGGAAAGCTCTTTAGAGTCTACTTTCATATAGCACTGATTTTAAAGCAATCTGATGTGTATTTTGAGAGTTATGTCTAAAATACCAAACTTGTCTTATACTATGACGGTGATTTCATTGTTAACTTTTAAAGTTGATATCTCTCTCATATGAACTCCTTTGAATGTGATATTTGGTCCAAATGACGCATTAGGAGTCTAGTTTTATATGCTACCAGTTTCAGCTCAATCTAACGTGCGGTTAGAGAGATATGCCCAAAATACCAAACCTTTGTCTTGCTGTGCGAAAATAGAGCACGTCAGAATGCTCATCACTCGAGTGGTTACTCGAGTGATCATGTCCATTACTCGAGTAACTACTCGAGTGATGTCCTTTAAAACATGGTAGAAAGCCAAAACTCAAGGGAACACCTTGAGGAAGTTCTATAACTTCCATATAAGTTATCTTGGCTTCGAATTAACTCATTCCGACCTCCATATGATCATAGAAAACATCGGCATCAATTCTAAGAGCTTGAATCTTGATATTCTCATTAGATCTTACACCTTATTCTTTCTTCAATCTCTTTCTTCTTGTTTTTCCTCTTGATGATCATTCTTCATAACCCAACTTATCAACATCGAAATAAAAGATGACATCAACATGGAATTAAATATTTTCTCATCATCTTCAGCTCTCCTTTCTGACATGCTAAACCAGCTGAAACTAGTGAGAGAAAGTTAAGATCTCTTAGAGAGAGAGAGAGGAGAAATCTCACAAGGTAAGCCGATTTCTCCGACGTTCTAGCTCCTAACGCGTATAACCTTGCTCCTAAGCTTCTCTTTCATGTTCTTTAAGGTGTTGGAAGCTCAATTTTCATAGTTAAGAAGGGCTAGGGTTTCATTCGCTCTTGAGAAAAGCTAGTGGGAGCTTGAGGTAACTTCCAAACTCTTGTGTATTGACTATTCTGGCTGTTGTGGACAATTTAATTGGTGAAATTTCGTCGGATTGTCATTGATTTCAAAAATGGAAAATGGGTGTGTGGGGTTGTTATGCTGCCTAAATTGGAACTAAATGGTAGTTGTAACCTAATCGAATAGTCAATAAAGTGGTTAGAAGAAGAAAGGAACGCGTTTACGGAGCCAAAACCGAAAAACCCCAATTTTCCCCGGAATACTTGAGAATTTTGGCCAGCTCTAGAAATGGGTCTTATAGTTGGATTTTCGATGATTTGATTATTCTATTGAGTTCAGGAGCGAAAATTAGGTGGGGTTACAGTTGGACACTTTTTCGGAAAAGGCTAAAAAAGCATAATTACGAAAACGCCCCTGAAACCCTTAAAGTGGGGCTGCCAAAGGTAATTTTGTAATTGACATTGAATTTTATAATTTCAAGTTCGGAAATGGATTCCTTGGGCGAAAATATGTTAGAATAGTCAATGTCAAAATTTTGGGAAAAGTACAGCCGGACTGGGTACGGTGGGGCCAAGCCGGGTCCCCGGGGGCATTTTAGTAAATTTTCAATATAGCCTTATATAACCCCCAAAACACTATGGAAGTGTCTAAATAGTACATTTGACATTGTAGGATCGAATATGAAGCCCTGAGCTGTTTGCACGTAGATTGAGGCACACGTTTCGAGGCATAAAAGGGTTAAGGTAGGGAACTTATCTCTCCTGTATGCTCTGATAACTATATTAATGTGTTGATACATGTTATTGCTTTGCTTGATTATGTGGAACATGTATGAATGATTTGAAGCTATGTTTCAATATATGCTATGGCCATTTGTATACCGTTTGAAGCATTGAGCTTATAGATTTGTCATTGTACGTGTGTATGAGTTATGTGATGCAAGCATGTCATGCATTAAACACTTATATTTCCTGCATATTGATAATGTTTTCCTACTGAAATTCTCTCGAATCTTACCCTCTCCTACCAACAATTTAGACAGGGCAAGTGACTCGTGGAGGGAGCGGTTAAGCTTTGAGATGAGAGTTGGTAGTTGGTTATCAATTAGTTGTGAAGACTGTATATGATTCGGTTGAATATAGGGTTATGAATTTGAGATGAGATTGTGTAATCCCCATTTAAAGAATTGTAATGGGCAATTGTGCCCTGTGTATCTTTAGCGAAGGTTTGTACCCGGGATTGCCGGGATGATTATGTTGTGCATTCTGATATATATATGAATGTGATTTATCTTCGCGTAGTAATTGTATTCGAAATATGAATATGAAACCAAGTTTATAAATGTTTTCTAAAGGTATTTGTGAAAACCCCGTCATGTGATGGGTTAGTAAATGTTATTTGATTATTATTAGTCTCTATTTCATTTTAATTGCGTATTTCAGATATAATTACGGAAGGGGTTACAGAGTCTTCTTGCAATATGTTGAGGAATGCAAATGCACAAAACAAATTCTCCTGTCATAAATTTAAATCTTTATTTACAAAGAGAATTATTAGTTCAATCAAGTAACAAAAGGTTCCTTTCCATATGATATGTTAACATTATGATCGTGAAAAGAAAATATAAGAGTAACTCATCATCAAAACTAATTAAAAGATAGTGAATTCATATGAGTATATGTTAAAAGGATTTTCTTTAAATAAAGGAGATAAGCTTTTAAGATATAAAACACATGTGAATGTGAAGCTCCCCCTTAATGAATACATGGTTTTAAAAATCATTATGAGGAATAAATAATACCTTTTCAGGATTTAAAAAACTATTTAGAAACTTTGTAGATAAAATGAGTATGAAAATCCAAAGATTTAGAGAGAAATCAGGTTTTGAAGATGATGATACAATTTAGGGTTTTAAGAGATATAACCCAATATCATCACTTGAGTGGTCACTTCAATGATACTACTCGGCCATCACCCGAATACTCACTCAAGTGATGAATACAGAGAATTTAATACAATACCTCACTCAAGTAATATCGTAATCACTCGAGCCATAATTCTCTGAAGTCCATTGGTGATTCGTTGGATACGCACTGTTTGATGATATGATCAGTACTAAGAGATTCTGAAGTGTAATCTTCTGTGAGCACTTTAGGATACCAAGATGAGCTAAGAATAAGGCCTTGAAGTTCTGGTTGATCAAGTTACAGAGTTGCCTAATCTTGCCATTCACAGAAGTAATGAACTCAGCATTGTTTGTAGCAAGCTCTGTGTGATTGTTAAGCTCCTCTCTCAGATAGCCTTGGATAGATAGACTAAAGAATGAAGGACCAAGAAGACTAGCTCTAGCAAAGTGTTATCTCTCATTTATTCTTGAAGTCTTAGCTTTCATCCTCTACGCCTCTTGTGTTAACTTGGAGTGAGATTCAGACTTACTTAGAGTAATTGCGAATTACTTGAAGATCTACTTAAAGTAATTGTCGATGACTTAAAGGTCTACTTGAAATAATTGTAGATTACTTGAAGTAATTTCATATTACTTGAAGTCCTGTTGAAGTGTATATATACCTCTTATTTTATGAAAGACATGATTTCTCCAGTGTTCATTTCCTTCTTACTAATAATATAGGACATTGTATGATAATTCTTCTCAATGAAGTGAGTGAAGATTAGACATAGAACTAGGATGGTAGTTGAGAATCCTTATAGGCTCATCAAGCTTGATGATTCTGTGCATTTCAGCATCTTCCTTTGAACATCTCTGTCGACTCCATATCACAATGAAAATGTCTGATCACCTTGGAACGATAAGGAAGGTGGGTAGGCAACAAAGATTCATATTGGCTAGGCATGTTCTTGGCCTTGAGCTGCTTTGAGATGAATCTCATCTATGTTCACTTAAGAAATTTTCTTCCTCTTCCTCTTTCTCTAACAGCACCACTAACTAGTTACTTGTTAATAATAGGGTGTCACTTGATTGATTACTTGAGTGACACCATAGATTTAGCTTCTGCTCACACTGCAACACTATCAGTCACGCCTCCTCTGTTAGCCTCTGATCTTTGTATCTAAAGTAGAGCATTTTGATCAATTCTTGCAAAAGTATAAGTATATGCTCTTTGGTACCTAACTTTCTCTTGGGTCTATATAGTATTAGACATCATAACTTTTAGGCTCTTATACAATTGAATCATATGATATTTGAGCAAAGAGTATTATAATCAACAAAGACCAGAATATAATTTTACCCAAAAATAATTGAATCATAAAGGGTAACAGACAAATAATATCAAGAATGATGATTTTTAGAGATCAATGACAATTTGTAAATACACTTTATAAAAAATATATCATTGATAAGATTTTTATGCAATCAATGTAAGTCAGATCAAAGAGAGTTGAAAATCTATTTATAATGACCAACTATTATGAAATGATAAATCATGAATGAAATCAAATTTTTCAAGAATGATAATGAGATATGCAAATTTTTTCAAATCTCATATGTAATTTCAAATCATAACAATGCATTGTAAAATTGAAATTTTGAATATATGCAAAACTCATCTTTAAAACACGTTTATAATCAATGTTCATGTTGAAAATAGTGGAAGTCAATAGTTATAAAATATGTATCAGAAAGCTTCATTTAGGAGTTCAATTAAGATAACATGTTAATCATAAGAGTCAACATGTTGGAGAATTTTCTCAGGTGCTAAATTCATATGAATAAAAAGTATTAGCTCGATAAATAAATATGAGCATCATGACTTTGCTATTGATTCATAAACTATCTTGACACTTAGAGTTGTATCATGAAAGATATGAATATTCAGTTCAAGGGTTCAGATACATGACACTAGTTACTCAAAGATAGATCATATCAATGATTAATGTATTTGAGTAACAAAATGAGTACAAATGAATTATGAATGATTAAGCACATACTCATTGGTTCAAATGACTAGAGTACTAAAATATTATCTTAGAAAGTTATTCCACTATAATGGTTAATGCATTAAGATTTAATGCACTAACGAACATTCATAAAACTTGGAATAACATGGCCAACCAAAGATTTATACATTAGGCATAAGGTTTTCACATATTGAATTATTTTCTAGGAAATATACTTGAAACTTATATAGATAGAACTTGTTAGACATAAGGTTTAACTTATTAGAAAATAATGATTGAGGAGTTCAAGTAATAACAGGTTTAAAATCAAGAAATAATATGTGAATGATGGGGAAAACTCTAGTGGATGGATTTGAAGCATTTCTGACTTTTAGTATACATAAATATTAACTTTCAATTTTGAAACCGATTTAAACGCAAACAAGATATGAATAATTTTTAAATAATGTATGTGAACACCCTATTTTATCCGGGCCCCACTAAAAAATACAAAAATAATTGATGATGATTGGTGTCTCAATTGGCGATCATCATTTAAATAAAATAAAAATAAAAAATGAAAATAAAAAAAAAAAAGAAAATCCTCCTATTGATAATGATCGGTGTCCAAATTGGCGATCATCATTAAAAGAAAATAAAATAAAATTAAAATAAATCCCTTCATTGATGATTGGCATTGTCATTCATTAAGGGAAAATAATAAATAAAAATAAAAAAAATCTTATTTATGTTGATAGGTTTAAATTAGGAAACTACTTATGGGGAGAATGAAAGAAAAAAAAATAAAATAATTAAAATAAGAAAAAATAAGAAAATCCTCCTATTGATTATAATCGGTGTTCAAATTGGCAATCATTATTGAAAGGGAAAAATTAAAATAAAAATAAATCCCCTTATTGATGATGATTGGCATTGTCATTCATTAAGGGAAAATAATAAATAAAAAAAAATCTCATTTATGTTGATAGGTTTAAATTAGGAAATTACTTTTTGTGAGAATAAACAAAAAATCTCCAATAATGGCGATTAGGCCAAGTTAGGAAGTTTTATCAATAGAAAATAAAAAAAAATTAAAAACGAAAATTAAAAAAAAATCTCCATTGATGGTGATTGGGTCAAGTTAAGTAGTTCTTAACATAAAATACAATAAAAAAATCAAAAATGAAAATTCAAAAAAAAGAAGGAGCATTTATGAAGAAAACCCTACCTTGAGACTATAAATAAAGGAGCAAGGTTGAAGCAAGAAAAGGAAAAATTAGGAGAGCAAAGACACAAGAATTTGAGGAGATTTTTTAAAGGAAAGGGTAGCAAGAGAGAAAGAGGTACATCGTGGTCTCTTTTATTTGTTCTATTATGAATATAGGTACTAACTCCATGACGTGCTTTCTCACTTTCTTGGATATTCTTTTAAGATGACCATGCATTTGCCATATTGTCCTTTTTGCCTCATGAATCTCTCTCATCATTCTTTAGCTTTGTGAATAACATGATTATAGTGTGATCAATGTCATTTCATTTTAGACTCTCTTGCCACTTTGCTTGTTTTTATATATCTGATCGTCTTTATTGTGCATTTAACAAAAGTGGTAGTGTTTGGGAGAAAGGGGCTTACAGGGAAGAGGTTCACAAAGATGAAACATGCTTTACTCCTTGTGATTGTTATGCTTACAACTTTCCTTGCTTCTACACTAAACAATGACGTTGTGAAGCTTCATGATGGGACTGTTAGGAGTTGTATGCATTATCTTGTTTTGCTTTACCTTGATGATAATATCTAGTTCAATGGTTGCAAGTGTTGATGGCATGTTACTAAATTAGCCTGCTTTTAAGGACAAAAGGTATGTATAAATATTCTCACATTTGGCTTCCCACTCTTTTAACTTGTATCATTTTCTTCTTCTTCTTTTTTCTTTATCCCTTTCGTAGGTTCTTTTTCAAAAAAGAAAAATTATTTTAACACATTTTTATAAATGAAAATGAAATGAAAAAACTCTCTTTCATGAAAAAAAATTGCTTTCATAAATAAAAAACATAATCCAAATAAAAATCATTTTCTCAAATAAATTAAATAAACATTTTTCTAAAAAACACCAACCAAGTGACATGCTTTTCTAACCCCGAACTACGTGGGCTTTGATCCCTCTAAAGGGTACATAGGCCTTAGGTCCCCTTCCTAGCTTGAGTCCAACTTTGTAAATAAATATATTTTTCCTTATTTTCCTTTTGTAAATAAATGTTCATTTTTTTTTCCTTAGGTTTCATTTCATTTATTTTTTTAAATATTCTTTTTTATTTGGGTAATTATATATAATAAAATTAAAGGCCATATTTATTTTTAAATAATTAACTTAGGTAACCATTCTTATGAATGGGTGTTATGGGGTGTCTAACACCTTCCCTATACACAAACGACTCCAGAACCCTAAATAATTTTTGTAGACCAGTTTCATTTTAAAAAAAAAAGGTTCCCAAAATTATCATTTTTCAAAAATTTTGGCGGCAGCTCCTTATTTTACAAATTTTGGGCGTTACAATGTGTCTGCATTTTTATAAACAAGATAAATTGGAATCTAAGTACATTTTTTAAATGTACATTTCAAAACTCAAATACACAATTTCACTTTAAATCCATTTAGCAATCTAAAAAAAATTTGAAAACCATAAATGATTGATTGCTAATGGTATGCAATAATGAGCAAGTTATTCATTACACAAATAAATAATTTATATAAGCACAGTATCGGGTAAGAATAAAGAAGATAATACCGTACTCAAGAAATTTTGTAATTACTTGAGAAATTATCCTTTGAAGTTCATTTGTGCATAATTCCTTGACTTTTGCCTTCTAATCTTCCAGTTGGTCTTATCATTTGAACATTTACTCCCAGTTATTATGCGGTGATGATGATAACTTGATTGGTTACTTGAGTGATGCTTCACTGTGCATCTTTTCTTCCTTCATTGCTAGCTAGGCACTTGTAGTGTTGCCTCAAGTAATGCCTCCTTTTGTTTACACATTTAAAATGTAGCTTCAAAGTCCAACTTCACCAAGATTTGAGTTAAATTCTATGTAGTCATAATCTTAAGATGAAGCTCTTCTTTTCTTCTTTCTACAAAACCATATAGATCTTTTTCTTCCATTAGTATCCAGCTTTACTTGGATCCACTCATGGTTAGCTTATAGGAATCAATAATTCACATGCTTTAAGAATATAATTAATTTGAAGAATTGAGCATAATGAATTAAACATGACTTTATGCATAAAAATATTTTCTCTTGAAATATGTGTATATACATAAAGTGTTAAGATATTGAACATTGCGATTCTTTATGAATAAATTTTCTGAAGATTGTGAAAACATATGTGCAATGCTCATTCCTAAGTTAATAAGGTATAAACCTCAATAAATATTACAAACAATAGAATAGGAGGTTTTATCATTGTGTACCTTTGCCTTAGATACTTGGAGGATTGCTTTTGCTTATCTACTGCATCTTTCTATGATGTTGATACTTTGAATATCTTGTTTTGGGTGTTGAAAACCTTCTCTCAAATTATGTAGACTCCAAGAGTCTTATACTTGATTCTTGAGAGATCCTCCTTTTCTTGTTCTTCTCATTGTAGTTAAATGGTACTCTATGGTAGCTCTTCCTTAAGGTGGATCGAACTCCTTTGATCCATTGCTTCTCTTCATAATCACATTGTGTAGTTCTAGCAATGGGTACTCCAAAAGTTCTTCTTTTCGATATAGATGATATGAACCTCTTTCTTGGTGCATGAGAAACTCTTGGTTTCTTCTTCATCATCTTCGTACCCTTATGTCCATTCTTCTTATATTCAATCTGCATACATAAAGTACTAGATGGACATTTTGGTACCCACATATACTTGAATCCTTGATTGTTAGCATTAGACATTACTTATCTTTTCAGAACCCAAACATATTTACTTCTCACATTAGAATTTCTTCTAATATAGCATGTGTGAGAAATATGACCTGATTTACCACAATAATTGTAAATAATATGACGATATGTATTATGAGATTCTATGCAAGTATTGTGTTGATCAAGAAAAGACGATTTTGAATGATCAGTTTGCCTAAGTTCTTTCTTCCCGCATGAATTTCCAGCATGATTGAAAATTTTTTTGCTTTTCTCAATAGTATCAATAATTGGTTGAAAAACAATTTTATGCAAGCTTTGAAAATCAGTTTACGAAAATCACAAGAAGAATTGGAACTTTTTACCTTAAGTTCATCTTGAGCTCTGGAGAGTGAATTTTTTTGTCCGTCCATAATGAGCTCTTTTCGGGAATCCTCTTCTTCTTGTCTATCCATGTTGACTGTAAGGAAGTGTTCTATGATTTCTTCTTCATCATCATCAACTTCCAATTGTTCATGTACCATAGATGCACAGCTTATAGTTTCACATGAACTGCCAACACTTTCAACTTCAACATATTTGTTAAAAGTATACATAGAATCAAGAGTATTCCAAATATCTGTAGCAGTAGAGCAAAATCTAATTTTCTCAAAATCATTTTCAGTTAAAGCACTATACAAAATTTTCATTGCTCTAATGTTCAACAAAAACATTTTCTTTTCTCTTTCTGTCCAATCCTTTCTCGGTTTGAAATCAAAGACATTTGTGAAAATATCCCACATATCATAATCAAAGCATTTTATAAAAGATGTCATTCTAGCTTTCCAAAACAAAAAATCAATATCTTTCAAAATAGGTGAAATTGTATAGTCAAAACCTTCTGAAAATGAATAATAACCATACTTAGCCATTGTATGATCTTGAGACTGTTAAGTCCTTTAAACAAGAGTCCAGCTCTGATACCAAATATTAGAACTGGCTACCATCTAAGAGGGGGTGAATTGGGTGTAAGATAAAAACTTAAAAACTTTGAAAATCTTTTCGTATCGTAGTGGAAGCAGTAAATATAAATGTAATGAATCATAAATCACATTTAGATATTTAAATGATATATGCTGGAAATATAAAAGCTTAGGGAAGAGAATATGCAAACAGTGATTTATCCTGGTTCGGTCCAATCCACGATGATCTACGTTCAGTCCCCAGGCGCCTCCTGATATTTTCAATCCACTATCTTCCTCAAGTTTAAATGGGTACTTGAGAACCGTTACAATCCCACAAGTTTAGTCGAGCACTTGTGAAGCCTTTTACAAATCTTTCATCGAGTTACTCCCCCTTATAACAAGTCTTACGAGCAGAGCAATCCCGAATACCTTTCTCTCCTGCTTACTCGTGCAAGTCTTATGAGCAGCAACGTTCTCTCCTGCTTACACCCCTGTAAGTCTCACGAGCAGCAACATTCTTTATTGCTTATACCTTGTAAGTCTTACGAGCATAAAGTCTTACCGGCAATTCTTTCTACAGATTCTTCCGTAAGGAAATCAACACTCTCAAGGTCCCTCTACCTTGAGATCAATTCAAAAATACAGTTGAAAGTGTTTACAGACTCTCTCATAGAGTAGATATAATGTTTACTGAAGTACAATACAAATAATCTCTCTCTCTAAGGAAAATAATATCGAAGGTAGATAAACAGAGATTATTCGGGTAGGATTGGATGCTTCGTGATCTTAGCATGTTTTCTGTTATGTGTTCTCGTTGTTGTTGTTGTTCTCTACTTGAATCTTCTATATTTATAGTTGAGTAGGATATGACCGTTGTGAGTATTTCAACTTATCCGTTGAGTCTCGTTGCCTCGTTCGTCCGTTTGCTTGAATTTGAAAATTAGCCATTACGAACGTTGACGCTTCGCTTCCGTAAAGTCAACTTTTGTCTCTTTGCATCATCTCTTTATTGCATTCCTGGAGAAATACATTAAATACTAATACAATGAAGTATTAGAGTGATTTACACAATCATTCCATTGATTTTTGAAAGCTTCAGTATGTTGTATTGTTCTCCTGGGAAGCATTACTTGAGTGGTCACTCGAGTAAGCTTCGGTCATTACTCGAGGTAGCCCTCGAGAAATCCTCTTCAAAATCTGGCCGAGAGCTACTGGATGATTTCTTCTCTGGTTACTCGAGTAATCCCTCAAGTAAAATTTCAAATAAATTTATAGATTACTCGAGTAAACCCTTCGAGTAATCCTATGCAAATTTTGACAGAAAGCAATCATTCTCATATTACTCGAGTGATCCCTCGAGTAATTCTTCAAATAACTTTGGAGATTACTCAAGTGATCTCTTCATTTTGATCCAAAACATAGAAAATTATATATTATCGGAAAGCTCTCATCGTATACATTCCAATGCAATAAGAATCACCTCTAAACTCATTATATATATAAAGTTATGATCCAAAGAGTATCTACTATTCCTGACAATGTCTGAAATCACGAGCAGTAACTTCCAGAAAGCATAATTCTTAGTATATAGCTTCAAATGTGACAAATTATATATCCATGGAAAGCGCTTTGAGTCTACTTTCATATGGCATTGTTTTGTTGCAATCCGATGTGTATTTTAAGAGTTATATCTAAAATATTGAACTTGTCTTGTACTGTGACGGTGATTTCAGTGTTAACTTTCAAAGTTGATATCTCTCTCATATGAACTCCTTTAAATGTGATATTTGGTCCAAATGACGCATTAGGAGTCTAGTTTCATATACCACCAGTTTCAGCTCAATCCAACTTGCGATTAGAGAGATATGCCCAAAATACCGAACCTCTATCCTGCAGCACGAAAACAAGGCACATCAGAATGCTCATCACTTGAGTGGTTACTCGAGTGATCATATCCATTATTCGAGTAACCACACGAGTAATGTCCTTTAAAACATGATAGAAAGCCAAAACTTAAGGGAACACCTTGGGGAAGTTCCATAACTTCTATATAAGTTATCTTGGCTTCGAATTGACCCATTCCGACCTCCATATGATAATAGAAACCTCCGGTATCACTTTTAAGAGCTTGAATCTTGATATTCTTATTAGATCTTGCACCTTATTCTTTCTTCAATCTCTTTCTTCTTATTTTTTCTCTTGATGATCATTCTTCATAATCCAACTTATCATTTCTAAGAGCTTGATCTTGATGTTCTCATTAGATCTTGTAAGTTTTTCTTTCTTTAATCTCTTTCTTTATCATTTCCAATATTCAAACTAAATAACTCTTTTCTTTTTTTGATTTCTCCTCATATTTAATAACATCTATCTTCAATATCTTCTCAATCTTCCTCCATTGTATAACTTGATATCTTCTAATATTTGCTTAACTAATCTATAAGATATTTCACATCAAACACAGTAGTTTAGTCAATATAGGAGATAAATACATTAAGTAAACTTTTTGCTCTCAATATTTAACATTTATATTTGACATCATCAAAACTAAGCATATATAATAGTGTTGGTCTCTAATTAATAATAATCTTTGTACTTTGATTGATTATAATTAGCGTAGAATTAATTAGATCCATCTTATTTGTAATATTCGTGACTTAATTAGAGATCATATTGTATGGGGCATGTGATTCAATTAGTTATGTAATATTATTTTATCAAATTATGTATTCTTTTATTGTCAAATTTCTCAACTTTAACTTTTATAAATTTTTTTATAATTTTTAATTTAATTTCTCTTTAAGCATTATCTCAAAAGCCACTTATGCTAAAGCCAATCCAAATAAGTTCTACTTTTGTAAAAGTCACTTATACAACCGCCAATCCAAACATAAATCACATTACACAATCTGACTTTTACCCAAAAGTAAGATTATAAAAAGTCAGATTGAAAAAAAAACCATTTTTATAATCGTTGTTCTAAACACACTGTCTTGTGAGTTGTGATATCATGATTATTTCAATGCCAATGTAAACAAGATTCACTCAGTATGCATAGAAAATCAGCCTTCTAAAGGAGTCTATAGATTACTTCTCTGTTTCATTTAAATCTAATTATATATGTAAACGCACACCATTTTTTTTTTAATATTTTCAACTTCCTATATGATGTAAATCAATTTACAACTGGTATAAATCGATTTACATCATATCTGATAACGTCCGTCAGCCAACTTTGACGGAAATGGCAAATTTGACCCTATTTTCAAAGTTCATTGGCACTTTCAAACCTCTAAAAAGCATATGGTGCTGGATGCACTTTAAGTAAAAACACATGGAAATTTTTAACCCTTAACCCAATAAATAAATTGAAATATCATATCATAATTATAATTAAATACTATAAATAATTTTAAAAAATGATTTTTCCCAAAAATATAATTATATTAAATTTATATTATAAATGACTTTTTTTAAGTAGGTCATTTATAGCTTAGGACCATTTAGTAGAGATTAGTGAATTTCTTTTAACTATTAAATTAAACCTAGTTAATTATAAAAAAATGGATGATCAATTTATGGGTGGAACTTGACCCATAATTTATAATATATTTACCGAGCTTACTTATAGCGTCGGGTCCTATAAGAACCCAAGGCCTTAATTATAACCCACTTGGCTCTAAAGAAGTCTTAAAAGTATGTTAACTATTTTTTTCTAAAAAAAAGGAAATATTGTGTCGGTTCCCACTTCACCCAACGCCCTAATGCCTTCAACAAAAACCACCTCTACTCTACTACCTTTGCGGCTTCTCTATATGAATTTCACTCCAGCTCTGCTAACTTCGCAACTTCCCTTCATCGTTGTTGATGTTGCGGCTTCCAGATAGAGCTTCGATAGAATTCTTATTTGCTAAAATCACCGCTCATCTCACCATTGTCTTCAGTGCCAGAATCAACCTTAATCAAAGAGCTTTATTGGCTTGTTATCTACGTTGTTGGTATCGCTGCCATTCATTTTGTGTCACTGTCGTAGGTTTTTCTTCTAATTATTGTAAGAGTCTTTAGCGTGAACTCATTCAATCTGAAGTCTTCGCTGTGCTTTTGTGGGTCTTGATCTTCCTGCAAATTCCAAGGTCGTAGGGGCCTAGTGAGTTGTACAATAATGGCTTTTTTGTTGTATGATTTTTTTGTTTGTCTAATTTTATGTTCTACTATGGCTAGTACAAATCCAGGTTTGTGTTGAAACAATGAAATCTAGTTATGTATTAGTTCAATGCTGAATTTTGCTTGAATTTTTGTGATGAAAGAGAGGAAGCAATATATTGTTGTAATTATAGAAACAGAAGTTGGACACTAGTGCATTGACTTTAGTAACTGCTTTGGAGTTGCTTGGATTGTGCACCCTAGTTTCCCTTTTGTTTCTTGTGTTTTTATGTTGGCTGGTTTTGTTGTTCTTTTTTTGAGACTTTGTTTCAATTTATTTGTTTTGAATCCCGCTACCATCATTTTCCTTCCCATCCGCTTCATATGCTTTTTTTAATCTAAGCCGTTGGATTAAGATCTCAACGGTCCAAAATTTTCTTTTATTATAAAAATAATATTTTTATAATATATTAAATATGGATCGTTGAGATCTTAATTCAACAGCCCAAATTAAAAAAATGACTGAAAGCAGATGAAAAGAAAAGGATGACAACAGGATCCGTTTGTTTTGGTGGTTGGTGGTGATGTTACTGAACTTGGTTTTGCTTGTGCTTGATGATTAATAGAATTATACAATTTAATAGCATTGCATAGCATTGGGTCATTGCTTAGTTTGTGCATTGCGTTGCATACAATTTTGAGTCTTAGTTTGTGCATACTTTAGCTTTCTTACCATTTAGTTTTTGTTTACATAGAAACATTTTCCAGAAAATCACACAGATTTTTTGTATGTTCTTCTCGTTTTGCATACATATCATTGCATATCATTGGGTCATTATGCTTAGTTTGATAGAGCTGCTTGATTGCTTAGTGCCATCATTGAGTCCCCAATATGTTGTTAAGACTTTCTTTCATTGCAGATTTGTATTGAAATATAGTGCTTGAAATTGTTGATAATACACTACTATGATAAGCTCTCTTGCTGTCACTAAAATATTACACTTTGAGTTAATAGTTGCTGAACTTGCTTGTCATTAAAGGCTCCATGGTGTTAAAATAATCACTATTATTTGCTGCACAAATCATTCTAGTTGTCTTGGATCAAAATCAATTATAGCTACTAGTCTTCTATAAAATTTGAGCCAGAAAAAATGTCATGGGTTGGAGGGTTTTGTGGGAGAGAGTAACCTAGAGGTGGGGGGTGGGACGACCCTACCTTCCTGCACGGCCCTCCACATTACATCACTATTAATTAATTCCTTACCATTGGATGATTCTCATGCAAAGATAATTGTCGGTTGGCCAAGACACATCAATTGAAGACGCGTTGGAGGTGTTGTTTTATTTAGGTAATTTCAAAATACCCATTCTCTTTTTTAACATTAAACTATTGTAAAAGCATATATTATTACTTGTTAATGTTTGGATTATAGTTGGTTTGAAAGTTATAAAGTTTGTATGAAGTTATACACATTGCTCTTCATTTAATATTGATGTGAAATATCATTGATATTTGTTAGAATTTATTTGATTAATCTGTTATATTACCCATTTTTCAATTAGATAATTATGGCTCGTAGTTGGATTGATGCTCTAAGAACGAGTGATGAATATGAGCGTGGGATTGATCAATTTTTAGAATTTGTAAAAAATAATGTCTCTAATAATAATAAATTGTTCTATTATCCTTATGTCAAATGTTTGAATGGATTACAAAAATATGTTACAGAAATAAAAGATCATCTAATTTGTTTTGGGTTCTATAAAGCATATACACATTGGGCATTATATGTTTAAATTCTAAGAGAGCGTTACAAACATGCCATTGAAAACCACTCAACGGAAGAGTTAGAACTCAATTAAACCTGCCCCAGCTATCTTAAGCTTAACAATAATGATCAAAGTCATTACTCCCTCCGGTACTATTATAAGATAAAATTGATTTTTTTGCAGAAATTAAGGAAGCCAATTAAATTATTTTAAAATATTTTTATTTTTTTCCTCTAAACTAATTAATTTGACTGATAAATTGATATATAATCTAAGAATACTAAAAATATAAATACTCTAAAGTAATTTAATTGGCTTCCTTAATTTCTCCAAAAAAGCTAACTTTATCTTATAATTAGAACAAGAAGGAGTATTATTTAAACAATCGAAATCTCCAAACCAGGTCGTGCCGCCCGCCCCCAGTGATCATACAAAATTGAACTATTGGAGCTGAGAACGCCCCAGAATGCACTTGACCATTAAACTTGGGAATTGGGCACAGAATTCAGGGCATTTTAATTCAGACAGTATATTTATAACTTTCACATGGGTTAGTTTGGCGAGTTCAGTAAGCGTAAATATGAAAATGAATTGTTTATAAGGTTACCAACAGCAGAAACAATGGCACGGCCTCTACAAAAAGAACATTGCTTTCCGCTATTAATTAGATTGCTTCCTCAACCTGAGAAAGAATAACAAAAGAATTAAATCCTCCCTCTATGTTAAATCTAAATATAACATAAAGTTGATGTTTTTAGAGATATTAAGAAAGTTAATTAAATTATTTTTAAATATTTATATTTATCTTTTTTTCTTTAAATTAGTTTACCTAAATATATAATCTAAAGGTACACAACATATAATATAATTAATTAACTTATTTAACTTCTTTAATCTCTAAAAAAATAACTCTATCTTATATTTAGTATCAGATAAAGTAATAAATATTGACTTTTTTTATAAAAATCCTCAAATTAAGCAAGCTTCTTCGCCCGACCACTTGACCGAGCGCCGTCATCTTTTCTGGACCCAATTGCCTCGAGCTGGCGAGCCCAACGCATTGACGACTTCAACATTGACTTTTTGCACGATGACCGCCCCGAAATAGATTCTTGCCACTCTTCGGGCAAGCAGGAGCAACTAATCTTATCAGTTAATGGATATTGGGTGTATTTGGATTGGTAATTGGATGAGTGATTTATTTTTACTTAGATTTATAGAATCTTAAAATTAGAAAAAAGTTAGATTAGATAAAATGATGAGTGTTTAGATTGACGATTGGATAAGTAACTTATGTAAAAGTGAATGATGTTTGGTTTAACTTTTGTATAAGTGGCTTTTGTATTATTTAAGAGAAAAAATTGTAAAATTTATGAAAAATGAAAAAATGGAGGGATAATTGTGAAAAAATACCTCATTGGCAACTTAATTGCCAAATAGGACCTGGGAAGATATTTACATATGGAAGGATTTTTTCACAATTTTCTCAAAAATTAAGTTTGAAAATTTGGCAATGGTACAATTTTAAATAAAATTATATCAAAATCAAATTTAAATGGGTACACTCCAAAAGTCTTTTCTATTGTGCACCTAAAGCTTAAATTTTATAAATTATATCAAACTCTAATTTAAATATTAAATCCTAACTCATATTTTCACATAGCTCAAAATCTAACAAAATAAACAGATTAAAACCTCAATAATACCTCCAATAATCCAAATAAATTATTTAAACTAAATTTAATTGGTAAAAACACTATATAGAAACTAATTTATAACATGTTTATAAAAAAATTGATTATAAAATTATAAAACAACTAAATAATAAATCTAAAATGATTAAAATTAATTATTAATTATTCTCTACATTTCTACAATAATATATTAACAAAACTCAAAACTTGCTTAAACTCTTATCCCAAAGTATTATCTAATTAGCAGAAAATTACTATCTAAAGAAAGAGAAAATTATTTAGAATATTTTTCATAAAATAATTTTTGTAATTAGAAGTTATTTTGAGTACCTCATTGATCCCCAAAAATATGAAAATACTCCTATCAATATTATTTTATACACATACACTCACATAAGCTCTATTTTGAGGCTTATAACTTTTTCCAACTTTTACCTTAAATCCAATCGCTCAATCAAACATCCATTTTAGCTAAAACACTATTTAAATCTATTTTGTCCACTGTTTAAGTCCGTTTTGCCCAACAAACGTCAAAACAAACACCCTCATTATCTGGTCTTACAAGTCTGGCCTTAAGCTAGAACAATTAGAGCCAGGCTTCACAAAATGGATAAAATAAAGGAAACATGGATTTTGGGCCTAAGCCCCAAGGGCCGAGCCTATTAGGGCCGAGCTGGTTCGTTTCCCATATCTATCTTCTACTCCCAGAGTAAGGCTTCCCATATTTCCCAAGTGCAATTTATCTATGCAGTCTATAACAAAAATCTTTATGGTTTCTCAAACAACCCAGGCATGCAAATACTAAGAAGTAGCACAACTCCACAAATGGAGTCCTCTCCCTCTTTTATGATTCTACTTCTATTCGGCTTAGAATAAAAAAAGCTTAACCTGTACCCAAACAAAAAAAAAAAACTGAAAGCTTACCCACAGTAATTCTCACAGCAGGTTCCATTTTGAAGACAATGACACTGCTTTCCACAAGCTGATTGACAACCACATGGATTACTCTGCCGGCAGGGCTGATCCTTTCAGAAATAGGATAAAAAATAAATTTTGGCATTCACAATTTTGCTAGCAAGAGAATTTGTGCGAAGAAATATATTTAGATGAGAGTAATCTCTAAACTTGTTTTATTTTGTTAGTCTTTTGTTAAACCCCCACCGTACCTTTCTTCTTGGTGTTTGCATTTTGGCTAAATATGTGATGATAGTTCTCTATTAGTGGTGCAGCTGGAAGTTGCCTGCTGACTCAAGACATTCTTGCAGGTCCTTCTCATGTTGTTAGGTGCGACAATTACAAACCTTTTATTGCCAATGGAGATATCATACTAGGAACAACATGAAAAGTAGTGGTGAAAAATGAATTTTTAGATATATACTAAATTAAATATGGAACTTTCTTTGAATTAAGCTGAATCAAGTTAAACCTTTTTAAAAGTTAGACTAAACCAAGATCTTAAATTTTTTTTTATTTGATTAAAGATTTTCCCTTTTGAAAATTAGAGCCTAAAGGGTTTTCGTCTATCCCAATTAATACGTTTTTTGAATTTAAACTTGTGTTCTCCTGTTTGCTTGCGGAGACCAAGATTTTAAATTAGACTTTTACAATTTCATGATATTGAGGTGTCATTGTCATCCTTATTTAAGGCTTATTTGAGCTGACGTTTAAAAAGTATGTTCACATAACTTGAGACAAAACTAATCTCACATAATTACCTCGTATACTGTAAATCAAGTTGGAAAAGCAGCTTTCACCGCTAATCCAATCAGACACCCTAGTCATGAAGTGTTAGTATTTTCCAATCTTAATACTTACTGTCATTGTCAATCATTAATCAATGAGGTATAAAATCTATATGTAGCTCCAAACTACGAAATCCAATCTTAAAATCACCATCAATCATTAATTAACATAGATGTCATACAATCTATATGTAGCCTCCATGGATTGTAACTTTAATTTCCAACTTAAAAGTATGTTTGGGATCACTTTTAAAGAGTTTATAAGTGTTTTTCATGTAAATCGAGACAAAACTCATCTCACTTACTTACTTCGTATATCATAATTCACAATTGAAAAGCTGTTTTTAAAAGATCTAATCGCTATTCCAAACATACACTTAGTGCCAACTAATTTTAACCCAAAAGATGCTTATCGTCTGGCTTCCTACCAAAACCCCCCCTCAGGACTTATAATTTTTGGAATCTTTAATTAGTGCACATAAAAGGGAGTTAAGGTTATTATTTTTCACATCGTGCCACTTAAACTTGTTATTGCACCTTAATTATTATCAGGCTTTTCGGTTATCGATTAAATCCCTCCACTAGAACTTTACACGAATTTGTTTGTAACACTCAACCTAATATGAGATTGAGACGGGCGGGGATCATTTTGGGACATATAGTTGCTTGTGAAGACCAAAAAAGCAAAGCAGCACTTTAATAGGATCATCGAGATCCAACCACAATATTTGTCCCTCACTTCAGTCACTTTCTTTCAAATCACCGCCCCTATTCTCCCCTTTCCGTTTCTATCTTCACTCCAATTCCACGCCTCAAATAATGCAATCACTGAAAAATACATTTTTATTCTCCAAAAATAAATATTACGTACTAGTATTCCATAATGGCCACATAATAAAAGCTACCTCCTATCCTCAATGGAAAACATAATTTGTAATGCAATTTGAATTACAAATTAGGTCGTAGATTTAGAACCCAATGAGTATTACGTATAGCTATCTTAATTTTTTTTTCTATGAATATGCTTAAATAGGCACCGTTTTCTTCCTTTTGTTGTTGTTTTTTTTCTTTTTGAGTAAAACCTGGAATTCAATGGTCAGAAGGCCTGAGTACAATAACAAAAACTAAAACAAGCTTCCTTTGTCATCTTCCACCTCTTGATAGGGAGGTGGAGGATGGCCAAAGACAAAAAAAAAATCCCTATAATATTATGGGAAAGTTTAGCCAAGCTCTTTAAGAACACCTATGAAATTAACTGCTAATCTCTATAAATGAAGAACCAAACCTCATCAACAAGGTCTTTAAAGGGCTAGTCCGAGTCACAACCTCTACTAATTGCTTGATTGCTAGTTTAATTTATGCAATCAGATAAGAGAAAAACTTTCTTAATTCCTTTATTCCAGCTTATGTGAAGGCCATATTACACTATGAGCTCTGCTATGGCAAGGGGAACAACAATAAGTTATGATCAAAGTACTCTTTAATGCTCAATGCACGGCTTATTCGGAGGGATTGTTTTTGCTACAAACGTAAGATCCAATTTATTTTTTTAATTTATATTTTGAAACTGTCTCTATCAATTATATATATTAAAAGAGCTTTTAATTTCGATCAATTGAGTAATTTATTTTCAATATAAACCATTAAAGTGGTTTCTTGAAAATCAAAACTGTATATTTTTTATAAATAGCTAATTTAATTAATTTTTAATCTATATAAATTAATTATTTAGCTCTTATATATAAATATAGAGAAAAACTATATAACAAGGTTATAATAAGACGCACTCTCAAATGTACGTACACTCAATTATCATTGAACTGCGTAATTTAGCGTAGAATTAATGCATCATGCGCAATTCGCGTGTATATAAAAAAAATTTACATTACCTGTCCGTTTACTAACAATCACAAAAGAATTACTCCAAACAAGATAAGCTCTCAAAGAGAATCGATAAAAAATTAAGTATTATACACAGACGGCAATTAATGCGCCACTCAAAAACTAAAAAGAAATAATAAGAATCACTCTAAGTTTCTCTAAAGCTAATCTCTTTAGTTCAATTAATTCATTAGGATGTTAAATTTTCTAATTCCTTAAAACCCTCAAATTTCCTATTCTGAATGCATATAATTTTTAAATTTTTTAATCACTTCATATCAAAATGTTCCATATCAAAATTAAATATTAGTCGAGTATAGAAATTATCTTACGTATATATATGCCGACGGATTTAAAGAAGAGAGCCCGCAGCCGATTTTACAAAATCACGTCTATTCATTTTTGGGGACACAAGCATATAATGATACGTAGTGTGTGTTTGAAATAGCTTGTCAGGAGTCTTGAGCAAAAAAAAAAAAAAGCTTGTTAGGAGTAATTTTATAGAAAAATTATAATCAGGTCTTAGGCAAAAGAAAAAATGGTTAATTAAAATCTTAAAATAAAAAGTAATTCCATTAACAACACCAGAGGAGCCATTGATAAATTTTTGAGACCATTTTTTTATTTTAAAATTTTAATAGGCTATTTTTTTATTTTTTTCTCTTACTTAGGATCTGACCGTAATTTTTCCTAATTTTATTATGAGTAAGTAGGTATGTGAAATGGCTTTAGATAGATTACATGCACATTGTGTATAAATATAATACACTATTATGTTTGGAATAACTTATTTTTGAAAAATAAGTATTTATTACGTAAGTTGAGACAAAAATCATTTTACATACTTATGAACTTATCTCATATATCATAAATCACATATCATAAACCACAAATTATAAATATTTATAAATCAAAAATTACCTACCCCACCCCAAATCAACAATACATTAGGCCAAAAGAGTGCGTACGGAGGATGTCTGATAGGGAGGATTAGGAAGAAGGACAATGAAGGAGAAAACTGAAAGAGAGAGAAAAGAGAAGAACGTGGCAGAGAGGGAGTGGGCAGAGAAAAGAAAAGGAACAAAATCCAAACATCAGTAGCGCGAAACATGTGCTGCATTATTTAATATCTATCTTGTCAACCTTTTTTTTTAATTAAAATTTTTATCCCCTAATACCAAACAGCATGCCAAGCAGCCAAATCACGAGAGAATTTGTTGCGTGTGTCCCACGAGAATAGACATGTGCAAAACTATAATGTGATGAGAGGAATTATTTCTAATGAAGACCTCACAAAGAAAGAAAGAAAGAAAGACGCCACCAAATGATCACGAAAATTGTTATATATAGATAGGTTATCACCCCAAGTCGGAGCAAGTGAAGCCACATATCAATATTGGCAATTTGGCATTTACAACTAAAATAAAAGTAGTTAGTTGCCATGGGAAGCCGGATCCGAGTCGTCTCAACCAGCGATGTGCGAGCAGCGGGGCCTCGAAGCGGCGATAATCAGGAGCGAAAGATCGAGTTGAGTCCCTGGGATCTCCGGCTCTTACTAGTGGACCCCATTCAGAAAGGGCTTCTTTTCCACAAGCCCAAAGCTAACATGGATTCGGTCATCCACCACCTCAAAGCCTCTCTTTCATCCACCCTCGATTTCTTCCCACCCCTCGCCGGCCGTCTCACCGTCGACGAACACGACGACGATACCTCCTCCATTTTTGTCCTCTGCAACAATTCCGGAGCATTATTTGTCCACGCCGTAGTAGATGATTTGACCATGTCACATATCCTTCAACCCATCTATACTCCTCGCATCGTCCATTCCTTCTTCCCGCTCAACGGTGTTAAAAACTACGAAGGTACCAGCAAACCCTTGCTAGGGGTGCAAGTCACGGAGCTCGTGGACGGTATTTTCATCGGCTGCACTATCAACCACGTGGTTGGCGACGGCACGTCGTTTTGGCATTTCTTCAATTCCTGGTCTGAAATCTCACGTGGTTCAACCGAGTTATCGAAGCATCCCACGCTGGAGCGTTGGTTTATCGACGGCATTAGTCGTCCTCTACGCATTAGTCTGTCCAAGGCGACGAAGGAGAAGCAGAAGTTGGATGGGTGCCTCAACTCGCAGCTGCAGCAAGAGAGGGTGTTTCATTTCTCAAGAGACAAAATAGCAGAACTGAAAGCAAAAGCCAACAAGATGGTATGTTCCGATAAGATATCTTCCCTGCAAGCAACTTTGACACATCTCTGGCGTGCTATAGTTCGGAACCAAGGTACTGACCCAGAAGAAGAGGTCCTTTACAGATTACTGATAGGTATTAGGCCGAGGATGCGTCCACCTTTGCCTCAAACCTATTTTGGAAACGCGGTGCAGGATGGTACCGTGAGCATGAAAGCAGGGGAACTGCTAGCTCAAGAGGGACTGGGTAAGGCTGCTTTGGAGATGAACAGGATAGTTGCTCTACACACTGAAGAGAAGCTCGTGAGCCACGTCAAGTCTTTTGTCAAAGACCCTAGGCTGCTTACAGAGGATGGCATGACTGGGAATGCTTTGGTTACGAGTAGTTCCCCGAGGTTTGATGTGAACGGTAATGACTTTGGGTGGGGAAAGCCGGTGGCAGTCCGGAGCGGCGCCGGGAACAAGAAGTACGGGAAAATTACTGTGTTTGCCGGAGCAGAGAACGGTAGCATTGATGTGGAAGTTTGCCTTTCTCATGAAACTTTGGAGGCTATGGCAAAGGATACCGAGTTCCTGGATGGTGTCTCCGTTGCTTCCTTTTATTAATTAATCATTGCAATGAGATTAATTAAGGCTCGTTTATTTTCATCCTTTTGTTTGAATAATGCTCTCTGTTTGTTTCGACGACCATGCAAGCTATCGAAGATATTGTACGTACTGTCCTCGGTATCTCTTTAATCTATAAAATGAGTTACTATATGTTCTTTTGTCGTGAAAAATGAGTTATCATATGTTTTTAGCTATGCATGTGTGATGATCACAAGCCCAAAGGGAGAGCCCATCCCAAAAGACTAGCCCTTTGGGAGGGAGAGCCCCTTGAACTTATAAACCACACTACACTTGTGAGGCTTCCCGATGTGGGACTCATAACATAGTCACCCCCTTAAGAGCCGACGTCCCCGGCGGCTCCACACCACGGCACTTCACTCGGCCTCTTGCCGGTCAGAACCCTCCGTGGGTAGCCCTTTCCGTGAACATCAGGCTCTCAATGAAAGCACCAATGTGATGATCACAAGCCCAAAGGGAGAGCTCATCCCAAAAGACTAGCCCATTGGGAGGGAGAGCCCACACCAATGTGATGTTCACGGAAAGGGCTACCCACGGAGGGTTCTGACCGGCAAGAGGCCGAGTGAAGTGCCGTGGTGTGGAGCCGCCGGGGACGTCGGCTCTTAAGGGGGTGACTATGTTATGAGTCCCACATCGGGAAGCCTCACAAGTGTAGTGTGGTTTATAAGTTCAAGGGGCTCTCCCTCCCAATAGGCTAGTCTTTTAGGAGGGAGAGCCCCTTGAACTTATAAACCACACTACACTTGTGAGGCTTCCCGATGTGGAACTCATAACATAGTCACCCCCTTAAGAGCCGACGTCCCCGGCGGCTCCACACCACGGCACTTCACTCGGCCTCTAGCCGGTCAGAACCCTCCGTGGGTAGCCCTTTCCGTGAACATCGGGCTCTCAATGAAAGCACCAATGTGATGATCACAAGCCCAAAGGGAGAGCCCATCCCAAAAGACTAGCCCTTTGGGAGGGAGAGCCCCTTGAACTTATAAACCACACTACACTTGTGAGGCTTCCCGATGTGGGACTCATAACAGCATGTTCTTTGACAATGAGACATTATATTGTCCTAAAAAAATATAATCAACAGAGTTAATCATCATATATAGATAATAGTATTAATTTTAATTAAATAACTCATAAAAGTATAAATTTTTGAAATAATTACGGGTCGTTAAAAAAAAAGTTATTTTCATGTAATTGATGCACGCAGTATAATAAAAAATTATATTCAATAATAGACACAAGTTTTTTTATTTTCAATAAATTAATAATAATGAAAGTTCCATAAACAATAATCTGTTTTTTAGTGGAAATAATGGTACTCCCTCCAGTCCTAATTATTAGATAAATTTGATTTTTTTGAAGAAATTAAGTAAGCCAATTAAATCACTTTAAATAATTTTTTTTTCAAACTAATTAATTTGACTAATAAAATGATATATAATCTAAGAATACTAAAAATATAAATACTCTAAAGTGATTTAATTGGCTTTCTTAATTTCTTCAAAAAATTCAATTTTATTTTATAACTAATATCGGAGGAATATATTTTTTTGAAAACACGAGACAGTCATTGTATATAGACAAAAGGAATTAAGGCTTCTTTTGTTGGGATGACATTCAAGGAGAAGCATTCACCACTATATATATATATATATAAGATTACTTTTTCTTCACTACTTTTTACTTAAAATGTTATATTCTTATTCTTTGAAGTAAAAAATGAAAAATATTTCATTTATATATTTTTTTCATTTTGCTGTGTAATTTATTCTTGCAAGGACATGTGTATTTATCCGTCTATGAAGTGTTGCATTTTCTCCACAAAAGTAGAGAATGCTAATTTATAGATATGTGTGTGTTTGAAACAACGATTGTTAATTGGATTTGTTTCAATTTGACTTATTGTAATATTACTTTTAGTAAAAATCAGATTATGGATTGTGATTTATGTTTGGATTGGCAGTTGTATAAATGACTTTTGCAAAAGTAAAACTTGTTTGGATTGGTTTAAGCACAAGTGACTTTTGTAATAATAGTAAGAGAGAGTGGGTGGAAAAATATTTAAAAAATAAAGTAAATATTAAAAATTACTTTAAAATATTAGGTGCTATTGGAAAAATATTTTAAAGTAGGTGGAAATTAATAAATCAGTATTCTAAGTTTTGGATGCTCTTTACTACTAAGAAAAATACATTAAAGGTAAAATTGTAGTCAATCTCCTAAAACTGAGTACAACTGAAAAAATATTTTAAGGGGTTAAAAGCACAGAAAAATATTTTAAAGTAATTTTTGGAGCTGAAAAAGTACACTAAGGGTAAAATTATAATCAGTCTGATAACACACTGGATACAATTGAAAAAATATTTTAAGGGGTTAAAAGCACCAAAAAATATTTTAAATTAATTTTTGTAAAATATTATATTAAAGTTAAAATTGCAATTAATCTGATAACACATTGGGTATAGTTGGAAAAATATTTTAAGTGGTTAAAAGTACCAAAAAATATTTTAAATTAATTTTTATAGCTGAAAAAGTACATTAAGGGTAAAATTATAACCATTCTGATAACACATTGAACACAACTAAAAAAATATTTTAGTTATTCACCCTCATGTCAAAAGCTCAACTACATAACTCTAACAGTGTGTTTGGGGGCAGCGTTTGGGCCCCCAAATGCTAAATTGGCCATAAAATCTCAATTGGCAATTAGGGAAAAAAAAAGTGAGTGTTTGGTATCCCCAATTGTCAATTGAGCTTAAGATTGAAAAAATAGCTTTTGGTATAAGCTTAAATTTGGAGCTTTTACTGATTTAACTTTTGGGAAGGGTGAGAATGGTTAAAATATTTTTTCAGTTGTGTCCAGTGTACTATCATACTTATTGCAATTTTACCCTTAATGTACTTTTTTTGCTACAAAAATTAATTTCAACTATTATTTGATGCTTTTAACCCTTAAAATATTTTTTCAACTGCACCCAATGTGTTATCAGACTTATTGCAATTTTATCTTTAATGTACTTTTTCAGTTCCAAAAATTATTTTAAACTATTTTTTGGTGTTTTTAACCCTTTAAAATATTTTTCCACCCACTATCTCTTACTATTATCACAAAAGTCACTTATGCTTAAGTCAATCCAAATAAGTTTTATTTTTACAAAAGTCATTTTTCCCATCGCTGTTCCAAATATAAATCACATTATACAATCGAGATTTTACCAAAACTAAAATTACCAAACGCTAAATTAAGAAACTCTATTTTCCCCATCACTCTTCCAAACACACCCTAAATTTCAGCTTTTAATCAATTGTGCTATTTGAATGGTAAGTCCAATCTCCAATTGCTTCAACCAAAACATTCAAGATTTGAGTCCTCAATTAATAATTGGACTTCTGGTATTTAGTTGGACCTTTTGGGGATTCCCAGACACACACATAATCAGTATCATCATCAATCATCAAATATCATCAATTAATTCATCAATCAATCAATCATCAAATATCAATCAATCATCATCAAATATATAGGGAGAATTACACTAAGGTCCCATAAAAGAAGAGAAATGAAAAAATGGTCCCATGGAGTTGTTAGTACAAGCTCATGGAGTTGTTAATGAGTTGTCAATACAGGTTCCTGGAGTTGTTAATAGGACCATTTTTTCATTTTACAATCTACAGGGATTATTTCTTCATTTTTTTCTTTCCTTAGGACCTCATTGTAATTCTCCCAAATATATATCTCTAAACCTTGTCGTTGATCAGTGATTGACCGAAAGCATCCAACATGGCATCATTTACTACTGACAAATGGCATATAAATAAAACTGCTTGTAAGTAATCCAAATAAGCATATACAAAAGGGCAAAAAAGTCAGTGCAAACAGCTAGTTGTCTCTAATTGTCGTTCTTTTCAAATCACAACATCCAATACCCACCACAGGTAATCCACAGGACATTCAATTCTCATATATCCTCCCCTCATTCCAGATTTCAAATTCAAATTTTAAATACAAATCTTCGGCACAATCCACAAAACCGGTGCCCATCGCATCTTCGGAACAATCACAAAACCGGTGCCCACCGCATCTTCGGCACAATCCACCACAAGCTCATAAATGAGTAATTCTGGCTGCCCTCGTTGGGGTCCACACCTGAGGAAGGAATAAATAGTTCTCTTGAATCTACAATTGTTTCAAAACACAGTGTTTATCATGAAAAACTATAGTTACACCGTCAAATATACGAACCTGTATGGTTTTTCGTTTTGCGCTTCTTTGGTACCTCCATTAACCTGCAGTCACAGAAAAGTTATCTATCCAAAGGTGTTAAGTGGACACATCAACTTAGGGTCTGTTTGGTGTGAGGATTTTAGAGGGGAAGGAAAATTGTTATGAGTTGAATTTTACAATATTAAAGAAGTGGGGTAATAAAATTTTAATAAAGAGAATATGTAAGATAAAAGAGTAAAATAAATTAATTAAAAATTTTTAACCCCACTTCTTTAAATTTTTTAAATTTAACTAAAAATTTTTTTCCTTCCACCGTGCAAGAAACAAGCCCTTAATGAATGGTATATGTACCTGCCTTTTAAATCATAATCCTAGAGAATGCCGCTGGTGCATCTTTGAGCAAAATCAACGGCTATTATGGCTTGATCCTATGGAATGAGCATACGGATCGCAAAGTACTGAAGGGTGTAAAATGATGCTTAAAATTCCGATATGGAAATGTAAAAATTCATTGGGCAACCAATAAGTAATAAGTTCAACCGAAAGGAAAATGATTTAGTGATTGTTTAGGATAGTTTATTTTTTACTTATAATATTTTTAAATAATGATTTATAGTATACGAGATAAGTATGTAAAAGAAGTTTTATTTCGATTTATGTGAAAAACACTTATAGGGTGTTTGGGATAGTTTATTTTAGATAATAAGTGTTTATTACGTAAGTCGAGATAAAATTCCTCTCACATACCTACCTCATATACCGTAAATTATGATTTATAAATATTTATAAATAAAAAATAAACTACCACAAACAAACATTTATATCACAAAAATAAGTTTTTTCAAATATAACTTTTAAAGGCATCTGTGTACAACATGTCAAGCCGTGGAAGAATAGAAACACTTGCGCAGCTATGTCGTCCGGGCTACTGTTAGCATGTATCATCAGTGTTATTAATAATTAGCGGTCATTTCCAATGTGGGCCTATCCACATGAATATCAGAGTCACGGGATAATTTCTTAAAAAATCTGTAACCACATATCCGAAAATAATTACCATATTTCAAAGAGTGTAATTAACATAAAAAGAAATCAGGTATATTCAATTCTTGGTGATGACACCGACATACATATAGTATAAAGCTCTTTTTTTTTTTGAGTGAAAGGAAGTTTTATTGCCTCAGTAAAATATGTACAGTGTCATAGTTAAAAATAAAAGTATCAGCTACTCATTCTTATTCTTATTATAACGCATCAATTATCAATTCTCACAGATCAATAAAAATAGTTAAAAGCATTAAAATTGTCCTAAAATTCAAGTAGTTTCCAATATTATCCTTACCAACTACACTAAACTCAAATATCAATTAATTATTACTCTATCCCACTACCCTTATCAAATATGGGCATACATGAAAAAATAAATTAAATACTTTTTGGAAACTTATAAGTACCTTATAAAAAAGATAAAAAACACTTATTAATAGTGGATATTAGATGGATGGGGCCTCCTATTAATTGGTTAAAACTTAATTTTGATGGGGCTGCAAAAAGTGGCTCGATGTTGGCAGGATGTCGGGGAGTAATAAGGGATAGTCAAGGTAAATGGTTAAGGGGATATGCTGTAAAGATTGGTATTTGCAGTGCATATGATGCAGAGATGTGGGGAGCTTTATGGGGATTGAGGGTTGCGAAGGAGTTGGGTGTTCAACAGTTAATCATTGAGGGGGATTCGATGGCAGTGATAGCTACGTTATCTGATTTAAATGAGGGATATGAAGGAAGGGATCTGCTGCAGAGGATGATAGCTGAATGCATACAGGACAGCTGGAGAATAAATGTAACTCATATTCTTAAGGAAGGTAATCAAACTGCTAATAGGTTAGCACAGTTAAGCTTGTGTCAAGATTGTGATATTTCTATTTTGTCTGAACCTCCAGCTGAGGTGCAGGATATTCTGTTTGCTGATCAAGTGGGTACTGTTTACCCAAGAGATGTTGTTATTTCTGAATAAATGATTGGGGTTTGTCCCAGTTTTACCAAAAAAAAAAAAAGAGCAGAGAGAAGTATTGCCTATTGGCTAACTTTACAATAAACATTGAAATTTCGAAAAGCATTTAGCCATGTGTACTACTGTGATCCTAATCTGAGACACTATACCATCTACAGATTAAGAATCCTGTGCAAAGAGGCGATGATTTCTCACTTCCCATAACTTCCAACATGTGATGCAGATTCCTATTTTTCATGATGTGTCAAGTGTTGGAGCTTGTAGAACTAAACGAAGCCAGCTGTCCACGCTCATGCCTACAAAATCATTGTACAAGTCTCCTGGTAGAATCTTTCTCCAAACTTTCCCTGCCATTGGGCATTCCTTAAATACGTGATCCATGTTCTCTTCGCCACCACTGCATAAGCTGCAATTTTTGTCCATGGTCATGGCCCGTCTACTTCGTTCCACATTAGTCAGCAGACATCCCTTTAGTAATAACCAGGTAAAGGTTCAAACTCGTTGTGCCATTGAAAGTTTCCAGACTTGCAACCATGTTCTCTTCGCCACCACTGTATAAACTGCAATTTTTGTCCATGGTCATGGCCCGTCTACTTTGTTCCACATTAGTCAGCAGACGTCCCTTTAGTAATAACCAGGTAAAGGTTCAAACTCGTTGTGCCATTGAAAGTTTCCAAACTTGCAACCATATCCTATCCTGTTGGTTCCAGTTCAATGATTCCATGATACGGTAGGCCGACTTCATTGTAAAGCGACCATCAGACATTAAGTTCTAGTCACAGCGGGATAACTGTGGATGATGATTGGTGGACGTAGATGACATGTCCTTGAGGACGTCAGGAGGGAGGAGATGCTGAAATAGAGTCCACTTCCAGTTTCCATCAGTATTAACATACTCTGAAATTGGCTTCTCTAAGTCCACCGTTGGTATTTTAGCATAGGAGATATTCTTTAATGGCCCATGATCACCACCCAGGAATCCTTTCAGAATCTAATATGGCCTCTTGATTGCCACTTAATATACATTTTGGCTTCCTCCCAAATCTTCGTCATGCTTTTATATATACTTTTGTATTTTTTTTTTGAATTTGAAACATTAAAATTTTAATATGATGCTTTTATATATATATATAAGTAGGGTATAGAGCCCGTCGTAAAGCGTGCCATGTCAGAAAAAACACTGCTCGGTACCTATTTTTTGTTTTTTTCGTTTTTTTTTTCATATTTTTTAAGCCCAATAACTACGTCCTTATAAAACTGTGTGGTCCCATGTAGGGTTGTGGTGTTAGTGGGGTTCGGTTCCAACCACGCTTTGTGTGATCCGGACATTACTTATACGTGGGCTGAATGGTTGTGTTTTTTGTTTCTCTATATATATGTGTGTGTGGATCAGGTGCGTGCTGCTCGCCCTTATGCGCACCCTGGTGCACGTCTATTTCAGCGTCCTTTTTAAATATATTTTTTATGATTTTTTAATTATTAGATTTTACATAAAATAAATGATATTTTGATATTTTATAGATAAAAATTAGAATTGTTTTTAACTTTTTATGATTTTTTAAAAATATTTCAGAAAAATAGTATAGTTTTCTTTTTCGTTCTAAATATTGAATCTTTGAAAAATCATAAAAGATTAAAAATAGCTTCATTTTTTATCTATAAGATATCAAAATGTCACTCATTTCATATAAAATCTAATAATACAAAAAAACTATAAAAAATATATTTAGAAAGGTTTCAAAAACAGAGAGGCCGCAGGGTACGCATTGGGGGCCGCGCAGCACCCACCCCTAATCCTATGTATGGCGGTGGTTTTGGTGCTTCTATGTACGTGTATTCTGGTAGCTGACCGTAGTGTTTTACTCTCAGCCTATTTCCAATCTGTGATGATTCCGCCCGCTTATTCTTCTTGGTATGCTACTTCTTCACGGTTTCCCTTAATTTGCCATTCGTCTGCTTTGGTCTCTCACAGACTCCCTCTGTCATATATCTCAAACTCCCTTCTTCACCTCTGCATGGAAAATCGACCCTATTTATGGAAAACGTTGCCACCGCCAATAAAGAAGTTACTTTTGCATATATTTTCTTTCTTAAGATTCCTGCACTCAGTTGCAAAATTCCAAAAATCATGACTCAAATTGTATGTTTACCTAAGATTTATTGCAAATTTCCTGCTTTTCGGTCGTGCATCATATTATGGATTGATTAAAGTAGATGGAAGAGGCCGCATCATTCAGTTTCCAGAAAAATCCAAAGTGTGTTGCTTTGAAAGAAATGGTAATTTTTCATATTCTTTTTTTGGATAGTTCTGCTAAAGCTAGTCACTGCTGGAAAGCTATCAAAATGGTCTTTTGCCTTCTTTCTTCAAGTTTGGAGCCTCCACTTATCCAAGTTTTGCATTATGGCTTACTGATATGATTATGGTCATAATGAATCTATCTGGCTCCAAATCTCGGGTTCTTCTTCTCTTGCAACAAGTAAATACCTCTCTCATCGGGTTGTCACCCCAATATGCATTGAATTCACCATATATTGCATCCATCGGGGTTTACATATTCAAGACAGATGTTTTACTTGAAATTCAGATATGCATCATCCAATAATTTTGAATTTGAAATCATTTCTGCTACTGTGAAGGAACATAATGTCCAAGCATATTATGTATTCCAATCTCCAATATGCTTTTCTTATTTCGAATATTTCTATCCGTTCTAGAGGAAATCTTACCTCCTACTTATGAGGAACTGGTTTCACTGGCATTTAGCACCATGGTTTGTGCAAATTTCTTTTTGCGTAGACAACCATAAATTTTTGGAGTCAGCCAAGCTTGTGACGTTATATGTTGTTACTACTTCATTACTGTGAACATGGCAATGACAAAAATACAAGCCCAATGTCTATTATTTTAACAGGCATTTATTATTTAGGATTCTTGAATCATGTATATTACTCGCAAACGACAATAAAGATACATCGGTATCACCTCTTTTGCAAGTTCTGTAAGGTTGTTATTTGCTTGAAGTTTTTCTGAAGTTCTTGCTAATTGTTTTCGTTTTCTGATAATGGATCTAATTATTCACGTCTTCATAGATTATCTAATTAAATGAATGTTTTCTTTCTTCCCAGCTTCGTGATTTCATTCATGTCATTGATTTAGGTGATTAACACATTACCATTGCTGTATTGCGTAAACTACATGATTCTGATATAGGTATTACTCCAAATTTATGTCTTCTAATAATTTGTTATCATCATAAATTAAGTTCTCTTGCGGCAGCTATGTTTAATTCTATAGGCTAATAGAATATGCTATTGTTCCCTCTTTATCTTTTACAGTTTAGGTTATAAAATATCAAGTACAGAATTTCGGTACACTGATTTTTGTGCTGCATACAGGTTCGGAAGTGTATAACTTGGGAACAGGAAAGGGAACTTCAATTTTGGTTTTTTTGCTCCATCTCTGAAACTCAAAGCATCTTGAACCTTCTTATTCTATCTTATTAACCTATGTAATTATTTTGTCATCCAGATAAGTGTAAAAATGGAGATCGCACTACTACAGAGAATATAGATTTTACGTCCCTAAAGGACATCATTTTTTTAAAAAAGGAAGTAAAAAATAATGGCGGTGACATTTTTGTAATTATAGGTGAGAACTGAATAGCTTTAGACGTCCGCAATTTAAATAGGGACGTTTAAAATATGACTTTACAGACTTTAGACGTCCCTATTTGAATTGGGGACGTCTAAAGTTTTTAAATTTTTTTTTTAAATGAGGGACGCCAAACATATATTAGGGACGCTAATGATGATATTTGGCGTCCCTCATTTTTTTTTAAAAAAAATTGACTTTAGATGTCCCCAATTTAAATTGGGGACGTCTAAAGCACATCTAGAGTAACCGATGAGGAGCACATAACTGCAATGGTTGCTACTGCGTTTGCCATATATTCACTGTGTCTCCGCAGTTTGAAAGAGTTTCCCATTTCTTCTTCCAGAAGTATCTCCATAAGACATGATTCAACCCTTTACTTACGGTAATCATTAATTATTGAAAGAATTATATTCAGGCTCCGTGCAAGAAAAAAAATGAATAAATGATCCCATTGATAAGTCTATAAGCTTCAATTGATAAGTTTAAGAGTGTCATTAACAAGTTTAAGATACCATTTTTTTTATTTTTTCTCTTGTGTGATATCTGAATGCAATTCTCCCTTAATTATTCAATCTTCCCTTTCTTTGCTTCTATATGCACACGCTAACATAAAGATAGATATATAAGTACCTTCAGTTGGGCCAATAGTACTCGAATTTATTAAAGATATGCAAGTAACGTGTTTGGTTTTATGTCTTCCAAGCAACAGAAAATGCTTTTACCGTGAGACCCTCTCCTCACAAGTCACAACTAGAGAACTCCAATTCCGCCTAGCAGAAAAAGACGAAAAGAAAAGACAAATAGGAAGGGAAAAATTCCAGAAAACTACAAACGAAATTAGAAAAAGACAGAATGCTTGGGTGAAATTAACAAATCCCAAATCAGTGAGGCATGAGGAATCTAGGATATGAAATGTTAACACAATTACCTAAATACTCTCCTAAAAAGGGGAACTAAGAGACACGACCAAACATCATATCAGAGAGTGACGGAGAGAAACGAGGCAAAAGGAAAGGAGGAGACATGAGCTCGGGCTGAGGGAAACGAGGAGACACGAGCGCGGGTTGAGGGAAACGGGGGGACACAAGCTCGGGCTGACGGTTGAAGGTGCTAGGCGGCGCTGCGAGGCGAGGTGAAGCTTCGACTACGGTGGGGTGTGGGACGTAGGGCGGCACTGCAAAGCGAGATGAAGGTCCGGTGATGGTGGGGTGTGGGAAGGTGGGGCAGAGCGGCTTGGCGCACGAGACGATGGTCTGGCGAGGGTGGAGTGTGAGAAGGTGGGACAAAGTGGCGCGGCGAACATGTTTGTTCATTTTTGGAGTTGACATCATTATCTTCACTATTAAAGACTAGGCCTCGTCCATTAACATCTTTGAAGGAACAATTTAGAAGGTCGTCATGTAGATGGGAAAACACAACATGTATCCATGTAATAATATTATTATTTTCACTATTAATGACTAGGCCTCGCCCATTAACAACTTTGAATAAACAAGTTAGGAGGTGGTCATGTAGATAGGAAAACACATGTATCCACGTAATAACATCATTATCTTCGCTATTAACGACTAGGCCTCATCTATTAACATCTTCGAAGGAACAAGTTAGGAGGTCGTCTTATAAATGGGAAAACACAACATCTATCCATGTAATAACATCACTATATTGGCTATTAATGACTAGGCCTCATCCATTAACATCTTCGAAGGAATAAGTTAGGAGGTCGTCATGTAGATAGGAAAACACAACATCTATCCATGTAATAACATCACTATATTGGCTATTAATGAGTAGGCCTTGTCCATTAACATCTTTGAAGGAACAAGTTAGGAGGTCGTCATGTAGATGGGAAAACACAACATCTATCCATGTAATAACATCACTATATTGGCTATTAACGACTAGGCCTCGTCCATTAACATCTTCGAAGGAACAAGTTAGGAGGTTGTCATGTTGATAGGAAAACACAACATCTATCCACATAATAGCATCACTATATTGGTTATTAACGACTAGGCCTCGTCCATTAACATCTTCGAAGGAACAAGTTAGGAGGTCGTCATATAGGTGGGAAAACACAATATCTATCCATGTAATAACATCATTATCTTCGTTATTAACAAGATTATGTTCATTGTTACTTGTTAATGACATCATTTCGTTGATTAACATCTGCCCAACAAGAAATTGGAACTTTTTAGCGTCGCTGCCCAAACGCAACACCTTTCACATCTTCCATTCACACGGACAACAGAAGACGTGTGTAGAAACAAGTTTGCAAAAATAGATGTTACCAGTGTAATAACACCACGTGCCTCTATAATAACAACATAGTTCTGTTGATTAACACCTTAAGATATTTATCAGTTGCTATCAGATCAAAATCTGCATAATTACATTCAGCAACCATAGAGCATTTGTTTGCCGCACCGCTCTGCCCTAACTTCCCACACCCCACCCTCATCAGACCTTCGTCTCGCTTCGTGGCACAGCCCAACATCCCACACCCCACCGTAGTCGAAGCTTCTTCTCGCCTCGCAGCGCCACCCAACACCTTCAACCGTCATCTCGAGCTCGTGTCTCCTCATTTCTCTCAGCCAGCGCTCGTGTCTCTACGTTTCCCTCAACCCAGCTCGTGTCTCCTCCTTTCCCTTTTGCCTTGTTTCTCTCTGTCACTCTCTAATCTAATGCCTGGTAATGTCTCTTAGTTTCCCTTTTTAGGAGGGTATTTAGGTAATTGTGTTAACATTTCATATCCAAAATTCCTCATGCCTAACTGATTTAGGATTTGTTAATTTCACCCAAGCATTCTGTACTTTTCTAATTTCGTTTGTAGTTTTTTGGAATTTTCCAAATAGAAAGAGACAGGGTTTTCGTACAATGGATAAGACAAGAAAAGACAAAAATGAGGTCTTTGCACAATGGATAAACATCATATATTGTCATTCATCATTCTGTACAGTGTAGGCTCATATGTATGGTTCCTTATAACCTATAGAATGATGCCATGTATACATAATAGAATGGTCTAGAATCCCTTCACATGCTAGCTATGGTGCCAAGCTATTATGTGTCAACATCAAAATGATTTCAAAACAAAAGATCATGTTTGGGAAAAGTCCAACCTGCAAATGATTCACAAATGATATGTATTACCTTGATTAAAGAATAATCTAGCAGTAGTTGACATGAATGCTTTAACTGTGAGAAAAGGTTGCTGGTATGAGAAGATAAAGTCCAAAATTATCTCTTGGGAGACTAAGCAGAAGAAGCAGGCCAAACTTCAATTGGAAAGAAGGTTTGTGTCAGATCTTGGAAATGTACAAGCAGTTTAACATCATGGTTTATGGAACTCCATAACTCGGTGGATCCTACCACAAGGGCGATAGAACAATAACGTTACCAGGACAAAATAGCAAGGATTGAGATGATAGCATGAATAGCTAGAGCTCAGTTAGAGGACAAGAAAAGGAAAAAAGAGTCTCAGGTCACATAAACAGTTAAACAAATCAAAGAGATAGGCACTTAGGAAGAGTCCCCATAAAAAGTTTCTACTGCTTCAAATTTTAATCAAAACAAAAATATTGAAGTCTTTGGACTCAAGATTCTGACATTGAAAAATGAAACAACTCTATCTTTGATAGAGATATTAGATCCCATATGTTTCGATGATAACAAAGATTGGACCAATGATATAAGAGGATATGATAACAAATGAATTTAAATAAAGTAAATAAATGGAATACAAAACATTACTTGAAGTAAGTACTGGAGTAATAAAGAAGATCTGAGAGAAAGAGCAAAGGAATAACATCACTGGCAGATTATATCTATGTTTACTCGAGTGACCACTCGAGTAAGGAAGACTGTTACTCGAGTGGGCACTCGAGTAATGTTTAAAGAAAATATTTTCGAAAGCACTGCCAAAATTTGGAAGAAGTTACTCGAGTAGCCACTCGAGTAATCTGCAAAGTTATATGAGCTATTATTCGAGTAACACATGAGAAAAGTCTTTACTCGAGTAGCTACTCGAGTAACAAAGGCAAAAGTCTTCTAGTAGCTCTCAGCCAAAAAATGCAACAGTTTACTCGAGTAGCCACTCAAGTAACCATGTGAGAAAAAGGTATTACTCGATGGAGGACTCCAGTAATCTGAGGAGTTATTTGATCCATTACTCGAGGGATCATTGGAGTAATCAAGTCAACAAAGAATAAGTACTCTTAGCCAAGAATTTGATGCAAATACTCGAGTGAGTAATAAAGTAATCTGCAAAGTTATTTGGAATTTACTCGAGGGGTCACTCGAGTAAGATGTGAAGAAAAGACATGACCACTCGAGTAACCACTCGAGTAATAGGCTTACTGGAGGAGGCACCCGAGTAATGTGTGAAGAGAAGACATGGCCACTCGAGTAACCACTCGAGTAATCAAGTATTTCTAAGGTTTGTGATATATCTTACTCCATGTCTTACCTGAGTAATTTCTTATGAAAAATGTTGAATTACTCACTGTCATATTTTTTATAGGTTTACTCGAGGGATTACTAGAGTAACAAGCATGAGCACTCGAGTAGCCACTCGAGTAATGAAGTCCAGAAATCATGTTTTTGATTGAATGATTATTGATTTATTATCTATATGATTAACTCTTCATTATACTAGTATTCTAAGTATATTTACAGATAAACAATGAAGAGATCATGCCAGAAGTAAAAAGTCAAATAAAAGTTCAAACGTTCACCTACCGCTACCTACTGCAAACGGAGAGTTTTCAAATTTGAAGAATGGTCAACCGTTGCTACGTGACTCTAACGGACATGTTTGAATTGCTTCCAACGGACACTATAAATCATCTATATATATGGAGCATTCAAAGAGCAGAAAATAAGAATCGAAAACACACGAACATACTTTGATCAACACACTCTTAGTACTTTGTTTTCTTATACTCAATCATTATACTTCAATGATTATATATTTGCTCTGTGAGAGAGTTTTTTCATTACAAATTCAATATTTGTTATTGAGACAACTTAAGGTTGTGGAACCTTGAGTTGAGAATTTGATTACAACGTGTAAGGGGGAGCGAGTGTCCAGGTAAAGAAACTTGTTGTGTACTGAGGTGCCAAAAACCCACTGAATCTTGGAGAATATAGTGAAACTCTCAGAGACGCTCTGAGGACTGGATGTGGGTTAAAGTGATTGTGGCCGAACCAGTATAACTCCCGGTATACACTTCAGTGATATTTCTCTTTACTCTCAACTGCTTTAAATATTCTATCAATTTTCTTATACGCAACGAAATTTCTGGTATCACCCAATTCAGCCCCCTCTTGGGTGAAACGCTTGCACTAACAAGAGAGAAAAATGTTTCCACGTTCTTGTTTTTATGGGATTCAAGAGCTTCTTCTAAAGACATGGACCACATATAGAATTACAACAAAACCCATAAAGAGTGGATTAAATTGAATCAAAAAAGGGAACAACTTTACTTTTCTCTAGATTTAAAAAAGGGATCATATCTTTCACGGAGAGAAAGTGAAGATAGTTGTCTATTAGTACAAAAAGTAAATTGATTGTACTAGCTAAAATTGTACTTGAGTGCTTTTAGGCTGGCAAATATTACCGTGTCTTTAGGGACAGATGTTTACATATTATAGGACTCGAGTTTCTCCTAAAGACACGGACGTGAATCATACTAAAGTCTAAAAAGAGTGGACTAAATCTAATTAGATAAGGAAACAAGTTTGCTTCTCTGAATTAAAAAAAGGACCATATCTTTCACAAGTGGAAGTGAAGGTATTTGCTTGTTATTGAAAAAAGTAACTCTATTATACTAGCTAAAAATTGTACTTAGGTTCTTTTCGGCGAGCAAATATGACCCTGTCTTTGATATAGGGACAAATGTTCACATATTATAGGACTCAAGATTACACTAGCTAACAATTGTCTTAGGTGCTTTTAGGCTGGCAAATATGACCATGTCTTTCATATAGGGACAAATATTTACATATTATGGGACTAAAGAGCTTCTCCTAAAGATATGGACGGGAATCATACTGAAGTACAGAAATAGTAGACTAAATCTAAAAAGATAAGGGAACAAGTTTGCTTCTCTAGATTAAGAAAAGGGGACCATATCTTTTACGGGTAGAAATGAAGGTTTTTCCTGTTAGTGCAAAAACCAACTTTATTATACTAGCTAAAAACTGTACTTGGGTTCTTTTAGACGGGCACATCTGATCGTGTCTTTGATATAGGGATAAATATCTACATATTATGGGACTCAAGGGCTTCTGCTAAAGACAAGGAAGGGAATCATACTGAAATCTAAAAAGAGTGGACTGAATCTTTCAAAAAAGGGAACAAATTTGCTTTTCTCTATATTATAAAAAATGGACCATATCTAAAAAAAGTGAGCTAAATCTAAATAAAAAAAGGGAATAAGTTTGTTTCTCTAGATTAAAAAAAGACACCATATGTTTTACAGGTGGAAGTAAAGGTATTTATCTATTGGTACAAAAATTAACTCTATTATACTAGCTAAAAACTATACTTAGGTTCTTTTATGCCGGTAAATATGGCCGTGTCTTTGATTTATGGACAAATACTTACATATTATGAGACTCAAGAACTTTTTTTAAAGATATGGATGAGATATGGAATCATATTGAAACCCAGAAAGAGTCGAATAAATCTAAATAGAAAAGAGAACAAGTTTGTTTTTCTCTAGGTTAAAAAGAAAGGATGATATCTTTCACATATGGAAGTAACTCTATTTCACAAGTCATTGTTGGCATTTAAGAGAGACTGAAAAGGGGGAAAAAAAAAAGCAACTAAAGTAGAACTAGCATGTGATATTTGTTATGTTGCATTCTATCTAGTGAATAGAAATGATTGGGGAAAAAAAAATACTATATTATCAATTGAGATGTCTTTCTATTTATTAAGACATATTTTTAAAATTCACAAAATAACTTATTAAAGATATGTAACAATTATCTCACTAAATATGAATCTTTCCCCAAAACATCTCATCAAAAATTAAATGAATATATTCACGTTTTTCAAATCCTGATAGGATATGTTTTGAATAAATTCATCATGAATTTCATATATTAATAAAAAGAATTGTGGGTAGCTTACCAAGATATAAGTAATGCAATTTATTAAAAAAATTAAAAATGATACTAGTCAAAGAGTAGGCAAGTGAACACCTATTGTCGGAAAAGAAGGCTAAAAAAAAATAATTTTAAAAGAGGATGAAAATCCAACAAATAAAACATTTAAAATTGTGTAGAAATAAATCTTTTTATAATATGTCATAAAGCAACACAGTATCACATATTAGTAACTCTTTAATTGTAGACTTTATTCTCATTTTTTTTTTTTTGAATTACAGTGACAAGAGCGAAGAGCTCTTGGGGCCACGCGGGCCGTGAAAAGAAAAACAGAAAATATCAAGCTACGATCTATAGCGCCCAAAAAGAAACTCAGCTGAGATCAGCTAACATAAGTGGCGCACAGAAATCTGGTGGAAACCTCAAAAGATACAGTTCACTGCTCATATCAAGTGCTCGTTTTGCTAAAATGTCAGCACATTTGAGTGCTTCTCTATGGCAGTGATGAATTTCTAGATCCCAATCCTTGTAGATTAATTCCCTGACATCCTCCAAATCGTAGTGAAGCGGATGATACTGACTACTTGTGTTGAGTAGTAGTTGAATGGCTTGTAGTGAATCAGTATAAAGTTTGATCTTTCTGAAATTCTCAGATTTACAAAACTGAAGGCCGGTGCGTATAGCAAGAATCTCAGAATCTGTTGAACCGTGGCTGAATCCCGTGTTTTGTTGAAACCCGCAAATCCAAGCTCCAGAGCTATCCCGTACCACTCCTCCGACTGCTGAATTTCTGTGATTATCTACCGCCGCGTCCACATCAATCCGAACATAGCCTTCTGGTGGTGCGCCCCATCCTTCTGAATGTCTATCTGGAACTCTAAATATCTTGTGCTTGTACCTGCCCTCCTCTATGCCCTCGTGGAGAAAGTGAAGTCCTCTGTGTAATAATTGGTGAGGAAGTATAGAGGTTCCTTCGAAGATTCTGCTGCACCTGTTCTTCCAAATGAGCCAACATAGTGATCCAAAAACTCTCAGCCAAGGCCACTGAGAAAACTTGCGATCTCCTGGTGAGTGTTTCATGTTCCATCTGATCCAATCCTGTAAATTACCAGAGAAAAATGCAGTATGATAAATGGGGTTAATACAAGAAAGCCACACATAATTTGCAAACTCACAATCCCTCAGTATATGAATCGCTGTTTCCTCACAAGCACACTCAAAAGGACACTCAGGATTTAACCTCTCATCTCTCTTAGCACGAATTGCATTTGAAGGTATCCTTTCTTGGAACAATTGCCACATAAAAAATTTTACTTTCTCAGGAATGGGCCATCTCCAGATACGTTGCCAGAACGGGTCCGCTGGTTCTGAGAGCGACGAATAAATCATGGAATAAGCTGATTTCACGCTGAAATTCCCATCAGAAGATTTCCTCCACGAAAATAAATCATTTCCAGTCTGGGAAGGGGGAGCGACTTGTTTAATCCTTTCAATCACCCACCGTGGCAAGAACATACTCCATCGTTGGAGATCCCATTCTCCATTAAGGCCAACAAATTGACTTACCACATCATCAGGGTTTAGTAAGTCTTGGTTTTTATCCACATAGAAAATGAGTGGTTGATCAAGACTTGTCCATAAATCCCACCAAGCATTTGTCGACTGCCCGCTTCTGAGTTTTTTTCCCACAGCTTTCCTAAAAGAATCCCAGACAGTTGATATTGCATTCCATACCGCAGATTGGGTCCTTTTCCGCGCAACTCTTGGGATTTCATTTTCACCGCAGTCATATTTAGCTCTGAGAACTTTCACCCAAAGGGCATCTGGTCTAGTAACGAGATTCCAGCACAGCTTCATAATTAGGGCTTCATTTTGGCTGGAGAGATCTTTGATACCCAGACCCCCCTCCTTTTTGTCTAACTTAATGGTCTCCCAGGAAATGAGATGCATTTTCTTTTTGTCCTGCCCCTGACTCCAGAAGAAGTTTCTATTTAATTTTTCAAGGTCTTGCAGAACACCTTTAGGTAGCAGGGTAGTTTGCATCTGATAGAATGGCAGCGTAGAGAGGACCGAATTTATCAGGACGGTTCTCCCGGCCATGTTTAAGAACTTGCCTTTCCAAGCGGATAGCTTTTTGTGAACTTTAGAAATCAGAGGGGCGAATGTCAATTTGGTAGCTCTTTTATGGAGTAGAGGAACCCCTAAATATTTACCTAAGTCCCCAGATAGACTAATACCCAAGGTTTGACCTAGTTGCTGGGCACGGTGGAACTGAACATTCCTGGATGCAAAGATTTTAGACTTCTGGAGGTTGATCTTATGACCAGATACCTTGCAAAAAAACGTCATCAGGTCCCTAATCTTTTCCATCTGATTAGTGGAAGCTTCGCAGAAGAGAAAAAGGTCATCAGCAAAGAAAAGATGAGAGAGGCTCAGACACGATTGACTAATCCGAAGAGGCTTCCAACTTCTCTCCTCGACAGCGCGGTTTATCAATTGGCTTAATCTTTCCATACAGATAATGAAAAGGTAGGGGCTCAAAGGGTCACCTTGTCTCACCCCTCTTGATGACTTAAACGAGTTCGAGAGAGATCCATTCCAGATCACCTTCATTGTGGGAGAGGAGACACACATCATCAATAGATTTACAAAATGATCATTTAGTCCCAGGCTGCGGAGATTGAAAAGCAGGAAATTCCAGTCCAGCCTATCGAAAGCCTTCTCCATATCCACCTTAATGGCTACATAACCTTTCTTCTTTCTAGTCGTTCTCATTGAATGGATCGCTTCTTGGGCCAGAATTATATTATCACAACTTTGCCTACCTCTGATAAAACTACATTGGGTGGGATGAATCAAGAAATCCATAACAGATCTCATTCTGTTTGCTAGAACTTTGCTCAGAATTTTGTAACTCACATTGCAGAGAGAAATGGGACGAAACTCCTTAATTGAGGCAGGACTTTCAACCTTAGGGATCAGCGTGATGTGAGTCTGGTTAATATCTTTGACCTTGCTAGGGTCACTGAAAATGGAGAAGATAAGATCACAGATCTTCGCGCCCACAATGTTCCACTGGGTCTGGAAAAAATGTGGTTGAAGCCCGTCAGGGCCCGGCGCCTTGAAAGCATCCATCTCAAAAGCAGCATTTTTAATTTCCACCACAGACACATCTTTTTGAAGATGAGCAAGCTGAGATTCATTCATGGATAGGAAATCCACTGGCCAATCCGATACAATTTGCACCTCGTGATCCACCGAGTAAAGATCTTTAAAGTAGTTAACGGCTGATGACTTTAGCTCTTCCTGATCCGTAATCCAATTTCCCTGAGCATCTTGAAGAGAGTCAATTTTGCTTTTCTTTCTCTTAATCACCGTGGAAGAGTGAAAAAAGCTTGTATTTTTGTCTCCATATTGGAGCCACTTGCATCTTGATTTCTGGAACCAGAGAAGCTCTTCTTGATTTACGACCTTGATGTACTCCTTCCATAACTTTGATTCCAGCTTAAACAAACCCGGGTGAGGCCTCACAGAGATTTGGCGGTCAACCCCCTCCAATCGCTTAATCAATGCTTTCTTCTTGTTGGGTAGACTACCAATCACATTTTTGTTCCACCAAGAGGCCTTACTTTGGAAGTCATTGCAACCTGAGAACCAATCATTGTTATTCCAAGCAGAAGAAACTAAATCTGAAAAATCATCTTCAAGACACCAGGCCGCTTGATATCTGAAATGTCTTGTGGGAGGGGAGACTTGCTCAGCACCAGCAGAGATCACAAGTACACGATGATCAGATTTGAAAAGAAGTTGATGGAAATTTTTATGAAAAGGGTGGGCCATTTCCCAGATTAAATTGCAAAAAGCCCAATCAAGTCTTTCCTTGATATCGTGTCTGGCCCATGTGAACTTGTCCCCAACCACAGGCAGTTTCAATAGATCACAGTCCTGAACACAGTTTCGGAAGGGAGCAAGGGATCTATTATGAACAGCAGCGCCTCCAATCTTATCAGAAGGATTAAGAAAAGAGTTAAAATCTCCTAAGACAAGCCATGCCTCCGAAACTTTCCCTGCCAGTTCCCTGAGAGATGACCAGAGTTCTTGTCTATAACTCCACCTAGGATCTCCATAAATAAAAGTAACACAGAAACTATTCCTGGATTTTTTCTCTGTCAAACGGCAATGAATAAGCTGATTTGTAGAAAAGAGATACTCTAAAGAAACCTCGGCTTCATGCCACAGAACCCAAATGCCACCCGCATAACCAGTTGCCTCTACCCTCACCCAATTGTTGAAACCTAACTTACGGACCACTACATCTGCTTTAAAACCACTAACTCTGGTTTCTAATAGACACATGACTGAAATCGAATACTTAAAAACAATATCACGAAGGATACGCGGGAAAGACTTACTACAAGCCCCTCTACAATTCCAACAGGAAATAATCATGGAAAATAAAGAGAAAGAAAACGGGAACAAAAACAAAAAACTACTTATCTGGAGGAGCACGGCCAGACACAGATCTGCTTCTATTTTTAATCTCCCTCAGATTTCTATTTGGTCTGCCCCGGTCAGTGCACTTCACAGAGTTGGGAGCAAGAGAGACAGGAGATAAAAAGGAAGAGGATAAAATTTGGTCCTGACTTTCAATCATTTCCGCTTTACTCGGAGCCTCAACTATTTCCAATTGATTCACATATTCCACGGCGCCAAGTGAAGAAGATAACTCCTCAGAAGGATTCAAAAAAGAGTCAGTCAATAAGTTAGAAACATGATCTTCAATTAAAACAGGGCCCACGCTAGTTGACTTGTCTAAGCATTGGTTCTTTGCAGGGGAGTCCAACTCAGCATGCTTAGAAAATGATCCAAGTAATAAGGCTGAATCGTGTGAAGAGCAAGGAATGATTTGTACCTGGGCTTCGGACATGGAACCCATCACAACATGGTGCGCACGAGAGCCCGCTTGAGAAGAAATTGGCACATTCAAACAGGCCTTCTCGGATTTATCTCCAGCGTCCACGTTTTGACCAAGCATCACCGAGTCTTCTGCAGCGTCCACGTTTTTACAAAGCATCACCGAGTCTTCTGCAGCGTCAGGGTCAGAATTTTTGGAATTTTCCATGCCAATGAGAACAGTGGGCTCGGCTTGGGATGATTGGGTTTCTTTATTTTTGGGCTCTTTTGGTAAAATTTTTGGAAGGATGGCTTTAAGCCCTCCATTTGCTGGGCCCTTTATCCTATATGTTTGAGTTGATTTCTGAATCTTTTTCCCTAACCTGCTGTCATTTTTTCTGATTCCACTTTCTGCTAGAACTTTTTGACTTTTCCCTTCTCTTTCACCTTGACGCAAAGTAGCACGTGATTCCTCAAGGTTGAGATCATCCATATCTTTTCCTTCCTCCAGGTCAGCCAATGCTTTAAAATTCCACGACTTGCTGCTCTTTCCCATGTCTCTGGCAGAACCAAACTTTCCTCGAGCCACACCATCTCTGAAATTTCCCTTCCTAGGGAAGTGCTTTTTCATCTGACTCCCGACCATCATCCAAGGGCCGAAAGTAGCTTCTTCTTCCTGGGAAATGATTCCCGTCGCCGAGACCGTTCTTCCCTGCTCGGAGGTCGCCGGAGATTTCATGGAATTTCGAGATTTGAACTCCTCTTCCTTTCCTGGGTGAGTTTCATTCACTGATTTATTTCCCTCATCTTTTTTTGAACAAGCCTCTTTTTTGTGGCCATATCTTCCACAATTGAAGCAAATCATGTCCAGCCCTTCATATTCGACTTTGAAAACTGTGGAGGCTAAGATGACGCGAGGAACAAGACTTTTTTGTAGATCAAGTTCTACGCATATTCTCGCATATCTTCCTCTTGACACAACTCCAGTGGACTGATCACGAAAATTTAGAGTATTTAAATCAACTCTGATCGTCCTCCCTATCATATCACCTAGCCTAGAAATGAATTTTTGAGAGTAGAATATAAGAGGGATATTTGGGATTCTAACCCAAGTTGCAATTTTTCCAAGTTGATTTTGGAAAGGATCAAAATATGGTGACCATTTCTGAACTAAGACTGCGTGTTGAGCAATCACCCACGGCCCATCCAATATAATGTGTCTGTAATGAGCTTCCCAGTTTTCAGAACTTGTGAACCTAACAACGTAATAGTTTCTTGGGAGATCTATCAGTTCAAAATCATTGAACTTCCATACACGACAAAGCAATTCCTTCAATTTGGAAAGATAAAAACGGGCTCCCAACACTGTGATAATGAGTGATCTGTTCCAGGGCTTGTAGGCTTCATTGTATTCATCCTCAGAGATGTCCATAGAAGGATATAGAGACTTTAGCTTATTGGTCTCTTCTGAGGGAACAGGGATTTTCCACATTTTATTTTGAAGCTCTGATGTCAGCGAGTCTTCACTTTTGAATGATGAATCATGTGCAACTCCATTGAACTCCAGACGGTTGAGCCCCAACAGCGAATCCTTATAAGAAGATGTTTTCTTGTCTGGTGATGAGATTAAGAATGGCCCCTGTTTCTCGCCTTGCATCGTTGAATCAGGGACCTCAGAATTTGCTGACAAGTCATTCTTTTGTGCTACCTCCTTCCCTACCAAAATGAACTCATCTGATGCAATGCATGAAAGGAGCTTACTTTGAGATTTATCCGGCAGCTCAGGCTTGTCCGGCGGCCTATCCGGTGGTATCTTCAGAGATACAACGTCATCCATTGAAGCTTTTTTAGTGGCACGAGTTTCAAGTTAGAGAAATTTTTCAAAATGCTTTTCGTAACACCATATAACAACTGCACTCTGACTTTATTCTCATTTATAGCATATAATATTGACGTACATGTAACTTACGTCACCTTTTTTCTTGGAATACAAGGTCAAATAGAATTATGGTTCACCAAACTTGTACCCAAGCATTGGTCATATTTGCCTTTTTCAGTATGTTAAGTAAATCATATTTTAAAAGTATTTAAGTTTCGTATATCATAGATTATGATTAAAAAATTATTTTTAAAAATTCTATATTATTTCAAACAAACACGTAATAAATTTATTATAAAATAATTGCATACCCACCCAATTCAACATGCTTTGAATATAATATTATAGAGATGGGAGCCAAATCGTGACAACGTGGATGAACTGGACAATTGTTTTGACTCTGTTGATGTCTATGAAGCGGTCTGCGCAGCCACTCGGTCGTCGCAGCCACGCCGCTGTTCAATTGTTTATCCTTGCTCTGATTTTTTTATCCGGGCACTATTGACCCTCCAATATGCTTATTTATATCAATAATCTAGTTTTGGTTCAAGACACCAAATAATGACCCAAGTCCGAGAAATCTCCACAAGCTTGGTGCAAGCTCGAAGCCACAATGGCGGCGTCATTCAAAACATTGAGTTAACTCCATGGGATCTCCAACTTCTTCCCCACGGAAATATCCAAAAAGGAATTCTTTTTCACAAGCCTAAAGACAAAGACACTTACATTCAACACCTCAATCACTCCCTTTCCTCCACTCTAGATTTGTTCTTTCCTCTTGCTGGACGTCTCTCCATTGTTGAACATGGCGATGGTACCGTCTCTGTTTCCATTTCCTGCAATAACGCAGGTGCCCTGTTTGTCCATGCCGTGGCAGAGAATGTCGCTCTTTCTGATATTCTCGACCCCATCTACGTGCCTCGCATTGTCACCTCCTTTTTCCCTCTGAACGGATCTAAAAATTATGAGGGCACTTCCAAGCCATTGTTGGCTGTTCAAGTTACAGATCTAGTCGACGGCATCTTCATCGGATGCACAATGAATCACTCTGTTGCTGATGGCAGCTCGTTTTGGCATTTCTTCAACTCTTGGGCCGAAATCTCTCGAGGTTTGGACAGAGTATCCAAGCTCCCTGCTCTTCAACGCTGGTTTCCTGAGGGGATTCAACACCCTATTCGCTTTCCTTTTACAGAGGAACACGAACGCTCTGATGACTTTATTCCACAGCCGCCACCAGATAGGGTGTTCCACTTTACAAGAGAAAACATTGCTCAGCTGAAAGCAAAAGCCAACGCAGAGGTTAGCAACAGCAACAGCAACAGCAAAATATCATCTCTACAGGCGCTTTTAACCCATGTTTGGCGCTCAGTGATCCGTAGCCAACGTTTTGATCCAAAGGACGATGTCAGTTTCTTGCTCACTTTAGGTGCCAGGTCCAGAATATGGCACCCACCATTAGCAGAGAATTATTTTGGAAATGCTTTGCATTTAGGCAAAATAACCATGAAAGCAGGGGAATTGCTTGAGGAAGGGCTTGGCAATGCTGCTTTGGGGATGAACAAGATGGTTGCTTTACACACAGAAGAGAAGCTCAAGGGCTTGTACGAGTCTTGGATTAAAAGCCCTTTGCTTTTTAGATACACTGGTACGAAAAGTAACTCATTGGCCATAAGCAGTTCCCCGAGGTTCGACATTTACGGAAATGACTTTGGCTGGGGGAAGCCGGTGGCAGCTCGAAGTGGTGCTGCAAATAAAGCTAACGGGAAGCTTACTGTATTTGCTGGAGCAGAAGAAGGTAGTGTTGACATTGAACTTTGCTTACCTTTCCAGATTCTAGAGACCGTGTCAAATGACCCTCATTTCACGGCTTTTGCTTCTATCTAATGGATCTCTTCAAGGCCATGATCACAAGTTCTCTGAGGTGTGTATATATATATATATATTTGCAGGTAGGAACCCAAAATAATCTTGTGTGAGGATTTTATGGACTTGACGTTTCTGTAGCACAGAGTGGGAAGCAATTGATCCTCTGTTATAAATTTAGTGTGTGTTTGAAATAATTAATGTAAATTGAATTTGTTTTAATTTGATTTTTTATAATATTATTTTTGTTAAAAATCAGATTATGTATTGTGATTTATGTTTGGATTGGCGATTATATAAATAATTTTTGTAAAAGAAATGGGAGTTTAGGATAGTTTATTTTTGGATAATAAGTGTTTATTATATAAGTTGAGATAAAACTTCTCTTACATACTTACCTCATATATCATAAATCATGATTTATAAGCATTTATAAGTCAAAAATAAGTTATCCCAAGCTAGCACTAAAACTTGTTTGGATTGGCTTAAACATAAGTGACTTTTGTGATAATAGTAAGAGAGAATGAGTAGAAAAATATTTTAGAGTGAGTGGAAATTAATAAATTAGTATTCTAAGTTTTGGGTGTTCTTTACTATTAAAAAAAATACATTAAAGGTAAAATTGTAGTAAGTCTCCTAAAATTAGGCACAACTGAAAAATATTTTAAAGTAATTTTTGTAGCTAAAAAGGTATATTAAAGGTAAAATTACAATCAATCTGATAACACACTGGGTAGTTGGAAAAATATTTTAAGGGGTTAAAAAGCACAAAAAAATATTTTAAATTAATTTTTGTAGCTAAAAAAATATATTAAGGATAAAATTATAATAAATCTGATAGCACACTTGGTATAACTGAAAAAATATTTTAATTATTCACCCTTAATTGTAATTATAAAAGAGAGAGAGAGAGAGGGAGAGAGGGAGGGAGGGAGGGAGAAAGAGAGAATTAAGTTGGACCGTTGGACATAATTATTATACTTAACAATAACAATAAACTTAGGGCTCGTTTGGATTAGCGGTGGAGAAGTGACTTTTTTTATCATCTGACTTTTGGAAAAATAAGGTAGGAAAAAAAGTGAAAATGTAAATGTGATTTGTGTTTGGATTAGCGGTACCAGAAGTGACTTTTTTTTCTAACCTTGAACCTGTTTGGATCAGAGTTTAAAAAGCCCGTTTAGATTGCAAAATGACTGAAAAGGGCATGAATCATATACATATTATTTGAATATATTATGATAACTGAAGTGAAAAATTAAATTAAAATTTGATAAAATACAATAAATAAGATTAATATATTTTTTGGGACATTATTACATGATTAAGCACTAATTTAAAGATTAGAGAAAATTACAGAAAAGTACCCCAGAATTTATGAAAATTACAAGTGAATGAAGAAAAGGGATCGGGGAAATCATAGATATGACCCAAATTTTTTATAAATTACAGTCCAACCCTAAAAATATTTCAATAATTTTCAATTTAATCCCTTCTTAAGAACTTTTAAAGTTTGCAAATAAGTCCCTAGTCAAATCTATTTTGACCAAAGGATCTTCTTCTTCCTTCGAACATGCGAGCGAACCAGAGCACAGGCCAAATCAGATTCAAATAACAAATGGAAAAGAGAAACAAAGGCAAACTTCAAGCTTTAGGTTCTATCATAGAATGGTGTCAATGAAGAAAAAAAAGACCCAGATCTCATCGGCGCTCTCTCCTCTGTAAATCATCGGACCTGGGGAAGATGATGATGAACAGTAACTATGGTCGCTTCCCCAGGCCCAGCCTTCCTTGTTCTCCGACGAAGCTCCAAAGAAGAAGGACATTGCAGTGAAAATTGGCGCCATCTGGTTCTCTGATTTTTTTCCCGTGAGAGACAATGAACATGGTGTTGGTAAGCAAAAAATTCAATGCTACCAACGGTCCTCTTAAGCATTGATGGAAGACAGAAATTCGAAGTGAAGTGCGGTGGAGAGAAAAGCAACGTAAATGAGCTTCAGGAAAAAGCCACGGTAGTGATATAAGCGCAGTGAATAAGGAAGCTTTGCCAAATAGTGCATTTTGCTCCAATGGGATTTTTTTGGACAAAACGTGCAGTGAGGCGACGCAGCCGCTTTGCCAAACAGACCCTTAATTGAAGAGGAAAAAAGTTCCGTTTTACTTCTTGTAAAAGCTCAATTATCAATTGGATGACCCAAACACTCAATTTTTATTTTTTAATCACCTATTGAACTTAAGGTTAAACTAATTGCGATTGAATCCTACAAAAGTGACTCCAAACACACACATTAACGTTTTCAATTAGAGTTAGGTTTAGCCAATAAAAACTAGTCCCCTCACACTCAAACTATAACAAATGTTTAAGATTACAACCAGTAAAAGGATATTGAAAAAAATATTTTTATTGACTAATTTTGTGTTGAGAGATCTGCTATTACTTTAATCCAATAAATTGATAGAATTTAACACACTAAGATTTTTATTCAAAAAATGTTTAAACTCAATTAAATGTGTCTGTGAAATTTTCTTGCCAAAGAAAAAAAAAAAAGCAAACTATATCTAGCCACCTACCGAGACTCGTAGCCTGACCACATGCTTGCCCGCTCCCCTACAGATCTAACCCGCGCCTATGCGGACCTACTCACCGCGCATACATCTGTAACACTAACAAATACGTCTCCATATATATTTATATATGTGTGTGTATCAGAATGCTAAACACTCATGTCCAAAAAAAATAAGGAATAATAAATATTTTTTTATCCTAATTATAAGATAAAATTAATTTTTTAGAGAAATTAAGGAAACTAATTAAATTATTTTATAATATTTATATTTATTTTTTTTCTTTTTCTTCAAACTAATTAGTTTAAATAATAAATTAATATATAATCTAAAGATATATAGCATATGATCTGATTAAGTAACTTATTTAGATTCTTTAATCTCTCCAAAAAAAGCTAACTTTATCTTATATTTAGGACTGAAGGAAGTACTTATTGGAGATATTTTTGGACACATAAAAAATGTTTATTTACATAAATCGAGATAAATCTCTTCTCATAATAATTACATCATATACTGTAAATTATAATTAAAAAATTATTTTTAAAGATTTTAATCATTATTCTAAATAAATACTAATAATCATATACGTGTGCATGCATATTAGAATTACAAGAGGTATATAAGGGCTCTCAAATTTTATTAGCCCCACTACCATGAAAATGGAAAGGACCAGTTGGTCTCGTTGAAACCATTGGTCAAAATCCGGATTGGGGAGAGCAGAAGGAAGGTGTAGCCTGAGGTGGTGAAGGTGTGGACTCATCGATGTATTGAAACAAATTTTGACCATGGAGAGAAGCGAATCTTAGCACGCCACATGAGATAGTTATCATTTGTCGGTTTGATGGTGACAAAGTGATGGAAATTCGAGGAAGGCGTAGCCAAGGGTACGGTGTTTGGAATGGTTGTGGCTGAGGTGTTGTGGGGTGAAGTTGTTGGGATCGATGAATCCATGGCGGCTAGGGTTAGGATCTTTGGATCTGATGTCATACCAAAAAAAGACAAAAAGAAAAGATAGGAAGAGACAAGGTTTTTGACTTTTTTGACAATGGATAGACATCATCGTCGTGATTTTTAAATATGAGGGAGAGTTAATTTTTTTAAATACTCTTTTTTATCCTACTTATAAGATAAATTTAATTTTTTAATAAATTAAGAAAATTAATTAAATTATTTTAAAATATTTATATTTATATTTTTTCTTCAAACTAATTAATTTGACTAATAAACTGATATATAATCTAAGGATATTAAAAATATAAATACTCTAAATTAATTTAATTAGTTTCCTTAATTTCTACAAAAAAATCAAATTTATCTTATAATGGGGACTGAAGGGAGTAAATTATTTAATTATATCATATATTATATATTTTTATATTATATATCAGTTTATTAGCCAAATTAATTAGTTTAGAGAAAAAATAAAAATATCTATATTCTAAAATAATTTAATTACTTTTCTTAATCTTTTCAAAAAAATTAATTTTATTTTATACTCCCTCCGACCCTATTTATAAGTAACTTTCTCTCTCATAGGGCTGGTCCCTTTTATAAGCAACTTTCACTTTTTATCTGCAAATCTAAATTTTTTTTCCTATTTTACCCTATTACTCATTCTCTTTCATATTTTATATTCATTATCTCTTATATTTTTTATCTATTTTCTCTCCTATACTCTTTTTATAAATAGGGGCATATATGAAATAAACATGATATTTATGACACATCTATTATTTTTAATTATCACTTCGTTTTACATAATTAAAAAAAATTGTTTATAAATAATATCGGACGGTGTAATTTAGAACAAGAGGAGTATATTTTACCTCATGGTTATGCCATATGCACAGAGTAGGCTCATATATATATATGGTTCCTTATAACCTATACAATGATGCCACGTGTACAGAACAGAATGATCTAGAACCTCTTCAAAAGTTTTGATATGATAGCACGAACAGCTAGAGCTCAGTTAGAGGACAAGAGAAGGAAAGAATAGTCTCAGGTCACAGAAAGAACTAAACATATTAGAGACACAGGCAGAGGCCCCATCAAAAGTTTCTGCAGCTTCATAGTCTCAGCTTCATATTTGGATTAGCTTTTTTTAATAGTTTTTATAACTTACAAGGTAAGTGTGTGAGAGAAGTTTTGTCTCGGGTTGCGCAAACCATGGTTTGAAACCATGATTTTAAAGTTTACCAAACACACACTAAGCCTTTGGACTCGAGAATCTGACATTGAAAAATCACACAACTTTGTGTTTGATATAGAGATAAATGTTTTCATATTATAGGACTCAAAGCTTCTCCTAAAGACATGGATGAGATATGGAATCATACTGAAGTCCATAAATAGTGGATTAATTTGAAAAAGAAAAAGGAGCAACTTTGCTTTTCTCTGGATTTAAAAAACGAACCATATCTTTCAATGATGGAAGTGTAGGTATTTGCCAATTAGTAGACAAGGAACTCGATTATACTATCTAAAAATTGTACTTGGGTGCTTTTAGATTGGTAAATATGATCATGTCTTTGATATAGGGATAGATATTTACATATCATGGGACTTAAGAGCATTTCTTAAAGACATGGATGAAAATCATACTCCTTTCGGTCATAAATATAGGACAAAGTTTATAGTGCAATTTGTACTATAAACTTTGTCCTATATTTAGAACTGAAGGTAGTACTTAAGTTCAAAAAAAATGGACTAAATCTAAACAGAAAAGAGAACAAGTTTGCTTCTCTAAATTTAAAAGAGGGACCATATCTTTCAGGGTTGAAGTGAAAGTATTTCCCAATTAGTGCAAAAAGTAACCCTATTATACTAGTTAAAAATTGTACTGGGGTTGTTTTGGGTGGGCAAATTTGACTGTGTTTTTTATATAGGGACAAATATTTACATATTATGTGACTTGAGAGCTTCTAAAGATATGGAAAAGAATCATATTGAAGTCCAAATGGAGGGGACTAAATCTAAACAAAAAAGGGAACAATTTTGCTTTTCTCTAGATTAAAAAAATGGATCATATCTTTCACTTGTGGCAGTAAAGGTATTAAGGTATTTGTCTATTAGTACAAAAAATAACTCAATTATACTAGCTAAAAATTGCACTTGGGTGCTTTTAGGCTGGCAAATATGACCGTATCTTTGATATAGGGATAAATGTTTACATATTATGGGACTCAAGAGCTTCTCTTAAATACATGGAAGAGAATCATACTGAAGGCCAAAAAAAGTGGACTAAATCTAAACAAAAAAGGGAATAAATTTGCTTCTCTAGATTAAAAAGAAAGGGACCATATCTTTTAGGGTTGAAGTGAAGGTATTTCCCAATTAGTGTAAAAGGTAACTCTATTATACTAGTTAAAAATTATACCTGGATTCTCTTGGGGGGCAAATATGACTGTGTCTTTGATATAGAGACAAATGTTTTCATGTTATGTGACTCGAGGGCTTCTCCTAAAGACATGGAAGAAAATCATACTGAAGTCCAAAAAGAGTGAATTAAATTTAAACAAAAAAGGGAACAAATTTACTTTTCTCTATATTGAAAAAAAAGGGGACCATATCTTTTATGAGTGGGAGTGAAGGTATTTGCCTATTTGTACAAAACGTAACTCGATTATACCAACTAAAAATTATACTTGGGTGCTTTTAGGCTGGCAAATATGACTGTGTCTTTGATCTAAGGACAAATGTTTACATACTATGAGACTCAAGAGCTTCTCTTCAAGACATTAGACGGAAATCATACTAAACTTCAATAAAAATAGACTAAATCTAAACAGAAAAAGGAACAAGTTTACTTCTCTAAATTTAAAAAGGGACCATATGTTTTACAGGAGGAGCCAAAAGTATATGTCTATTAGTCCAAAAGATAACTCTATTACATTAGTTAAAAATTGTACTTGGGTTCTTTTATGATGGCAAATATGGCTGAGTGTTTGATGCATGGATAAATGTCTACATATTATATGATTTAACAGCTTTTTCTAAAGACGTGGACGAGATATGAAATCATACTGAAACCCAAAAAAAGTGGAATAAATCTAAATATAAAAGGGAACGAGTTTACTTTTCTCCGGATAAAAAAGAAATAACCACATCTTTCACACATGGAAGTAACTCTATTTCACGGGTCATATTATTTGCATTTAAGAGAGGTTGACGAAAAAAAAGCAACTAAAGTAGAACTAGCATATGATATTTGTTATGTTGCATTCTATCTAGTGAATAAAAATGATTGGGAAAAAAAGTTCTCTATTCTCAATTCAGTTGTCTTTCTTTGGCCAAAAAAAAAATTGAGATGTCTTTCTATTTATTAAGACATATTTTTAAAACTCATAAAATAACTTATTAAAGATATATAACAATTATCTCACTAAATATGAATCTTTTCCCAAAACATCTCATCAAAAATTAAATGAACATGTTCACATTTTTCAAATCCTGACAGGATATGTTTTGAATAAATTCATCATGAACTTTATACATTAATAACAAAAATATTTGTAGGTAGCTAGCCAAGATATAAGCAATGCAATTTATTAAAAAATTTAAAATTCCTACGGGTCAAAGAGTAGGCAAGTGAACGCCTGTTAAAAAAAAAAAAACTTAAATATATTAATTTTAAACGATGGGATATCCTAGCAACATGTTTTGAATAAAATAGGGAGAATTATACTGTAGTTCTATGGAAGACAATATATGAAAATATAAAATTATTCTCAAATCTCATAGGACCATTTTATAATAAATTGGAAATGACTAAAATCTAAAATACCCCTGTCAGATAAATTGAGAGATGGATGGAAAAATGAAGCAAAACTCAGAAACGAACAGATCTGGAAATGACGCAAGAAGCATAATGAAGATCATCAAGCAATATTGAAGAGTAAGATATGAAATTGATACCAACATCTCTCTTATCTTTATTATTCCATTTGATTCATATTTGTTATTGAGTAGGTAAATAGATTTTTAGGTTTCCTTCATTCATCTTCATTTTGACTTGAAAAATGAGAAATTTGTCACTTTTTTGTGTGGGTATTGTTCTCCATACGCTAGTAAACTAAAAAAGACAGACCTAGTAAATGTAATGAATTTATTTTGGCTATGGTTTTAATGTGGTTGAATATGATTTAGTATGCTTTGTTGTCATTGTCAATATCCTCTCTGTTCAAGATCTGATCGTTCCCCCAACACATCTTATATTACTGCTTCCACTGACTTCAAACATTCCCCATATATAAAGAATACATAGTAAAACATTTTCAGATGTGCTAGCTATCACCGTTGTCCACCTGCACAAAACAGTTGTTATTAACAATTTCAGCAGCCTTATCAACAATTATTGCTACCCCTATTAACAACACATTCTTACTACATAATCAGTATTTCCAGCCTCATAACTTTCACACTATGTTCATTAAATCCCACTTCTAATGACTAAAAATAGCACAAAATACCAAAAAATATAGCAAACGTTTCAAACCCCTGCCAAACATCATTACACCACAACAAAAATATTTAAATATGACCTATAATTGTCATTAATAAATTCAACAGCCTCCATTGACAACTATTGCTGCTTTCATTAGCAATACTTTTTTTTCATACGCACATCAGATTATGCAGCCATAAACCTTTCACCCTCATCTTCATTCCTTGGCTCTTCTATTGCAGAAATACAACACAATGAACTAGAAAAAAGAGCATAATGACAACAAAAACAGAGTATTCTAAATCATACCTAAACATAGTGAAACTTCAACCAAAACATATCCATTGCATTTACTAGGACTGTCTTTATAGTTACAAGCAAATGGAGGACAATATCCAAAAAAATCAGACAGCTTTTTCCATTTATCAGGGCCAAAATGAAGATCAATCAACAAAACATATAGTTGTAAAAAAAAACATTTAAATATGACCTATAATTTTCATTAACAAGTTCAGCAGCCTCTATTGACAACTGTCACTGCTTCTATTAACAACACATTTTTACCTTCACACATCAGGTTATATAGCCACAAACCTTTCACTCTCATCTTCATTCCTTCGCTCTTTCATTACAGAAACACATTGCAAATGAACCAGAAAACAGAGTATACCAACAGCAAAAATAAAGCATACTAAACCATACCCAAACACATTGACATCACAGGCAAAACAAATCCATTGTATTTACTAGGTCTGCCTTTTAGTTTACAAGCATATGTAGTGCATGTTTGGCTGAGCTTTTTGTACAGGAAATAAGCCCTTATTACGCAAGCCGGGAAAAAACTCCTCTCACATACTTACCTCGTATACCGTGAATCACGAATTATAAGCACTTATTGCCCAAAAATAAGCTATTCCAAACACGCACGTAGAACAATACTCACACAAAAAAATGACACTTCTCATTTTTCAAGCCAAAACGAAGATGAACGAAGGAAACCTAAAAATATATCTACCTACTCAACAGAAAACATGAATCAAATGGAATAATGAAAACAAAAGAGGTGTTGACATCAATTTCATACCTTACTCTTCAATATTGACTGATGATCTTCATTCTACCTCTTGCGCCATTTCCAGATTTGTTCGTTTCTGAGTTTTGCTTCATTTTTCCATCCCTCTCTCAATTTATCTGACAATGATATTTTGGACTTTAGCTATTTCCAATTTATTACAAAATGGTCATATGGGACTTGAGAGTAATTTCAGATTTTTCTGAGAACATTTCTTTGCATATTGTCTTTTATGGGACTACAATGTAATTTTTTCAATATAATATTATACCGATGGCCGATGGGAGTCAAATCAAGTAGCTAGTTGCTGATAAAAGGAAAGAGAAAAATATAAAAAAGAAAAGGAACATTTTCAGGCACAAGGGCCCTATCTCCGCTTTTGGCCTTATATTTCCTTAACAAATCTAAATTAAATAAAATATACATAACAAATTAAAAATTATAATTATAATCATTCAAAAACCAAAAAATAATTTACTACAAAATTATAATAAAATTATTATATTTAGAAATCAGTTTGAAAATACGACTAACATTTTTAAAAATCCAATATTGATTTTCAATTTTACGTATTATTGAAATTAAAATGATATGTTTTAAAAAATTAATAGTTACATGAAAATAACAGAAATATTACTTTTAAACTAGTTCTTAATCTTAGGATACCTCCAAAGAATTAAAAATTTTCAAAAATTAAAAAAACTATAAATAATGAATAAAATTATTTAGTCCCTTCTAAAAGAAAAGTATCGTTATCTTCATCGCGTCACGTCGGACATCACGTGACGACGTCTGTGAAGCGGGCTGCGCAGCCCCACCGCTGTTCAATCGTTTATCCTTACTCTGAGTTTTTTTTTATCAGGGAACTATTGACCCTACAATATGCTTATTTATATCAAAATCTAGTTTTGGTTCAAGACACCGAATAATGACCCAAGTCCGAGAAATCTCCACAAGCTTGGTGCAAGCTCGAAGCCACAATGGCGGCCTCGTTCAAAACATTGAGTTAACTCCATGGGATCTCCCACTTCTTCCCATCGAAACTATCCAAAAAGGAATTCTTTTTCACAAGCCTAAAGCCAAAGACACTTACATTCAACCACTCAGTCACTCCATTTCCTCCACTCTAGACTTGTTCTTTCCTCTTGCCGGACGTCTCTCCATTGTTGAACATGGCGATAGTACCGTCTCTATTTCCATGTCCTGCAATAATGCAAGTGCCCTGTTTGTCCATGCCGTCGCAGAGAATGTTGCTCTTTGTTAAGAGAATGAGCCCATTATACTGAATAATACAATATTATTAAGAACTAACAAAAGTTGTACAAGCCATAGTATATGCAAGTATATATAGGCAGAACCAAAAGCCCACATCGACTATCTCTGACAGTGATAGGAGTGGTAATTCGGGTCGGGCTGGCGGGTTGGGCCCGCCAGCCCGTTTAAAAATTCGGGTTCGGGCTGGAAAAAAGCTGGCCCATTGTTATTCGGGCTAAACGGGTTAGACCCGATTAACCCGCGGGTTAAACGGGTTAGCCCGTTTTATTAAAAAAAAAAAAATATCAGTACCTCGCTCTCGCCTCTCGCCTCTCGCTGACGCACACACAGACACCACACACTGAGCAAGTCCTCACTTCTCAATCTCAGATCCGATTCGGTGTCGACCTGCTTCTCGGCGCTCATCCCTTCTCATCTCATCTCAGCTTCTCACTCTCCAGTTCTCCGTCGACCGTCTCTAACGCACACCGCCGCGGCTCGCCGATCGGAAGCGTCTCTCCCTCCCTCTTCGGCTCGAGTCCTCTCGTCTCGTGTGTCGTGGGTCCACCGTCCAGTGAGTTCCGTGGTGGTGGTGCGTTGATCGTGGACCGTCGACTGGCAACGGTGCCCCATTCCCCCTCTTCGATTTTCAGTTGTGGCCTTCATCGTCCGCGTGCGACTGTGCGAGAGCTGAGAGGTAAAAATTTCTCATCGATTTCTCTTCAATCGCATGTTCCTGTCCTGTGGTTTTGTTAATTAGTTTTATAGGTAAAAATTTCTCAGTTAATGTTTTCTCTGAATTGTTAATCGATTTGTCTTCGATTTCTCTGAATTGCTCTTTGGTGTAAGTGTTTTTTGTTGTACTCCTTGTGCTGGCTCCTTCGATTTACACGTTTTCCCCCTTATTTCGGTGTTATTGCTCGACCTTATTTCGGTATGATTTCTCTGAATTGTGGTGTTTGCGTTTAGCCTTAACTCCCTTAAGTAACCATCTCGATTTCTCTTGTAGCAACATTTCAACTACATCCCGTTTAGTTGAAAAAAAAAGGGGGCTGGCGGGCTAGCCCGTTTAGCCCGCCAGCCCGATCTGTCGGGCTCGGGCTGCCAATTTGGCAGCCCGTTATATGTCGGGCTGAACAATTTCAGCCCGACGGGCTGCCAGCCCGTGTTGGGCCAGCCCGACGGGCTCGGGCTGGCCCGATTTACCAGTACTAGACAGTGATAACAATTAACACACTAATAACCAACAACTCATTTAATGAACAGTGAATAACCACATTACAAACTAAATACATACATTTAATTATTCATAACACTCTCCCTTAAGTTAGGAACCCTATAATCACAAGTTCCTAACTTGCCTAAAATATATTGATGTTGAGGACCTCCAAGTCCCTTAATTAATATATCTGCCAAATTTTCTGAAGACTTTTAGTAACCAAAAGCAATAACTTTCCGCAGTAGCTTCTCTCGTACAAAATGGCAATCGACCTAGATATGTTTTGTGCGCTCATGGAAGACCGGGTTGGTTGCAATATGTATTGCAGCCTTATTACCACAATGTAGCTGGACCGGTTCAATATCATACACATTTATTTCTTTCATTAATCCAGTAATCCACACTAACTTTGAAACAGCCTTCCCAAGGGCTCTATACTCAGCCTCTACAGATGATGTAGACACCGTGTTTTGCTTCTTCGATTTCCAATAAATCAAGGAATCTCCCAACTTGACCAAATATTTGGTAACCGACCTCCATGTATCTGGACAACCAGCGTGATCTGAATCACAATAGCATTCCATGGACAAAGAACTTGTTGCTGACAGGAAAATTCCACGCCCTGGACAGTTCTTTAAATAAGTGACTAGCCTCAAAATAGCTTGCATGTGTGAGTCCTTAGGAAACTGCATAAATTAGGACAGCACCTGTACGATAAAAGAAATGTCAGGTCTAGTTAATGTTAAATATAATAACTTACCAATCAGCTTCCTATAAGGTCCTGGATCACAGGGAAAGCGATCATACTTAGTCTCCTCTGTTGTGAGCTTGAGATGTTGCTTATACGGAGTGATATAACTTTCTGAATCATCAAGTTTTACCTGTTCGATCAGTTCCGTTGCATATTTCCTTTGATTAAGGAATATGCCCTGGCTGGACCTTAAAACTTCAAGACCCATAAAATATTTTAGAATACCGAGATCCTTAATGCGGAATTTACTATGTAAGTAACGTTTAACTTTATTTACAGCATGAATATTATTTCCAGTTATTAACAAATCATTTACATAAGCAAGAATAAACACTATGTTAGAACCTGTCCTCTTTTGAAATAAAGCATAGTCATGTTTGCTCTGGGAGAAACCACCTTGTATTAAGGCATGTGTTAATTTTTCATTCCATTGCCTCGAAGCTTGTTTGAGGCCATAGAAAAACTTCTCTAACCTACACACTTTATAACCACTCTCCCCCTTTCATGGATAACCCTGTGGTATATTCATATAGACCTCCTCATGGAGATCTCCCTGCAAGAAAGCATTATCTACATCCATTTTTCATAAAGACCAGTTATGGATAGCTGCAAGAGAAAGAATAATCTTAATTGAACCTATTTTTACAACAGGGGAAAATGTCTCATAAAAATCTATACCTTCCCTTTGGCTATATCTTTTAGCAACTAGTTGTGCTTTGAACTTATCCAAGGTTCCATCGGCTTTATATTTAGTTTTACATACCCACTTACAACCTATAGGTCTCTTTCCCTTTGGTAGAGAGACTATTGTCCAAGTTTCATTTCTTTCCAAAGCGTCTATTTCACTTTCCATAGCCTTGACCCATCGAGGGTCTTGGGTTGCCTCTATGTAACTATCTGGTTCTACTACTCTATCAATAGAAGCAATAAAATGTTGGTAATGAGAAGACAAATCATCTAAACATATAGTGTCAAATAAAACATTTGCATTCACTAGATTAAATTGAAATTCCCTTTTATTACTTGAAGCAGGTAAATAATCGCAATGATAATCTTTAAGATGGGAAGGGGGATGCCTTTCACGTGCAAGCCTCATTTGAGGCTGTTCGTGAACTGGATGCTGACTAATATCATTCCTAACCTGTTCAAAATTATTTCTCACAATCTGATCATGCTCTAAAACATTTCTATCTACTTGGTTATGCTCATGATTACCCAAATGTAATGGCTGAGGATCATGTATCATCATGAAAGGGTTGTGAGGAAGATTGCACGGCTCCTTTGAAGTCCCTATTTCTCTATGCTTGAAGTGGAATATGTCCTCTACAAAGGTTACATGCCTACTTACAATCAAAGATTTAGTAACAATGTTATATAAGAGATAACCCTTCTGAGTGGAGGGATAGCCAAAGAATATACAATGGTCTGCTTTATTCACAAATTTATCACTAGAACTTAATTTTGCAGCAAAACATAGACAACCAAAAATTTTTAAATGTGACAAGTGAGGAGGTTTTCCATTAAGTAATTCATATGGTGTAATGTCACCTAAACTTCTAGAGGGGGTGAGATTAATCAAATATGTAGAAGCTCTTATTGCCTCTCCCCATAACTTGATTGGGGTATAGGAAGAAAACATCAAACTTCTAGCAACCTCCAAGAGGTGTCAATGTTTTCTTTCTGCTACCCCATTCTGTTGTGGAGTTCCTGGGCATGTTCTTTGATGCAAAATTCCTTTACAGCTGAAGAAATCCTACATAACTTGATTAGTGAATTCAGTTCCATTATCAGATCTTACAATTTTCACTTTAGTAGTAAACTGATTCTCGGCATAGGCAACAAACATTTTTACAGCATTAATAGTTTCTGATTTGTGAGTCAACAAGAAAATCCAAGTGTTCCTAGAGTAATCATCAACAATAGTTAAGAAGAATCTATAACCTTGATGTGTGGGAGTTCGATAAGGTCCCCACACATCCATATGCAATAATTGGAAACATGATGTGCTTTTAGAATCACTAGGGGAAAATGGGAGCTTGGTATGTTTTGCTTGAATGCAGATTTCACATTTATTCTCATTCAACATGTCCCTTGGACTCAAATCCTTTCTTACATCACTGAGATTTTTCAACACATGAATTGGAGCATGGCCTAACCTATGATGCCAAAGAAAGTATTTTTTATTACAACATTTATCAGCTATATTAGCAGAAACAGTATTATATTCGTGTTGCAGCAAGTAAAGTCCTGAAGAGAGCCTATCAATCCCTCTGTTCATGCCACTCTTCATATCCTGCAGCAAACAAAGGTGAGGGAAAAAGGAAGCTGTGCAAGTGCAATCCATAGTTAATTTGGCCACAGAAATTAAGTTGTAACAGAATTCTTTGGCATATAATACGTTTTCTAATTTTATGTCCTTTGTCAATTGAACTTCCCCTACATGAGTAATTCTAATCTCTGCCCATTTGGAACCCTTACCAACTTAGGTGTTCCTAAACAGGGTCTATATTTATCTAATTGATTAATGCTACTAACTATATGACAACTAGCTCCTGAGTCTAAAATCCAATCATTAATGGAAAAATTAGGATGCAAACTTGGTGTTGTTGCTTGAACGCTGACGACAACCTCTTTAGGGTCAGAATCTTTTTTAGCATGTTAAGAATCTGCTTGTATTGCTCAGGAGTGAAGAGAGCTACCTGTAACCCAGTAGAGTCAGAACTGCTGTCAGTTTTGGTAGAGGTCAAATTGGGTGTTTGCCTAATTTGATTGGCTTTATCATCCTTAACTCCCTTGCCCCTCGGAAGTGAAGAGGTATTATTAGGAAAACCATACAGCTGATAACAAGTCTCATGGCGATGGCCCTTTCTTCCACAATAGGTACAGTCATCCTGAAAACGCCCTCTCCCTCTTCCTCTGGCCCGACCTTTGCCACCTCTCACATTGTTGGTAGCCAGTATGGAACTATCTACTGAGGAACTAGAGGGAATTAAACCAATTTGCCTTTGCGTTTCTTCCTGAATTACCATGGAATAAGCCTGGTTTGGGGATGGCAGTGGACTCATCAGGAGTATTTGACTTCTAGTACTCTGAAAAGTTTCGTCTAGTCCCATAAGAAATTGGAACAACCTTTGTTCCTAGACTATTTTTGAATACTCAACTGAAGAATGGCACTGGAAACTGGGCAATGGTACAAGGGTTGCATATTCATCCCAAAGCTGCTTTAACTTGGTATAGTAAACAGACACTGAAGTTGTTCTTTGAGAAAGCACATTTATAGCTCGGTGGAGAGAATAAATCTTAGCACCATCGATTTTATCAAATCATTCTTTCAAGTCTAACCACACAAGATGAGCATTAAGAGAGAAGACTATACCAGAGGCAATTTGTTTATCCACGGAATTCACCAACCAAGAGAGCACCACTGAATTACAGCGGTCCCAGAGCTCTTTGAGTTTATCATCTTGTTTGTCTCAGGTGCAGGTCCCCTCAATAAAACCTAGCTTGTTTTTTCCATGTAAGGCAAGCCGCATAGCTCGACTCCAGGTAGAATAATTCTCTGAACCAGTAAGAACTTGGGAAACCAGTGTTGTGGCTTGCGTATCAGCAGGGTGTAGATAAAGTGGATGATTAAAATGTACAGATTGAAGGGATTAGTTTCTAAATCAGTCATCTTGAAGGTGAGAGGAAAAATAAACAAGACAGCGGAAGCACGTTTACAGATTGAGGCCGAAGAAAACAAAAAATAATAGAGTCGCAGACAGAGATGGCGACAAGAGTCTTGATCGATGGAAAAACAGAACAGAAATAACGAGATGGAGATGAACCTGAAAATACCTTCTGCCGATGGTCAAGAATGAGAAGGCGTCGAAATCATCAATGATTAGCAAGAAGATACTCTAGTTCGATGATCAAGAACTAGAAAACTAGAAACAAGGCACCGAAAATCAGAAAGCAACAGAGAATCGCTGGATCTGAACAACAATGAATCACTGAAACTGAGTAACCGCTGGATCTGAGCAACAAAGAACCACCGAAATCCTCGCTGATAGTCGTAGACAAGAGCGAGAGCAACCAGCGTCTCACAAAATTCACCGATCTGGTCTGTTGCGAGATTCGAAGAACGGGAAAAAAATGGCCGAGATAACAGATCACTTTCGGGCTTGAGTGATGAGGAAACCCGAATCAATTTGATTGCAACTTTCCCAAACGATCAAGTGAACCAGAACCATTTCTGCAAGAACCATTTTTGCAAGAGAACAAGGAAGAGGAATGACGAAGCCCTAGGGTGAAAAGAAAAGAGAACTCACGGCGGAAAAATCAAGAAGACTCAAGAATCTTCAATAATCGGGTTAGACTTAGATGAGAACCCGACTAACCTAATCCTGTAAAAAAAAGCCCAAAGTAGGAACCAAAGCTCTGATACCATATTAAGAGAATGAGCCTATTATACTGATAATACAATATTATTAAGAACTAACAAAAGTTGTACAAGCCATAGTATATATGAGTATATATAGGCAGAACCAAAAGCCCATATCGACTATCTCTGACAATGATAACCATTAACACACTAATAACCAACAACCCATTTAACGAACAGTGAATAACCACAGTACAAACCAAATACATACACCTAATTATTCATAACACTCTTTCTGATATTCTCGACCCCATCTACGTGCCTCGCATTGTCACCTCCTTTTTTCCTCTGAATGGATCCAAAAATTACGAAGGCACTTCCAAGCCATTGTTTGCGTTCAAGTTACAGATCTAGTCGATGGCATCTTCATCAAATGCACAATGGATCACTCTGTTGCTGATGGCAGCTCGTTTTGGCATTTCTTCAACTCTTGGGCCGAAATCTCTCGAGGTTTGGACAGATATCCAAGCTCCCTGCTCTTCAACGCTGGTTTCCTGAGGGGATTCAACACCCTATTCGCTTTCCTTTTACAGAGGAACACCAACGCTCTGATAATTTTATTCCACAGCCTCCACCAGATAGGGTGTTCCACTTCACAAGAGAAAACATTGCTCAGCTGAAAGCAAAAGCCAACGCAGAGGTTAGCAACAGCAAAAGCAAAATATCATCTCTACAGGAACTTTTAACCCATGTTTGGCGCTCAGTAATCCGTAGCCAACGTTTTGATCCAAAGGAAGATGTCAGTTTCTTGCTAGTAATAGGTTCCAGGTCCTGAATATGGCACCCACCACTAGCAGAGAATTATTTTGGAAATGCTTTGCATATTGGCAAAATAACCATGAAAGCAGGGGAATTGCTTGAGGAAGGGCTTGACAATGCTGCTTTGGGGATGAACAAGATGGTTTCTTTACACACAGAAGAGAAGCTTAAGGGCTTGTATGAGTCTTGGATTAAAAGCCCTTTGCTTTTTAGATACACTGGTACGAAAAGTAACTCATTGGCCATAAGCAGTTCCCCGAGGTTCGCCATCTATGGAAATGACTTTGGCTGGGGGAAGCCGGTGGCAGCTCGAAGTGGCGCTGCAAATAAAGCTAACGGGAAGCTTACTGTATTTGCTGGAGCAGAAGAAGGTAGTGTCGACGTTGAACTTTGCTTACCTTTCCAGATTTTAGAGACCATGTCAAATGACCCTCATTTCACGGCTTTTGCTTTTGTCTAATGGATCTCTCTTCAAGGCCATGATCACAAGTTCTGTTTAAGAGGTATATATTTGTAGGTAGGAACCCAAAATAATCCTGTGTGAGGATTTTAAGGGCTCGACGTTTCTGTAGCACATAGTGTGAAGCAATTGATCCTCTGTTATAAATTTAATGTTTTCAATTGGAGTTGGGTTTAGCCAATGTAAAAACTAGTCCCCTCGCACTCACACTATAATAAAAGTTTAAGATTACAACCAATAATAAAAGAATATTAAAAAAATATTTTTATTGAGTAATTTTGAGTTGTGAGATCGGCTATTACTCTAATCCAATAAATCGATAAAATCAAACTCACTGAGATTTTTATTTAAAAAATGTAGAATCAATTAAATTTGGGTGTGACCTTTTCTTGGCCAAAAAAAAAGACTAACTATATTTAACCCCCTACCAAGACACACACAGCGTGACCACATGCTTGCCGGCAGACATCCGGATCTCACCCGCGCCTATACGAACCTAGTCACAGTGCATGTCTGCTAGCACCTCGGTATCACTAATAAATACGTCTCCATAGTGTGTATATATACGTGTGTGTGTGTGTGAGTCAGAAAACTAATATCGTAATAAGTCTGCATGCATTAAGATTTACAAGAGCTATATGAGGGCTCTCAAATTTTATTAGCCCCACTCCGATCAAATTTTAAAATGTGAATCTGTTCTATCGTTTTTTTTACTAAAAAAGAAAAAATAATCAAATTTTGGCTCTCAATCCATACACATCCTGTCGTTCCCAGTAAATATTGCGGGGTTGCATCTTGCTTTACTCAAGCTAACTAGCTAGCTTCTGAAGGATATTCTTCCGCTATGAACTTGTCATAATGTTGCAGAACTTGACTATTCTAAGGGATATCTCACTTTTTTCGGTTGTTATTGTCAATTTGTCATGGTACCGTTAAAAATACTGCTGAATTAGTTTGTACAAATCTGTATTTCATCAGGTACTTTGAAATGTGAGTTTGACTACCGTCTATCAAATTAGGCTATGTAATATGCACACAAGGGCTAAGTTATTTCTTTTGTAGCCCCTCTAATTAGAGGTGTTCTCGTACTCTTTGCTATATAACGGGTGAAACTATCATTTTTCCTAGAGCTAGCTAGGAGGGGTTAATTCCCCTTACCATGCCACTAACAAAAAGCAGCTCAGTCATGGCCTTGAGACTGCACATTTACACGTATGTGAACCATGTAGTTTCCTGAGTATTTAATAACTTGCATACAATTGTTTTTTTAAAAAAAAGAGATACATGAAAAACCAATATCATCATCAATATATAACTAAAATTTGTTCACCCAAGCCACCTTCATAAATGGCTTATATCCGTCTTCCCTCACATATTATTGTTCACAAGCAGATTTAATTGTAAATTGTCCTCTGGCTCTGCGTGAGCTGATCTCCATCTCCATTGCACAATGCAATCACAGATGTCACTGTATAGGAGTTAGATTAGTCATTTTTCCCGCTAAACAATATATCCACCCCCCATTTGAATTTGAAATTTAAATTGGGATCCCACAAAAGCACCAAGTCAAGGGACTCATTCAAAATTTAGAATTTTGTCACAAATTCCAGACGGATTTCAATTCCTTAGCAAATTTTTGATGAAATTCCGTTGGAAATTTGAGACGGAATTAAATCCGACTAAAATTCCATCAGAAATTTCTGACGGAATCTGAATGCTATCAGAAATTGGTTTGTCACGTTTTTATCAGCGATGGAATCCATTTCGTCGGAAACCTGAATTCCATGGCAAATTCCATGACAAATTTCGTCTGAAATTTAGCATTTTTTTTGTAGTGATATATGACATGTTTCCATATCATCACACACACTCTCATCACGCAAACATGTTTTTTTTACAGAATTTCTCTCTCGCTCACACATACACACATATAACACATCATTATATTGTGGGTGTCGGGGTTGTGATAGCATTTTGTCCGCGTGAAATAATCAAATTAATAATTGGCTGATAATATTATCATCAGGAATTATCCCAACACCTCACATAAAGATCGAAGAAGACTATTCCCGACGTATCTTCCATCTAAACCCGACTTACCCAAAGAACACAGTTCTACATCATCCGTTTTCACAATCATCCATCTTTAATTCCTTTAACGAATAGGACACTTCATTATGATGAATTGAAGAACATAATTAGCTAGAGCATTGCTTTTTCCCTTTCCCTTTTTTTTATTTTACTAATTATTTCTCCGGTCCTTAATATAATACATATATGTCTAATTTGATTAGATTAAGGAAGTTAGTTTAGTTAATTTATATTACATGTATTTTTTAAAACACCTTAGCCGTCTTCCTTAATTCCCCAATTCCTTCTCCTATTTGATTATTGTTGAAGTAGTATCAATATAGATAAATTAAAAAAAACTGATAAATATAAAAATTATACTCCTTTCGGTCCTAATTATAAGACAAAGTTGATTTTTTTGGAGAAATTAAGGAAGCCATTTAAATTACTTTAGATTGTTTATATTTTTAATATCCTTAGATTATATGTTAGTATATTAGTCAAATTAATTAGTTTGGAAAAAAAATAAAAGCATAAATACTCTAAAATAATTTAATTGGCTTCCTTAATTTTTCTAAAAAGGTCAACTTTATCTTATAATTAAGACCGGAAAAAATACCTTATATTTAAAATCAAGATTAACTCCTCAAATAACCTACAAAGATCGAGAAAAAGACTATTTTCATGTATACATATATCCCACAAAATGGACAACTGTAACGCAAGTTACTGGGAGAAAAACGATCCTACACCATGCGTGTTTGCAAATTGAAATCACCCGTCTATCTTTGGGGACCTATGGCTAGTGGCCTAGTGCCATTAAATGATAAAAGCTCCCTGTTAACCAATGATCGTTAACCAATGATCCACATTTTCTACTCATCCAAACGAATCTACATTTCCTGCTCATCCAAACGATGAGTAGGTAATGCTCATCCCATAAATAAAGGAATTTTTTTTTGAAAAAATACTTCATACGTTAAAAATTAATTAATTTAAGATAATGGGTGTTCAAAAATATTTTCAGATAGTGGGTGCTACTGAAAAAATATTTCATGATGCGGGACTAAAAATTAATTAATTTGAGATACCGGGTGGTAAAAATATCTCAAAGTGCAATATATAATTTAATCCAAATAAATAAGAATGCATATAAAAAAATGATCTCCGCTCCAAAATTGGGGATGAGCATGCCCTGCCCATCTTTTGAATGAGCACGGCATGAGGACCTTTGGATCAAAGGGTTCAAGCCATTCAGGGGTAGAGTTTGTCTGTTGTACTTCCCTTTCCTTTGTAATAAGAAAAAAAAAGCTCCATTGTAAGTCAAAGGTCGCATGTTTGTTCCTGTTTGTAACTCAGATGATGAGTGACAGTCCCTCTAATTGAAAAAAAGAAATTTCTAGCACATATTCATCTAATCTTATTTATAAGGCAATTCTAACATGTTTCACATAGACAAATAAGCCCTTAACTTCATTAACTCTTTCATAAAATTAAACAACTTTTTAATTTTACTCCTATTTGTATACATTATATCACGGGGGAACAAAATCAATATAATAATAAATTAATAAATTAAGGATAAAATTCTTCAATCATATGAATAATTTCTCTCTCTTTTCTATAAATAGGACAACAAATTTTATACTTTCTCTATCCTATAAATAGGACCAAAGAAATTTGAAGTTCTCAAAAAATGTAGTCAAGCGAGGTTGCCTTACAGCCGGTGCACCCATTTACCATCGTGGCATTAGAACGCATTGGATCCATCAAAGCCCAATATATCCATTGCCTTTTCACGCGAGGGAAGCAGCCCAGATTTGCAACACAAACAGTATAAATGTGAACCCAAAACTCAATTTTTTTTTTTTGATAAAAAACCCATAACTCAATTAGATGCGCCAATTAACTGAAGAGAGCGGAAGCGACCACAATGCTCAGAACTAAGGGACACATTATTGTTCTATTAATATGTAGGGATTCCACCAATTAAAAGTCTGCTGTTAGGCATAATTAACGGACGATGTCCATGTGGATTTCCCATGCCCGGTCAAGTAATTAAAAATCGTGAGAAAATCGGGATGCTCAGTCGCTGCCTTAATTGTCACTCTTTTTTCAACAATTATGAAAATTCGATGCACTAGTAAAAAAGTAAAAACGACTGTTACTCTTTGCTATATTTAAATTATTCAAATCAATTTGATTTTTTTTTTTCGGTTAAATCGGTTTTCAGTTTTTATATCCGGATCTTTTAGTTTTTGGTGATCAGATTGGTTTGGAAAGAAAAAAATTTATCGTAAGCCTTGTTTATATCTAATTTTAGAAAATTAATAAGTAGGGAATAGAGCCCGTTGTACAGCGTGTTTTTTTACATGGCTATATGGGGAATAAAAAATTAATAATTTAAATCTACTTATGTATTTTTTTTTTTTGAATTTGAAATATGATGCTTTTATATATATATAAGTAGGGTATAGAACCCGTCGTAAAGCGTGCCATGTCAGAAAAAATACTGCTCAGCACCTATTTTTTGTTTTTTTCGTTTTTTTTTATTCATATATTTTTTAAGCCCGATAGCTACCTCCTTATAAAACTGTGTGGTCCCATGTAGGGTTGTGGTGTTAGTGGGGTTCGGTTCAAGCCACGCTTTGTGTGATCCGGACATTACGCATACGTAGGCTGAATGGTTGTGTTTTTTGTTTCTCTCTATATTGTTTGTGTGTGGATCAGGGTGTGTGCAGCTTGTTGAATATTTGAAAAATCATAAAAAATTGAAATAATTTCATTTTTTATTTATAAGATATCAAGATATCACTCATTTCGTATAGAATCTAATGATTCAAAAAACTATAAAAAATATATTTAAAAAGGCTCCATGATCCGATGTATGGCGGTGGTTTTGGTGCTTCTATGTACGTGTATTCTGGTAGGTGACCGTAGTGTTTTACTCAGCCTATTTCCAATCTGTGATGATTCCGCCCGCTTATTCTTCTTGGTATGTTACTTCCTCACGGTTTCCCTCAATTTGCCATCCGTCTGCCTTAGTCTCTCAGACTCCCTCTGTCATATATCTCAAACTCCCTTTTTCACCTCTGCATGGAAAATCGACCCTATTCATGGAAAACGTTGCCACCGCCGATAAAGAAGTTACTTTTGCATCAATTTTCTTTCTTAAGATTCCTGCACTCAGTTGCAAAATTCCAAAAATCATGTCTCAAATTGTATGTTTACCTAAGATTTATGGATTGATTAAAGTAGATGGAAGAGGCCGCATCATTCAGTTTCCAGAAAAATCCAAAGTGTGTTGCTTTGAAAGAAATGGTAATTTTTCACATTCTTTTTTGGATAGTTCTGCTAAAGTTAGTCACTGCTGGTAAGCTATATGGTCTTTTGCCTTCTTTCAGCCAAGCTTGTGACGTTATATGTTGTTACTACTTCATTACTGTGAACATGGCAATGACAAAAATACAAGCCCAATGTCTATTATTTTAACAGGCATTTATTATTTAGGATTCTTGAATCATGTATATTACTCGCAAACGACAATAAAGATACATCGGTATCACTTCTTTTGCAAGTTCTGTAAGGTTGTTATTTGCTTGAGGTTTTTCTGAAGTTCATGCTTATTGTTTTCGTTTTCTGATAATGGATCTAATTATTCACGTCTTCATAGATTATCTAATTAAATGAATGTTTTCTTTCTTCCCAGCTTCGTGATTACATTCATGTCATTGATTTAGGTGATTAACACATTACCATTGCTGTATTGCGTAAACTACATGATTCTGATATAGGTATTACTCCAAATTTATGTCTTCTAATAATTTGTTATCATCATAAATTAAGTTCTCTTGCGGCAGCTATGTTTAATTCTATAGGCTAATAGAATATGTTATTGTTCCCTCTTTATCTGTTACAGTTTAGGTTATAAAATATCAAGTACAGAATTTCGGTACACTGATTTTTGTGCTGCATACAGGTTCGGAAGGGTATAACTTGGGAACAGGAAAAAGGGGACTTCAATTTTGGAAATGGTGAGAGCGTTTGAGAAGGCCTCCGGAAAGGTAGCAGACTATTAGTTGTACTCCTACCGATCCTAATTATAAGATAAAGTTAATTTTTTTGGAGAAATTAAGGAAACTAATTAAATTACTTTAGAATTTTTATATTTTTATTTTTTTCTCCAAACTAATTAATTTGACTAATAAACTAATATATAATCTAAGAATACTAAAAATATAAACACTCTAAAGTAATTTAATTGACTTTCTTAATTTTCCAAAAAAGTCAACTTTGTCTTATAATTAGGACCGGAGGGAGTAATATTTATATGTTGTTTCTGAAGGCATGTTAAACATTGCTTTTAATTTTGATTATTTTTAAAACACTTTCTTTTCATATCCATGGCGTGTTTTCTATTTTGCTTATAGGGGAAAAAATTTATAGTCAGAAATTTCACAGATGCACGGCCGTATCAAATAATAAATAATGAATAAAGTATCATTTCTACAAGCATTAGGTACTAACAAAATTGTTCAGCAATAATTTTACACTTTTGTTTAAATTGAGCAACTTAAATTGAATTCCAATAAGAGAAAAGAAATTGAAATCAAAATAAAACAAACTAACTGTCACAATTATTAAACGAGCAACCCAGAGTTACTAATCTCTTATTAACTTCATAAACCTTGATTTCACTAATTTAATTAGCTTTAATGTCAATTTTGTTAATCTCGAATATAAATAGCTATAAGTGCATGTCTGTCTATTCACAACTCTCTTTTAAGTATAATTTTTTATGTTTAACATAATTACTCAAGAGGTAAGAAAACTCGAACACACTCTTCAACAATTATATGAAGTCATTAGATATTTATCTATCATAATTCAAATTAAATCGTAATCTAATCTCATAGCCTAATTAAAATTTCATTCGGCAAGGTAAATCCTAATACTCAAATTCATATTCAATGATGGTTAGTCATTAAATAGATAAAGCTAAATAAGATTAAGTAATCAAAATTAATATTAATTATAACTAAACAGTGAAAACAAAGTCTAATCCGTTTACAAGTTCTCCTCTATGGTGCACAACAAACTAATTAAACATAATTAAAGAAAAACAACAAAAAGTAGAAAAAGGATATTTCATTGATTCAAAACCTCATCTTTATTCACCTCTGTCCAAGTGGCTCCTTTCATCTCGAGAGTCCTCTCTTCCTCTCGTGTAGAGGAAGCCTTCTTTCTCTTTTCTTGTGATTCAATAATTTTGCAGTCACCCTCTACTTTCTTTTTATGTTCGTGCTTCCTCTTTTTACTTCGGGTTTCGCCAATTGAACCCTTCCCTTCAATTTCCAAAAAAGGCGACATGTGCCTTCGCAGTGGGAGAAAAATGACAAGGAGATAAAGTAGTAGTAGTAATAAAATTGATTTTCCTTTTTTTTATTTGAGACAACTTTCCACTTTTTTATTTTTTATTTTTTTCTTTCATAAAATTAAAAACTTATTTTCTCAGTTGAAATCCCTTAAATGATGTATTTAAATTGATATCTTTTAAAATTTTAAGAAATTTTTTTTAATTTAGTATTGATGACTTCATAAATATATCAAAATAAATCTCAAGTTTATTAAAAATATGAAGTTATCATTTGCCAAGAGTTTAGTGCTTTTTTCCTCAAGCTTGGTATAGCTGCCTTCTCAGCTTCTGAATCATTTTGCAGTTCGAATTATGTCCTAATATAGCGTATTTTGTATACTAAATGATCTCCAGTCTTGACTTTCATGCTCTTACCGAATTTAATTTCATGCCAAGTATGACCAGAAACAAGTTTTTTGCTCCATCTCTGAAACTCAAAGCATCTTGAACCTTCTTATTCTATCTTATTAACCTATGTAATTATTTTGTCATCCAGATAAGTGTAAAAATGGAGAGTAAGCGATGAGGGGCACATAACTGCAGTTGTTGCTACTGCGTTTGCCATATATTCACTGTGTCTCCGCAGTTTGAAAGAGTTTCCCATTTATTCTTCCAGAAGTATCTCCATAAGACATGATTCAACCCTTTACTTACGGTAATCATTAATTATTGAAAGAATTATATTCAGGCTCCGTATAAGAGAAAAAATGAATAAATGATCCCATTGATAAGTCTATGAGCTTCAATTGATAAGTTTAAGAGTGTCATTAACAAGTTTAAGATATCATTTTTTTTATTTTTTCTTTTGTGTGATATCTGAATGCAATTCTCCCTTAATCATTCAATCTTCCCTTTCTTTGCTTCTATATGCACACGCTAGCGTAAAGATAGATATATAAGTACCTTCAGTTGGCCAATAGTACTCGAATTTATCAAAGATATGCAAGTAACGTGTTTGGTTTTATGTCTTCATCGGATGCACAATGAATCACTCTGTTGCTGATGGTAGCTCGTTTTGGCATTTCTTCAACTCTTGGGCCGAAATCTCTCGAGGTTTGGACAGAGTATCCAAGCTCCCTGCTCTTCAACGCTGGTTTCCTGAGGGGATTCAACACCCTATTCGCTTTCCTTTTACAGAGGAACACGAACGCTCTAATGACTTTCTTCCACAGCCGCCACCAGATAGGGTGTTCCACTTTACAAGAGAAAACATTGCTCAGCTGAAAGCAAAAGCCTACGCAGAGGTTAGCAACAGCAACAGCAAAATATCATCTCTACAGGCGCTTTTAACTAATGTTTGGCGCTCAGTGATCCGTAGCCAACGTTTTGATCCAAAGGACGATGTCAGTTTCTTGCTCACTATAGGTGCCAGGTCCAGAATATGACGGAATTGGCTTGCGTCCATTTCGAATATAAAATATTATTTTATAATATTTTAAATCTGGACCGTTGAGATCTCGGTCCGACGGCTTCTGTAAAGAAAAGAAGCGTCCTTTTCTATCCGAATATGGCACCCACCATTAGCAGAGAATTATTTTGGAAATGCTTCGCATTCAGGCAAAATAACCATGAAAGCAGGGGAATTGCTTGAGGAAGGGCTTGGTAATGCTGCTTTGGGGATGAACAAGGTGGTTGCTTTACACACAGAAGAGAAGCTCAAGGGCTTGTATGAGTCTTGGATTAAAAGCCCTTTGCTTTTGAGATACACTGGTACGAAAAGTAACTCATTGGCCATAAGCAGTTCCCCGAGGTTCGACATTTACGGAAATGACTTTGGCTGGGGGAAGCCGGTGGCAGCTCGAAGTGGCGCTGCAAATAAAGCTAACGGGAAGCTTACTGTATTTGCTGGAGCAGAAGAAGGTAGTGTTGACATTGAACTTTGCTTACCTTTCCAGATTCTAGAGACCGTGTCAAATGACCCTCATTTCACGGCTTTTGCTTCTATCTAATGGATCTCTTCAAGGCCATGATCACAAGTTCTGTTTAAGAGGTGTGTATATATATATATATATATTTGGAGGTAGGAACCCAAAATAATCTTGTGTGAGGATTTTAAGGACTTGACGTTCCTGTAGCACAGAGTGTGAAGCAATTGATCCTCTGTTATAAATTTAGTGTGTTTGAAATAACTATTGTAAATTGAATTTGTTTTAATTTGATCTCTTATAATATTATTTTTTATAAAAGTCAGGTTGTTTGTGGTGTATTGTAATTTATGTTTGAATTAGCAGTTAGATAAATGACTTTTGTAAAAATAAAGGGGAGTTTAGGATAGTTTATTTTTAAATAATAAGTGTTTATTATATAAGTTAAGATAAAAATTATCTCACATACTTACATCATATATATGATAAATCACGATTTGTAAGTTTGATTGTGACAAAGTGATGGAAATTCGAGGAAGGCGTAGCCGAGGGTACAGTGTTTGGAATTGTTGTGGTTGAGGTGGCTGAGGTGTTGTGGGGTGAAGTTGTTGGGATCGATGAATCCATGGCGGCTAGGGTTAGGTTGTTTGGATCTGATATCATACCAAAAAAAGACAAAAAGAAAAGATAGGAAGAGACAAGGTTTTTGACTTTTTTCACAATGGATAGACATCCTCTTGATTTTTAAATTTAAGGTAGACTTAATTTTTTAAAATACTCTTTTTATTTTAATTATAAGATAAAATTAAATTTTTTAGAAAAATTAAGGGAGTAAATTAAATTATTTTAAAATATTTTTATTTTTATTTTTTTTCTTCAAACTAATTAATTTGACTAATAAACTGATATATAATTTAAGGATACTAAAAATATAAATATTCTAAATTAATTTAATTAGCTTCCTTAATTTATCCAAAAAAGTCAATTTTATCTTATAATGAGGATCGAAGGGGGTAAATTATTTTATTATATCATATGTTATATATTTTTAGATTATGTATCAGTCTATTAGCCAAATCAATTAGTTTAGAAAAAAATAAAAATATCTATACTCTAAAATAATTTAATTAGTTTTCTTAATCTTTTCAAAAAAATCAATTTTATCTTATACTCCCTCCGGTCCTATTTATAAATAATTTTCTTTCTCATAGAGCTGGTCCCTTTTATAATCAACTTTCATTTTTTGTCTGAAAATCTAAGTTTTTTTTTCTTATTTTACCCTATTAAATACTCATTCTCCCTTATATTTTATATTCATTATTTCTTATATTTTTTATCTATTTTCTCTCATATACTCTTTTTATAAATAGGGATATATATAAAAAATAATAATATTTATGTCACATTTATAATTTTTAATTATCAGTCCGTTTTATATAATAAAAAAAATTGTTTGTAAATAAAATTGAAGGGAGTAATTTAGAACAAGAGGGAGCATATTTTCCTAGATGGTTATGCAATACGCACAGAGTAGGCTCATATTTATAGTTCCTTACAACCTATATAATGATACCACGTGTACATAACAGAATGGTCTAGAATCTCTTCACGTGCTAGCCATTTGGCAAAGCTATTATGTGCTTTTCCACCATCACATCAAAATCATTTCAAAACAAGAGCTCATGTTTGGGAAAAGCCCAACCTGCAAATGGTTTACAAATGGTGTGTATGTATTACCCTTGATTAAAGAATAATCTATTCTTAGTAGTAGTTGACATGATTGCTTTAGTGTGTGCTCTTTTACCCTAAAATTGTGGTTTCAAAAGCATTTTTCCGTAAATCGAGACAAAACTCCTCTCACATACTTACCTCGTAAACTGTAAAAACTATTCTCCAAAAACTAATCAGAACATACACTTAATTGTGAGAAAAGGTTGCGGATATGACAAGATAAAGTCCAAAACTTTTTCGTGGGAGACTAAATGTGTGTTTGGCGAGCACCAAAATCAAGGTTTCAAACCATGGTTTGCGCAACCTGAGATAAAACTTTTCTCACACACTTACTTTATAAATTGTAAAAACTATTAAAAAAAAACTAATTCAAACATACAATAAGCAAAAGAAGCAGGCCAGACGTCAATTGGAAAGAAGGTTTGTGTCGGATCTTCAAAATATACAAGCAGTTTAACATCATGTGAATATCATTATCTTATGGTTTATGGAACTCCATAATTTGGTGGATCCTACCACAAGGGCAATAGAACAATAACGTAACCAGAACAAAATAACAAGGATTGATATGACAGCACGAACAACCAGAACTCAGTTAGAGGACAAGAGAAGGAAAGAATAGTCTCAGGTTACAGAAACAACTAAACATATTAGAGACACATGCAGAGGCCCCATCAAAAGTTTTTGAGCTTCATATTTTAATCAGAACAAAAATGTTAAGCCTTTGGACTCGAGAATCTGACATTAAAAAATCACACAATTTTGTGTTTGATATACAGACACATGTTTACATATTATAGGACTCAAAGCTTCTCCTAAAGAAATGGACGAGATATGGAATCATAGTGAAATCCATAAACAGTGGATTAATTCGAAACAGAAAAAGGAACAACTTTACTTTTCTTTGGATTTAAAAAATGGACCATATCTTTCAATGGCGGAAGTGCAGGTATTTGCCAATTAGTAGACAAGTAACTCGATTATACTAGCTAAAAATTGTACATGGGTGCTTTTAGGCCGGCAAATATGATCATGTCTTTGATATAGGGACAAATATTTACATATCTTGGGATTTAGGAGCATTTCTTAAAGACATGAACGAAAATCATACTTAAGTTGAAAAAAGTGGACTAAATCTAAACATAAAAGAGAACAAGTTTGCTTCTCTAAATTAAAAAGAGGGACCATATCTTTCAGGGTTGAAGTGAAGGTATTTCCCAATTAGTGCAAAAAGTAACCCTATTATACTAGTTAAAAATTGTACTTGGGTTGTTTTGGGTGGGCAAATTTGACTGTGTCTTTGATATAAGGACAAATATTTATATATTATGTGACTTAAGAGCTTCTTCTAAAGATATGGAAGAGAATCATATTGAAGTCCAAATGGAGGGGACTAAATCTAAACAAAAAAGAGAACAACTTTGCTTTTCTCTATATTAAAAAAAGGGATCATATTTTTCACTTGTGGCAGTAAAGGTATTTGCCTATTAGTGCAAAAAATAACTCAATTATACTATCTAAAAATTGCACTTGGGTGCTTTTAGGCTGGCAAATATGACCGTATCTTTGATATAGGGACAAATGTTTACATATCATGGGACTCAAGAGCTTCTCTTAAATACATGGAAAAGAATCATATTGAAGTCCAAAAAAAGTGGACTAAATCTAAACAGAAAAGGGAACAAGTTTGCTTCTTTGGATTAAAAAGAAAGGGACCATATCTTTCAGGGTTGGAGTGAAGGTATTTTTCAATTAGTGTAAAAGGTAACTCTATTATACTAGTTAAAAATTATACTTGGGTAGGCAAATATGACTGTGTCTTTGATATAGAGACAAATGTTTTCATATTATGTGACTCGAGAGCTTCTCCTAAAGACATGGAAGAAAATCATACTGAAGTCCAAAAAGAGTGGACTAAACTTAAACAAAAAAGAGAATAAATCTGCTTTTCTCTATATTGAAAAAAAAGGACCATATCTTTCATGGATGGGAGCGAAGGTATTTGCCTATTTGTACAAAACGTAACTCGATTATACTAGCTAAAAATTATCCTTGGGTGCTTTTAGGCTGGCAAATATGACTGTGTCTTTGATCTAAGGACAAATGCTTACATACTATGAGACTTAAGAGCTTCTCTTCAAGACATTAGACGGAAATCATACTAAACTTTAGTAAAAGCAGACTAAATCTAAACAGATAAGGGAACAAGTTTACTTCTTTAGATTAAAAAAGGGACCATGTGTTTCGCAGGAGGAGCCAAAGGTACGTGTCTATTAGTCCAAAAGGTAACTCTATTATATTAGCTAAAAATTGTACTTGGGTTCTTTTATGATGGCAAATATGGCTGAGTGTTTGATGCAAGGATAAATGTCTACATATTATAGGATTTAACAAATTTTTCTAAAGACGTGGACGAGATATTAAATCATACTGAAGCCAAAAAAAAATGGAATAAATCTAAATAGAAAAGGGAACGAGTTTACTTTTCTCTAGATTAAAAAGAAATAACCACATCTTTCACACATGGAAGTAACTCTATTTCACGGGTCATATTATTTGCATTTAAGAGAGGTTGACGAAAAAAAAAGCAACTAAAATAGAACTAGCATATGATATTTGTTATGTTGCATTCTATCTAGTGAATAAAAATGATTGGGAAAAAAAATTCTCTATTCTCAATTCAGTTGTCTTTCTCTGGCCACAAAAAAAATTTTGAGATGTCTTTCTATTTATTAAGACATATTTTTAAAACTCATAAAATAACTTATTAAAGATATATAACAATTATCTCACTAAATATGAATCTTTTCCCAAAACATCTCATCAAAAATTAAATGAACATGTTCACATTTTTCAAATCCTGACAGGATGTGTTTTGAATAAATTCATCATGAACTTCATCCATTAATAACAAAAATATTTGTAGGCAGCTAGCCAAGATATAAGCAATGCAATTTATTAAAAAATTTAAAAATCCTACGGGTCAAAGAGTAGGCAAGTGAACGCCTGTTATTAAAAAAAAAAAAAAGACTTAAATATATTAATTTTAAACGACTGGATATCCCGTGCAACATGTTTTGAATAAAATAGGGAGAATTACACTGTAGTCTTATAGAAGACAATATATGAAAAAATGGTTTCAAGAAAATCTAAAATTACTCTTAAATCCCATGTGACCATTTTGTAATAAATTGGAAATGACTAGAGTCCAAAATACGCCTGTCAGATAAATAGAGATATGGATGGAAAAATGAAGCAAAACTCAGAAACGAACAGATCTGGAAATGGCGCAAGAAGCATAATGAAGATCATCAAACAATATTGAAGAGTAAGATATGAAACTGATGCCAATACCTCTCTTATCTTTATTATTCCATTTGATTCGTATTTTTTATTGAGTAGGTAAACAGAATTTTAGGTTTCCTTCATTCATCTTCATTTTGACTTGAAAAATGAGAAAAGCTGTCACTTTTTTGTGTGGGTATTGTTCTCCATATGCTTGTAAACTTAAAAAAGAAAGACCAAGTAAATGTAATGGATTTATTTTGGCTGTGGTTTTAATGTGTTTGAGTATGGTTTAGTATGCTTTGTTGTTGTTGTCACTATACTCTCTGTTCTAGATCTAATCGTTCCTCCAACACATGTTATATCACCGCTTCCACTGACTTCAAACCTTCCCCCTATATAAAGGAAACATAGTACAACATTTCCAGATGTGCTAGCTATCACCGCTGTCCACCTGCACAAAACAGTTGTTATTAACAATTTAAGCAGCCTTATCAACAAATATGGCTACCCCTATTAACAACACATTCTTACTACATAATCAATATTTCCAGTCTCATAACTTTCACACCATATTCATTAAATCCTACTTCTAATGATTAAAAACAGCACAAAATACCAAAAAACATAGCAAACATTTCAAACCCCTGCCAAACATCATTACACCACAACAAAAATATTTAAATATGACCTATAGTTGTCACTAACAAGTTCAGCAGTCTCCATTGACAACTATTGCTGCTCCCATTCGCAACACTTTTTTTCATACGCACATCAAATTATGCAGCCATAAACCTTTCACCCTTATTTTCATTCCCTGGCTCTTTTATTGCAGAAATACAACACAATGAACAGAAAAAAGAGCATAATGACAACAAAAACAAAGCATTTTAAATCATACCTACACATAGTGAAACCTCAACCAAAACATATCTATTACATTTACTAGGCCTGTCTTTATAGTTACAAGCATATGGAGGACAATACCCAAAAAAATCAAAAAGCTTTTTCCATTTATCAGGGCCAAAATGAAGATCAATCAACAAAACATATAGTTGTAAAGAAACATTTAAATATGACCTATAATTGTTATTAACAAGTTCAGCAGCCTCTATTGACAACTATCGCTGCTCCTATTAACAACATATTTTTTCCTTCGCACATCAGGTTATATAGTCACAAATCTTTCACCCTCATCTTCATTCCTTCGCCCCTTTATTGCAGAAACACATTGCAAATGAACCAGAAAATAGAGTATACCAACAGCAAATATAAAGCATACTAAGCCATACCCAAACACATTAACACCACAGCTAAAACAAATCCATTACATTTACTAGGTATGTCTTTTAGTTTACAAGCATATGGAGGACAATACTCATACAAAAAAAATGACACTTCTCATTTTTCAAGTCAAAACGAAGATGAACGAAGGAAACCTAAAAATCTATTTACCTACTCAACAGAAAACATGAATCAAATGGAATAATGAAGACAAGAGAGGTGTTGACATTAATTTCATACCTTACTCTTCAATATTGACTGATGATCTTCATTTTGCTTCTTGCGCCATTTCCAGGTTTGTTCGTTTATGAGTTTTGCTTCATTTTTCCATCCCTCTCTCAATTTATCTGATAAGGATATTTTGGACTTTAGCCATTTCCAATTTATTATAAAATGATCCCATAGAACTTGACACTAATTTCAGATTTTTCTGGAACCATTTCTTTACATGTTGTCTTTTATGAGATCACAGTGTAATTCTTTCAATATAATATTATAGCGATGGGGTCAAATCAAGTAGCTAGTTATAAAAGGAAAGAGAAAAATATAAAAAAGAAAAGGAACATTTTCTGGCACAAAGGCCCTATCTCCGCTTTTGGCCTTATATTTCCTTAACAAATCTAAATTAAATAAAATATACATAACAAATTTAAAATTATAATTATAATCATTCAAAAACCAAAAAATAATTTACTACAAAATTATAATAAAATTATTATATTTAGAAATCAGTTTGAAAATACGACTAACATTTTTAAAAATTCAATATTGATTTTCAATTTTACGTATTATTGAAATTAAAATAATATGTTTTAAAAAATTAATAGTTACATGCAAATAACTAGAAATATTACTTTTAAACTAGTTCTTAATCTTAGGATACCTCCAAAGAATTAAAATTTTTCAAAAATTTAAAAAACTATAAATACTAAATAAAATTATTTAGTGCTTGGTTGGAATAGCTTATTTTTAGGTAATAAGTGCTTATAAATCGTGATTTACGGTATACGAGATAAATATGTGAGAAGAGTTTTATCTCGACTTACATAATAAAGACTCATTATCTAAAAATAAACCTAATCAAACACACACTTAATCCCTTCACTTAATCCCTTCTAAAAGAAAAGTATTGGTATCTCCATCGCGTCACGTCGGACATCACGTGACAACGTCTGTGAAGCGGGCTGCGCAGCCCCGCCTCTGTTCAATTGTTTATCCTTAGTCTGAGTTTTTTTTATCAGGGAACTATTGACCCTGCAATGTTCTTATTTATATCAATAATCTAGTTTTGGTTCAAGACACCGAATAATGACCCAAGTCCGAGAAATCTCCACAAGCTTTGTGCAAGCTCGAAGCCACGATGGCGGCCTCATTCAAAACATTGAGTTAACTCCATGGGATCTCCCACTTCTTCCCATCGAAACTATCCAAAAAGGAATTCTTTTTCACAAGCCTAAAGCCAAAGACACTTACATTCAACCCCTCAGTCACTCCCTTTCCTCCACTCTAGACTTGTTCTTTCCTCTTGCTGGATGTCTCTCCATTGTTGAACATGGCGATAGTACCGTCTCTGTTTCCATTTCCTGCAATAACGCAGGTGCCCTGTTTGTCCATGCCGTAGCAGAGAATGTGGCTCTTTCTGATATTCTTGACCCCATCTACGTGCCTCGCATTGTCACCTCCTTTTTTCCTCTGAACGGATCTAAAAATTACGAAGGCACTTCCAAGCCATTGTTTGCCGTTCAAGTTACAGATCTAGTCGACGGCATCTTCATCAAATGCACAATGAATCACTCTGTTGCTGATGGCAGCTCGTTTTGGCATTTCTTCAACTCTTGGGCCAAAATCTCTCGAGGTTTGGACAGATATCCAAGCTCCCTGCTCTTCAACGCAGGCGATTCAACACCCTATTCGCTTTCCTTTTACAGAGGAACACTAACGCTCTGATAATTTTATTCCATTGCCACCACTTGGGTGTTCCACTTTACAAGAGGAAACATTGCTCAGCTGAAAGCAAAAGCCAATGCAGAGGTTACCAACAGCAACAGAAAAAGCAAAATATCATCTCTACAGGCGCTTTTAACTCATGTTTGGCGCTCAGTAATCCGTAGCCAACGTTTTGATCCAAAGGAAGATGTCACTTTCTTGCTAGTAATAGGTGCCAGGTCCAGAATATGGCATCCACCATTAGCAGAGAATTATTTTGGAAATGCTTTGCATATTGGCAAAATAACCATGAAAGCAGGGGAATTACTTGAGGAAGGGCTTGACAATGCTGCTTTGGGGATGAACAAGATGGTTGCTTTACACATAGGAGAGAAGCTTAAGGGCTTGTATGAGTCTTGGATTAAAAGCCCTTTGCTTTTTAGATACACTGGTATGAAAAGTAACTCATTGGCCCTAAGCAGTTCCCCGAGGTTCGACATCTACGGAAATGACTTTGGCTGGGGGAAGCCGGTGGCAGCTCGAAGTGGCGCAGCAAATAAAGCTAACGGGAAGCTTACTGTATTTGCTGGAGCAGAAGAAGGTAGTGTCGACGTTGAACTTTGCTTACCTTTCCAGATTTTAGAGACCATGTCAAATGACCCTCATTTCACGGCTTTGGCTTCTGTCTAATGGATCTCTCTTGAAGGCCATGATCACAAGTTCTGTTTAAGAGGTATATATTTGCAGGTAGGAACCCAAAATAATCCTGTGTGAGGATTTTAAGGGCTTGACGTTTCTGTAGCACGTAGTGTGAAGCAATTGATCCTCTGTTATAAATTTAATGTTTTCAATTGGAGTTGGGTTTAGCCAATGTAAAAACTAGTCCCCTCGCACTCACACTATAATAAAAGTTTAAGATTACAACCAATAATAAAAGAATATTAAAAAAATATTTTTATTGAGTAATTTTGAGTTGTGAGATCGGCTATTACTCTAATCCAATAAATCGATAAAATCAAACTCACTGAGATTTTTATTTAAAAAATGTAGAATCAATTAAATTTGTGTGTGACCTTTTCTTGGCAAAAAAAAAAAGACTAACTATATTTAACCCCCTACCAAGACACACACAGCGTGACCACATGCTTGCCCGCAGACATCCGGATCTCACCCGCGCCTATACGAACCTAGTCACAGCGCCTGTCTGCTAGCACCTAGGTATCACTAATAAATACGTCTCCATAGTGTGTATATATACGTGTGTGTGTGTCAGAAAACTAATATCGTAATAAGTCTGCATGCATTAAGATTTACAAGAGCGATATGAGGGCTCTCAAATTTTATTAGCCCCACTCCGATCAAATTTTAACGTGTGAATCTGTTGTATCGTTTTTTTAACTAAAAAAGAAAAAATAATCAAATTTTGGCTCGCAATCCATACCCCTCCTGTCGTTCCCAATAAATATTGCGGGGTTGCATCTTGCTTTACTCAAGCTAACTAGCTAGCTTCTGAAGGATATTCTTCCGCTATGAACTTGTCATAATGTTGCAGAACTTGGCTATTATAAGGGATATCACATTTTTTTCAGTTGTTATTATTAGGCGTGTTCAGGATCGGGACGGGATCGGGAAATGCTAATCCTGATCCTAATCCAGAGAAGGGTTTGGGAATAATTTTCATTCCCGACCCCGGATTTCCTTTTTTTCAAAAAAAAATCTTTATATTGAATTTTTTGTTGTGTTTCCTTTAATATTGTATAAATATATAATTTTTCTAATATTATATTGTATCAAATAAGTCTAATGCAAATATATAATTAGTCCAATACATGCTTAAAGTTATCGATTCGGCTTCAAAAAGAATAAAGACAAGAGCAAAAAATTAGAATTATTTAATAAATAATAAAAAAAATTAACTAAATAAACTAAAAGAATAGATATTACCTTAAGGGTGTTAGGGATTTTCACATTTTATTTTACATTTGGTCTTATTTTCTTAAATATTTTAAAAAATGTATATGTATATATATATATATATATATTCGGGATCGGGAAGTCCTATTCCCGATTCCGATCCCAAAATCACATTCTCGATTCCGCAATTTTCAGAACGGGATTTTTCCGTCCCAATTTACTCGGGATCGAGACTAAAAGATCGGGACGGGCTAGTTATTATCAATTTGTCATGGTACAGTTAAAAATACTGCTGAATTAGTTTGGACAAATCTGTATTTCATCAGGTACTTTGAAATGTGACTTTGACTACCGTCTATCAAATTAGGCTATGTAATATGCACACAAGGGCTGAGTTATTTCTTTTGTAGCCCCCGTAATTAGAGGTGTTCTCGCACTCTTTATCAAGGTATTAAAATTTGGACCGGGTATTAAATAGGTTGGGGTATTGGGTTAAGGGTTAGTGGGTCAGATCGGGGCCAAATCGAAACTCAACCCGGACCAAACTGATAAGAAATTGAAAATTTTAAACTTATTAGTATACAATTCTAAAGAAAAAATTAAAAAAAATTGATTTTTTAAAAAAATAAAAATAAAAAACCTAGACCGGACTGGGTCACCGGACCGAACCGGTTTGATGCCCGGGCCGGACCGGCCGGGGTCCGGGTCTGGGAACACTACTCTTTGCTATGTAACGGGTGAAACTATCGTTTTTCCTGGAGCTAGCTAGGAGGGGTTAATTCCCCTTGCCATGCCACTAACAAAAAGCAGCTCAGTCATGGGCTTGAGACTGCACATTTACACGTATGTGAACCATGTAGTTTCCTAAGTATTTAATAACTTGCATACAATTTTTTTTTTAAAAAAATAAGAGATACATGAAAAACCAGTATCATCATCAATATATAACTAAAATTTGTTCACCCAAGCCACCTTCATAACTGGTTTATATCCGTCTTCCCTCACATATAGTTTACAAGCAGGTTTAATTGTAAATTGTCATCTGGCTCTGCGTGAGCTGATCTCCATCTCCATTGCACAATGCAATCACACATGTCATTGGATAGGAGTTAGATTAGTCATTTTTCCCGCTAAACAATATATCTGCCCCCCATTTGAATTTGAAATTTAAATTTGGATCCCACAAAAGCACCAAGTCAAGGGACTTCCTCTCAAAAGCATTCAGAATTCAGAATTTTGTCGCAAATTCCAAACGGATTTCAATTCCGTTGTAAATTTCTGACGGAATTCCATTAGAAATTTGAGACGGAATTAAATCCGTCAGAAATTTCTGATAGAATCTGAATGTTGTCAGAAATTGGTTTGTCACGTTTTTGCCAAAGATGGAATCCATTCCGTTTGAAACCCTGAATTTCGTGGCAAATTTCATGATAAATTTCGTCTGAAATTCAGTATTTTTTTTGTAGTGATATATGACATGTTTCCATATCATCACACACACTCTCATCACGCGCACATAAGTTTTTTTTTTTTACAGAATTTCTCTCTCGCTCTCTCTCACTCACACACATATACATATAACACATCATTATATTGTGGGTGTCAGGGTTGTGATAGCATTTTGTCCGCGTGAAATAACCAAATTAATAATTGGCTGATAATACTATCATCAGGAATTATCCCAACACCTCACATAAAGATCGAAGAAGACTATTCCCGACGTATCTTCCATCTAAACCCGACTTACCCAAAGAACACAGTTCTACATCATCCGATTTTACAATCATCCATCTTTAATTCCTTTAACGAATAGGACACTTCATTATGATGAATTGAAGAACAAAATTAGCTACAGCATTCCTTTTTTCCTTTCCCTTTTTTTATTTTACTAATTACTCTTCCGGTCCTTAATATAATACATATTTGTCTAATTTGATTAGATTAAGGAAGTTAGTTTAGTTAATTTATATGACATGTATTTTCTAAAACACCTTAACTGTTTTCCTTAATTCCCCAATTCCTTCTCCTATCTGATTATTGTTGAAGTAGTATTAATATAGGTAAATTAGAAAACAAAAACTGATAAATATAAAAATTATACCTTATATTTAAAATCAAGATTAACTCCTCAAATAACGTAGAAAGATCGAGAAAGACTATTTCCATGTATACAAGTATCCCACAAAATGGACAACTGTAACGCAAGTTACTGGGAGAAAAAACGATCCTACACCATGCATGTGTGCAAATTGAAATCACCTGTCTATCTTTGGGCACCTATGGCCAGTGGCCTAGAGCCATAAAATGATAAAAGCTCCCTGTTAACCAATGATCAGTAGATCAACAATCCACATTCTCTACTCATCCAAACAAATCCATATTTCCTGCTCATCCAAACGATGAGTAGGCAATGCTCATCTCATAAATAAAGGAATTTTTTTTCTGAAAAAATACTTCATATTCTAAAAATTAATTAATTTAAGATAAGTGGTGTTAAAAAAATATTTTCAGATAGTGAGTGCTATTGAAAAAATATTTCAGGATACTGGTGTTGCAGAAAAAATATTTCATGATGCGGGACTAGAAGCCAATTAATTTGAGATACCGGGTGGTAAAAATATTTCAGAGTGCAATATACAATTTAATCTAAACAAATAAGAATACATATAAAAAAATGGTCTCTCTCCAAAATTAGGGGATGAGCATGCGCTGCTCATCTTTTGGATGAGCATGGCATAAGGACCTGTGGATCAAAGGGTTCAAGCCATTCAGGGGTAGAGTTTGTTTGTTGTACTTCCCTTTCCTTTGTAATAAGAAAAAAAAAGCTTCACTAAAAGTCAAAGGTCGCATGTTTGTTCTTGTTTGTAACTCAAATGATGAGTGAAAGTCCCTCTAATTGAAAAAAAAGATATCTCTAGCACATACTCATCTAATCTTATTTATAAGGCAATTCTAACATATTTCACACAAACAAAAAAGCCCTTAACTTCATTAATTCTTTCATAAATTAAACAACTTTCTAATTTTACTTCCATTTGTATATATTATATCATGTGAGAACAAAATCAATACAATAATAAATTAATAAATTAAGGACAAAATTCTTCAGTCATATGAATAACTTCTCTCTCTTTTCTATAAATAGGATAACAAATTTTTTCTTTCTCTATCCTATAAATAGGACCAAAGAAATTTGAAGTTCTCAAAAAATGTAGTCAGGCGAGGTTGCCTTACAGCCGTTGTGCACATTTACCATCGTGGCATTGTAACGCATTGGATCCATCAAAGTCCAATATATGCATTGCCGTTGCACTCGAGGGAAGCAGCCCAAATTTGCAAGACAAACACTATAAATGTGAACCCATAACTCAATTAGATGGGCCAATTAGCTGAAGAGAGCGGAAGCGACCACAAAGCTCAGACTAAGGGACACATTATTGTTCTATTAATATGTTTGTTGGATTCCACCAATTAAAAGTCTGCTGTTAGGCATAATTAACAGACGATGTCCATGAGGATTTCTCATGCCCGGTCAAGTAATTAAAAATCGTGAGAAAATCGGGATGCTCAGTCGCTGCCTTAATTGTCACTTTTTTTTTCAACAATTATGAAAATTCGATGCACTAGTAAAATATTAAAAACGACTGTTACTCTTTGCTATACTTAAATTATTCAAATCAATTTGATTTTTTTCCGGTTAAATCGGTTTTCAGTTTTTGTATGCCGATTTTTTAGTTTTCGGTGTTCAGATTGGCTCGGGAAGAAAAAATTTGGTTTTAACCAAATAACTATGCTTGGCGTGAATATGCAAATCACATTATTTTCTTTGAAAAAAGCTATATAAATATGACTTACACTTTAAAATGTTAAATTAGTGATTTAATAAAAATCTGAGTTGTCAGTTACCATATTCTTTTTTGTTAATCACATTATTTTTTTGTCAATAAAATTAATTTAAAATTTTAAAATTCAGATATCTTTTTCCCTGTTTCCTTTAGGAAGCTTTGATTTCTCATTGTCCGATGATTTACATTCTCGGGAACAGGGATACTATTTCTTTGACCATTATACTTATTGAGACCCCTTTTTTCTGATGTAATTTTTTCTTCTTCAATGGGTATTTGAGTTTACAGATTAAAGCTTTTAATTATAGCCCAGTAATAGAATTAACCAGAAGAACCGAACTGAAATAATTTTGTTAATTCAGTTCGGTATCTAATACAGTTCAGTTGCTGTTCGGTTTTGATAAAACATTTAATTTTGGTTTTGATCTAATTAACACAGCACTGAATAATTGCACACCCCTTCCGCGTTACCACTGTTAATCCTCACTCTAACTCTTGGAAACGCGGTGGAAGTTGGCACTGTGGGCCTGAAAGCAGAGTAACTCTTAGTGCTTGTTTGGTAACTCTTAATAATGATTTTATAAACATTTTTTCATAAGTCGAGATAGAATTTCTTGAGAAATTCACGTATGAATTTGGTTTGTCATATTATTTGTAGTCTAATCCATTAAACTACAACAACCCAACTAACATTAATCCTAGTTGGTTGCTCATGAATTTCATTTTTTTTATTTTTCTTAAAAAATTCGAACCTCTTAATTAAGATTTCACAAGTAAGGAAAAAGTAAATGTTGTGAAATCTTTTAATTTTATTAATATTTCAGTTAATATTTAGGAGGTGCCAAATCATCTCATGATTTGTTATATTTTAATTGGATAAACAAAAAATGACATGGCAAATCAGGTTCATATAAAATTTCTCAAACTTTTCTCACATACTTACCTCATATTCCCTCTGGTCCTATTTATAAGCAACTTTTTCTCTCATAAGGCTGGTCCCTTTTATAATCAACTTTCACTTTTTGTTTGAAAATGTAAACTTCTTTTTCCTATTTTACCCTTATTAAATACTTATGCTCGCTCATATCTTATACTCATTATCTCTTTTTTATCTATTCTCTTTCCTATACTTTTTTTATAAATAGGGGTATATATGGAAAAAAATATGGTATTTTTGACACACTTATTGCTATTAACTACTAGTTCGTTTTACACAATCAAAGAGAAATTGCTTATACATAGGACCGGATGGAGTAAATTGTAAAAACATTTCTAAAAAAGCAAAACAAACAACCACGTGCCAAGGATGAACTTGGTAAGGCTGCTTTAGAGATAAACAGGATGGTTGCTGTGCGTACCATAGAGAAGCTCGTGAGCTGTCATGTGTGTGTTCGGATTAGCTTTTGGAGAATATTTTTTACAGTTTATGAGATAAGTATGTGAGAGGAGTTTTGTCTCAATTTGCGGAAAAGTGCTTATGAAACCATGATTTTGGGGGGTAGGCGAACACACACCGTCTTGGGTCAAAAACCCTAGGCTGCTAATAAAGGATAGATGGAATGGCCAATAATGCATTAGTTACAAGTGGTTCGTCGTGGCTTAATGTGTACGGTAATGATTATGGGTGGGGTAAGCGGTGGCGGTCCGGAGTAGCGCCAAGAACAAGAACTACGGGAAAATTACTGTGTTTGCCGGAGCAGAGAATGGTAGCATTGATTTGGAAGTTTCCCTATCTTATGAAACTTTCGAGGCTATGGCAAAGGACCTTGAGTTTATGGATGTTGTCTCTGTTGCTTCCTATGATTAACTAGTCATTATTAATTAGATTAATTAAAGCTCATTTAGTTTCATCCTTCTGTTTGAATAATACTCTCTGTTTGTTTCGACCATACTGGCAATCGAATTAGTTATTGTACTGTCCTCGGTATCCTTTAGACTGTGTTTGGTTGAAAGTTTTGTTAGGTTAGGTTGGGTTGGAGATTAAAAATGGGTGTTTAGTTGGAAGAACGTTAGGTGAGGGGTGAGAGAAGTTTTTATCTTTTAGTGGTAACCTTACCCCTCTTATAAAAGTATAAAACCTCTAAATTTGAGGGTTTTTCTAGGTTAGAGAATATTTATATCCCACTTTAACTAAATTATCCATGACATTTTTTCATATTTCCACCACTGCCCTTGTCTGCCTGTAGAATAGACGCACCAATCGTCATTGCCTCAATAAGCCTTCCTTCTTCGCTGGCCTCTCTCTCTCCCCACACATTTCAATTCTCATGGCACAGATATGCTCCTTCACTTCCCTCATGTTCCCTTCCTCTCTTCAGACCTTGTCTCCAGGTTCGCCTTCGCTCCTGTAAGTCCTACCTTAGGTCGGTTTGTTCTGTATTCGATCCTAATGTTTATTGAGTTGACTGAGTTGCTCGAAATTGTTCTTTGAGGATTTCAGAAGACCAATCGATGTCTTGAAATGCTTAGACTTCAATATTTGAATATAACACACGTTTTGGGCAGAGTTAGAGTTGAGGAAATAGGTGAAGATTGTTATGTCGTCGCTGCTGAAGACACAATTTTGCTTGGATGAATTCATTACAGATTTTTCTTTTATTTTGTAGTGATTCTTAAATCTTAAAATGATAAATGTGTGAAAGAAGTGTATATAATTGTTGGAATATAACAACAACAACAACAAAGCCTTTATCCCACTAGGTGGGGTCGGCTACATGGATCGCACGACTCCATTGTGCTCAATTGAAAACCATATTTTTCGGTATATTATTAATCAAAAGGTCTTTCTTTATGACTTCATTAAGCGTACGCTTTGGCCTTCCGCGACCTCGTTTTACAGGACTCCATATGGCTTGATCCACCCTCCTCACCGGTGCATTCAACGGCCTTCGTTGAACATGTCCAAACCACCACAAATAACTTCCTACCATTTTTCCTTCAATAGAGGCCACTCCAACTCGTTCACGTATGTGATTATTACGAATCTTATATTTTCTTGTATGACCACACATCCATCTCAACATTCTCATCTCGGCCACCCCCATTTTATGCTCATGTAATCCTTTTAAAGCCCAACACTCACTACTAGAGCCTAGAATACGGGCCGGCCCGTTTGCTAAAAAGTACCATATTTTTTAGGCCCGCGGCCCTACAAGGCTGGCCTTTTACGGGCTCGGGCCTAAACGGGCTTAAATTCATTTTAATTCTAAAAAATTTCTTTTTCAAGTTTTACAATTTATTTATTATTTTTCTTTAAATTGAGATACATTATTTTTAAAACTCATAAATTTTTAGTTAAAATAATAATCTAAGGTCTAAATTAGCCTTTTTTTTAAAGTTTAAATTAATAAACCATTGTAGAAAATAAAATAAATCAAACAATTAATAAGTGTTTGCCTGTTATTAATACTCTATTAGATACTTAGGTGTCTCTCATATTGATAATTTGATATAATAATATTATATTTATTAATTTATTTTAAAAAAATATTAAACGGATCTAAACTGTAGGGCCGGCCCTTTTAGGCCTGCTTCCCTTTTTAACCTTTAAATTATATACCCGGCCCTTGAAGGGCTCGGGCCTAAACGGGCTAGCCCGAATTCCCGGCTCTACTCACTATCATAAAGCATTGCTGGTCTTATAGCAATGCGGTAGAACTTCCCTTTTACCTTATTAGGTACTTTTCGATCACAAATAACTCCAGTAGTTTTTCTCCATTTACACCATCCAGCTTGAATTTTATGATTGACATCCCCATCAATTTCACCATCTTGTTGTATAATTGATCCCAAATACCGAAATTTTGTCACTTGCGGAATGACTTGCCCTCCCAATTTAACTTCCACTTCATTTCGACCTTATCTCTTATTATACTTACAATGCATATATTCAGTTTTGCTCCTACTCGGACGAAAACCCTTCACTTCCAAAGTCCGTCTCCACATCTCAAGTTTAGAATTAATTTTCTCCCTGGATTCAACCAACATAACTATATCATCCGTAAAAACCATAGATTTAGGGATCTCCTCTCTTATAGGCTCAGTTAGAACATCTACCACTAGGTTAAACAAATAAGGGTTCAAAGATGATCCCTGATGTAGGTCAATCCTTATAGGAAAGTCCTTTGTTACACCTCCAGGCGTTCTAACATTGGTTGTAACCCCCTCATACATGTCCTGAATGACTTTGATATATGCAAACCGCACCCCCTTCTTTTCCAAGGCTTTCCATAGTATATCTCTTGGCATACGGTCATATGCTTTTTCCAAAACAATGAAAACCATATGCAAATCTCTTCCTTTGCTCCTATACTTCTCCATACACCCCCTTAATAAACAAATCGCTTCTGTTGTAGACCTTCCTGACATGAATCCAAATTTATTTTCAGCAATTTCAGTCTCCAACTTCAACCGGCGTTCAATCACCTTTTTCCATAATTTCATTGTATGACTCATAAGCTTAATTCCTCTATAGTTTGCACAATTTTGAATATAATTGTTGGAATAATTATTTTATAAATAATAATTATTAATAAATATATTGTAAAAGAAGAAGGAAAATATGTAGAGGGGTATTTTTGTCCATTTATAATTAACTCCCCTGATCTAACCTTTTGAACCATACAAGATACCAAATCTCCTATACCCTCTTCTTAAACCAAACAATATTATAACCTCCTCTAACCTAACTTAAATAAACCTCACCTAACCTAACTTCCGTTAAACCAAACATAACCTTAATCTATAAAATCAGTGGTTTGTTTTTGTCGTGAAAAATGAGTTACTATATGTTCTTTGACAACGAGACAATAAATTGTCCTAAGAAATATAAAGAACAGTAAAGTTAATCACCATATATAGACAATAGTAGTAATTTTTATTAAATAACTCTTAAAACTATAAGTTTATGTAATAATAATGAAATTGCCATAAAAAATTATATATTTTTAGACAAGGAATTAAGCCTTCTTTTGGTGTGGCGATGTGACTGGAGAAGCATTCGCCACTAATTACATATTATGTATTTATGTATGTATGTATAAGATTACTTTGTCTTCACTATTTTTTTACTTTAAATGCTATATTTTTATTTTTTGAAATAAAAATGAAAAATATTTCATTCATAGTCTTTCTTTTCATTTTGTTGTTGATTGCTTGATCCTGATTCAATTTTTTTTTTCTGGGTATCTGTTTGCAAGGACATTTGTATTTATCTGTCTATGATGTGCTGTATTTTCTTTTTCTCTTTTTTCCTTTTTGGATCAGAATATTGCATTTCTTTATTAATGTTAAATGGTTAAATTATGCAAAACCCCCATAAATTTTGAGTCAATCTGCATATAACACTCTGATATTTCAAAGTTTAAATTTAACCCCTCTGACATTTAATTTTTTAACTATTAACCTCATGCCGTTAAGAAACCATTATCTTTTTTATGGAAAATGCCACATAAAATTATGAAATGATACGTGGTATCCTACGTGAGATCTTGTGTAAATTACTAATTCATAAAATCCCCCAAACTTTGAACAGTTGTAGATAACCCCTCTGAGTTTTGATCGGTTACAAATAACTCTTGACATTTTAAAATTTAAATTTAAATCCCTTCAAATTTTAATTTATAATGTTAAACCACATACCATTACTTTTTATCATTTTAAAAAGTTTATTAAGATTTTTACTATCATTTTGTCAATTAAAATACTAGTATAGTTCTTTGAGAAAATTCCATATAAAGCTATTTTCTCTTTTTTCCTTTTTGGATCAGAATATTGCATTTCTTTATTAATGTTAAATGGTTAAATTATGCAAAACCCCCATAAATTTTGAGTCAATCTGCATATAACACTCTGATATTTCAAAGTTTAAATTTAACCCCTCTGACATTTAATTTTTTAACTATTAACCTCATGCTGTTAAGAAACCATTATCTTTTTTATGGAAAATGCCACATAAAATTATGAAATGATACGTGGTATCCTACGTGAGATCTTGTGTAAATAACTAATTCATAAAATCCCCCAAACTTTGAACAGTTGTAGATAACCCCTCTGAGTTTTGATCGGTTACAAATAACTCTTGACATTTTAAAATTTAAATTTAAATCCCTTCAAATTTTAATTTATAATGTTAAACCACGTACCATTACTTTTTATCATTTTAAAAAATTTATTAAGATTTTTACTATCATTTGTCAATTAAAATACTAGTATAGTTCTTTGAGAAAATTCCATATAAAGCTATTTAAAATAGGACAATTCCAAATCAGGTTGATAAATTTAACAAATCTCTAATTGAGTCATCAACCTAATTTAGGATTTCAAAATGTGAGTAGAATGACTTTAATGTCCTCTCCTCCTCTTTAAAAAGTTTCATTATTTTATAACTTATGTTTTTCTATCCATATATATATCAACTTTAATATTTAATAAAATAAAATATGATTTATCTATAGTTTAAATATATTAATTACCATTGTAAGAACAAAAGCTTACAATATTTTGAAGCAAGGAGTTCATTTTATTAACACAGACAAATTTTTCAAAAAAAAAAGAATATATATGTCACAATAAAAAAATTTAAATAAATATATTAATTATAAATTTTACTATATTTATTTCATATATAAAGTTTTTTTTGGAAAGTTCTATATTTCAATAAGCATTTTATGAAATTTTAAGTGTATTTAATATTTTAATCTAAAATATCCTTAGAAATATATCAAAGTTTCTCGTCTTTCTAATAGAAGTGAATAATTCATATTAATAATTTATACTAAAAAAGTGAAATATTAACTAAATTATTTTCAATAAATTCACATTTATGCATTAGGGAAAATTATTTAGAGTTTGTTTAGATTAATGTTGGTAAAAGTAGTTTTTATTTCAATTGATTTTTGCAAATTGAAGTTGGAGAGTATTATCCTTTCCTTTTTCTTTTTCCTCACTTGATAAAAATAAAAATAACTACATTATTTTTATAAGAAAACTAAAATTTTTTTAATTTTTTTTATCTTTGATATTAATTCAATGATTTTTGGTTGAAAAAATCAATTTTTTTGATTGATTTTTAATATCAATTAAATGATTTTTAGTTGGTATGTATCATGGTTCTTTTTTTTTTCTTGAATTATTTTTTATGATCCTTTTAGAGCATAAAAAATTCCTTTGATTTAGAAAAGTTATATTTTGTTTGATTATATATTAATGTTGATATATATAGAGCAATAAAGTCATATAGCAATAAAACTCTTTTAAGAGGGGAGAGAAGAAAGGGGAGGGCGTTAAAGTTATTTTACCCATATTTTAAAATCCTAAATTAGATCAATAACTTAATTAAGGATTTGTTAAATTTATCAACCTCATTTAAAATTTTCCTATTTTAAGTAGCTTTATATGAAATTTTCCCTAGTTCTTTTGTATGGCAGAAATTAGAAGAATACTATTTAGAAAAATATAAAAATAAACATTGAACCTCTGATTCTAGATAAAATATGCATTACTAATAAAAAAATTAATGAGGGTAAAAGTTATCCTCTAACACAAATATAATGTTTACTATCAATGTTCAATCATCAAAATATATTTAACATAAATGATGACATTTTTATACTATCAGTGTTCAATGCTGCCAATAAAATAAGAAATTTTTTTTTTGCCTTCAATAAAATAAGTAAATGTTATATAAATGATGGAATTTTTAATTTTATATTTTTTAAGTACTATTCTTCTAGTTTTTACCATGCAAGAAAACTATTTTAATTGTATATTTTTTAAGTACTATTCTTCTAGTTTTTACCATGCAAGAAAACTATTTTAATTGAGAAATGATTGTAAAAAATTTAATAAATTTTTTAAAATGATAAAAATAACAACATTGGGTTTAATATTATAAGTCAAAATTTTAAGGGAGTTAAATTTAAATTTTGAAATATTAAGGGGGTTATTTGCAACTGTTCAAAGTTTAGGGAGGTTTTATAAAATTAGTAATTTACACAAGATGCCGTGTATGATATCATATGTCATTTCATCATCTGACGTGACAATTTTTGTTAAAAAGATAACGGTTACTTAACTGTAAAGGGTTAAGAGTTAAAAAATAAAAGATCAGGAGAATTAAATTTAAACTTTAAAATATCAGGGGGTTATATGCAACTAACTTAAAATTCAGGGGATTTTTGTATAATTTAGCCAATTTAAATTGATGAGCATTTGGTTTGTGGCAAACCCTTCCACCCTGCTCCTCCTAGGCCCCTACGACGCCACCCCATATTCGTGCAATATTTTTTATATATAAAAAAAATGATACTCCCTCCAATCCTTAATATAACTATTCGGATTTTTAATATAAAATATATTTACCTAATTTATTTATATTAGGAAAGTTAGTTAACTAAGTTAATATAAGATGTATTTTTAAAAACACTCTAGTCATTCCCTCTCTTTCTCACCTTGATTATTGTTAAGGAAGCATCATAATAGGTAAATGAGAAAAATAGACAAATATGAAAACTATGTATTATATTTAGGATTAATATTAACTTTCTAAATATGTCTTATATTAAGAACCAGAGAGAGTACATATTTACCTAATTTAATTGATTGAATTAAGAAAGTTAATTAAGTTGTGTTGACTCTTAGAAATTCATAATATTCCAACACATTTTCTTCTTCTTTTCACTACTTTTGGGGTTCAAAATGTACATTGAAAGAAGTGTATAGAAGAAATTGTGCATATCAAAGTATAAAGCAAAAAATCAAATAAATTCTTGTTATATTTATAATTCAATTGAGAATTTATAAATCCTCTCTTTTGTAGGAGGATGAAGACAAGTGTTGAAGCCCTATAAGAACCAAGAAACAAGGAAAGAGCAAAGGAGATGAAGCAGTGCAAAGATAGAAAGAGCTTATGCAACTTACCTCAGCAAGCTGACCAACCGGCCGTGGCAAGTAATCTTCGTATGCTTTCTGTGTAACTGGCCACAGCAAGTTGACAAACTTACTGTAGCAAGTTAAGAATCTGAAGGAAAATTGACTCTCTGTGTAACTAGCTATGGCAAGTTGACAGACTTGCTGTAGCAAGTCTTGAAAAAGTGCAGCTGCATGTTTTGATGTCAGAAGCAAAAAAACACTATTTAACCTAGGGAAGAGCACCGAAAACAAAAAGTCTACACTCTAGGAAGTTGGAGCACGCAAGGAAAAAGCTTGGGAGAGAGATTTGGAGTATTTTGGAGGCTTGGGTGCTCTTCTTAAAGGAGATTTTGGGATTTCCACCTTGGTTCTTCTTCTTTTCTCCTCTTTTTCCACTTAGCTTCTTATGTATTCAGTAACTATGTGTAGCATTTCTTTATATTTGAACATGAGTAGCCAGAACTCTAAATTAGGATTACTTTTACCCATTGTATGGATTGAAACTATTGGATTATTTTGCTTTTGTTGGTTAATGAGTATATATGTTGATTTTTCTTTGAGCTTAATGCTATCTTGTACTTGATCATCACATGATTAGAGTTGTTCAATTGGAAGATGCTTGAGAGAGCAATTTTGATTGTAGAACTTAAGAAAAATCATGCTAGACTTGAAGTTTAAGGATTAAATGGATGGTTTGTTGTTAGAATAGAGATATATCTAACAACTTAGCATAGTCAAGTGAAGGCTTGCTCTGGAAAGATGATTTTCATTAATTGTAAACAAGAGATTGAATATTTTTAATGAAGATTAAAAACCAATCTTAACTTGAGAGAGCTTGGTTGATGATTTTAGGATCTTCGACTAGCATATAGACTCATTTAACTAACATAAGTGAATATTTGCATAGTTTCATGAAATATAATAGGGAAGAAGTAATTTTAAATTTATATCTCTTGAAGTTAAACCCAATTTCTCAATTTTCCACTGTTTTGCTTTGTTAGTTTTATCAAAAGTCTTTATTTAGCTTGATCAAATCTAAATGATTCCATTCAACCTAATTAAGAATATAGTTAAATTAGTTAACTCGTTTTTGTCATAATCCTTGTGGTTCGACACTTATTTCTCACTATTTTATTACTTGTGACCCGTACGCTTGCGAAAGCTAAACGACGAACAAGTTGATTAATATAATATGTATTTTGTAAAATAGCATAGTCATTTTCCTTTTTTTTTTATAAAAAGACAAAATGAAATTAAAACAACCAAAGTTTATAAGTTACATATAGACAAAACTAGTGACTTCCTCGTGTGATGCACGGAAAAATTAAGTATAATTGTTTAAAATCCTTATTTGAGTGCATAAAATAATGTATGTACTATTAATCGCTGCATGCATATTAATCTGAAGATATATTAGACCATATAAATTTTTTGTATTTAAGATACCCAATTTTGCATCTTAAAATATGTTCAAAAGTCAGTGAAGGAACAAAACATTTGAGGATAAAAATGAGCGTAGAATAAAACTGAAACAGTGCAAAGCCATTAGCAGCATAAGTCTTCATATATATTGTTAACATCACGAGACCCAGAAGTTTTGATAGCTGGATGAAAGACATGATGGATTCTTGTTGCTTGGAAAAAAAACCCTAATTTAAGTTACTGTCAAACCGAACAAGTAGAATGAGAATTTAAAATTCTGAAATAATCAATACAAGGTGTATGGGTTACAAGTGCTTACCATGACCTATTATATGATATTCTAAAATATCTCCTTGTACACCACATTTGATGTTCCACTGGTGGGCTTATTTTTTGAGTCAATTATCAAAATTTTTAGACCATCCATTCGTTTGACCCTTAACAAATCAACATATAATTGGTCATGAGTGAAAACGGGTTCTGAAAGAAACAACCTAACATTTGACATTGATTGTTCTTTACTTTTGTTAATTGTCATGGCAGGAAACTATCTCCTTGTCAATGTGAATAGCAACTTACACTTAGAAGGATAATTCATATCCATACGATGCATCAGTATTTCTTGGCCAGCACTTGTTCCATTTAATGCAATGGCCTTCATTCTTGTTCCATTCACTAAACTTGCTGCTTGGTCTATATTTCTCATTAACATTATTGGGACCCCAACTTTTAAAATTAACCTATGAGAGGGAGGTCCAGAACACATAATAGTATTTAGGAACTCTGGAGTGTATAGTTCATGGAATGCCATGTTGTCCTGATCAGTTGCACTTACTGTGTCTAAACTCAAGTATTCCACTGGATCACCATCAGTCATTGAGCCCGTAGTTTCATTTATCTGATCAACCACTTCTAAAGTTGGTGTTAAAATTGCCCTGCTTGTAAGGTAGTCTGGATCAAACAACTTGTTTATGAGATCTGGATATGTTGATGAAATTATCTCCATCAATGGATTGTCACATTGCATTATTAGCAATTCAGGAGGAAATTCTATGGTAGTAATTCCATCATGCGGAAGTCCAATCTCACCACCTCCAATATTTAGTAACCATTCTGAGAGAGTCTTTATTTTTTCCTGCTCTTATATTCCAGCACAAGAGGACAAACACATGTTCCTTTTACATTCAGACCATAAGGATGAATAAATGATTGAGGCATTTACTATTTCAGCTCTACCCCCTATGGAATGAATGGTAGTATTTGTCTAAAGTCATCACCCATTATGACACTTTCCCAAATGGCTTGTCAGATTTCATTATGTCCTTGAACATTCGATCAACAGCTTTTACGCAATAACGCCTCACCATTAGAGCTCCGTCCCATATGATATGATGAGTTTTGCAGATTTAATTAGATTGCACAACGCTAAGTTGTGTGTGATGTTGCAAGTGGAGTCTTCGTTGATCTCCCTCGGTATTGCAAATCTCGAATGTGCCGTCCTTCCTAATGGTAGAAGTGTAGCAGTTATTCCACTTGATGCAATGTTAACGACAATCCCGCAACAGCTCAAATTGCAGCAGTGAGGGAATTCCACAAGAAGGTTTTACCAATACCACCAAATCCATACACAAAAAAGAACTCGCCACTTGATGCTTTAACGGCACTTAATATTTCTTCATAAATATCCCTCTGCTCTGCAATTAGAGATTCTTTCAATATGCTTGATTGTGATGCATAATCGGTACGGTCATAATTCAATTCTTGGAGGACTAAATGGTGTCGAATAGATCAAAACATGATTGGTAGTCTCCAAGAATCTTTCCATTTTTCTGCATCAGCTTTTCGATTTCAACCTATCCTGCTTCAATCCTGTCTGAGTCTGTTATACTGTTTCCTGAAAAAATATGTTCGACTAATGATAAATGCAGTTATAATAAACAGAAAGATCAGGAGTAAGGGAAAAAACTGAATAGATCTTCGACAAAGATAATGGATAGATGGTTTATTAGTCTATTATTGAGGGAACATTAATAGGATTAGTTAGGAAGATATTGATAATATGTATGTCTTATATTTAGGATTAAGATTAACTTCTCAAATATATACTCATCTGATCCTCAATATAAGACATATTTAAGGAGTTGATCTTGATCTTAAATATAAGACAATTTTCATATTTGTCAATCTTTTCCTAATTGATGCTCCCTCAACAATAATCAAGGAGGAGAGGGAATAGGGGAATTAATGAAGATGGTTAGGGTGTTTTAGAAAATACATATCATATTAACTAATTCAAATAACTTTGTTAATCTAATCAACTTAACTAAATATGTCTTATCTTAAAGACCAGAGGAGTATCATATTAAGGACTTGAGGGGTACTACCAATACAGTATAAAAGAAGTAGGGAAAATTAATGTTTTGGTCTCTGTAGTTTTGACAGGGTTGTAACTCAATCCCTACACTTTAACTCAGTGTAACCTAGTCCCTATAGTTTTGACTTGATTGTAACCTAATTCCTAAACTTTGACTCACTGCAACTCGGTCCCTATAGAAGGACTATATTATAAAATGGTTAAAACTATAGGGACCGAGTTGCAGTGAGTCAAAGTTCAAGGACTGTGTTACAATCGATTCAAAACTATAGGGATTGAATTGCACTGAGTCAAATATTAGGGACTAAGTTACAATCTAGTCAAAACTACTGGGACCAAAAAATTAATTTTCCCTTGAGTAAAGCAAAAGCAGAGAATGCTAATATATACATAAAATATTTATTTGTGTATCAAATACAATGTCTACATGGGGGAGGAAAATGAATTAAATGTGGTAGAACAGTAGGCTAGGATGAACAATTGGAAGCAAGGAATTAGTGAGCCGTCACGTCGTGATCCTGACATGCATCAGGTAATAGGATCTACCAAATGCTATATGCGTCCAGATATGGTTGTGTGTTTTCTTGAAAGATATATGGCATGTTTCAATATCATCATCATCAATTCTCTCTCACTACTAGGGTGAGCTTTTCTCTCCGTACGGTGGAGGCGATTCCACCACTCTTAGGGTGTTTCTTCATTTTCTTAGCCCCTGTTCTGTGCTAAAATTGCTACCACCCACTATGGTAGCATAAATTGAGTGATCTTGTAATTGTTTGTTACGATTAAAAGATTGGCAATGAAGAGATATTGCGACTCTGGTCGCTTCCCAGTGAGGTTGAGTATTTTGAAAGAAGAGTAGATTTTGTGATGGATGGAGGGCAGAGCTCTTCTGCTGCTTCTTGGAAAACTGTAATCCTGGAAAGAAGTTCAACGGTGAAGTCTGATGGAGCCTTGATAAGAAGGATCAAAACTTTGAAGGAGCTGAACCGTAACACAGTGTTAACAATGGTACAAAAAGGATGGCAACTGAAGGCTGAGGTAGAAATCTTGGACATGGATAAGAACGTATTTGTCTTCCAATTCTCAGATCAGACAGACTATATGAAGGTTTTACGAGGTTGTCCATGGGCGATCCAATCACATTTACTGAACCTTCAACTATGGGACGATGAAATGGTGTATAGGGAAGTAAACTTTGATAAATGCCCTTTCTAGGTACAATTCCATGGGTTACCTTTTGGGTATATGAATTATTCTAATGCCATCAAACTAGGTTCATTGGTGGGAGAAGTTGTTATGGTAGAAAATCCCTGCAAGAACAATGGTTTATTGTGAAATTTCCTTAAAGCTAGGGTCCTGCTTGATATTACAAATCCCTTAATGATTGGATTCTGGGTTTCTCGAGAAGCTAAAGACGATACATGGACTGAAATAAAATATGAAAGACTCCCAATGGTCTGCTATAGGTGTCGGAAAATTGGCCATGAACAGAGGCTATGTTCAAACTCTAAAAACACAGTGGATGGGGAAGCTGCATACGGAAGCCATCTAAAAGGAACAACCCCGAGATTTATGGAGGAAATTCTGAAGGCGGTGAAGGATGGTTGGTGTGAATGGAAAGTGGAAACAGAGACCTTTTACGATGGCATGTAGTCTCACATTTGAAGAGGAGTGTGGATCTGACATATCTTTACAGGGTAGTGAAAAAAATTTAGGGTGACCGGTCTTGGTCCCCTGTCCTGGTCCCGAGTCCCATAGGTCTCGGTCTCGGCCGAGATGGGAAATTCCCGGGATTAAAATGTTCGGGACCGGGACCGGACAACCGGGACCGAGATGCTTTGAACACCCCTAGTTCAAGCCTTCTTCAAGGGGGAGAGTGAACTCAGTCAACTCAATAACACGAATATAATGCTCATTCCCAAGGTTGAGAAGGCGGAAATGATTTCTAAATTTAGGCCAATAGGCCTATGCAATTTCTCCTACAAGATTATCTCTAAAATACTAGCCAATCGATTGAAATCGACACTACAAAAATGCATCTCGGATACTCAAGGAGCTTTTGTGGCTGGGCGTCTCATCCACGATAACATAATTGTTGCATATGAGCCATTTCATTACCTTCGAAGAAAGAAGTCAGGTAACAAACATGAATTTGCTTTAAAGATGGACATGAGTAAAGCCTATGATCATATTGAATAGGATTTTCTAAAAGTTGTGATGAAGAGACTTGAATTCTATGAGAGGTGGGTGAATCTTATTATGGCTTGTGTGTCTTCAGTCCATATGAATATTTGTTTATCTAGTAGGACTATTAGTTCCTTCACCCCAGGTAGAGGATTACGGCAAAGGGAACCCCTTTCCCCATATTTCTTTATCTTAGTTGCAGAAGTGTTATCTAGAATGCTTACAAAAGAGATCAATAATAACATATTACAGGGGATAAATCTTTCGAACCAAGGCCCTACTCTATCCCACACTTTCTTTACTGATGACTCTTCTCTTTTCTTCATGAAAGTTGACCTTGGTAACTACAGAAGACTTGCACAAATACTGGATATATACTGGACAGCCTAAGGACAACTAGCAAATTTAACTAAGTTAGGATTGATATATTCTCACAAAACACCCCTGTTGGTGTTAAGGAACATGTCAGTCAAATTCTAGGTATCCTCATTTCAGAGAACCTGAGTAAATATCTAGGCATTTCCAATGTGTGGAGAAAGCCTAAGCAACAAACTCTTACCTATGTCAAAGAGAAAGTGGGGAAGAAAGTTCAAAGATGGAAGAGAAACCTATTATCCTTTGATGGACAAGAAACGATGATGAAAGCAGTAGTGAATGCTATCTTAATATATCCAATGACATGCTTCAAGTTTCTAACTAAAGCATGTGCAGATCTAGACAGATTAATCTCCAACTTTTGGTAAGGAGAGACCGAAATTGGAGGTAACATATATTGGAAATCTTGAGCTTTTATGAAAACACCAAAATCCAAAGGGGGAATGGGTTTCAAAGATTTTATTGCTCTAAATGATGCCCTCCTTGCCAAAACTGCATGGCAACTCACTCAAGAGGAAAACTCCCTATGGTTCAAAGTATTGGAAGGTATATACTTTCCAAATGGCATATTCATGACTGCACAAAAAGGTTATAGAGCATCTTGGATTTGGTCAAGCATCTTAACGGGTCAGGAAATGCTGAAATAGCACTGTCACTGGTTAATTGGAGATGGCAAATCTATCAATGTATGGCTAGATTATTGGATTTTGGGGCTGCTAGGTATCTTGCTGCAAACTCATTTGAATATTGAATTTGTTTCTGACATGTATGTGAATTCCCTTATAATGGATGGATACTGGGATACCCCCCTAATCAATGATATTGTCCCAAAGGAGGTCACACCCCTTATCCAGGAAATTAAACTTAGCCACCCAAGACATAAGGATAAATTGATATGGTCCTATGCCAAAAATGGTATATATACTGTTAAGCTAGGCTACAAGAGTCAGTTATTGAAATGGAATTGCATTAATACTTGGCCAAGTGTTTCAAGATCAATACTAACTGAATTTTAGTCAAGATTATGTGGGATTAAAACTGTTCCCCGAATTCTTCACTTCCTATGGAGATGCTGTAACAATGTTGTAGCAACTAGAAATGCCCTATTTTTTCAACGTAACTCTATTAATCCTCTTTGTCCTATCTGTCTGATTGAACCAGAAACCCTTGAACATCTCTTCCTCTGATGTCCTTGGGTTAGAGGAATCTGGTTTGGAAGTGTAATAACCATGCGTGTTGATCAGTATATCACAAGCTCCTTTATGACCTGGTTCACTGAGTTGCTGTGCACAAATGAAGATCTGGATCAGAAGGGTATAATGCTAGTAGTATGGTTTCTATGGTTTATCTGGAAGGAAAGGAATAAGGTAGTTTTCCACCACAAAGACCCCAACCCAAGATCAGTCATTGAACGAACTTCGAGGGTAGTAAATGAATTTCTTCAGGTAACATCAACGCAAAAGCCCACAAGATTAGAACCTCCCATCAACTATCCCGTTAGATGGCAAGCTCCACCTGGAGAATGGTTAAAAATAAATTGTGATAGTTCCTTTCAACCCAAAGATAACTCTGCAGCTATTGGCTTGGTGTGCCGTGACAAGGAAAGAGCTTTTATTTGGGGCTTTGGAGAACAGGTTCATACTGATTCTCCCTTCTTCACTAAACTGCTTGCTGTCAGAAAAGCTCTATTGGTAGGCTTAGAGCTAAACATATCAAAAGTGATCATTGAAACTGATAACCAGGATTTATATATGTGCCTATCCTCAGGCAACTTCTCATGGAGTAAATGGCGTGGTCTATACTATCTCGACAAAACTCTGGATGCAGCAAAATCATGTTAGGATCTCTCCTTTTCCTTTATGACTTGAGAAGGAAATATTGCTGCTGATCATCTAGCAGTCTGTTTTCGAAAGAAGGTGTACTCTACGGGGTGGGTCTCTGTACCAGCACCTTCTATGCTACCCATACTATCGCGTGGTGCTGCTGAAGTTGGAGTCTCCTCGTCTAATTGTGGCAACGAGCACGAAGAACAAGACCGTGAAGGGATCAACTGAAAAGCATTACGTGGAATCGACTTATTTAATTGCTTTTGATTGCATACTTTTAGTTTTTGTCTTTTCTGTTATCGATGAACTAGTCTGTTATTACTCGTTTATGCATTAATGAAAAAGTAATATTCCAGGTCAAAAAAAAATATCATCATCATCATATATATATAACGCATCATTGTACTGGAGATGTCGTACGTGGTTGTGATATTATTTGTCGGCGTTCGAGTGAGATGCATCTAGATTTGGGAATCAGGGTCGGCCCTTGACAGGTCAGGGCCGGCCCTAAAGGGCTTAGGGTCAGGAAAATTACAGTTTTTCAAGGCCCGGCCCGAGAGCATCAAAGCCAAGGCCGGCCCGCAAGGCCAGGAAGTCCTTTTCACAATATTTAACTATTTTTCCTGCGTATTTTCCTCATAGAGATATAATTAGTAAATAATAACGATTAAAGTTCTAATTTAATACATAAATGTTGTCAACATTAAGGTTTAAATAACACGTCTCTTACAACAAACAAACACAGTTACTAATGTATAATCAAAGGTAAAACAATGTCCATAAGTAACTCACACAAAGGCCAAAGTATAAGAAGGCAAGAAGCTAAATACTTTAACCTCTAAACAACATGAGTATGACGACTATCATTTTCACCTTCTTCGCCACTATCATCAATTTCAAGGATATTTGATTGTATTTCACTTTGAGTAGTAGGTTCAAGTAGTTAAATAATCACAACTTCCATAAAAAATCATACTCTATGAAGCAGAATAGTATATAATATGATTTTATTCTAAATAGGCAGAACAATATACTCAAAAATCATACTCAAAAATCATAATATGATTCAATTAGACAAAACAATATACTCAAAAATCATACTCTATACAATATGAGGACAGAGTGACATATAGATTCAATAAGGCAATTCAAAAATGTAATATGATTCCTTTCCAAGCAAAAAAAATAAAAAATAAACGGGCTTAAAGGGCCGGCCCTTTTAAGCCCGACTTCCTTTTGAGGCTACAATTTACAAGCTCGGCCCTTAAAGGGCCAGGGCCTAAAAGGGCCGGCCCGATGGACTTAGCCCGTTTTTCCGGCTCTAAATGCATCACGTTCGTACGTTTTGCATGAAATAATCAAATTAATATTTGGCTGATGATATTGTCCTCATCAGGAATTGTCCCAACACCTCATAAAATTAAAGTTCGAAAAAGACTATGATAGGGACCAGTAGATTGAGTTCCAGAAAATACTGAATAACTCAGGATTTGATTAATAAAACACTTGAAGGGAGAGAGGTATCACTGGTAAAAATACTAAATACCACTGTTTCTCATGGCTTTGCTTAAATAATTCAAATCAATTTTTGATTAGTTTAAATATATTTATGCGTTTTTTAAATTTTGATCCGATAATAATGAATGGAACGGAGGGAAAGGGGGGAAAACAGAGACACCCTGTCTCATAGTATTATCTCTGTCCTTAACAAAATTAAATAAAAATAAAATACCCCAATACATTAAAAAAAACTATAAAATTATTGATTCCATACAGATATCCATCACTTCACAGCACAAGGTACCGGTTTCACGTAGGGTGAACAAATCAGAACTCAAACGAAAAACTGAACCCAAATTGGTTTTTTGAGACTCTACCAATAGTTGAAAAGAAAAGAAATCAATCCGCTGTATGGAACGCAATTACAACAGTCTGGGACTCATTCAAGACAGCAGTGGGTAAAAAGCTAAAAAGCGGGCGTACAACAAATGCCTGGTTGGATTTATGGACAAGCCTTGATCAGCCCCTCTTATTCTATGTTGACCGTAACCACGCCTTATTAAACCCTGAAGAAACTGTTCGCAATTTTGTCGATTCAGATGGGGAGTGGGACCTGCATAGATGGGAAATGTTTTACCTTGGTGGGCTGTGGAACGGATCAAGGAAGTTCCCCCTCCTTCCCAATCGGGTGACGACAAATTCTGGTGGAGGAAATCCTCTGATGGAAATTTCAGCGTCAAATCTGCTTATTCCATGATCTACTCGTCGTTTGAAGAATCCCCCGATCATTTCTGGCAACGTATCTGGAGATGGCCTATTCCGGAGAAAGTTAAATTCTTTATGTGGCAACTGTTCCAGGAAAGAGTTCCTACGAACTCCGTTCGCGCTAGGAGAGATGCGAGGATAAACACTGAGTGTCCTTTCGAGTGCAACTGTGAAGAAACAGCAATACATGCTTTGAGGGATTGCGAATTTGCAACTTCTGTTTGGCTTTCTTGCATTAACCCCATTTATTATTCTGCATTTTTTTCTGGAAATTTACAGGTTTGGATCAACTGGAATATGCAGCACTCGGCAGGTAATCGAAAGATGTCCAAATGGCCCTGGCTTAGGGTTTTTGGTTCAATATGCTGGCTCATTTGGAAAAACAGATGCAAAAGAGCTTTCGAAGGAACCAGTGACCTCACACAACAACTTCTCCACCGAGGTCTACATTTTCTTCATGAAAGCATAGAAGATGGCCGACTCAGACACAAGATTCTCAGAGTGCCAGAGAGAGACACGGCAAGATGGATTGCTCCGTCGCCGGGTTTTGCCAGGATTGATGTAGATGCTGCGGTTGACGAGAACAGAAGCTCTGCAGTTGGAGGAGTGATTCGTGATAACTCAGGAGCCTAGATTTGCGGTTTCCAACAGAACTTAGGATTCTCATTTGGTTCGACAGCCACCGAGGTTCAAGCAATCAAAACGGGTCTCCTGATTTGTCAAAACATGAATCTCAGAAAGATTAAGCTACACACTGACTCAACAGAAGCCATTCGATTGTTACTCCAGCTAGGAGGGCAATACCATCCCCTCCAGACCGAGTTAGAGGAAGCAAGGCAACTGATCTACAGGGATTGGGACTTAGAGATTACTCACACTCACCGAGAAGCTATTAGGTGTGCTGATACCTTGGCGCGGAATGCCCTACATTCGGCAAATGATTTATCTCTTTTGGAACATCCTCCTGACTTTTGTTCGATCCAAATGTTAGCTGACCTCAGCTAAGTGTTTTGGGTCTACCTAGTATTGTCTGTATTCAGGTCCAATGTAATGGCCCGTGATGACCCCAAGAGATTTCTCTCTTGTTATTTCTATCCAAAAAAAAAAATCAGTTTTTCGCCTTTATATGATGATTTTGCAGTTTTTAGTGCTCAGGTTGGTTAGGTAAGAAACACTGTGGTTATAACTAAATAACTATGTTTGGTGTGAATACGCAAATCACATTATTGTTTTTAAAATGAAGCTTTCATCTCTCTTTGTCGGATGATTTTATATTCACAAGAACAGGGTTACAGTGGCCCAGCGGGTACTTGATCATAACCCAATAATCGAATTAACCAAAATAATTTGGTTAATTTAGCTCGGTGATCTAGTACACTTTGATTTCAGTTCAGTTTTAATGAAACATTTAATTTGATTATTTTAATTTAGGATAATTAATCTGTAATTCTTTATTATTTCAATTAATTTTCTATTAGGATTTTGTTATTTTTTTCTTTTTATAAAGTCTTTATATTTTCATTTGTTATTAATTAAGTCTCTCCTGTTTTTTTTTTCTTTTTATCAAGTCCTTTCAGTTTCATTTATTTTTAATTAGATTCTTAGTGTTTTTATTCGTTATTCTATCAATTCTAATAATATTATTCTATAACTATAAAATATAATATTATTGAATATCATTTTTTCAATTGTATACATGATAAGCTAACAATATTCTGTAAAAATTAATTTATTCTAATAATTTTATTTTAACATTTTATTCAAATTTTTTTCAGTAAACGTATATTTGTATTAATTATTTTGTAATTCTATTGTTTACTTATCTTTATAATTATAAGGAAAAATCTCTTTAAAAAACAGTTAAATTATTCAAATTCTAAATTGAGTTATTAAATTTAAAAAATCATAAATCAAGTTAGTTACCCTAAAATTAGATTTCAAAATTTTGTAATTTTGCTTTACTATCCCTCACTTAATTTTCTCTCATTATCACTACCCGTCTCACCTCCCTCTACTGCTAATGAAATACCTCGAATCACAATAATAAAATTTTCTAACGATATATATACTTATTATTAATTATTCTGCTTATATCAATTATTTTTATATAAATATATTATATTAATTACTTTTTCTAATTATATATTTATTAATTTAAATTTAGGGCGAAAGTTAAAAAATGTCCATGATCTTTTTCCAAAAAAGCGTCTGCTACCATAAACAATTTTTGAGTTCAAAAATACTTATGAATTTTTCCAAATGAAGTAAAAATGCCATATCTGTTAAATATCTCAAAAGCCGTTACTTTTCTTTTTTTTTTGTGTCTCATTTATAATGTCTAAGTGTCCATTATATTCCAACTCACTTCACCCCTAACCAATTAAAAAACAACACATACTTTAACTTCCACCACCAAGACCGTCATTTACTCTATAACAACATCAATAATGCCAATCCCTTGCTATTTTCTTTATCGTTTCACCACATTCTGGGATTTCTCATACACAAGAGGAATCCCTCTCTACCAAAACTTATATTATTTTTCAATTGAATGAAATGTTAAAGTATGTATTATTTTTTCATTGGTTAAGGGTGAAGTGAATTACCATATGATGGACACTTGGACATTATAGGTGGGACCCACAAAAAGAAAAGTAACGATGTCTGAGATATTTAACAGAGATGACATTTTTGCTCCGTTTGAAAAAATTCATGGGCAATTGTAAAAGTGATTCATGATGTTATAAAAACAATCATAACCAATTGTTAAAACAGCACTTTGTAGTTATGAAAGTTGGAGTTTTGAAACTTATCATTTTAGTCGGGCATGAAAAAGCAGTTATAAAAAAGACTCATGATGTTGTAAAAACAAGCATAACCAGTTGTTAACAAAGCAATTTGCAGTTGTGAAAATTAAAGTTTTGAAACTTGTCATTTCAATCAGACATGAAAAAGCAGTTGTAAAAAAGATTCATGATGTTGTAAAAACAAGCATAATCAATTGTTAAATTTCTAATAACCAGTTGTAACGAAGGGACTTCTGCAATTTCAAACTAAATGAATGCATCAAAAAGAGGTGTGAAAATGACTACTTTAAGTTGTTAAAATGGCTGATAAAATTGTTAAGCTTCTTATTATCAGTTGTGAACATAGAGACTTTGAAATTTCAAAAGTACTGTATGCATTGAAAAGAGGTTGTAAAAGTGACTGATTAAGTTATTAAAATTCTGATTAGTATTGCCTTTCAAAATCAAACTTGGTAATATATAATTTGTCCTAATTTGACACATACACTAGTCATTGAATAAGTTGTTAAAATAGCCACATATGATTGTCTTTCCTACAAGAAGCATTTCCTATAAATTAACATAAAGTTAGCAAAATAGTCACATATTTACAAAACAGGAAGTCTTTCCTACAAAATAACATCACAACAGTTATGTGTCTTTCTTCCTCTTGTTTTGTGGGTTACTAGCTACAATAGACAACACCTTTTACGCATGTATGTTCTTCATTCTCAACGGCCTTTTGAAAATATTCTTTTGCCTGTCATTTGGGCAACAAATTGTTAAATAAACCATATATATAGATATATCACCCAATTTTTTCTTAAAAAAAAATCATAACTATGCATAAGAGTGAAATCATGCCAAGGACAAGAAGTAAAGCTGGTAATGTGTTATAAAAAAAATGTCATCCATGTACTTATTTGTTTCCTAAACCCTGAGTCTTGGACCCTATGAAGGGTAGAGCCGATAAAGCAGGCTGTAACCCACGGGTCCGACCCGCCAAAAGTGGCTAGCTCGGGCTAGCTAAATGGCGAGTGGCATAGGTTCTCCCTACTCAACCTATTGGCTAGCATGCTTAAATAATCCTTTTTAATTTTTTTCTCAAGAAAATAAACCCAAATACCCTTATTCTCTTTCCTTTGATGGCATGTTTGATTCCTTTCTCATGCTTTTTATGTGAGACTTTTTTTCACTTTCATTTTTATACTATACTTATTATTCTACTATTATTAAATTAAAAAGAGAGGTATTTATATGTTTTTATAATATGAATGAGTGAAAAATAAAGAAATACAAGAGAAGAATGGTTGCTTGACAATATATCTCCTTAGGCTGAAACTCTGTACCACTCAAGTATCATGTTCAAATTATGGAGTATTGGAGTTGTACAACTCAAGTACAATGTTCAAGTTATGGAGCACTAGAGCTTCGAAGTGGATCTGTCTCCATTTGTATGTCTTTTATCTCTCCTAATTTTCCTTCACCATTCAATGATCTTCCAACGCTCCATCTTATTCTTATTGCCACAACTAGGCCTGCAAATAATAATCTGAAATGTTCTGATTGACTTTATTTGACTGCAAGCAACATGAGTTCAAAGCTTCCTTCACCTGGTCACATTCTATGAAATACGTACACAGGGCCCATTAATATTACCACTCTTCTTGCATCGCATTTGGTTGGATAAGGACTCTCAAATTTTATTTAGCCCCATGCCCCATCCCCTTTCGTACTGTCATTAAAGTTACCTCCATTCATCCCCCAACTAAATTATCAAAATCCCTCCTTTCCATTAAATCAAATGGACCTTTAACAGTTCTATTCATATAGAAAACTAAAGAGGATCATCCGAAATGAGCAAAATGGAACTTCCCCTGGAACATGGGCTGCTATGCAAATTTTGACATTGGACACATGATATTCCAAAAATAATTCATAACCAATTAATGGGAGTTGGATCTAGCGAAAGTGTTAATCTCTTATAACGTCACAAAACAAGATTTAATCCTTGCTGAGACCTAAAAGAAGTGTTCACATGTAGTATCATATGACGCCTGAAACAGAGTTGCCTCTAATACAGGATAATGTGCCTTGCAACAAAAAAAACATTGTTACCATGGGCTAGATTTTGTTAGGCCTTCAACGTCGAGCCAAAGACTTTTTTATGGGCTCGATTTAGTTGTGGCTGGGTTTTTAGTGGACAAAATCTAAGAAAAAGAGATAATTTTACGCGCGAAATAAAAAAAAACGGAAAACGAGATAACGAAACCAGGCAAACCACAGACGAGTGAGCATGAGCGCGTGTGTCGAACCCAAAATTGAGGGCGGAAGTAAGGATGAGGATCGGCGGCGGAGTGGTGTACGGGGGTCCACGCGCCAACGCCCTGCCACTTCTTCTTAGCCATGGTAGAGCTAGTCTTCGCTGCTATTGCTCTTCCTCTACTCCTGGTAATGCGAGCCTTCACTCATTTTCGTTTGTACTGAAATCGCTGTTTTGCTTAACGAGAACTAGTTAGTGCATATGTTAGAATTTTTTAATGCCCATGGGCCATGGCCTCCGTGGCTCAAAGACATGGTTTTTTTTAAAAAAAAAATTTCCAGAATTAGCTTACTTGATAAGTTGTTTTACTAGAAAGAGTCGTTTATTGGAATTCTTTGTCAACATTTGCAGACCATGTAGCATTCGTCAAAGACATAGCTGCGACTCAGCCTCCTGAGCATTTGTCTCAATTGTTAAATGTTTTGAAAGCCAAAGGTAGGATTATCTAAATCCTTGTGATATTGATTGCTTTCGATTGTTTCTCTCTGCAGCGTTTTTCAAGTGACATTCATTTTCTCGGTTGCCTTACCTTTCAGTAGTGACAAAAATATCAAATAACCTCCATTTTTTTTTTTTAATTTCGGGCTTTGTTCAAAATATGTAAGCGTAACGAAGAGTGGGGCTTCTTTTTGTGTATGCTGGCCAGGCAGAAATGGTTACTTTGACCATGTGGATCTGTCTATCCATAGATTCTGTCGTTCCGAGGAGATATTTCAGTGTTGCATCTTGCTTTACTTAGTTTAGCTAGCTTCTGAAGGATATTCTTCTGCTATGAACTTGTCATAATATTGTAGAACTTGACCATTATATGGATCACACTTTTTTCAGTTGTTATTATCAATTTGTCACGGTACAGTTAAAAATACTGCTGAAACAATTTGTAGAATATGTATTTCATCAGGTACTTGAAAATGTGTCCTATTGTCTACCAAAGAAGGCTATGCACACAAGGGCTGAATTATTTCTTTTGTAGTCCACTTGATTAGTTCTCTTACTCTTTGTAACAGGTGAAACTGTCGTTTTTCCTGGAGCTAGGCTGGGGTTGATTCCCCTAGCCATACCACTAACAAAAAACAGCTCAGGTATGAGCTTGATATTGCATATTTAAAGGCCCTGTTTGCTATGTGAACAATGTAGTTTCCTGAGTATTTAATAACTCATAAGATTTTTAAATAAGAGATATATGAAAAACCAGTATTATGTTACTTAGGAGGCCTAAAACACATTGTGAGATTTTTCATGTTACTTTTGCTCAAATATCTTGTACCTGTGTTTTTAAGTGCTTGGGAAACTATTGTTCTCATGTACTGAATACATCCTTAGAGAAATCTTCAATCTTCAATTTAAATAATTTTTTGTAATTCTTTTCCTCAGGTTCTGTAACTGCACTGCTGCGGTGGCCCACAGCTCCACCTGGGTAAAAAGGCTTAATATTTGCCTCCTTTATTTAATCTGTTAAAGCTTTTATGATGTTTTCCAATTCTAAATATTTGCAGGATGGAAATGCCAGTTGTGGATGTTGACAAACATGGAGTAAAGCTTTTAGCGAAGAGTGTAAGCGAAGCATAATTGGATTTTTTATTTGCAAACATGACTCTTTGTAGCTCATTCATATTGATGCTGTCAATAGGACATTTGATCTTGCTCATATCTCTTTAAGGCGGCCTGATGCTAAATGTTTATTTTACAAACACAAATAGGTGGACCAATTTATTCACAGGATATTGGTTGAAGAAGATGCAAAAAACAGTCAAGAGAGAAATGATGAGCTTTTTATTGTGTCAGCTGATGCTGGGAAGAAACTTTATCAAAAGGGTGACTTTGCAGAGTCTAAAATTTCTAATTTGGATATCTATCTTTTAAAAAAGGTAAAAAAGAAATTTCCTAAACTTCCCTGTTAACTTTCATGACAAATTATTACAAAAATCTTATTTGTTTTTAGGTTGGTTTGTTCCCAGATATCATAGAGCGCAAAGTGATGCGACATTTTGAGGAGGGTGATCATGTAAGGTTCTCTTGTTTTCATAATTCCAAAAGCATTAGTTAGTTGGTTCACTTGTTGATCATGTTTGTGCTCCTACGAAAGGTTTCAGCTTTAGTAACGGGAGAATTTTATACTAAGAAGGAGCATTTTCCCGGATTTGCTCGGCCTTTCGTTTTCAATGCAGAGGTCTTGTTGAGGTTTGTAGTGTAACATTTTCAACTACTATGCAGGGGCGGTCTGAAATTGATAAACCGGCACTGTTTTCATTTTCTTAGGGGCCACTCTTTTTGCTTTCCTTGACAGGGTTGGGCGTAACGTAGAAGCTAAAGATGCTGCCAGAGGAGCTTTGAAATCACCATGGTGGACTTTAGGCTGCAAGTATGAGGTATAAATCCTCTGATCTCTGGTGTGACTGTGAGATTGATTCCTCCTCCTCCGTCTCTTCCATCGTGAATGGCTTGTGCTTGAATTTGTCTCTGCTCAGGATGTCGCTAAGATTGCACTGTGGGATGATGAGCAAATTGAGTACATTAAAGAGAAGGTGACTGAGGAGGGAAGGCAAGAAGATATTAGGAAGGGGAAGGCGCCTGCACAGGTTCTGTGGACAACATTTAGTTTGATTAGTAATGATTAATTGGATGGGTCCTATTCGAAGAATTTGAGAAATCTATATTTTTATATTGATGATTAGCCGATATTGATACTGGTAAATTAAAATTATCAAATGGTTATGACAATGCTTCGCTGCATGCTGAATTCTCCTCATTTTGTACACTCCAAATTATTTGCAGGTCGTATTAGATGAAGCTGCTTTTTTGATGGATTTAGCTTCTATTGAGGGGACATGGGATGACTACTTGGAGCGAATTGCAGAATGTTACGAGGAGGCAGGATTCAATGATATTGCGAGATTTATACTTTATAGAGATTAACTATTCACGATTTCGATAGATTATATATCTATTCAGTTTTCTTATCTTCAAATCTTACAAGTATCTCATGTTATTGTTAAAATTCATTATAAACAATTATTTTATCATGCTTCTCATCCTCGTAGGAGTTATATAGCAGGGGAAACTTGTGTTGAATATTGGGTGAAAATTTATTTGACAAAAATGCCAGGTGAAAACAAGATAAATTAAAAATAAACAAAATAGCCAATAAGTGTTGGACTAGTCGATAAAAATTTGACTCATACCATAAAGAAGATGGGCAATTCAAATCACGTTAGTGATATGAAAGTAATATGAATATTTCCGTACTTGAGAAGAGTTCCAAGCCTAAATGAAATTGCCTTGACCTTGCCAAAACTGTTGAGAAAAATACATAAACACTCAAATTTTAATCAAAATAAAGAGTTAGTTTACTCTATATCTTAATCTAATTAAAATTTTTAAAAACACCCTCTATTTATTTTTACACTTAAAGAATAAAAAAATAATTTTCACTAAATTCAAGAGAATTTAACGCAATTTAATCAATTAAAATTATTGCAAACTCCCTTGACACTGGACAATACTGGAATTTATTAGTGAGAACATTTAAGTGGCCAGAGGACCGGGTATTTTCTTGTTTGCACCTATTTTCTTCCTACACAATAACTTTTTCCACAAGCTTCCTCCTCCCCGTTTCTTGGTAGGAACAATGGCCAAAGATTTTCGTGCCGCAGTGACATCCTGATCTTTCGGTCCATTCAAAACTAGGATTTTTTCTAGTGGCTCGGGAACCGTAGTAGAAATGTTATTGTTATCACCAGCTTTTGGAGGTTTAACAAAATCGGCTATAGTGTGATCTTCAGCAAGCATCTGATCGAGTAGAGATGGCCGATGTTTCAAACTTGTGTCCTTTGGAGGGGCAGGGCTTGAACCCACATTTACAGTGCTGGGGGTCGTATTGGTAATTGCATTATTGTTGGCGGCAATGACCTTGTCAAAGAGGGATGCATCTTTGGGATCAGACAGTGCCTTCAATTGCTTGCCAAGGTTAAGGATGGTTTCTTGGCACTCAGCCAACTTTTCAGAAGCCGCTGTTATCTCCCAGTCCTGCAGGATTGATCAGCGTATTTTAGCATTATTGTTGGAAAATGAATAATGAATAACAATCAATCATACAATATGGTAAAACATAAAAAGGTTTTTGCTTTTTCTGACTTTGATCTATTGTTCCGATGCAAAATCTGTTCGTTTACTTTTGGCCGGCCAAACTCTCATTTCCTATTTGTATTGGTATAAATATTTTTATTTGGAAAACATCCTTTGCTAGCAAATCTGAAAAGAACATATGTAAAAACTGCACATCATGCTTCAGTCAGAGATCTATTTTTAGAACAGCAAGCAAGTTATTTGGCGAAACAAGATATGCGCCTTTGCATCCAAATTGTGCATGCTCCTAAATGGCTATAGTTTCCGCATTCTGAAATGTCAGACGGGAAATAGTGATCTGAATAAAAGAAAATTGAATAAGATGAGATCACTTACAGTCCGCAATGGCTTCTCTTTCTGATTAGCATTATGATTGGAGGACTCCTTTTTCATGCTGAGAAGAATAATTTGATGAGTCACAATCCTCAAAGAAGCAAGTAAAAGCCAGTGTCTGAAAGCATATTGCACTGCACAAATAATCAAAGATTATCAATACCTTTCAAGTAGAAGCTGTAGCTCAAGACATCTGCCCTCTAATTCTTCACAACTGTGGTTTTTGTTCTGCAATTCGATTTCCAATGCCAAAACTTTATGACGAGCCTCTTTTATTTCATCTTGTGTAAGCTGGGCATCAATATTAGTATTTATCAGTTCGTGACTTTGTGTTTGCTCTGGAAGTGCTCCATTGGAATTTTTTATGGTTTGCAATTCTGACGAAGTAATTTTCTCTGACTCCTGAAGTTGACTCCTCGGGGATTCAGTCCGATCAGCAGCTGGGTGAAGTCCATCTTCGACTGTTTCCTTTTTAATTTCAGCACAAATCACACTATCATTAGCATTTTCAGTTTCTTCTTTATCATATTGTAGCCGTTGGGTCTCAAACTCATGGCCATCCACATTAAATACAGTTGGAAAACATGGCAACTGTTCTTGGGGAAGAAGCAACTTATCTGCCTCTGCAACATGACTCATCATCCCAATCTCTGCTTCACTTTCACTTTGCGTTTCCTCCCAATCAAATTGTTTTTTAATGGCATCCTTCATGCTAGAAACATCCTGAATTGAAAAGCAGTGATTGATAATCCAATCCAAAGCAGTTGTTAGTTCTCTAGCAAATTTTTCATTGTCGGCCTTGCCATTCAGTAAATCATAACAAACTTGGAGAAATTGGTGTAAAACATCATTTAGTTCAGATGTTTTCCACTGGAAAACACGCACCATGTAGCCTGCTGGCATTCCTAGATTCTTGTACATGGGATCAGAACTATCATATTCTACCACAGGCTTGTTGATCCCTTCAATGATCTCAATAATCTTGCCTATACATTTACTCATATCTGTCGGTGGTTGTTGTTTGCTTTTCTTTACTGATGGCACAGCAGCATCAGTTACTCCAGTGGATGGATTTAACAGAAAAGGATTATTTGAAGGGATGCAGTGACTAAAATGGGGAGAATTTGATGCATCAATATGTCCTGAGCCTTTGCTTGAATCAGGCTCGACAAGGTCTGCATAATTCAGATGACTTGTTGCCACTCTGATATCCTCAAGTATATCATCAGGATTTTTACGAGTGATGCGGCTTTGCTCTGAGATTACTTTAAGTACATCCTGAAGCCAGCAAGGAATCTTACCATTTGACATGTCATTGGAAGTGGATGATTCAGGCACAGGAATGATCTCCTTGCTCACTACTGGAGAGGTAATCTCAACCAGCCCAGCGTCTAAGGAGCCATTAATTCCTTTAGCTGCTTCTGAAGAAGCATGTGAAATTTCAGGGGATTTTTCAACAGAGACCACTGCTAATTTTTCCATTTCAACGAAGTCATCCATAAGATTTATGTCTGAAGATCCAATACTTTTGCTTGACTTAAAATCCTTTTGCTTTCCACTTCTGAACTGCTCCAGTTCTGAAATCAAAGCAGAAGCCCAGGATTCAGCACAACTAGCCTTATCGTCACTGCCAATGTCAGACATTGACACCATGGAAAATTCATGTGATGTGAGACTAGTAGGCTGCTCCCCGGTCACTTGACCTTTTGATGATTCTTCAAGCTGTGATTCAACTTGTGACAGTTTGAAAGCTGTTCGATCAAGCATGGTTCTCGAGAATTGGAGTTCATTTGTTTTCCTATTAAGGGTTTCTCGTAGACTCTTGTTTTCTTCTTCCAAAGAACATAGCTGCTCATTCAATATATTGATTCTTTTCAAGGTAGTTTCAGGAGAATCATCAACTGAAGATTCATCAATGAAACTGACTGAGTTTGACCTTTTTCTCCTCATTTCAACAGAGTCCCTACCCAACATTTCTACTTCATTCTTCATTTTCACTAGGGCAGCAGGACCTGGTAATCGTTTGCGAACCAGGAGACGCAGCCTCTGACATTCTGACTCTAACTTGGCAATCTTCTTTGCACTCTCCAAGTGCTGCTTGTGAGATGCATCAACTGTTCGCCGATTGAACTCTCTCTCCTCATTTCGAATCTCAACCTCCTTTTCAAGCACCCGAACCTCATACTTCAGCGAGGTGTTGTCTTTCTCTGTGGATTCTAATCTAGCCATGAGTGCATTATAGTCTGCCTCAGCTTGAGTCAATTGTCTTTTAAGGCCTTCAATCAAAATTTGGTCATCAAGACCAGCTTTGCTAAGATGAGCATTTTCAGCCCCTGCTTTTGCAAGCTTTTTACTGGTCGCTGACAGCTGCTCCTCAAAAACCATGCGTGCTTTTTCAAATTCTTTTGAAGCCTTTGACACAGCATCATGAATCCTTTTCTCCTGTTCTTCTCGTACAAAACGTAATTGTTGCATACATTCTTTCAGTGCTCCATCCAAATGGGTCATTCTTTCTTCATAAAATATTTTCTGCTGAAAAGCTTCCTCAAGATCTTGCTTTAGAGACAAAGCTTCAGATTCCGCTTTCTCCCAACCTTCAGATGGAGCATTTATCAGAAACTAGTAAAAGATACTTTCAAAAACTTGATGCACAATTGGCAAATTTGAACGACCTAAGTTACAAGGGGTATGTGAAGGATAGAAACACACAGTCATGGACAAATTACCTGCCACTGCTTCCTGTGCAATTTTCGTTTGCTTCTTCACCAGATCATCTTTAGCCTTACAGTCAGAAAGAGCCAAGGCAAGCTTGTCATTCAGAATTTTCAAGTCTGTTTCCAATTCTTCTTTATCAGCTAGAAGCTCCTTTACCTAACATGTAATGGCAAGACAAGATAAAATAACAATTATTCGAATACAGTATTAGCAAAATGATTGTAATATTATTTGGAATGAATTATGGTTCTCAAGTGATTACGTGCAGCAGGGATTATTCAGTCGATTTTATGACTAAATCTAATTCAGTGTAAAGAGTCCAGTCCAAGGCAAAAAATGAATAAATAGTTACTCTTATTAATAATATAAGGCAAGGACTAATTTCAACTAATGAAGTGTTCATTTGTTTTTTGGGCCAAATGATAGCAATCTCAAAGATGAAAGCATACTTCAAAAGAGTAGGATATTAGAAGCTTAAAGTCAATCATACTTCATAAACTTAATGACATTATAAGAACAAGAAAAATATCGTGATCGCTTAGAATATCTGATGATATAATGAAGTAATACCTCTTCATTTTCTTTCACAGTGAGATTGGCTTTGTCACTTGCACTGGTGGTCTTCTCTGAGGACTTTTTCCTCCAAAGCCATGCCTTGTGATCCATAACGACCAGGAAAACCTCAGATGAATAAAAGTCTGCACAGGGACCAGGGGAAGGGGAAAGAATAAGCAAAATTTCCAGGATGAGTTGATAAAGAAACAGAACCAAAATAACTGGTATAAGATGTTCTGCTATACCAAACAGTTAATTTCTATCAATCCACAAATTATTTGCATGCAACTAGTAAAGAACAAAAAAATGTATATCGTTATGGCACAAAAAAAAGAGAGAGATAGAGAGAATGTGTTAGCAGACTTAATCACGGAGAGCAATGAAGCAGCCAAGGGAATTTCTAGGCCCGGTTGTTCTCGAAGGGACATTACAGTTCAACGCAGGGCGTTATGTTCTCTCGCCTCTGACCATGAAGAGGAAGTTTAGCCTTATGCATGAATGCCCAAGGAGAAAAGAGGAGTGGCTCCAATGCCAAGAGATTCAACTCCGTGCCACCTGAAAAAGAAACCAAAAAAAAAAAAAGACAATGCTTAAAATAAGAAACAGAAGCAATGAGAAGGCACAGGCACAATATGGTGTTTGATCTCTTAACGAAGCAGAGTTGCCGGTAAAATGAATCGAGTGGAAATGTGAAGCGTACCGGGCACCACAACCACCATCACCAAAAAAACTTTCCGAGAGGGTGTTTCTGGCACGCGATAAAAGAGGGGTAGAAAGAGGGGAAAGTAAAGTGAAGGGTACGAGCTAAGAGAAAAAGACACCCTGAGAAGTGCGTAATGTTGATTTCCAGGCGACGACTGGAAAATGGATCTGGTCCCTGGGAGGGCAAAGTGTCGGCATGGTATGAATCGGACTGAAACGCGAGTACGACCACGCGCGTGGTCGTTGACGAAGTTGACAGCATTCAGTTAGGTTTTGGCGGTGATTTTCCTTTCATCGCACGGACCGGAAGAGCGGGGGTCTCTGTCTCGATTCTGAGACGTCACGCGCCCAACAGTATTTCAGCTGCGCCATGTGTGTGTGATACTGTGATGAAAATACTCTGAAAATTAGAAAAAAGATATTTCGGAGCTTTCAATTTACAAAATGATATGCTAGCACACTGGAGAAATTTAGGATTATAAAATCTTGATAAAAAGATTCCCTTACCCTTGAGTTGCTTTCTTCTTCATCTTCCTCTCCTCTTTATCAGCTTGGAATAATCTGGTCACTTTTTTTTTTTGGCTTTCATCCGCCTCTTCACCGGCTGATCAATCCAATGTAATTTAGAGAACGAGTTTTTGGTGTTGAGACCATAGACGGAGCTCAAAGACGCCCACACAATGGTGGGTTAGGGATTCACAGCTTTGGCGATTTTAGGAGGTTGATGAATTCAGCAATATGCCTAAAGGGTGCTTGGAATTTGGAAAGAAACACCTGCTTGGAGCGCTTCAGGGAAGAATCGTAATAGTCGTTGAAGTTATCAAGGTCAAGAACTCCATCACTACACCTCTTGAGGGCCAAGGAGCAGTGGGAGCCGATGAAGCCAGTAGCACCATTGACGAGGAGGGATATGTCATTGGGTCGGAGAAGGGTGTGAATTAAGATACGAAATTGTGAAACAAAAAAGTAAAGTTGTTAATATAAAATATAATGTTGTTAATAAAGACACAGGTGTTGTTATTACCCCTGAAACTTGTTAATTTCAAACATATCCCTAAGCATGTGTTGGTTTTTGAGATATAAAGTTGTGAAAGAAGAAAGTGAAGTCGTCAGTGTAAAATATGTTGTTGTTAATATAGATACATGTATTGTTATTGACCTAGATTCTAACAACACCATATTTTACGTTGACGACTTCACTTTCTTGTTTCACAACTTCGTATCTCAAAAACCAACACAAGCCGAGGAATAAGTTTGAAATTAACAAGTTTTAGGGGCCAATAGTAACACCATATTTTACATTAACGACTTCACTTTCTTATTTCACAACTTTGTATCTCAAAACCCAACACATGTTCAGTGATAAGTTTGAAATTAACAAGTTTCAGGGGCCAATAACAACACTTGTATCTATATTAACAACACCGTATTTTACATTAACAACTTTACTTTCTTGTTTCACAACTTCATATCTCAAAAACCAACACATGCACAGGGATATGTTTGAAATTAACAAGTTTCAGGGGGCCAATAACAATAAATGTACATATATTAACAGCACCATATTTTATATTAACGCCTTCACTTTCTTATTTCACAACTTCTTATCTCAAAAACTAACATATGCTAGGGATAAGTTTAAAATTAACAAGTTTCATTGGGCCAATAACAATAAATGTATCTATATTAACAACACCATATTTTATATTAACGATTTCACTTTCTTGTTTCACAACTCCGTATCTCAAAAACTAACACATGCCAGGGATAAGTTTGAAATTAACAAGTTTCAGGGATAATAACAACACTTGTATCTATATTAACAACAACATATTTTATATTAACAACTTCACTTTCTTGTTTTACAATTTCATATCTCGATTCACACCCATCGCCGACCCAATGACATGTCCCTCCTCGTCAACTGTGGTACTAGCTTCGTTGGCTCCCACTACTCCTTAGCCCTCAAGAAGCACGGCGATGGAGTTCTTGGCTTTGATAACTTCAACGGCCACTATGATTCCTCCCTGAAACGCACTAGACATGTGTTTCTTTCCAAATTCTAAGCACCAAATCTTCATTTTCGAAGGTGACATTAACGACAAGCCCTTGTTTTTGAAACTCTTTGATGCACACCCTGCACGCACATTGCTGGATTCGTTAACCTCCTGGAAATCGCCAAAGCCGTGAATCCCCAACCCACCATTGTGTGGGCGTTTTCGAGCTCCGTCTATGGTCTCAACACCGAAAACTCATTCTCTGAATTACATCGGAATGATCACCCAGTGGAGAGGCGGATGAAAGTAAAAAAAAAAGTGGCCAAATCATTCCGAAAATGAGAAAGAGGGAGAAGAAAATGAAGGGAAAAGCAACTCAAGGGCAAGACATTTTTTTGTCAAATCCCATATTCTTTGTAACCCCCTGCCGTAATTAATATTCGGATTACACAATAAAGTGGAATAGAGACCAATAAGAACAAAATTTAATATTATAAACCCATCTACCAGACGGGGTTTTCACAAATGCCTTTCGAAATCATTTATAAACTTGGTCTCAGAATCATATTTCCGAATACAATTACTACGCGGAATATCACATTCATAACAAATATCAGAGTATACAACAATAATCCCGGCAATTCCGGATTCCATTTATTAATCAAGCCTTACAGGGCACAATCGCCCATACAAGCCCTCATATGGGGATTACACAAATCTTTCTCATACACATAATCAAATCCTCATCCACATATACACAACTAAATCCAATTACCAATATCTATACTCCCAACTATGATAACCAACTATCAAAACGATAACCCGAAGGAGTCTTCATCGCCCTTGTCTGCTTACTCCATCATCGATCTACTACCCTGTCTGAAAGGTTAGTAGGGGAGGGTGAGATTCTAGAGAATCTCAGTAGGATAACAATATCAATATGCACGTACGATACATGTTTAATGCATGACATGCTTGCATCACACAACTCATGCTAACACAATGACAATTTGCAAGCTCAATGCTTCAAACGATATACCTATGGCCATAGCATAAATTGAAACATAGCTTCAAATTACACACAATTATGCAAAGCTAAGACATGCACCAACACACTAACACATATATCAAATACAAGCAGAAGAGATATGTTCCCTACACTCTTTCCACGTAAGCTCCAGCTCCGGCTACTCACGACCAGGGCGAACACCGAACCACGACCAGGGCGAATATCAAACCCTATAACCAAACAAGGACATAGGGTTAAATCCCTTTTCCAATTCCTTAACTCTCAAACACTTAAGTTGGTTATCATTCATGACCTTTAGGAGGCTAATTAAAGCCTAAACATATGCCTAAAGGCTTGGGAAACACTTGACCAAAGATCACCTTTTAAAAATACAAAACTCTGATTTTTGGGGGTGGGCCGCGGCCCACAATCCTTGGGCTGCGGCCCAAGGCTGTCCAGAGACGCACAGAAACATTTGGGCTGCGGCCCAACATCCTTGGGCCGCGGCCCAATAAAATCCAGTTTCTGGCTGAACTTCCAAAAATCATAACTAATTCCACAAAAATCGAAATGAGGTGATCCCAAAGCCAAATGAAAGCTATTCAAGTCCTCTACACAGGAAAAATACTGGCCAATACTGGAAATCACCACACAAATACAGAATTCCCAAACATTCAAGACTGTCCCAAAACAGAATCCATTTTCGACCTCAAACTTTGGACAGCTATAACTCCCAGTTCACAAAACGAAATGACACATATTATATGTCCATTTTGAAGCTTAAGATGTGAACTTCAAGACTGGAAAGTTTCAGAATTTTCTAACATCATTTGCCCATTCAAAACGGCAACACAAACAGACTGCCCAGACAGAATTCTCACTGGACAGAATTTCCAGTTTTGCAACCATTGTATCCAATCCAATTCAAACCAATTCCAATGATTAAATACCACAACATGGCACCATTTTCAACATGAAACAACATCCAATTCATCCAATCCAAAATCACAAGAAAATCAGGGTAAAATTCGCAATTCACTAAACTCATCCACAAATCACAAAACTTAGATCAAAAGGAAGCAAATGCTCACCTCTTCCTCTTTCCCAAATCAATTTCTTGATTCTTCATCTTTCCACTTTTGCTCAAGCAACAAAACACCTCCTCTCACAAATCTAAAACCATAGGAATATAGCCCTCAACCTCATGAACAACATTAATGAAAGACACTTGAGCATATGAAGGCATTAACTTACCAAAACTCAAGCTTTTCCCTTTCTCTTTCCTTAGCTTGCTCTTGGCGAAAATGGAGAACAAGAGAGAGAGATGAGATGATGAAATGAAGATGATGAAGAAAGGGAGCAGATTTTAGGGCCACAAACCGTCCAACTAAGGGAGGAGAGGAGAGAGGGAAAACTTTGAACATTTGACCCAAATCCAAGGGTCCACAATTTGCCAAGTGTCACCATCTTGACACATCCTCCATGAGCTCACATGCACACACATACACTTGATTCCACCTCTTGATCTTTTGCACAAATCAATCCTAACCATTGATCTTGAAGTTACCAATGAGTTTCCTCTTCGGTAACCAATCAATTGGCCGGTAACTTTACCGTTTAGCCCCTGATTTCGGTAATTCTCATTGAATCACCACCAAACACTTCATATCGTTTCAATTAGCCACATTATGCGCCTTCCCTATATTTTAAGTCAATTTAGATGTTAATCCATAATTGAGCTTAAATACAGGGTTTCCGGCGCTGCTCACAGCACACACAAATCACATCGGGTGCCAAAACACACCATAATCTCCAAAAGGGTTCATTTATCACTAATGACATCTACTTTTGGAGTCATTAACCCTTGATCACAATTTGAGATCTTGCTAAACCGGGGCTTAGCAATCCACTAATCTCAGGCTTATTCTCTAGCCTCAAGTCTCAAAATTCGGGATATTACATTCTTCCACTGTACTGACATAGAATGTTGTGAATTGAATGCTTTGATTTATCCTTTTCTAATTTTTAGATTATTTTTCTGGAATTTTTCCTATATAATTTAAAAAATTGAAAATATAATTTGTACTAAAAAAATTACCAAAAATATCTTATTATAAAATTTATTGCCGATAAGAATTTAAAGAACCAGCTCCTTGAGTGGTTACAAGTACAACTCTTCAACTGTATGCAAAACATACTGAAGAAGAGTTGGAGTCGAGCTTCAGTACATTAAGACAACAAATTTGCAATAAAGTATATTTTTCAGTTATTTTATATTTTTATTATATTTTTCCAATATTTTTTTATACCCGGTGAAAATATGATTTTAGTATTATTTACATTTTTTTTTTGCCAGTATTATTTTTTAATATGATTATATGATAGGAGGGCATTGTTGGGCTTGACTGGGCTAGCTCTTCGGCTCTCCTACCCTATAAATGTTTTCTAACTTCTAAGTATATCTTTTTTCAAATACTTTGAAATTGGAAATTACTTTAAAGAGTCACTAACTGTTAACTCATAGAAATCAAGAGTTTTCTAACGCATCTTCTTTTTTTCATTTATTTTTAAGTTCAAATTGTGCATATAAAGAGATTATAGAAGAAAATGTAATAGAACATAAGTTAAATTAAAATTTTGTTGAATCATGAGTTAAATAAACATAATATTGATTATTTGTGAAAGGTAAAAAACTCATGAAGCCTTCCTCCTTGTAGGTGGAAGATGACAAGTTATAAAAGCTCTCAAAGATCATGGGAAGTTGTAAAGGGAAGGAAATAATGCAAGAAGAAGAGGAAGATGGACACTAGGGAGGAGAAGCCCGCATTTGCTATGGAATCCATTGTAGCCAAAGTTATAGTGAAACCGCCTTAAAAAGCACTACTTCTGTCTGTTTCTGTATGACCGTTCGCTATGGCATTCGCCATTGCAAACCCACAGCGAACGTACGAAACTGATATTGTGTTTTGAAAAGTGAAGCAAAAAAACCAATATAAAAGCATGGGATAGGTAAAAAATCAGGAGATTTTGCACTCCTTGAACAGATTGGTTGCTAGGGCTTCAGATTTTCAACAGATTGGGATTGGATTGAGAAACGAGTTGGAACCTCAATTCTTGGATTTTTCTTGTTCTTTTCCCTTTTTCTTTTATTTTGCTGATATGGATTATGATTTTGTGCTGAGATTTTGGCATGTACAAACCATGAGTGGCTAAAAACTCTTAATTAGAATTACTTTTACCAATTGCATGGATTGAAACTACTATATTATCTTGCTTTTGTTGGTTAATGAGTATATATATGTTGATTTTTCTTTGAACCTAATGTTATCTTGTACTTAATCACCACGTGATTAAAGTAGTTTAATTTGAAGATACTTGAGAGAGCTATTTTAATTGTTGAACTTGAGAAAAATCATATTAGACTTGAAATTTAATGATTAAATGGATGGTTTGTTGTTAGAATAGAGATATATCTAACAACCTAATATAGTCTATTGAAGAATTGTTTTGGAAAAATAGTTTTCATTAATTATAAACAAGAGATTGATTGTTTTTAATAAAGATTAAAAATCAATCTTGACTTAAGAGAACTTGGTTGATGATTTTAGGATCTTTAACTAGCATATAAACTCATTTAACTAGTATAAGTAATTTAATTGCATAATTTCTTGAAATACAATAGGGAAGAAGTAATCCTAAACTAATATCTCTTAAAGTTATACCCAATTTCCCAATTTCCACTGTGTTTACTTTATTTTTTTTAATCAAAAGTCTTTAGACAAATTGATCAAATTCAAATGAATTCATTCAACCAAATTAAGAACATGTCTACATTAGTTAACTCGCTTTTATCATAATCCTTATGGAATGATACTTTTTTTCTTACTAAATTATTACTTACGGCTTGTGCGCTTTTGATAAACTAAACGGTGAACAGTAACCTTGCATGATAGTGTTAATTATAACCCCTAATGGGTGATACTTTTTGGTACTAACATAATAAGGGATTTTGCCTTTACAGACAAGCATCTTCATTCTTAAGGACTTTTTTTAACTAACTTATTGGAAAACAATTTTAGAATAAGCACTAATAAGTACTGAAATTTATAAATCGGGATATTTTGAGAGAGGTCTTGTTGAATTAAATTAAATATTGATATGTTTTGTTGTGAAGGATAATGTATTTAATTATTGATTAAACACGTATAGTTTAATAACAACATCAATTTACAAATTAAGAAAAATCTTAAATCTCATTAACATTTAATAATTTTCAAATTTACCCATATTAAATAGGAAAAATTCCATAAAAACACACAAAAAAAAAAGGGGAAAGGACAAAATGGTGGTACTAATTTTTAAAATCCCAAATCAGAGTGTCAATAGGAATCTAAGATTGAAAATTGTGATCAAAAGACAACAATGCCCCTGAGTTAAGTGGTAATACAGGCAGGATATTTTGAACAATTCAAACAGGATCAAAAGGAAAAAATGTCATGATGTTTGCCATGACATTAAGAAGTTTTTTTTTTTGGGAGGGAGGAATAACAACTCCTGTCTCTATAATAACAACACCATATTTTGTATTAACGATTTGAATTTCTTGTTTCATGACTTCTGATTTGACAATCCAGCACATGCCTAGGAAAAAGTGTGAAATTAATAAGTTGGGGGGGGATAACAACACATATCCTATATTAACAACATCATCTTTTACATTAACAACTTGACTTTTTTATTTCATAACTTCCTATTTGACAATCCAACACATGCCAAAGGAAAAGTGTGAAATTAACAAGTTGGGAGACCAGTAACAACACTTGTCTCTATATTAACAACACTATATTTTACACTAACGACTTGACTTTCTTGTTTCAAAACTTTCAATCTGACAATCTTACAACTCGACAAAACGCCGCCAAAGCTCAGCGAAAAAACTATCGTCCCCTTCCTCTTCTTCACTAGGCCATCAACCACCTTCCAGCTCCAAAACACCATCGAAGCCCCTCTTCTTCTCTAAGACAAGAAATCGGCGTTTCCTCTTCGCTGAGCCAAGAACCCATCGTTCCCTTCCTCTTCTTTGCTGGTCTAGACCATTCTTGCCTTCCAATTCTTTGTTGCACCAACCAACCCTTTGCCCCCTACCACTCTTAGGTTTTTCGACCCTTTTTCAAGTATTCTTCCTTCAACGAACTGACCCTTCAAAACACGGCGAATTTGGGGCATCTAGTTTTTTTTTTAAATTTAACTTAGGGCATTTTTATCTTTTGATCACAATTTCAAATCTCAGATTCCTACTAAGGTTTTGAACTTGGATTTCAACAATTCACAACACTATTTTTTTTTTTTATCTTTAATTATATTTTAATAGAATTTTTCCTATTAAATATATTATCTTTATCAAAACACGTAGTCTACTGGAACTGGATGATGAATAAAAAGGTAAAATTATACATTTATGTGAAAATTTATAAGTAATATAAAAACATTCTCTATATCTTATAACTAGGGAATAAAATTTCAATAACTTTTGAAAGGGTTACGCACACGCACACGCACACGCACATCCAAATACACATTGGTATTTATTGTGGGGGCCTGTGTGCTGTGCTGGGAAGGAGACTTGAGGCAGCTAGCTGTGTGTAGTGATCCAACGAAGGTTTAAAGTCCCATCATACAAGCATTCGTGCCACAAGAGAGGACGCGTTTATAGATATTCGTGAGCTAATTTTTCCTTTTAGGCCTCAGAGTAAGGGTCACCTTTTGTTTTCACTTTCTCTGTTGTTAGGTAGTGCATCATTTTAAATTAAAAAAGTTCCACAGCCGAACGCTGGGAATGAGATTCTTAAAAATACTTTTGAGTTAAATATATCGTGCTTATCATCAACTAGAACATGTGATATTTGAAAAGGTGAAGGAAGTGGGTGCTGAGTAACATAGAATAGAAGATATATTATGTAGGCTTAAAATGATTGATTAACTAATTATACATTAATTGAGGGGTCACATTAACTTGGAAAGCAGAAAGAATAACTGATTGGTTAACAACAACAAAAAACAACTGGCTCTTGCTAGAATGGCGTGTCAACAGAAATTCAAGCGTAAAGAAAGCGATTTAGGCTTGAGTATTACTCTTGGCATCATTCTCTAAACTTCCTTAGCCTACACTTTAACAATAATGACGAGTTTGATGACGACTCATTTAGTTGAGCGATGGGCATTCATTCTAATTAATTGGCTTATTATGGAACAAATCTCAGTTTCTTCTGGAACAGATTTTTTTGCCTGGGGTGGGTGGTGTTCCTAGTCAGCACAAGGCACTATTATTTGCTTCTTTTCCGTCTGGCTGAATAAAGTAGGTCGTGTATTATAGAAATATATATATATATATATATATAAAATAACAAGGAAGGGCCATAGGATTCCATGCCACCTGTGATTGCATGACTTGGTTGTGCTGCTAAATTAAATTCAATGTGGGAACTGGGGTCTCTCTGTGTGGTACTGTTCTGAATAACTGATAATGTGACCACCTACCATCCAATTCTGTTAAATGATCCCAATAATATCCTTTTAGCCCCTATCTATGTTTATTTTTCTGCTGGTGGCCCCAATCTTCTCAATTATTCCGATCTCCTTCTCTGTTTCTCTTCCCCATGCTAGCTTTTGCGTCACTGGATTCACCAAAATGGTTTTGCAGCTCAAGTTTCTCCCCTACAGATAGGACATCACTGTGAAGGAAACTCGATATATAATTATATGTCGTTTGAATCATACGCTCATAAAGACAAAAAATACCTATAAAGAGATTTTTTCCTCCCATTTCTGCTTCCATTATTTGCTTCAGTTGCAGGTATGGTTCTTATAGATTTTTCACAAATAAATTAATTATTCTAGTGTCCACAGAACACAGTTATGTTTATTCTCTACCCGTTGTGCTACTCCTATGGACCAGGCACCTGGCTTATTGGGTCTGTAATTAGTTTCGGCTGGACAACATCTTCGGGTTTTTTTTTTCTAGAGGTCTGAAACAATGAAATATATATATATATATATATGTATTCGCAGTTCCTGTCTGCGAAAGTTACGATGAATCTTAAATAATGTCTTCACTGGATGATCAGCCCACTATGTGTGTGTTCAACGCGTCGGTAACTCCACGCCACGACACGAATGACGAAATATTCTGTCAAGAAAGAAAAAAAAAATCCATGAAATGGTTTTCTTGTGAACGAAGGATACTTAGATTCATTAATAATTAATTCTTATTTTAGTCAAATATCCTCCATTAATTAATTGCAGCTCCGGCAAAAAAATAAAATAGTAGTTGCCAGATTTCATAAAACAACCGATAATTGCAGGGGAGTTATTAATCTCAAGATAATATTTTTGCCAGAAAATATAAAAAATAACATCCAGCATGCGTTCGTTCTTCATCCGGATGCATTACTATCAAGACAAGTATATATATTCGATTTGTTTTTTCATTTTTTGTGGCCTGAGATTCTGTGAACAGTTTCTGCTTTTTTTTTATTATTAAAAAAATCTAGGTGAATTAAGTTCTGGGCTGACTCAGGCCTAGGCATGCATTCACGTATTTTTGGAGATACTTACAGCCCACTAAAGTCCTTGCGTCGGAAGTGGGATTTTAACTCACGATCTCCCATGTCACATCACGAGCTAACTCCCCACCAATTAGACAAAATAGTTTCAACTGGTCAAAAAAATAAAATGCCTTTGGGACATATAACTCATTCTCACACTCAAGCCTGCCACCTATATACGGGCTCATGGCATTTTTGGATCCCATTGGGTGATGAAAGCCTAAAATCACGATTCATGAAGCCTGCGGGCTCCTTCTATTGTTCACTAAGTCCATGGGCCACTAAATGGAGTAGGGCCCATACTGCATGTGGATTTTTATCGCTGGAGCCTCCACTAGGCACCCTCCGGGGCTCCCTTCCCGTGAAATCTCTGGTTCTGTCTTCGGGACGAGGAGGAGGAGGACATGGTTAAACCAAAGCAGCAGAAGCCATCCAAGAAACACCCATATCCACATGTATGCTTCTATATAGTGATATTGTGTTTGATTCACTGTTCAGGACTTAAAAGTAGGCATAATCATTAATATACGGAGATTCATAATCTTGTGTTTTCCTGCGTTTGTTTAGTTTACTCTTTTAGATTTCAAATATTCATAGTCATTAATATGTCGGTATTTCCAATCCATCATTTGTACTTTGGGAATTCCAGAGCTTCACAGTATCATAATGTCTTACTTAGGATTGGCAGCTGTTAGTTGAGAGCATGCGTAGTCGAGGGATTTGAATTTATATTCCAGCATTTGGTTCATCATTCTATAATGCGTGGTAATGGATGCTATGGTGCAGTTAATTTACCTACAACTGGAGGTTAAAACTAAATAACAATGATAAGGCGGGCTTAGAGTACCCTACAGCTGCCGTTGAGATTGCATCAACTATGTATTTCTTTTGGCATATCTTCTAGCCTTTCTGTTGTTTACGCCTAATTGAGCTTAGAATTCTCCATAGGATATAACTGACAGGCATGAGCTTCACACATGATTGGATCAGAATGAAAGAACTAATGGGAAACCAAATGTAATATAGTTCTTGTTCAGGCCAAAAAATCTAATAATTCTTGTTATTTATGAACGTTCACTATATATCAATGATATGAAGGATTATGAAAGTAACATAAGTTTCCTTTGTTGTGAGCGAAAGGAATATCACTGCACAACCTTACTACATGGATTAAGAAAAACAAACTTTGTACTACCTTTCTGCTGCTCCCTGCTATAATTAAACAAGTAATGGATAACACTCAACACAAAAAGGTAAAGAGGATAACTGGCAAGGGCATAACGGCTTAATTATTATCCTAAACATTCTCATTCGTGACCTGCTTGATTCCCTTGCTCTGCGTTGGCCACATGGCTTTGCAAGTTCTAATCTTGAGTCAAAGATATTACTTTTCATCTTCAGACCTTGAAGACTAACCATGGCCTCATTCTGATTCTTTTCTCCCATATTGGGCTCATTGGACTATTGTGCAACCGTTGCTCTGTTCTGAGCCTACCCTTCCCTCCCAGACTTATCGGACAGCCCAATTCTTCTTCCATTATATCAATAACACAGTATCTTAATGGTGGGCAAGTTGTTTCTGGAAGGATTCAAGGGGGGTCCAAGAATATGGTAAAAAGAAATCCTATTAGCCATCTTTGACTTTCCATCCGTGGGAGGCTAGCCTGCACCTTTAGAAAAGTTACAACTGCCAATTAATGATAGAAAAACCATTGAATAATGGAACCTTCTCAATCAATGTGGTCAAAACTAAATTCAAATGTGATGCTTTTAGGGATGTGTGATGTTATTTTATATTTTGGCCATGTGTAAACCCTTGTTCTATTGGATGACAGATCAAGAAGCAAGGGAAACAAGTTGATGTTTCCCTGTTACGCTCTCAGTTGGATATGCTGGGCCTTCGGATTATTGAAGTGACTGCAGATGGTAATTGTTTCTTCAGGTTAGCCCTTATGCTTCACATTTATTTGCATTCACTATTCATGACATGATATGTGAAAATACTTGAAGAAGTTTCTGTGCTGTATTACATACTAGTTATTTTCATTTGTACCCAAAACATCAATTTTCATGACATTTGTTCTTCTTGTGAAACTGAGTTGGATAAAGCCCTGACATCTTGGCCCTGTCAGATGGGATTTGCATGCCTTATTAGTCACACCCCTCCCTCCTTGCTTCTATCTCAATTAGTATGTCACTCTAATACTTGTTATCTAATAATATGTGTAATATGCCAATGTTTGATGAACAATTGATCTTATCTTGTGGATCTTTCTTATGCAGAGCCCTTGCTGATCAGCTGGAAGGTAACGAGGAGCTGCATCAAAAGTATCGGAGCATGGTAGTAGAACATATTATGGTATGTTTATGAAAAAGAAAAGAGGCTTTACAATTCTTTCATACCCTTTTTGGAGTCTACATTTTAATGATTACTCTTGTAGATTCTAGTTTCAATATTGTTTTGATAAATTTGATGTGCATGAATTTTGATATTCATAGGTTGCATATTTGATTTCATTAATCAATCAACCCTCTTCTTTGCTATGCTATTCCTCATAACAGTAAAATAAATGAAAGGTGTTATTTGAAATGTATAGCTCGCACTCGTGCCCACACACACACTCACTTGAAGAAGGATAATCAATTGGGAAACATGAGATATTGTGAGTAAGAAACTTCATCTAGCTAACAACCTGATTGTTTAAAACTAAGCTAGTAAGTATAAGGAAACATGGTAGAACATTAAAATGAAAGGGATTCAAAATAAATGTTAATTATTATATGATATTAGACAGTTATAATTTCAGTTGCTAGGTGATTATTGCAGATGGTTTAAAACACACCAGGTTTGTGGTTTTCCAACAAACTGCAAGTCTGTTGTTTCTAAGTGATAGTTATTTTTATTTGTATAGCAAGATATTAAGGCCATTTTAGTGTGTTTCTGTGTGCGTACGCCAAAAGACATCAAGCTTTCTTTCTCACTTGCTAATTTTCTTCTTCTAGCTTGAAAGCTTGCTTTCTCATGTCAGTTGTCTCTCTTTTCTGATTGAAACCCTCTTGTCATAATCTGGTTTTGAAGCTGTAATTAACAGGACAACCGGGAAATGTTTGAGCCCTTTATTGAGGATGAGGTTCCATTTGCGGAATACTGCCGAACCATGCAAAATGATGGCACATGGGCTGGACATATGGAATTGCAGGCAGCTTCTCTTGTAACACACAGTAACATATGCATTCACCGGGTTCGTAGTAGTAATAATTAATGCTTCCTGATGATGCTCCACATATCATTTTTACTTATGTGCATACTGATTATTGGTTTAGTCATTCATATTTTAAATAAAATAGAATGCCATGGTAAAGGATTGTACATTATATCAAGTTTTCCATGCGATTTTTTCACATATTCATTATTGTAAAGACAAACACGTGTGCCAGCACACATACACAAGGAGATGGGCTCCTCTAAGATGTTGGATGGTTTCCCATATTGTTATCCCATAAATTTCTTGAAAGGTCACATATTCATTGGTTTTCTTTAAACAGAAAATGTCTCCTCGTTGGTACATTAGAAATTTCAATGACCATGGAGCGCGAATGATCCATTTGTAAGTACTATTGAACCTATAGTTTTGTACTGTGAAGAAGCACTTCATTTGCTTACATAATTGTGCTGCAATCTATTCTTGAAAAGTACCTAGTTTAGACAACTATTACAACTATTTTTAGTGTTCAAAATTTTACTCACCTGGCATATGAATTTTGATGCTGCAAGTATCATTTTCCAGGTCTTATCATGATGGAGAACACTATAATAGTGTGCGGTTAAAGACTGAGCCTGGTGATGGGCCTGCAAGGCCAATTGTGATCAAGGTCTTTATCAGAATCCTGTTTCCCGACTCCTAAGTTAAATTTTTCATTTACATAACCCTAAAATTTGACCAGAATAAAAATTTCAGTTATATTAGCTACTGCCTGATCTATTCTAGTTTTTGAAAGGCTGATGCTGATCTTTCAGCAACATCACATCAAGCAAAAGTCACGGCCAACAAGAGTCAGAGGCAAGCTGGTAGGGAAACCGTTCAGTCAGGGTCCATAAAGGTGGTTATGGCAGGAAGTGGATGTGAAAATGCTGAAAAAGTGGAACAGGTAATGAAGTGCACGTTCTCTCTCTCTGTCTCCTTCCATGTTTATGCTCCTTGGGTTCCATGACTAAAATTTCATTTCAGGGAGATGTCTTTCCAGTTGGTACTTTTTTAGAAAGTAAAGTTGCATGCAACTTTCAGTTATATTTAAAATATGTCTTCATGATGACAGATTCTGGAACAAGTGAACGGAGATGTCGATGCTGCGATAGAGTTTTTAATAGCAGAACAAGGAACAGAAGAGAGCTCAACAAAGTCTGATTCCCCTCCCGGCCAGGTTGATGCTTCTGGTAATGACCAATTAGTGAACTTTTCATTTTATATTGTGTTCAGAGGACTTGATATGCATTAGTTTCTGTTCAATATTGTGTTTTCCCTATTAATCTATGGTTTGGTATATTTCCGGCATACCTGTGTTTAGTCATTGCCATTTAGCATGAACAATAATTAGCATCATTCCCACTCTAATATTATCCAAATTCCCATATTCCTCCCTTACCTGGAGAAAATAATAAAGGAAAATAACATTTTGACTTTATGCTGATTTTTTCTTTAATTTCTGAGGATGTCCAGTCAGTGATGAAAATAAGAACAAAGAAGACACAATAAGGGCTACCCCCACCAATGATGAGACCAATAATAGCTCCACAAAGATCAATGGCAACAGCAGATTGCAAAGAAACGATAAGGTTTCTTTTCCTTACTTTCCTTTCCCCGGAGGGATTATATAAATATGCTATGCATGCGCTCCATTCTGATATATTGATTTCTTTCACACAATTCTTGTTTTCCCCTGCTGTTTAATGGTCTTAAATGCAGAAGATTCCTAGAAACAAGGTCTGCCCATGCGGTTCAAAAAAGAAATACAAAGCTTGTTGTGGTGCAGCCTTGGGGAGACAATCTGCCAAGTTAGTTGTGTATGCATCTTAGAATCCTTTTTGTCTTTACAGATTTTGTCTCCTTGGAGTTTTTCAAATAGCTCATTTCAAGAGCTTGCATCTCATTCGTTGAATTTTATGTTGGTTAACATGCTTTGACGGGTTTTGAGGATGTAATGTTGAAGAGTTGTGCAATGGATTGTTTTTGTGTTGAATGATGCTTTTATTGTATCAGTATCCAAGCGGCTGACACTAGGAAGGGTAGGAAAGACAAGAAGCAAGGAAACAAAGGCGTTTCTGCTAGAGCTGATGTAACACGCGAATGTGATGATGGAGGGACGCTAGACTTGGGTGCTCTTTGTATTTGACATGCATTCCAAATGTAAGACACGAGACTTAAGTAGGAGTACTTAGTACTCCTTCCGATCCTAATTATAAGACAAAGTTGACTTTTTTGGAGAAATTAAGGAAACTAATTAAATTACTTTAGAGTGTTTATATTTTTAGTTTTTTCTTCAAACTAATTAGTTTAACTAATAAACTAATATATAATCTAAAGATACATAACATGTGATATGATTAAGTAACTTATTTAGTTTCTTTAATTTCTCCAAAAAAAGTCAACTTTGTCTTATAATTAGAACCGGAGGTAGTATTATTGTCTACAGAGAATTTCTAGCTTTTCATGGATTTAATTCATGCTATCTTGTTGCCAGTTAAACTTTGCTTCCCCAGAAGGAGAGAAACTCCTGATATGTCAGTAGCATTTGGTTGTAATCTTTAGCTCGTGTTCCCCTGTGGCCAATTCTCTTCACTGATTGATGTCTGTTTCTTTTAATTTCTTCCTAGACTGTTTCTTCTAAGAGATGCCTTGTTACAATTCATCCGTCCCTGTGGCCTATTCATCATCAGGAAAGGAAGCAGGGATTCTTACCCACCCTTCTAATATGAAGCATAGCTCTTTATTTTTATGATGCTGCACGGTTCTATTGCTATTTCTTTCAATTGACTGGCATCAAAGGGAGATCAACAAATCCTTGAGTGCAATTATGATGTTTTAGGCACAGCTGATAATATTTGCTTTTCATCTTTCAGGTTCTTACTCACAAACATCAAACTACGCTATCATCTCCTTTATGTCTGAGATCCACCAATATTCACCGGTGCAATTATGATGATTTCAATCAAATGTACGTGGAGGAGAGCGTCTCCGTCCTCTAATCAATTTATGGGAAATATGAGGAAAGGGCCTTCTGAATTTACATCATGAATTGGACGCAATGCAATGTTAAGCGTAGTGGCCCAATCTGTAAAAAGGGTTAGAAAAGAAATTTCATTACATATATAGCTAAAAGGATTTTGGCGGTAATCAAGGTCATGTTTTGTCGTTTTGATGACATATGAGGGAAACAAGATTCGAGAAAGGAAGGATGGAAAATATCCGTTTTAGGGCTGGTTTGGATTAGTGGTGACAGAAGTGGTTTTTTTTCAATATGATTTTTACAAACTTGAGATGGAATAAAAATCAGATTGTAAATGTGATTTATATATGGATTGGTGATGGTAGAAGTCCATCTACACTATGAAAAGCAAGTCTTAGTAGTTTCTTATTAAAAGTAGTTTTTGACCTAAAAGTCCATTTGAAAAAATACCAACTTAAACATCACTTTTTTACTCCCACTGTGTTTTTTTCATTCCTATCGTACTTTTGCAGCCCCCACTGTCTTCCCAAACAGGTCCTTAATTGTGTGGTACACTGATTAAAAGTTTGAGGAATTAGTGCTTCCTTCAAATAAGAGAAGTTTGAAAATTTATATTCCTTGCCATTTCCATAAAAAATGGTTCCAGCGTACCAAACAACCAAAAAGTTCATGTGGATGAGAGGGAAAGAATATTTTGGTTTTCGGTAATAAGTTGAAAGGCTGAAAGTTATTCATATAATCTGTAGAAAAGGCCAACCAGCGGTGTAAGTTGATTTAAATTCAATATATAAGCATTTATTTATGAGGGGGGTAAATATTTTATTTGCAATCAACTGGTTGGATGTATGTTGACTAAATTGAAATGCACTGGTTTGTGATAAAATATGGATCGACCTCACTTGGAAATTATAATGCAGAACTTTAAGGAGAGAGTCTCAGAACATCGGGAACTTTTTATCTGTTTGTCAGGAAGTGTCCTAGTCAATGAGAACCCACCCGCCACCCGCAACACAACCAAAAAAGAGAGAATCGCAGATAAACTGTTCCCATCCTAACTTTAACACGAAGCATAAAACTTTTGACAACGTTAATCAGACAACGTTAATATCATCTTTAATCCCTTAAATTTACCTATATTTTGGTTTTGATCCTTCAAATTTCAAACTATTAGTTTTGATCTCTCTGGAAATAAAATAGTTCAGGTATTTATTGAGTTGTAGAGATCAATATCAATCAATATATCATTAAATCTTAATCCACTTAGACAACATAAAAGTTACTGTTCACATTCCAAACTATTCTCATTGAGCTCTGTGCAAGACGTTTTCAATTGAAAATAACATCTGGTTACTTCATCTCTCTCCCTCACTTATGCTCCCTCCTCTTTCTTTCCCCAAGGCCCTTTCCTTCTCTCTTTCTCTTCTTCCTCGAGTTCTCTCATGAGGTCTCATCTTTAGAGCCCTAGGGGTTTCAAAAATTCCTCCGCATCAAATTTCTTCTTCCCCCAATCTCTCTATCTCTTAGTTATCTGCACTCCTTCACAATGGCCTTTATCTTCGCCTTCGCAAGAGTGAGGAAGAGACATCCGGTTAGGTATTTTTTTCACCTAACTCATGCCACGTTCTCATAACTATTGCCGTCGGTGAAGTTTTCTGGTCTCTTTTCTTCACAGCTTCTTGATACTAAAAGGATTTATACTCTTCTTCCACTCTTTCATTCGTTTATGTTCTCTCTCTTTCTTCCTTTACCTTTTGTGTTTTCTGTTTGTTACAGTATTTCAAAGAAAACGTTCCAGCAAGAGGTATTCATGCTGGTGCGTTATTTATTGTAATTACTAATCTCATTATCTCATTACTAGAGATCCTCTTGAAGTTGTTAATGTGTTATTTTCATGGGATGAGATTACTATTAACTATAAGGCCTGGAGGAATATTTTCTCAGTTTGGTAGTATTGGGACTTTATTATTTGCTTTGTTGACTTCGTTATTCAAGAGTTGTACTTTATAAACTTGATAATGACTTGCTATATGGTTCAACTTTATGCACTTGATCATGCCTTGCTATATTTTCTTCCTTACTTATGACGACATATCAAGTTCATTGTTAGTTTTATTTTGGAAAAATCACTAACAAGTCCCAAAGATCCAAAAAAAAAGGCACAAAAAAGGTCCCAATCCAAATTCCCAAATGAAAAAAGTCCCTAGGGAACTTTTTGTGATTAATTGGGAATGTGAAATTACTAAATTACCCCCAATGACTAAATTGAGAAAGAGAAAACAGAGAAAGCTACGGTGTTGCAAGTCGTGGAGTAGCAGCAGGTGCGGAGGCTTTCAGTGGGGTTACGGTGGGGCCTGGGTGGGGGCAGCTTTGAGGGTTTAAGCAAAGCAAGAAGTAGCCAAAAGACCCAAGACGACAAATACTCGAAGAGCAGCGAAAGACATGGCAAGATCTTAAACTGAAGCAGAGAGAAGAAAGAGACAATGAAAGACAAGGAAATATGAGAGATGAGTGGACTTTGTGCTAGCAGCTAGGTAAGTAATGCTAAAATTTTGTTAAAGATATGATCTTGACTATTGAAGTTGGGGTTTCACCATGACTGAGTAGTGTGAATAAAATTGTGCTCTATTTTTCAGCAAGGAAACAGAGGGAATGCTCTGTTTTAAATGGGAATGATTGAATATGATGAAGGTTTGTTTGCTTACAAAACGCTGATATGAGATAAAAAAATGTTGTTAATACATGCAGTTGTAGTTGTTAATATGGTTGTTACAGTTGTTAATATAAAGTGTATGTTGCAAATTGCGATAGGTGGGACATGTGAAATTCTGATATGTTAAAATAAGCTTGTCAAAATAAGTCATACAATTGTGAATATATGCATTATGACTTGTGAAAACAGGCGTAAGCTCTTGTCAAAATTGACACATGTAGTTGTGAAATTTCAAAACTCCTCCAGGGAGGGAAATGACTCATTAAGGTATGAAAAAGAAGTTGTCAAAATGACTTTCAAGTTGTGAAAATAGGCAACACCAGTTGTTAAAATGTCATGTGCATTTGTGAAAAGTTAGGACGTGAAACTTATAATCTCACGTAGATATGAAAAAGAAGTTGTCCAAATGACTCATCAAGTTGTGAAAATAGGCAAAACCAGTTGTTAAAATTGTCGCATGCAGTTGTTAAAATTGGGACTTGTGAAACTTGTAATCTCACGCAGGTATGAAAAAAAAGTTGTCAAAATGACTCATCAAGTTGTGAAAATAGGCAAAACTAGTTGTTAAAATTGCTATATGTATTTGTAAAAGTTGGGACTTATGAAACTTGTAATCTCACGCAGGTATGAAAAAGAAGTTGTCAAAATGACTCATTAAATTATGAAAATAAGCAAAACTAGTTTTTAAATTACTAAGAGCAACATTGTCATTTCACATTCTCAATTAATCACAAAAAAGTTTGAGAATTTAGATTCAGACATTTTTGTGGTTTTTTTAGGTCATTGAGGCTAGTAAGTGATTTTCCCTTTCTTTTTTCAACAGTGACTCATTACATGGAGGTTTTGGAGAATCAAATACATGAATCATAACCATTGAGGCATTTTTTTCCTCTATTTCTCATATACAAGTTAAAAACTCTATTCTACTTTTATAGAGAAAATGGCCTAAGAGATGTTGTAGACTTTTTTACTATGTGGTTCAATTGGATTAGATTTTGGAAGAGCTGGAAAAGAAGGTTTTTGCAATACTACAATCAATGAAGTAGGGCTGGCATGGTCCTTTTTTTTTTTTTGGTATTTTTCTGAGTTAGTTTCCCTATACTTTTCAAATCAAGTCTAAACAGTGCTTGTTTTTGGCTGCAAACATGCTATACCAGAATAGGCTTTTTTTTAACCTTAACTTTTGTCTTGATTAGAGCAATTTGTGGGAAGGGTTGAATAGGTTTTTTTGTAACATTTACTTCATTTCATCCACTTTATTGATTAAAGTCCCATTTGAAGGTTACTTTTGTTTCCTTTTGTCTCATAATGTTGCATCATTATTTTCCTGAAACATTTCAATAGTGTCATAAAATGGTTATTTCTTTTCATGTTATGCTCATTGAAGAAAATAATATATCTTTTCAGTTACAATGGAATGTATTTAAGTTTGTGACATCTAATCTAGTCTTCTTTTACCAGCTATCTAGCTCTGCAGCAAATAGAAGAACAAAATTTATTATAATCTATACAGGGAATAAAGACCATTTTCATATGTCCCACCCTATAAAGAGTAAGTCCAGCTCAAGTTGTCAGGTATATTAGGCAAATTGTTTTGGTCTTGGGATGGTTTGGAATATTTATATTTAAGTTTATTTGTTAAAAGTAGTTTTACATATTCAAAGTTGGACATTGTTGCTTTCAAAGAAAATGAGAAGTTTATACTTCTAAATAAAGTTTTCATCAATTGAAGTTATCACTCATGTTGTATGAAATGCATACTCCTCCTAAATGTCATGTTCATATAGCATTTAATTATGTTTAGTGGGAAGCGATTCTTAGTTAAGAGCATGATTGAATGAATGTTTGTTGTATGAGGAGAAATTTTAGTTTGAGGTTTGCTTTGATACTAGATCTTGGGCAAGAAATTTGTAGGAGAAAAACCCAACAAACTAAAATAAATGCCAACATAAATCTATGTTGGAAAAAAGAAAAGATGTAGTTTGCCTAATAACCTTTGGCGGTAAATGCATCTTTGCCTAATAAATATATCTTTGGTTATTTACTCTTTGGTTATTGTTTTATGTTTTTTTCTCTTATTTACCCGGTTGAGTTTAATATCAAATATTCATTTCTCATTCTAAGGCAAAACTTCAGGTAATGTATTTACTATTTATTCCTTTAGTAGTTTAGTGTGTTATTTAAGTGGATTGGAAACTAATTTTGTTTGATGTGTTTTGTTGTTGTATCAGGTGTTAGCAAGTTTTATTATATTGAAGGAAATACACACACACACACACATATATGTATATATATATACATATATATGAACAGTTTACTGCTCCTAAAAGACTTTGCTTTTCATGTCCTGCAGCCATGTGGAGACTAAATAAAAGGACGACCCCTATGCTTTGCATGTTGAAAGAAACATCTTTACTGTACACGAAAAAAGTTGTAAAATGGCTGTGGTTATATACCAATGTTAGAGCCCTTGAATGTTTTGCTTTTCATTAAAGGCGTATGTGTCTAGACAAATAGCTACCAATGCTTTCAGAAGGAAAAGCTCTTCACTGGATAAAAACAAAATAAAATCTTAGAAAGAAAAAGGAGATAGCAAAAATATAATTCCTACAGCCAACTTATGGTTCCCTATTCTTGGTTCAGGTCAACCATGCTACTTAGACTTTTTATGCTTTTGTTAAATTGCTTACATTTTGTATATTTAGAGTATTCATTCAAATTGCCTCATATGGAGACCCTTTCTCTCTCTATCGGTGAGCTTTTCCTCTCCCTCTCCCTCTCCAAATCCTTCTTGAGGCAATGAGAGCCTCCTTCCTCGCCTTTGTGTAAGTTACGGCATCTACCTCCCCTAACGGCCTTCGTCGGTGGAACTAACATCCATCTTTTCTTATTGATTTTGTGGTGTTGGGTTTTAGTGGTGATGTTCTTTGTTTTTTGGGTAATAAACATATCTACAGAATCTGATTATGACAACTCTTGGTTGGATGGTAGCTTGAAAGCTGATAAATCATATCCCAATTTGATGGCTCGGATTTGTGTTTTTGGGGAAAGGATTTTGTCGATGGTCGTTGCTACTACATGCTTTACCCCTTAGAAGACTATTGTTAGGTTTGTTAGATGGTGGTGAATCCAAGGCACTAATATTGGCCATATGCATCACCAAGAGGCGTTGTTCTGTGAGTGGTTGACGGTGAGTTCTCTTCCTGCTTCAGTGCTAAATTTGTGCTGGGTTTTTGTGGGTGTTTTGCTTGTATGGGTTCTCTCATACTATTCAAAAACCATTATTGATGGTTTATTTGCCTACAAGAACAATGGATCCTTTGGGATTGGTTCCTTCGAATCACCACCTCTTACTATGGCATCATTGCTGGTGACGGCGATTTCCTTTCTGCAAATTCCGGTGAAGAGACAGTGCTCTTTTCTGGTGATCTTGTCAGTGACTGCCCACTTTGGATTGGCTATTATTAAGGTTAATGTTGTTGTTGTTAGGGTTTATATTTTGGGCCTTTAGTTTGTGGGCCTTTTTTTATTCTCTTATTGTATTGTGTACTTCCCTATCCTTATAGTAATGAAAATATTATTATATCTGATTAAAAAAATTGCCTCATATGTACTTTGTTGGAGTAGCTTTGTTTTTTGTTGATTCTATGCAGCAGCATAAAAATGCCATTATGGAGTAGCTTTGCTTTTTGTTGTAGTCATTCAAATTGCCTCATCTGTATGGATTTGGATTGCCATTTTCTTCAGCTGCAAGACAATGCCCAGGCTTAATTTGTAGTATCAATCAGCTATTATGTTCTATTCACAAGAAGGTAGTCCGTTCATTAATTACAGGCTAAAGTGAGCTCTAACTCTTGCATTTATAGTAATCTTGGATAGTCTGACAGTTCAAAGGTGCATATGTTCTAATTACAGTTATGATGAGCTCACATGGCGGCATGTAAATTAACTTTACTTATTTTCCCCTTCATCTACTTTGGCAAGTGGACAGTCAAAGCAATTATCCATACTACAAAAAAAAAGGTATTTTGTAGCGGTGGACTTGTAGTGGTTATATTAAACCGCTACAAATTATGACATTTGTAGCGGTTTCCTACAAAAAAACCGCTACAAATTTGGCGCGAAATTCCCGCCAAAACTTGTAGCGGTTAATGCACAATAACCGCTACAAAATACCAAAGGTCAGAATTTTGTAGCGGTTTTGGGAAAGAACCGCTACAGAATTTCAAGAGACTCCAAATTTGTAGCGGTTCTGGGCAATAACCGCTACAGAATTTCAAACGTTGTGAAGATTTGTAACAGTTATTGTAGAACCGCTACAAATTTTGATATTTGTAGCGGTTAGAGTAGCGGTTATTTTAATAACCGCTACTAATTACTGACCTATTTAAACCCCCCACCTCCTTCATTTCTCCGTTTGCTCATTTTGTTTCCTGAGATTTCTCTGAGTGATTTCTTCGAGATTTGTGCGTTCAGACGTCTCTATAGGAGTTTTTGGTCAGTATTCCGCAGTATTTACACTTGAGGTACGTATATAACACGTATTTTTATTTATATTTGTATTTTTATTATATTTTTGTATAATAATGGACTAATTTTTTTTTTAATTTGTACAGTTGATATGGCTTCAGGACAGGATAAGGGGAAGGCCCCTGTACTCCCCAGACCGACTTTATGGGGTGGCAGCAGCCGGGCAGGGGGCAGCGCGCAGGCAGGGCTACCGCGGCATCTCAGCCCAGCCCCCCACAGGCACCGCCGATGATACCACAGGCGACGACTGTACCAGAGGTGCCTGAGGTGGAGGGGACAGATATTAGCGTTGAGGACTTCCTCAACGAGGAGGAGTTCAAGATCCCGATTAGTGGGTTCAGGGAGATGGAGCAGTTCCTCGATGAGGAAGACGCTCGGGAGCAGAACAACCCACGAGGGTCGTCTTCGCGGTCCACTGGGTTTGAGGTGCAGGTCGAAGGTAAATTAATTTTTTAATTTAGTAAATTATTTATTTAAATTAGAAATGTTAACTTTGAATTATAATTTATCTAACGTGCGGTCAACTGTGCAGATGAGCAGGGGAACGTGTCGACGAGGAGGCTGGATGTGGTCGGTCTGAACAGCATGGACCGGTCCCTGCGAGTTATAGTGCCGTGGAACGAGGGCACTGACCAGCCGATCCACAATGGGGGTCACCTGCTCAACCGCTTCCTGAGCGACCTGGGACGAATTGGATGCGGTTCCCCCTTCACTTCCCGACCTGGAGGCACGTTCCGAGGGGGCCGAAAGACCAGGCTTGGGAGGAGGTGGTTCAGGTAATTAAAACTATTTAATTAATATTTTTTTAATTAATTGTATTTAATTATTTTTTTTAAATTATGGTTTTTATAATTATTGATATTTAAATATATTTTTTTCAGCTGCGGTTTGTCGTCCGGGCCAACCGGAAGAGGTACGCCCTCGTGAAGATGGGCGACGCCTGGAGGAACAGGAGGAACCATCTCTTCCACAGTGTGGATGGGGACGGGACGATGCCTCTGGAGCAGCTGCAGGAGAGCGTCCCGGACGGCGTGCCTCTGAACGACTGGGCGCGTTTTGTCCAGTTCAGGAGAAGCCCTGAGGCGCAGGTAATGTATTTATTAGATTTTTGATATATAATTTTGTAATTGTTAAATATTAAATTATAATATCAATTTATTTTGTATTTAATTTTAAATTATAATACATTTAATTTTTTTTTCCAAGAGCTTGCTCGGAGGAACGCCGAGATCCGGGCGCAACAGACGATCCACCACACAGCAGGATCGAAGACCTTTGCTGTGACCTACAGCGAGCTGGTAACTTTTCAAGTGCTTCACTTACTTTTAGTTGATTATTTCATAATACTAATTGTTTTGTAATTGTTTCAGGAGACAAGGGCTCAGCAGGAGAACCGTCAGACGGACTATGCGGAGCTGTACGCCATCACACACAGACACCGTGACGGGACTGCGACCTCTCAGCAGGCAGAGGCGGCCATTGTAAGTAATTTTATTATTATATTTTTTATAAAACCAACTTAATAATGAAAAATGGTAATTATTAATTGTTTCATAAAATGGCAGGAGCGGATGCAGCAGTCGCAGGCTGCGCTGCGACAGACCCAGCCTGAGGAGTCACAGGGGTCAGTGGACCCGACGGCTCCTCTGAAGGCGGGTCTGGCTCAGCCTGAGCACCCCGGACGAGTGCAGGGGATGGGGATAGGCGCCAGACCCAGCATGATCTACGGCAGGAGCGCCGCCTTTGAGGCTGGCAGCTCTAGAGGGGTCAGACGTCGGAGGGATGAGTCGATTGACCAGCTGCGGTCAGATTTGGAGCAGACGCAGCAGCAGATGCAGCAGATGCACGTGCAGCAGCAGCTGCTGCAGATCCACGCAGACACTATGTACGCGCAGCAGACGCAGTGGCGTGAGATCGCGAACACTATGCTCCAGGGAGCATGGAGTCGGCTGTTCCCGGACGAGCAGCATCCAGCGGTCCCCCCTGTCCCTCGCTACGTCGTCCCGAGCACTACTCCTCCTCCTACAGCTCCTCCTCCTGCTGATGAGGATGGTGCGGTTCAGTCTACGCAGCGGCCCGATCCAGCGGCATCTGAGGGAGCCCCACCTGAGAGAGCACCAGAGGATCAACCCCCAGCTTCTTAGTTTAGGACATTTTCTTTTCTTTTAAACATTTGTAAATATTTATGAGATTTTATTTCAAAATTTTCTTATTGTGTTTTATATAATTATATTTATATTATTATATCGCATTGAAATAATTTATAAATAATTTAAATCTAAATTTAAAAAAAAATTATATATATATTTGTAGCTGTTATGAGTTCAAAACCGCTACAAATGTATATATTTGTAGCGGTTATTAGTTCATAACCGCTACAAAGATATATATTTGTAGCGGTTTTAAACACATAACCGCTACAAATTTACTTATATATTTGTAGCGGTTTTCCTTCAGAAACCGCTACAAATATATATCTTTGTAGCGGTTATTTACTAATAACCGCTACAAATACTCAAATCATTTGAATTTTGAAATTTGCCGCCTTTGTGCACATTTGTAGCGGTTATCTTATGTATAACCGCTACAAATTAGAAAATTATTTTTATAGTTAATGTCCAACGGCTTTAATATTAGTAGCGGTTTAATATATATAACCGCTACTAATTCGTTGAACATTAGTAGCGGTTATATATCTAAAACCGCTACAAATACTCAACAAGTACATTTTGAATTTCCCACCAATTAACGGCTTAAATATTAGTAGCGGTTTTATATATATAACCGCTACAAAATTATAAACGTTGGAATTTCTGTAGCGGTTGGTGTAGCGGTTTAATAACCGCTACAAAGTTATAAACGTTGGATTTTCAAAATATAAGGTTCTAGGCATTCGTCATTATCTTCTCACTCATCTTCTTCTCTATACTTTCTTCTCTCTCACTTGTAGCTATGGATAAATCATGGATCAAGTTGCCGCGCAATTCTCCTGAATATTTGTACGGATTAAACAGTTTCTTAGATTTCGCATTCACTCACGCCAGCTGTAATGGCAAGATCGTCTGTCCGTGTCGGAAATGCAAGTTCAAGAAGTGGCATCCACGAAATGTTGTGAAGGAACATTTGCTTGTGAAGCCTTTCCCTGAGGACTATACGTTCTGGGCAGTTCATAGTGAGAAGGCCGGCGTTAGATATGACGAGGCTCTTCCTCGAAGTTCTCAAGTAGGCGTTCAAGTAGATGAAGATGATCCTGTGAATGATGCTGTGCGTGATGCGTTTGGATTTCAAGGCGACAACTTTAATGAAGAAGTGCACGGCTCTGAGTCGGCTTTTATGGGGAATGAAGCAGCTCGGGATTTTTTCAGCTTGATGGAGAGGTAGATCATCCTTTATATCAAGGTTGTCGCAAATATTCTAAATTATCTTTCTTGAACAAATTGTATCATATCAAGTGCTTGTGTGGGATCACGGATAAGGGAATGTCGATGTTGCTCGACTTATTACAAGATGCATTCCCCGACGCCGAGATTCCCACAACCTTCTACGAGGCCAAGAAGATCATCAACAGGTTGGGGTTGAATTATCAAAAGATTGATGCGTGCCCAAATGATTGTATGCTGTATTGGGGAGACGATTCCAGCAGGGAGACGTGCAAGAGATGTCACACATCGAGGTACAAGACAATTCGAAAGGGGAAAAAGCAGAAGAAGAAACCTGCAAAGATTCTCAGGTATTTCCCTTTGAAACCTCGTCTACAAAGATTATTTATGTCGTCTAAAACTACTGAGCATATGAGGTGGCATGCCGTTGATAAAAACGAAGACGGTAAATTAAGACATCCGCGGGATGCAGCTACTTGGAAAACGTTTGACAACGAATTTCCAGATTTTGCGACTGACCCCAGAAATGTCCGGCTTGCGTTGGCGACCGACGGTTTCAATCCTTTCGGGAATCTTAGCACAAGTTACAGTATTTGGCCGGTAGTCTTAGTTCCCTACAACTTACCCCCCTAGATGTGTATGAAACAAAGCTCTTTCATTATGTCTATGATCATTCCAGGCAAAAAGGCATCGGGCAATGACATCGATGTGTATCTCCAACCGCTTATTGCGGAATTGCTTGACCTGTGGAATGTCGGCTTGGAGACGTACGACGCTCATAGCAAGACTTTGTTCAACATGCGTGCAGCCTTGATGTGGACGATCAGTGACTTTCCTGGCCTTGGCACATTATCTGGTTGGAATGTGCACACTGGGTCGGCGTGTCCGGCTTGCAATTTCGACTCTGACGCACTGCGCCTTCCCCACAGCCGAAAGTGGTGCTTTATGGGGCATCGGAGGTTTCTTGATGGAACGCATAAGTTCAGATTGCAACGGATTTGCTTCAATGGGAAACCAGAGAAAAGAGGACCACCTCAGACTTTGTCCGGTACAGATATCTTACAGCAGCTTGAGCATGTTGACGTCGAGTTTGGAAAAAGCGACGATTCAGCACAAACTCGCCAAAAGACGCGTAGGACTTCGGCGCCTCAGCAGTGGAAGAAGATAAGTATCTTCTTCACGCTTCCGTATTGAAGATCTAATTTACTTCGCCACAGTCTTGATGTAATGCACATTGAGAAGAATGTTTGCGACAATGTGCTGTATACGCTGCTTAACGAACCCAGCAAGACAAAAGATCACCTTCAAGCTAGAAAAGATTTACGCGACATGGGAGTTCGTAAAGACGCTTGGCCAGATGAGCATGACAGATTTACACCGGCAAAGTTTACCCTCACAAAACCGAACAAGGATGTGTTCCTCGCGACGTTGAAGAAAATAAAAGTTCCTGATGGGTATTCAAGCAACATTTCTCGATGTGTAGACTTGCAGGCTCGAAAGGTTGCTGGCCTGAAGAGTCACGACTCACATGTTCTTATGCAGCAGTTACTCCCTCTGGCTATAAAGAATACACTTCCTCCCGATGTTTCCATCGTTTTGGTGGAACTTTGTTCTTTCTTTCGGAAGTTGTGTTCTAAGGTTTTGATGGTTGAGGAGCTCGATTAGCTGCAGTCGAAAATCATTCTTACGCTTTGTCACTTGGAGATGATCTTTCCTCCGTCCTTTTTTACTGTGATGGTTCACCTCACAGTCCACCTCGTTCATGAAACAAAGCTCGCTGGACCAGTACAATATCGTTGGATGTATCCGATTGAGAGGTACTCATTTTAAATATGTGCTTTCATTTATTGTCCATATTTAATGTTTGCTCGTTGTCCTTTTCATCATTTTATATCAATTTTCTCTTATGTACTTCGTAGGTTCCTTGGGAAATTAAAATCTTACGTGAGGAATAAGGCGTGGCCAGAAGGTTCTATAGCTGAAGGCTATATAGGGGATGAGGTGCTATATTTTTGCTCAAGGTACTTTGATGATCTTGAGACGGCTTTCAACCGCCCGCCTCGTGTTGACGATTGTCCTGAACCTGCGCCAACATCAGGAGAATTTATCCCTCGTGTTGGTAAACCAGTTGGAGCAACTGAGAACTTCAAACTAACGGCAACTGAGAAGTTCCAAGCACATAGACATGTCTTGATTAATTGCACTCAAGTTGAGCCTTTCATACGGTAAGAATTGTACACTCACATGTATGTTATTCGATCTATATCTTTCGTAACATTTCTCACTTTTATTTCACTAACGCCTTTCCATTATTAATTGTAGGGAATTCAGAAGTCATGTCAAGCGTCAGCTCAGGATCCGTACACAGACATCCTCGGAAGTTGATAGGAGGGTCCACAGAGAATTCCCGGGCTGGTTTGCGCGCAGAATACTAAATGACTACAACCCACACTCACCAGATTTCAGAGCTCTCGCAATCGGCCCTCTTGATCATACAAAACGGTTTACAGCATACAATGTCAATGGTTTTAAGTTTTGCACGGTTTCACGGGATCAGGGATTGCAAACACAGAATTCGGGTGTTTATGGCACATTTGGGACAAGGAGTTATGCGAGCAGCAGTGACGCCAACATGCAGTTCGGAGGCGTCCCTTACTATGGCAAGCTTCTTGATGTGGTCGAGCTTAATTATCAAGGCCGTTTCACCGTGACGCTGTTCAAGTGTTTGTGGGCAAATACCACTACTTCTCGGGGACTGACAACTGACGACCTAGGGATCACATCAGTCAATTTCTCATGCCCGATTCATACTGGTATTTCTCAAGATGATGAGCCGTATATTCTAGCTTCAGAGGCACATCAGGTTTATTATGTCGAGGACGAGCGGCATAGGGATTGGCACATGGTCGTTCATTTAAAGCCAAGAGACCTTTACGACATGGGTGAAGGCGATAACATCGCGTACGAGAGTGAGCCATTTCAGCCAGCTGATTTTGAAAACTACTTCCCTGAAGGCGATGACAATTTACCTCTACTGCGGTGAGTTTTTTTAAGTCCACGTCATTTCAATTAAATTTTTTAAATTTAATAATACATCAATAATAATAATTTTTCTACAAAATTTTTGTAGGGATGGCGACGATGAGTGATCAAATTCAATTGTAAAAAATTCGTCTTTACAAAAAATGCAAAAAATTTGTGTTAAAATAAAATGTAAAAAAAAAGTAAAATAATATTTGTAGAATTCAAGTGTAAAAAATTTTTCTTTACAAAAAATGCAAAAAATTTGTGTTAAAATAAAATGTAAAAAAAAAATTAAAAAAAATTAATATAATATTTGTAGCGGTTATTAAACCGCTACAAAAAAATAAAAAACCGCTACTAAATAATAACCGCTACATTAACCGCTACAAATAATTAAACCGCTACAAAAATATAAATAATCGCTACTAATTAGTAACCGCTACATTAACCGCTACAAATAATACGTGAATCCCTATAAATACCCTTATCACAACTCATTTCAAACACTCCCCAATTTCTTTTCACCTTACCCTTCTTTCATTTTCTCTCATTTACAACTTCTTTCGTATGAGTAGAGGAGCTGAATAATACGATCAAATATGGTAACAAGATTTTCAATTTCTTTTAGAATACTTCTTTCCTTTCTATAAAATTTATTCTAAACATCTTTTTTTCTAGATATATCATAACTCTATCTCATTTTCATCTATTTTTCATATACAATTACATTATATTATAAAACATAATAATTCCTTATTACCTACCTATCCTTAATAATATTATTAACATAAATTTTATACTAATCATATTCAATTACATTTTTTCTTTTTAATTTATTAATAAGTTAAACTATTAAATAATAAACTAATTGAAATAGATAAAATAATAACAAATTAAACTATTTAATATAATATTGAAAAAAAAGAAAAAAATCAACGTATGTTTTAAAAAAAATTTTAAATATTTGTAGCGGTTATTAAACCGCTACTAAATAACGCGCCTTTTTAAAGCTAAATTTAAATTTTTTGGCGCCAATTTTGAATTTCATGAAATTAGTAGCGATTTTTAAAACCGCTACTAATTTCATGAAATTCAAAATTAGTAGCGGTTTCTTAACTGCTACAAATAAAAAATGTCATTTTTAACAAATTTTCATTTTTATATATTTGTAGCGGTTTTTGAATCGCTACAAAAAAAAAATCCTTTTTTATAAAATTTTTTATCTTTGTAGCGGTTATATAACCGCTACAAATATCTCTTGATTTTGTAGCGGTTACTATAAACCGCTACAAAAGTTGTAGCAGTTATTTTTGATTGAGTAGCGGTTTTATAAAACCGCTACAAAACCGCTTGCAACGTACGATTTAGTAGCGGTTTTCGTAACCGCTACTAATCTAGTTTGTAGCGGTTAGAACCGCTATGAATACCTATTTTTAACCGCTACTAAATCACGTTTTTTTTGTAGTGTCATTTGACAATCGAGCCTGTTTTGAACCCTATCATCAATTACAAGCTCCCTGTTACCTATGCTTTCCTATTAATATGCTTTTTTTTAGTTTTTTTCAATATGATAATGTTTTTATTGACTGTCCATAGCATTAATCTGGAAAGATTCCCTACCCTTTCAAAGACTATAGCCACCCTATACAGCCCCATTTTCAATATATATATGCTTTCCTATTTACATAATCCGAATTGATGAGCCTCATGCTATTGATGTTCAAGAGACCACTATCTTAAAACCCTTCTCAGCTTGTCTCACAAGCACCTCTCCCAAAGGCAAAAGGAAGAAGCCCAACTCAATGAAGAGGCGTGAACAAGAGATGAATCACTAAATTTTCCCCAATCATCAGCCTTTCCAAAAGCAAGATGAAAGAATGATTAAAGTTGTAAAGCAAGAGAAGTAGTGTGAATCCACTATGCCCTACTGTTGTCTTTATTTTCTTTCCAATGCACATTAGGTTCAGATTTTAATTTGTCTTCCGTTTAAATTTAAGCTTCTGTTTGTCCTTATGTTTCCCAGTTCTGAACTTCTTTATTAATTGAAGTACTCCATCTGTTGCCTTTTTATTTCAATCAATTCAATGTTCTTTTTCTTTTCAAAACCTTTAAAACCAATGGCTGCACATGAGGTAGTGAAATGAAGGTGCTTAAACTTTTTTCGGGACCTACCAAAAATAAAGAACTTCAAGGAGAGCATAATGTCCACATTCATCAATTCAAACAATCACCATATAATGGAAGAAAGTAAGTGTACAGGCACCCTATAATGGAGTTTCACACTCTTGCGTTAGTAAGCTGGAAGAAATCTTAATATATTGCCAATAATAAAGTTCAAACCATACTATAATTCATTGAAACTAAGGCTTTAATGTGCAAAAGCCATTAAATTTAAACGACTTGATAAATGGTTCATATTACAACATCTATCATGAGGATGAATAAATCTTCTTTTGTTACAGCAAATATTAAAACTGTTAATAATATAACAACAACAACAAATTGCCGTCCATACATATCAGTATCCACAGGTTTTTGGTCACTTCTGATTGGCATATTGATATTAATTAAGTTACTTTTTCTCCACCTTATTACCTAACTAAATTAAATTTCAAATAGGTTCTGACATTTCACTACATAGTTTACTATAAGCATGCAGAGGTCAAGCTTTGTTCATTAGGTCCTGCTCATTTCTTATAATATAAAGTCAGAGCTGTCTTGGATAAGCTGCGGCTTTCTCTGCCCAATCAATGTCATCACTTATAATACAAAGAATGTGTACAGGGAAGTGTTTAGAAATGTGGATTGCTAAGTTTACAGGATGTGATTACAATTGTAAAACATAGTCCTTCCTCATTTATGCAAACGAACTATTATTATAACATTTTGAATATAAAATACCATATCTTTAGTTTGACCAAGCATTTCTTTTATTGTAAATGTACATGTGTAATTCCTCTATTGTTTCATTTTTTTAAGAAGGACACGAGGGAGTTAAGGTGTTCTCTAAATAAACATTTATAAGCAAAAACTATCCGTGTAATGCAAAGGTAGCATGTGCTCATTTTAAATGAAATAAAATTTGAGGGGTTAAAATCAAAATAAGGGTAAGCTTGAGAGACCAAAAATTATATTAATCTAATAAAAACTTAAGATCTATCACAACAAGTAAATAAAACTCCGAATTCTTGAAGTTCTTAGAGAATGTCTTCAAAAGTGCACCACGCGCCCAGAAAAAGCTCTCTTTCTAGGCTTCATTCCTCTAAAAGGATGAGAGAGTTAGGTCCTGGTTTAGACACGTAGGCTAAATTATTGCATTGAAAGAGTTCAATTCATACCAAATTTGGTTGGCGGCCTACAGATGAGTTAAAGCCCTAGGGTATCTATATATCTATGTTCAGAGAAAACTGTTCTTCCATTCTTCAAATTTGCAATAAAAGGCATAGAATCTATATCAGTTCTGATTACACAATACTCAGTAGTGTTCCATAGAGGCAAGAGAAGTCACGTAAAAAATGATTTTCTTGAGTTTACTTATCCATGAACATCACGCTTTAGCTTAGCAGAAAGAAGATATAATTGACATGCAGTGACATCAGTGATTATGACTTGTGAGGTAGGTGAAGAAGAGATTGCGTTAAGCTTCAAACTTGTTCCAATATTAGAAAGAACAGTGCACCCCCAAAGTTCATCAATTTCAACAAACCCACCTAGATAAGAAAGAACCTATCGAAAACATTTCAAACGCATTCCAAATTTTGCTTCCTATGGGATCAAGTAGGTTTCCGCCTCTCTCTTCTCCTTTTGGGTTTGCATTAGGATCATAGCATCATCTCAGACATCTTTCCCTTTTTGGACGAAACAATCAGTTGAAAATATGAGGAACAATCATTCATTTCCTCATATTAGAAATTCGCAAATCCCTCAGATTGACCCAACTAGAAAATATCAACCATCTTAAGCGTCTTTGACAAGCAACGCTAATAATACTGATGTTTCTGTTAATTATTGGTCTCTATTCCTCCATCATATTTATTGGCAAAATTCAAGGTTTCATAGGTGTCAGCCATCAAAAATTGATCTATGAGCCTTCATTAAGGTAATGAGGCCTTTCAAATTTCCTTCTTTCTGTGGCCGTTGATTTTTCTTTTTCCCATATTTGGAAAAAGCACTTGCGTGAACGCTCCGTGCTCAAGCGGCCGAATGCGATGTGTAATCAAATTCATATCAACGTAGTCATATATGACCGTTTAACATCGTTCAAGAAAAGTGAAAACTGAAATGTACCTACCCTTACCAAACTGACACTACTACAAAAGGCACTTTCAACGACTGTTTTTATGCCCTTTAGACGACCGTTTTTAAGGGGACGTGTATGTGAGTGTCGTGGAAAGTTTTGAAATAGACGACCGTTTTAAAACGGTCGTTGTAAGAGAGTTACAACGACTGTTTTTGAAAAACCAGTCGTTGTATCTCAAGATACAACGACTGGTTTTTCAAAAACAGTCGTTGTATGTTGAGATACAACGACTGGTTTTAGAAAACCAGTCGTTGTATCCCTCTTTTTTTTTAAAAAAAATGTTGTTTGCTTTTCATCGGTTATATCTTCATAGAACTTTGTCTACCAATTATATAAATCAAATTGAGTTCCATTGGCCCAAATAGATTCAACTATATATATACACACAATTAATCACCAAGATTCCCAGAAAGATTTCTTTTTAATTGTAGAGGAAAAATCAAATTCATACATTAAACATATTATCATTAGCAATAACATATTCTCTATTAAATTGTGAAAGATAAAAGGAGGTAGGAGAACACGCTTTGAATAAGAAGGTAAAACAGAGAATACCTAAAAGGAAGAGGCAACAATATTTCGAAAGACAAGGCGAGGGATATGGAGAGAATCACAAACAGATACAGTTTCATTCATAGATTAAATTGAGAAAAATAATACCTTTTGTTTGTAAAGATCATTGTTGACAAGATCCCTAGTCATCTCCTCAAAGAAATCGACTCAAAAAACTAAAAGTTCACGCCTTTATCCGCACTCAAAAAACCAATGGAGGACGGCAAAGAGCAGAGAGCAAGGACGATGGTCGAAGAAGTCATCGGAGAGCAATGTGTGAGCAAGAGGCAAAGGGGAAGTCTGGGTCTGATAGGGAGGCGCAACACAATGTGAGCTCTTTATAGGATCGACGCGACACAATGTGAGCTGAACAGAGGCGAGAATGGTCTGATTTGGGGATTATATGGCATAGTTTCAACGACTGGCTTCAAAACCAGTCGTTGAATCCCACTTACAACAACTAGTTTTGAAAAACAGTCGTTGAATCTAAAAGATTCAACGACTGGTTTTGAAAACCAGTCGTTGAATCCCACTTACAACGACTGGTTTTGAAACCAGTCGTTGAATCCCACTTACAACGACTGGTTTTCAAAACCAGTCGTTGAATCTTTCTCCTATATTTACATCCATGCCACCGCGTTATTTTCTACTACTGTTTTTTCAAAACAGTCGTGAATTGGTGTCATTGAATCATCTTTTTGTAGTAGTGTGATATTTCATTTTGGAGGAAACTTTTGGCTTTGGTGCTACTATATGTGATCAATTAACATTAATCTTGGTTGCTAATTTATTTTTGTTGTTGATACTACCCAGTTCTTAATATAATATCTATTAAAGATAGGAAATAGTATATATACTAGCTGCAAAAGTGAGATGGGACCCCCTTCTTTTTTTTGGTTTTTTGGATTACTGCTTAACTAGAATATTTTTTTTTTGTTTATTATAAAGGCACGAATCAAACCTGTGAGAGAGGGGGAGAGTGACCTAAGGATCACTTAACGACCATTGCATCACCAAGCGCCGGTCTTAACTAGAGCATCTTAAACAATAAATATAGAGTCTTGACGTTAAGTGATAGATTAAGGTTTCTCTGTTGAGCGCTTGCTTGTTACTCCGTGGGTTTTTCAGATTTTACCTGATTTCCTAGTGCTGAGAGACAAAAAAGAGGGAATTCGCTTAACAAATGGGTTAAGCAATCCTCAATTGGCAAACGTGGAACAAATTTATTCTCCTCGTTAGCAATCATTGTTAGTTTAAAACCTTAATCCAGACGTCAAGGATACAATGGATAGCAAAATTAGTATAACGATTAACATAAATTACGGAACACGCTTTCTGATCTTCTTTTCTTATGCGTGTGTTTATATTAAATGCAATGCAAGTTATGTCCCAGAAACGGATAGAGTTGTGTCCTTTTCTCTTTTCTAATTTATAACTCTTGTCGTGCTCACTGACATTAATTAAACCATATGAGTGCTTTCCCACAAAACTTTATTGGATGAAATCTTAAATTCTGACGCTAATAATTATGAGAAACATATATAACTATGGTCAAATTGAATGGTTTAGGGTTGGAGGGAGAGAGGAGAGAAGGTAGGTCAGACATCAAAAGCATTGATTAATTAGCCGGGTAGCTTTCCGTAATGATACCACCTTAAGGGAAACGACTGGCTAATAAAGATGATTGTCTTGTCTAAAACCACTTTTATAAGACTTTCACCTAAAGCCATCCGCTATCTTTTCAAACTGTTCCTGTTGTCTCAGTGACATCACCTGTGGGATTAATTGGCAGATTAAGAGTGGAGTTTACTGTGTGGTAGCTCATTAAAAAATAATAATAAAGAAAGAGCTTATTATAAATGGTGATCATTGGAGAAAGCAAAAATCTTTATTGGATGTGTGTCGTCGGGGACAACGAACGCATGCCTTTGGAACAACGATTGATGAATTATATTGATGTGACAAATATTCTTCTCTCTTTTTTCCCACAAACATCTTTAACAATTTCGCTACTGTGTGCCGACACGGCACCACCAAATGAATAGCACGATATATGTATATGTATATGTATATATGTATGCGCTTTCTCTTTCTCTTTGGTGACATAATTAACATTCATACTCATTCTGTTACTTTAACTTATCTTTTATAAACAAAAAGTAAAGTTACGAGTTATAGTTAAAACAGGAGGTATAACGATGGAAGGGGGATACAGTATACAGCATAGGTTGACTTTGATTCGTTTCTCACATGTAACGAAGAGAGGAATTGAAATATGTGGGTATATAACTTTTTGGTGATATAATGACTAATGAGGCATCAGAATGTAATTAATTTCTAACTCAAGTCGAAAGCTAACAACAAAAAAGCTAATAAGCACGCATAAGGGGAGCATCATGTGGAGTGAGCGTCCAAGTTATGAGATTATTCTTGGAGGGCAATAGCTCCAAGGCCACTTTAATTTGTACGAACCTATAAACCGAAAGAGGGTTGACACAGATAAGCACTCACACACACAGTCGCACATATCCTATTCGTACTCATTGTGCATTGAGTACACGCCATTATACCTTTCCTTTTGTATGTGAGCTATGGGACCACCACGTGACGCTAACCCTATTCGTTTCCATATTCCCCTTCAACGTTATCTCCTCCTTAACTATCTATCATTTCATACCCTTTCGTCTCACAATTCTAACATTTTTTTCAGACTTTTAAGGGTTATCTGTGTTTGGTTTCAAATCAGGGGGTGTCTTTGGTTATGATCAGACTATAATTTTCTACTTAATAATTTCTTTGGATATGTATACGGTAGGAATTACGTAACAATGTCCGAACTTTCAACTTGGCGTTTAGAATTACGTTTTTCTAACCTCAAAACCATTAGAGGCAGTTTTCAATTCCATTTTTTGAGCATTGCCAAATGCCCCAAACTTCGTCGCGTAACTTGAATTTGTTTCCATGTACATGAAAGATTTATTAAAATGATTTTATAGAAAAGTTAGTTTGTGTAATATGATTTATGTTTGGATAAACAATTGAATAAGTGTTTTTTCATAAGTCAAAACTTGTTTGGATTGACGATTGCATAAGTGTTTTTTTAAAAGTCAAAACTTGTTTGAATTGGCGATTACATTAGTGTTTTTGTGTTATTTATAAGAAAACAAGATATTTAAAATTAAAAACAAGTGGAAAAATTGAAGTTAGAAAGTGTGATGCTAAAATACATAATTTCAGAAAAAAAATATATTACATAACTAATTGGATCATATGTCCCGTACAAGTTGATCTCTAATCATGTCACGAATGCGATTCATATGAGTTGAAGATGTCCCAATATCATTGGTCGAGGAAACTGCATCTTCTACAGTACTCCCTCCGATCCACAATATAGGGCACTTTAACTAATTTACAGGAAACAAGAAATAACAGTTAACTCAATAAATATGTCCTAAATTGAAAAAAAAAATTCCACCTTTACCCTTGTTGGAAAATGAGTTTTGAAAATTTAATGAGTGGGTAAATTGTAAATGAGCATTAATTACAGGGCCAAAATTGAAAAATAAGTATTAATTATCTTATAAATAACTTATATTGTGGACCAAGTTATTTTTCTATAAGTGCCTTATATTGTAGACCAGAGGGAGTATTATTATCTTTATGAGTTACATTGCCAATTTCTGTTACACCGAAATTAATATCACTCTGAGAAAAAGAACCAATTATTTGATAAGCCAATTATAATAAGTAATAAGGCGTGATTTACAGAAAAGTGGGTTTAAAATTGACAAGTCATTTTTAAAAACGCTGTCTCAAACACCAAATAAAAAAAACCAATTATTTGAATCTCACTTTTTGCTAAGAAACGTGCGATTTGGGCTCAAGAAGTGATACCCGATTAGTATGATAACTTAGTGTATGTTTGGTTGGGCTTATATTTGGATAATAAGTTCTTATTATATAAGCCGAGATAAAACTCCTCTCACATACTTATCTCATATTCTGTGAATCACGATTTATAAAAATTTATTATTTAAAAATAAACTATTTCAAACAAATATTTAAAAAAATAGCTGAAACTATGCCGGAAACAGACAGAGATGGCACGATTATATTTACATGGATTTGATAGTGTGGTGAGGACAAAATTAACAGAGCAGAGGGATTAAGGGAACGAGGACGCAATCCAGGGCCTCGAATCAACAAACTGATAATGACTCTATAGGAATGAACGAAACAACGTTGCCAACGCCAAAATCGCAGACAAGAAAATGGTGGAAATAATGTACTGCTCCGGTTTTTAATATAAGATTAATTGACTTTTTTTATTGGACTAAAAAATTTAAAGAAATTATTTTAAAGTATTAAACTTTATTTTTTTATACTAAACTAATTTATCTGATTTATAAACTGATATATATAATTAAATAATATACAACATATGTTATGATTAATGAACTTATTTAGCTTCATTAACCTCTCTACAAAAATTAACTGGGTATTATATTAAGAATGAGGATAGTAATAGACACAGTGAAAGACAATAGTGTGAGTGATAAAAATATAAAATAACGTGGAGGACAAAAGGGTGGGGGACCAAGGGCCAAGCTTAGGGGTTTCTAGGTGCTGCGCTCATAAGGGAGGGTGCTCCACACCTCTTAACGGAGGACCAAAGGAATAAATGATGTTTCCCAATACTTTGATGATAAGCCGATCCAACAATGCAGTAATGCACACACCCAACTTCTTTATGAAGCTCTGCAGGTTCATAGACCAGATTCCTTTACAGCTCTCATAAAGACTCCCATCGAACTTTCACCTCCCATCATAGATTGCCCTCGTACCTCGATTATTTCCATTTTCATCCTTTCCAAGTAATCCACGGGATGGAGCATATGTGTACATGTATATAAATCAAGCTACTATGAATTGGACCAAACATTGAATCGGCCAAAACATTGGGTCAAAGGTCAATAATTCAGATCGGAGGCCTTGGGGGGTCAATTAAATTATATATATATATATATGTAATTTTAATATTCATGTATATCATTCAAAAAATTATATAAGCTTTTTTTTTCAATCAGCAGTCTAATATAACCTTCTAAACCTAATACCCACAAAAATATCATTAAGTATATAAAGATTTTTCTCCAACTAATATAAAAAATATTCCACAATTTTTTTAAAACTCCTTGCAAATCAGAAAATTCCAGGAAAATAATTTTTTTAAAAATCAAAACGATGTCGTTTGACAGATAAAAAACAAATTTTAAAAAAATCCAAATCCAGGTAACTTGTGACCCCGTCAAGTCGGCCGAGTCAATTCTCTCCAATTGTCCTACCCTCAACTAGACCATTCAAATGTATGGTTCACCAATTTCCGATTTGAACCAGTTAGTCTCATGCAGTTCAGTTTTCGATATCATGATATAAATGGCTTTGGGATTAATAGTCTATCAAATTCTCTAGATACTTGAAATGTGTGCAAGTCTTAGTGTGTGTTCGGATTAGTTTTTGGAGAATAGCTTTTACGATTTACGAGATAAGTATGTAAGAGAAATTTTGTCTCGATTTAAGGAAACGGGCTTTTAAAACCATGGTTTTAAAAGTACCCGAACACACACAATAGAGACTAGCTTGTTGGGTGGAAAAACCCTTAATGTATAAACCGCACTTCTCTTTGTGAGGCATTCTTTCCGTCTCTATGCCCCCTCTTCCTTTGTGTTTTGTTTTTATATGTAGCATGACCACACACAGAGTCTCAATTTTCAATTATTATGATATTATTATTAAAGAAAATGGAAAGCCAGCGGCAATCACACAATTAGTGAAAGGTGAAGATGTGCGATCAAATTGGAACCGTTGAAGAAATCCCATAAATGGAAACACTCCTATTGGGGAAAAAAGTGGTCTCCACTAAAGGCTTTAATCTCCTTATAATTCATGATAATACTTTACTCCTTTTTTATTCTCTATTCCACCCTCCTCTTTTACTTTGCTTTCTTTCCCCCACCCTGTCTTGCTCTTTGCACATATCCCCCCACCGCCATCCTCTGTTTCCTCTCCCTCCCGCTCTCATACACTCCATTACAATAACCTCTTCTTTATACTTAACCATATTTACAGAAACTAACCAAGACACGAGGCTGTTGAATTGTTGACCTATAAATAGTATGAATTGTTAAACTATCATATATGTGGGTTAAAATATTGAGCAGTAGTGATTATCAACGAGTCATCATACGCTGGCGTTTTCTTTATTTTGGGGTGCAATAACATGCGGCCGTTAAATCAGAGAGGGATGTGTCATGTTGTAGATGCGAAGCAAAGATGAGAGAGATAAAAGGAAAGGAAATCTAAGAGAGAAGAGGGTAGGGCCTGAGGCCTATAGTGAAGGACACGACCACTTTGTACTCCTCTCACCAATTAACATTTACCACTTTTGTTTTCTTCTTTTCCCTTTACGTAAAATCAATGCCCCCCCTGCCATTTTCTGTAATTTGGACCACTTTCTTGTTAACCTATCCTATCCTGCCTTCCTATCCCCCACCACAACACATGATTACCAATACCAATAGCCTATTTCCTTACACAGAAGTGTGTGTGCGTGTTATATTTACAAACACAGGAGAGTGTTCTTCATTTAGCTAAAGAAACAAGAAGTGGGCGGGTAATTTTCCATTCTCTGTATGGCATCAAAAAAGACGACAAGGGTGTTGGCAGCAATTATAAATGTCTGACTCTGATCTGAATTTTTTAAAAAAAAAAAAGCATAAAAATTTCATGGGAATGAGGATGCCCCAACTTTGTGCCTGCTTTTCTATAAATATCTAGGGTGACGCTGGTGATGATGGAAGCACTTGGGCTATTTTATTCCCTTCACCTAACCACAAAGTATGATAATATCCCCAAACGGGTCGGATCATTATTACTATTATTATATTAATTCATGCCAGTGTTATTATACCACAACACACTTCATTAAATACTGTGTCTGATGCATTACCAGGTCAGACCCTGTTCCCTCCCACGCTCACAACTGCGTATCCCCCGATTAAACATTTAAACCAATTACTGTACTCTCTATAAAGGTAAATCCATAATTAATCAAACCCTCACTCTTCTTTGTCCCTTCTAGAAACAAGGGCCCCTGCTTTTTTGTTTGTTTTTAAAAATCACATGCAGTGGTACTTCTTACTTACTTTAACAGGGTAATATGATATTTTATACATGGACCAAATGAACAACAATGCTTAGAATAATTAAAAAAAGAGATCTAGATCCGATTTACTAACTTGCTGATTAAAAAAGGGATGGATTATTATACTAGTGTGGGGTTTATGGTTTAGCGCTTTGGGTGTCAGTCAAGTGGGAACCCACGAAAGAGTGTCCTTTTGAAGCTTTAAGACAACAATGATAGGTCTCTCTCGTCATAATAGCTTTGTCTGACTGCTTTTGTCCGAGAGAACTGATTCAAAGGACAACGTTGATGGAGACTATTCAGCCCACCCTAGCTGATATTTCCGAGATCCTTTAGTCTTTACTCACAAATATATTACTTGTTTATTTAAGATAATTTAATTTTAACTTATGAATATTTTTAAATCATGAATTAAAATATACGATATAAATATATAAAAAAAAATTATTTTAATTTATATAAAAAATTTTATAAATTAAAAATAAATTATCCCAAACATACATAGGTTAGAAAAATTAGAATAGGATATCCCCTATAGCTGCCTCCATATTTCTTCAAGCCAACGATTGTCCCCATTTTTTATCAAATTTAACAAGGAGTGGCATCTTTTCCACCTAAGCAAAAGGCCCCAGATATGAACAGCAGAGGGGAGCTTCACAGCCTACGCGAATGCAATTTAAGAAAAGAATATGTGGTGTGATCATAAATACACACCGTAGGACGCAGAAAAGCAACGAATCACAAGTTTTTGCTGAGGAACCAGAATATCTAGTTGAAGATTTCGTCGATTTGTTAGTTTGACCAAATACAGGAGCTGGCGTTTCCCAATTTGGACTGTTTTTTTTTATCCCTTGTTTCACCTCAATATATTAAAACCTATTGAGGCCTTCTGCTGCATGAATCACACATACATGAAGCAATCTAAGCTCTAAAAATGCAACCATTTTTGTACACGCTCAAATTAAAACCCAGTGTGTAATTAAAATGGGAAAATAAAGATAAAGACTATTAAATAGGATGAAAATGGCTGAGCAGAAAAAGATCCTGAAATGTGGGTCAGTTGGGTCTCATGAGAGTGTGGAACCCATTTTTCTGCAGCCATCCTTGTGAAAGTCTGTTAATCTGCGTTGGGAATCCTGATGATGCTGCAGCAGTTGCTATATAATGAGCCTGATGAAGAGGAGGAGGCCCCGATTGGTGATGGTGATGGTGATGATGATGATCACTCATTGACAGTGAAAGATCACTCCCAATCTGCCCTTCGCTGCTGCTGCTCGGAAACTACAACACAAAATCACTTAAAATAAGTTAATCCGATAAGACCACGTTGATTTTGTTGAGTGGGGAGAAAATACATATACCCACAAGAAAGCTTGGTGGGTGAAGATGGGATGGAGCAAAACTGTTGAGCATTTGAGGCTCTCTAGTTGTCCAGTAGCCGCCAAATCTTTGCATTTCTCTTGATGCTGCAGATTGAAGCTGAGTTTGACCATCCAGCAGTGTCAACTACGACATAGTAACGGGCAAAAGCATTGGATTCGTCGCTTAATTGTGAATCAAATGTCAGAATTTAACACCAACCTTAGGCCTGAGTAATCCTCCATTGTTCCTCCAACTAGATTCCGATGCCACTTGGCGATGATCCATTCCACTGTTATGGGCATCATTCCCCAGTGGTTGACTATTACTGCCTTGCTTTGAGCTCGAATTGCCCAGACTTAAGTCCAGATTGTGATCCGCGCCGTTACCCGAGGATTCTGCCCAATGAATATTTTATGATATATATAAAATACTTGGTGAGTAAATTAACCTGGGGTTGGTTTCCTAATTATGGGATTAATTACCAGAGTTGAGCTCAATCTCGTAGATGCTGGGATCGAAATTAGTGACGGCCTCTTTGCCGTTACATTTTATTGCTGCTTTGTCATAAGCCCTATGGGAGGAGTTTCCCGAAAAAGAATGAAAAATTTCAAAACCCTAACGTTTGGGCAGGCATCGGAACATAAAAAATCGACAACGTATTGGATCGGAAATAGGTACCTTGCAGCTTCAACCTCCGTGTCAAACAAACCAAGATAAACGTACCTGGCGAATCAATTTAACAACGTTAATAATTATGAAACTATGATACGCACAAACAAGAAGAAGCCAGGAACATAAAACGTGTTATGTACTTTTTGCCAAGAAATTGGCCCATTCGAGCCTCCCATCTTCCACATTTGTGCAAAGTTACGCCTCTATACTTGGAGCTTCCTCTGGGGAACCCAGTGCTTTGTCGACGAAGTACGTGCACAAACTCTTCCTTTGTTAAATTGCTCATCTATGGCATTCATCAGCCGAAAGCAACCAGACCAAAAGATTTTAAAATAATTATTTAATAGAGTACACTGTACAAGATAAGGTATTAATGTTCGAGGTAAGATTTGTTCCATTCCAGTTCATGAATCTCATCATTACCTGCTTCAAGTCTTCTTCGTAGTCTTCAATGTTGAAGTTGATGTCGGCCTCTACTCCTCGGAACTTAATGGCTGCTCTATCATACGCACTGCACAGAAAAGTTTAGCAGACAAATATATGATCTTTGTTTCGATCTTTAAATTTTTGCAGAATGAATCTAATTTTATATATCTTATTGCCTCCCAAGATATAGAAAAGTAATATTACAAGCAGAGAGCAAAGTGCTCACCGAGCAGCTGCATGTGCCGTGTCAAATCCACCTACACAAATTTACCCAGACAAAAACCATCTCACCGTCAGTTATCACACATACCGTACTTTCTCCCCCAATCCGAACATCAAAAGTAATATTTTTTTAAGCCGTCCAGAACAACAAGTCAAGGAAACTTTTTTAAAAGAAATTAAATAAATGATCACAGAAATGGAAACAAATATATAGTATGGGCTTACCCAGATACACTTGTTTTCCACAATCCCTGCAATAAAAACCAAACAATCAAAATCTGATTGGATGGTGGCAGATGAATGGAATAAACAAAGATCAGTGAAATGGTTCTTTGGTTCCGCATTTTATGGAATGGAGAGGACTAACCAGATATGTGACTCCCAACGGCCTGTTCTTCTGTAGAACGTGACTCCCCTATACTGAGAGCTTCTTGACCTTGGTCCTCGCCGGCTTTTTTTCATCGGCTGCGACGACACTTCCACAGATTTTCCTCTGCCACCAGCAGCGGCGGAGACTGGTTCCGGCTGACAGAATCTCACGCCCACCCAGTGAGCCCGAGGGAAGGCCGTGCTCCCTCCAACACCCGATGACACGACCGCCGCCTCCTCCTCCTCCACCGGGAAAAACTGCCGAGTCACGGGCGGGTCAGTGTCCATGGACTCGTCCTGGTTGACACAGAACCCGAATATCTTGCTGCTGCTTTTCTTCTTCAATGTTCTGCTCCTCTCGCCGTCGTCTTCCTCCGATCCGTCCTCGATGACGACCGCAGATGAGCTTGAATTAGACATAGATCCGACCCGTTTCCCTTTGTCGTCGTCTCCGTCCATGGATGTCTTCAAGGAAGAGCAACCTTCGGATTCCTCGTCCTTTCTCCAATCGGGCGAGTCATTCAGATCCCACATTCTTTTTTGCCCAAAGATTTGAGCTTCAGAGCTAGCGACCAAACTATACACAGAGGCACTAACGATGGGGAATCGAGCAAGGAGCTCAGATTTCTGATTCCCACTCTCCCATCATCAAACAAGGGAAATAGAAAATTAAGGAGTTAGCGTGTCCTGTTGGGCCTCCTGGGAGGCGAGAGTGAATAAAAAAAAATAATAATGGAGAAGCTCGAGAATTGAGAGTGGAGGGGGAAATTAAACCTAGGACGGGTAAGAGAGGGAGTAAAAAAGAGGTTGGTGTAGCGAAAAGGTAGTAAAGGGGAGGAGATGTTCGAAGATCTTTGTTTACCCTCTAGCTGCCCGATACAGCATAGACGAGGCCAGTTTCAGCGAGCTAACCCGAAAGCATCTCTCCTCCTCCTTTACACACCTTCATACTCTCTCTCTCTCTCTCTAGCCACTCACTCTTTTCTTTTCAATGTCTCCTAATTCACCCTTGGGTCTCTCTCTCTTCCCCCCTGCGAATTGTCCTTTATTTCTTTCGTGGCATTCATGTAAGGCACCCTTAAAAATGTTGATTTGTAATGACAGACAAAAAAAAAGGTAGATTTGTATTTATTTATTTAATTCACTCCTGGTATTTATTTACTATTTTTCTATTTTGTGTATACGAGAACTTGCGAGGGGGCAAACGGGGAAAGAAAGAACCATCTCTTTCTTAAACAACTTTCCCACGTTAACCAGATCGAAAAGCATCTCGTCTATTTCTCTCTCTTGGGCATCTAAATTACCCACTAATGGAAATAGACAGCGCAAGCAAATAACTCAAATTTACCTTTTCCTACCTTCTAATCGTTAATCATTCCCATCATAACTCCACCCAAGTCCACGTCCCCGTCCCCCTCCCATCTTTCTCTCCTTCCCTTCGCTTTTTTTTTTTGAATTTATAAAATTAAAAGAAAAAAAAAGAGCTGATGACTAAATTACACCAAGTGTGGGCCCACAGGGGAGGTCGAAATAAGGAAAAAGATAAAAGAAAGGAGAGGAGGGTAATTTGGGAAAGGGAGTGGAGAAACAATCTAACAGAGGCGTAAGGGAAGCGGGGGGAAGAGAGAGAAGGAGAGAGACGGGGGAGAGGGTTTGGTATCAGAAAAGGAAATGGAATAATAGGAGGAAAAGGAAACTCTTTCCAGAAAAGTCCAATGAATCCAAGAGTACGGGAAGAGGGCCACATTTGCCTCTTTCGTTCTCCAAACGACCAATGGCCTCCCTACGCTGTACCTCGTATTTATGACCCTTTCTCGCTACGTCACTCTCCCCCTTCTGCGCGTGCCTTCCAACCTCCCTTTCCTGTTCAGTTCCCTCATTGGTCTCTTTTACCCTTCTTTACCCCTTTCCCTCTCCTGCTCCATTTCCGGACCCACTTTCTCTCTCATCTTCCCTCTCTGAGTCTTCTCCAGCTCATCATTTTACTTTCACCAATTCAACCCCCCACGTTTTTTATCTTCATTCCAATTTTGTTTATTTTGTATCACGTTTACTCATGCATTTTCTGCTCCATTCTTTAGTCGCACATCAGAACATTGGACTTTATTTGGAGAGTTATTAATTACTATTTTTTAATTTTACCCCTATTTATTTTTTATCCGATTAGTGGTATCCCTGTGTCACATTGGACTTTATACGAATCTTTTTTGAAACTTAGAAAACACTGAATCTTAGTCCTTCCTAACAAGTGTATTCTCCATATTCAAATTTTTGTTTTCATCCTGGTTGAGGCAAGATCGCTATTTACAGTTCTTTTCTAGTTCCAATAAAATAGTTTAAAGCTATTTATATTTTGGTCCAGAAGTAAGCGGCATGTGGTGGAATTACCATGATAGTTCGGGTGTCTATATATATGTGCTCGTTTGGATGAGCAATTGGAATGCTTAAAAACAGCTTTTTAATCGTAATTTACGATATATGAAGTAAATATGTGAGAGGAGTTGTGCCTCGATCTACGTAAAAAACAACTTATAAGCAATCTGATCGTTAAAACAAACATGGCGATAGTCAGGTTCCAACAGAAGTTTGGCTTTTATATTTCTATCGCAATAGAGATTCAGGCTATTAAGATGGGGTTGTTAACTAGTAAGTGGCTAGGTTTCACAAAGATCAAAACGTACTTCTATTCTAGGGAAGCTACTCACTTATTATTGACTGAGTGAGTGTTTGACAATTTGCCAAACCTAGGTTTGCATAATCCGAGATAAAATTCCTCTTACACATATACCTCATAAATCGTAAAAATTATTCTCAAAAGCTAATCAAAATACACATTGATTATGGTCATTCTCACTCACCAGCTCGACAAATCATCTAAACTAGAGCATTATTATTATATAGCTGGGATATTGAGATAATTTATGCTCCTACAAAAGTGTTAAGTGTGCTGATTATTGGCTAGACTGGCTTAGGAGGTGATCAATAAAGTTATATTTAGAATAGCGTTTTTTTTAAATAAATATTTATTATGTAAGTTAAGATAAAACTTTTTTCACATACTTACCTCATATACCGTAAATCATGATTTATAAGTATTTATAAGTAAAAACTAAACTATCATAAACGATCAATAAACCAAGTTTAATTGATTTTCCATTAGATTTTTTGTTTGAATCAAATATTAGCCAATTTAAACTTAGATTGATTGATGGTACTTCACTCCTATTATTTTTTATTGCTGATGTAGTGTCAAATTGACATATCTCAAGAGTCAACTTTTGTCATCGTGATTTTTTTTTTTAAAAAAAAGCTATTTATATTTTGGTCCGAATAAAATACAAGTACTAATTTACGTATGAGTTATGACGTATGCCTTATATTTACAAATTCCCCTCTGATGCGTTACGTACTCGTAACACATACAAACAGACTGACACTGTCCTGAAAAATTATAATGAAAAATTATGTATCACAAACTGTTTAATTGGAGGGCTGTAACAAGGAATTTGTTTATTTCATTTCATTATTATATATATATATATCCTAAGTGCCTGTTTAGGTTAGGATAGAAATTATTTTTCTAATTTAATTTACGATGTATGAGATAAGCATATGAGAAAAATTGTATCTCGATTTACATTAACATGCTTTTACAACTATCAACTCTGAAGACATGAATCCAGTTTCCCTACTCATCAAATCGATGAGCAAGGAAAGCTAGTCCAATCTGGATGGTCCAGATCAGATATGGACGATCCAAATTTCATTTTTTTTAATTATGATTTTGAAATAAAAAAAATCATTTTTTGAAAAAATGTTAGTTAAGAGATTATTTTTATTTTAGATTTTCTACCTATTAAGATAATTTTTTTTTGAAAAACAAAAATTAAAAAAAAGATCTAGATCGTCCATATCTAAACTAAACAGTCCAAATCAGGCTAACTTTCTCTGCTCATCATTTGGATGAGCAGAGAAACTGGATCCCCTAATGGTCTGTTGGGTACAAGAAACATTTTAGAAGGAAACAAAAGGGAAGGGAAGTGAATGGAAAGGAAGAAAAGATTGAGAGGAAATTTAAAAGAGTGAGCTGTTTGGTAGTTTTGGGAACGGAACATAGGTTGAGGAAAGATAAGATGTTTGATTGGAAGAAAAGAGAGTGGTTTAAGTGGGAAGATTGTGTGAAAAACCTAAAATAACCCTAAAACTTCACTAGAAATTCAAGTTCGAACTTAACAACTCAGATCAAACTTAATAACCCCGTTCAAACCCGACCTCGTCTTCACTGTTCACCGTCTTCCTCATGATACTGGTCATCGTTTCAGCTTTCGACTCTTCTTTTCTTTCACATTTGTTCATCCAATATAATCCACATCACAAACATATCAATTTATAAGCTCATACTAAATTAACCCACACATTTTCAGCTTCTATCTGGTTGTTCAACACATAGCACATGTTTTCAGGGGTATTTTTGTCCACATATTATCATTGCGGGGAACATTTTAAAGTTCATCCCATTTTTTGTGGGAACTCAATTTTCCATATTTAAAGGAACATTCACCTTAAAGGAAATATGGATTGCCGGCACTTTGAGCAGCCAAATGCATTTCAAACTGATGAACATTGCAATATTTCCTTTCCCTTCTCTATATTCCGCATAACAAACAGGCCTTAAGACCCTGGGTTCGCTGAAAAACAAAAATCCGTTATATTATATTGTAGAGAGATAAAAATAGAAAGGCGTGCGTGCGTGGAAGTCGGGGGCTGAGGGGCGTGGGTGTGAAGCGTGTGTGAGAATGTCGAAGCCAACTCAAAACCATGGGGCGATAGATTGAGAGAGAGATTCGTAGATAATTAGAGAGATATCATCACGGTTGACATCATGAACGTTTGAGGAAATTATAGACACCACATAATAGTTTAAAAAAGAGAGAAAGGAGGGGCAAGTACCGTAATAATAATAATAATAATTCTTAAAAAACAAAAGAAAAGAAGTGGAATAGGTGGGGCTGTCAAAAAAGAAAGAAAACATAAAGAAGGCCACGTCAGGACGCACCTCAGACAAAATTGCTATCAAGTCCAACCTCACAAAAACTAGGAACGTGCTTATCCTCGTAGTCACACACATATATATATACTCTCTCTCTTATCACGCCAATCAGTGGGGGTCGCACGCAGGACGCAGCTACGCTCTTCCGGGGGGAGGGGGGAAGAGAAAAAAGACTCAACCTTCCCATAATGGAAGGGGGACGAGGCTCCTCTTCACAGGCATGTTTTCCTCAACCGGAAACAGTACCCCCAACCAAGTGGGGCCCACCCAATTCAATTATTCAAGCCCAGGCCCACCTTCTGCGGTGTGCAACGTGTACCACAAGGCCCACTTACTTTACTACTCTTAACCCCCAGGCCATGTGCCCAACCCAACTTTTGATGTCCCATTAATACCATCATTATTTTAAAAGCACATGAGGGAAAAATTTGGAAAATTTACATTCAGATCCTAAGTAAAAAATAAATAAAAAAATGGTCCCTTAAGATTTTAAAATCAACAACAAGTCCCATGAACTTGTTAATGATATGCTCCTGGAATTGTCAATAGAACTTATTGGTAATTTTAAAATCTGAAATGATCATGTTTTTATATTTTTTCTTGCCTATGACCTTAATGTAATTTTCTCAAAAATACTTCACAACTTTTGTTTGACTCGTTCATAGGTAATAGTAGCTGGAGGAGGATACGGCCCACGAGGGCTTCTTCAAGTCAGAGTGTATGATTAGTTATTTAGCTTCAGTTAATGCCTCTCTGGGTTTCTATTAGCTAATTTAATGGGGGAGGGGTCCTCCCTCTTGAATGATCTTATTCAAGTGGGACACTCAATAATGTTTGCCCCCCCCGTCTCCACTAAAATATCTGGGTGGCCGCAGCCTCATTTTGCCTCGCACTTCCATGCCTCTAATAAAATCCCTCGCCTTCTGTCCAAACATTGATTTCTAATTTCCCCTTTTATCAAAAACTACTACGAGTACTTCATTAATCACCTAATTACTACATTTAAATTATCTACAGAAAATAATTTAATAAGGGCGCCATTCCGTGTGAATTATACTCTACAATATAGAGGGGGGTAAAAAAGGAGAAAGGGAAAAGGGAGGGACAGTGATTGGTGGAGGGGAGGGGCATGTGTGGCGGAGAAGAGTGAGAGAGTTAGCGTGGGAATGGGCAAAAAGAACATATTCAAAGGGGGTAACATGATGTTTCATGGGCGATAGAGAATTAGAATATCAAGGAACACACAAAAAAAAAAAAAAATGCCATATACATTCGTGTGTTGCTTCCCATATGTAGCAATTGCCCATTCCTGATCGATTCTTATGTTATTTGGCAGTTTTAGAAATCCACGCCCGACCTACCAGGGAATCCCATGACACCATCTCTCACTCCCCCATACACACACTATTGCCTTTTTTTAAAAAAAAAAAATCACTCAACAATTTCTTTTAGTGTTATTCCTCTACGTATGGGTGTTTAAAGTGTTCCGATCCCAGTTGTCTAGTCCTGATTTCAGACATTTTGATTCCAGAAATTTCTCGTCCCGACCAGGACCGGGATCTATGGGACCCGGGACCGGTCACACACCTTGTGGTCCCGGTCCCGGGTTTTTTTTTAAAAAAAAAATTAAGTTATTGTTTTATTTTTGTATTTTTTTTATCCCATAATTTAAGTTGTTATTTGATAAAATGTGTATCACATATTTAGTTTGAGTTAAACTGTATATATCATGATACTAATCCTATTATATAATGTATACAAATAATTAAAAAAATGATGAAGGTGATCATAATAATAATAAAATGTTATTCTTCAATTCTAGATCAATTTCTGTGATTATTATTGCCTTATTAGATGTTAAATAATTACTTTAAACACTATATTATAGAAAATTTAACTAAGATAATAATATTTTTAAAATTTAATTTTAAAAAAAACTGGGATTTCCCGGTTTAATCCCGTCCCGCAAGGGATTACCGGGACCAGGATGCAATTTGCATCCCGGCCAAAAACCGGGACCGGGACCAAGAGTGGTGGATCCCAGTCCCGGTCCCGGTCCCAGATTTGAACACCCCTATCTCTACGCATGAGTTAACTAAGCGTGATTACACCGTAAAAACCCAGTTTCATAATATAAAACCCTGTGATATTAATATTTGGGGAAAAAAGGAAAATTATAGTCAGGACCTGAAAAAGGAAAAATACAAAAAAATGGTCCTAGGAAATGTCAAAATTACGGTGAAGTCTTATGGGACTTTTTTATAATATATTGCAAATGGCAAAAGTCCAAAATACCTCCACTAGATAAATAGAAAGAGAAAAGGAAATATTCTATCACACTCAAATGGCAACGTAGGCGTGAAAAATTAATGAAGGTCTGATGATGAGAGAAGGTTATAGAGGAAGGTATGGAATTGATGCCAACGCCTTTCTTATATTCATTATTTCACTTGATTCATGTTTTCTATGGAGTAGCTAAACAGATTTTTAGGATTTCTTAATTAAAAGTGAGAATAAATGAATATGGTGTGGAAGTTGCAGGGCTAAAACTCCTAATGTATGAAGTCATAATGCATTGTTAATAGGAGCAGCGATAGTTGTTAATATAGGTGGTAAACTTTTTAATGACAACTGTATTGTGCAGGTGAACAGCCATGATGGCTAGCACATTTGGGAAGAATCTACTATATTTCTTTCATGTAGGGGATGATTTGTAGTTAGTGTAGACGGTGATATAACATATGTTGGAGGAATGTTCAGGTCAATAACCGTTAAGGAAGGGACAAGTTATCAATAGTTCAAAAAAACGATATCTTCCATTGTAGGAAAAGAGAGTAGCAAATTTGTTATGAAATTCACACTAACATTTGATACAACTATATTTGTGGACATACTAAATAATGAAGCAAGTGAACATTTAATTAATTTCAGCGGAGAAAGTGGGAATATATATGTAGATGAAGGACAAACTGAAGATGATAATGCAACGAAAATGAGGCAGGTCATACTACAAAGACTTGCAAGAATCCTAATCCAAGCTGATCAATCATGGTGGCTTAGGTCTTCTGTTTTTGGAAAGTGGAAAGTGGAAAGTGGAAAGTGCACGTCATACTATTTTTTGTAAATCTCATTACATAGAAATCCAAACCACTTGATTTTTGTAGAGGGTCTGTGAATTTGTTATTAGTACCTTGTACATCCATTTTCATATGTGAATGAAGGTTGGATATAATATGGTTTTGTATCCCACTTTCATTTATGAAAATTTTTAATCTGATGTAAATTCAATTGTCAATATATGGACATAAAGTTCTCAATGGATGCCCATTGGTTTGTCAATGGGCACCCATACAGTTGTTAATATATATGTAGTTATGTTTACATATTTGTGGAAAAAGTGCGACGAGGTTATGACCAACTCGGAAAATGATATTTTATGTGTGCATATTTATAGATTACCTGTGTAGCTGTAATCCAATATTAATTAGATGGACATATTACATGACTTGTCCAACGACACCCATTAACTTCTCAAGGGAGGCATCTGGAGTTGTTAAGGGAGGCTGATAAACTTGTCAATGGATGCCCATTGAGTTGTCAATGGAGGCCCTAAACTTGTCAATAGATGCACAATGACATGTTAATGAACTTTCCTAGACTTGTCAATGGATCATTGTAGACTTGTCAATGGAGGCCTTAAGACTTGTCAATAGATTGTAGTAGACTTGTCAATGGTGTCTCCTCGACTTGTCGATGGATACCCAATGATTTATCAAAGGACTCTCATAAACTTGTCAGTGGAACCTCTTTGATTTGTCAATAGATGCTCATTGAGTTGTCAATGGATGCGCTTGAACTTATCAATAGACGCCCATTAACTTATCAATAGTGGCCCCAGGACTTATCAGTAGACACCCAATGACTTGTTAAGGTAGGCCTCGTGAATTAATTAATGGAGACTCATGGACCAGTTTACTGGATGCCCATTGACTTATCAAGTAAGGTCCTTGGACTTGTCAACAAGGTACTGAAAACCGAACCAGACACTGAACCGGTCGAGTTACTGAGTTAAGGGTCAATGGGTCAGATAGGAGTCAAACCATAGCTAAATCGGTGAGGAGGTAAAGATTTCAGGTTTATTTATATGAAATTCTATGTAAAATCAATAAAAAAACCATTTAAAAAAATGGGTCAAGCAGTCCGTATGGTTCACCCTCGGACCGGACCGGTTGGACCGCCGATTCACTGGTTCACGAGTTAAATCGGGCAGTTCGGTCTAGTTTTAAATACTCTGCTTGTTAATAGAGGCTCATTGAGTTGTAAAGGGAGGCCCAAGGACTTGTCAAAAGATAGGCCCCTGGAATTGTCAACCAAGCTTGATGGAATTGTCAAGTGAGGCACATGGAGTTGTTAATGAACTAAAACAACGTGGAAGAAAGAACATCATTTCAACATTATATAAATGAACCATTAATGTTAAGTCAAGACAATGACTTTGTAATTCATAATTTAAAAAAATGTCATAAGTACAACAAGTTTGAACTTGAGCATTCCTAAAAATATCGTATCAATGCAAAGTGACTATACTTGATCAGTACCAAAAAGTTAGCATAAATGTGATGAGTGTGTACATGATCAATATAAAAAACTAATATTCTGTCAATACAATCAGCATGTACTAGGTCAAACCTAACCATTAAGCTAAGGTACAATCCAAGCTGTCATACTAATTGGTTTTCTTCCTCTTATGTATGTCTTGCATCAAAGACATAACTTTATCCGCATATTTGTTATGAGGATGAGTAACAAGCCACTATAAGAACCCAACCTTCATTTCATGGGGTTCTTTTGTGGAATAGTAAGGCATGGTGTAACCCTCGTGACCTTGTATTATCATATTCAGTTTGTTCTTCATATACATATACATTCCCACTTTGTCCATTGAAATTAATTAAATGTTCACTTATTTCATCATCTAGTATGCTTACAAATATAGTTGTATTAAATGTCAATGTGAATTTTATAACAAGTCAGCTATTCTCTTTTTCCACAATGGAGGATATCATTCTTTTGAACTCTTTATAGCTTGTCCCTTTCTTAATGGTTATTGATCTGATCATTCCCCCAACATATGTTATATCACCGTCTTCACTGACTACAAACATTCCTCCTACGTAAAGGAAACATAGTAAATTCTTCACAAATATGCTAGCCATCACCGCTATCCACTTACACAATTCAGTTGTTATTAACAAGTTTACCACCTATATTAAGAAACTATCGCTACCCCTATTAACAACACATTATTACTTCGTACATCAGGAGTTCCAGCCCTACAACCTTCTCACCATCTTTATTAATTCTCACTTTTAATTAGTAAAACCAGCTTAAACTACCAAAAAACATAGTAAACATTTCAAACTCTTGCCGAACATCATGACACCACAAGTCAAACATATTAATAATTATCACTGCACCTATTAACAACACATTTTTTTCTTTGCACACCAGCTGATATAACCACAAAACTTTCATCTTCATCTTCATTTCTTAGCACTCCCATTGCAAAAACAAAGCATAATAAAACCAGAAAATAAAGCATACTAAACCATACTCAAATACATTAAAACCATAGCCAAAGCATATAAATTGTATTTACCTAGGTCTGTCTTTATAGTTTACAAGAATAAAGAACGACAATACTCACAAAAAGATAACAACTTTTTTCCATTTTTTCAGCCAAAACGAATATGAGTAAAAAAACCTAAAAATCTGTTTAACTATTCAATAGAAAACATGAATCAAATGAAATAATGAAGATAAGAGAGATGTTGATATCAATTCCATACCTTCTGCTTTAACCCTCTCTCATCATTAGACCTTCATGAATTTTTCGTGCCAACGTTGCCGTGTGAGTGTGATAGAATATTTTCTTTCCTCTCTCTATTTATTTGATAGGAGTATTTTGGATTTTTGTCATTTGCAACATATTACAAAAAAAAATCCCATAAAACTTTACTATAATTTTGACATTTTTTGAAACCATTTTTTCTCTTTTTCTTTTCTCATGATCTGACTGTAATTTTCTAAAAAAACAAGTCACATGAAGGAATTCAGATTTGGTGCGGGGAATAAATAAGTGGGGTCAAATCCACAGTTTATGTGAATAAAGAGGTGGGGACATGGCCACCAAAAGCTGATGAGAGAGAAGAAACATCGGACGGTGTCCGAGGCGTTTCGCAGGAACTGTGATCAAATCCAGGTTGTAAACTGGTGGGGGGGGCCGAGCCGTGAATCCCGTGAATTTGTATATATATTTTAGACTGAAGCAATTATTTTCAGTCCAAAAACAAAAAAAAAAAGACTGAAGCAATTATTATTTTTTTATATATATAAAGGATTGCATGTGTATACGTGGAGTCCTATCATCCACACATTCTTGCATCAATAAAAATGGTACGGAAACCAACACGTGGAGGCTGGGCAGGTGGGGTGGACACATTTCATCCAATGCTTACTACGTCTGGCCCCCACCCTTATCTTTTTCCTTTAATTATATAAACGTCCCCATTACCTAGTAAGGCATCGAAACATAGGCACATCATTCTTCTTTTTTTAAATAATATACCATCAGCTTTTTTTTATTCAGCTAAATGCCTAAATCCATCGCCACCATTTAATTCAATATAGGAAGTAGAGTCGGTAATATGGGCTCAACCCGTGAGTCCGCGGGTTTTGACGGGTTAGGGTTGGGAAAATCCCAACTCGCAAAAATATGGGCCGCACAGGCCCGCGGATTGGCCCGTAAAATTTTTTATTTTTTATTTACATATAATAATTTTATAAAACTTATAAGTTTTTCACTTTTATCTTAGTACTTTCCAATCTAAAGAGAAAAAATCTTAGCTTCTTCCCTTATTCTCTAAACAAAATTATTATATCTTGGTTGCTTAAGGATGAATTTATGTTTTATTTATAAACTTTAACAAATTTGATAACTTTATCTTTTAAATTATAGATTATGTTTTTAAATTTTTATAAGAGAAATGATTGATACTAAGAAGGTAAATTTAATTACTTATATATATGTGTCTCATATTTTTAATCCTCTTTAAAAAATATAATTTTTTTTTTCAAAAAAAAACATGCGGGCCGGCCCACAACCCGCACACTGCGAGTTAGGGTTGGCGTTTTGCCAGCCCGCAGAAGTGCAGATTGCACAGGCCCACACCACACAGGCTGCGGGTTGGTGCAAGCCAGCTCGCAACCCGCGGGCTAACCCTATTCCCAGCTATAATAGGAAGCCTTGTGGGAGAAAGTGTCTATCAAGATCAAAGCCAGGCTGTTTCTAACCTAGCGTTATGCAGAATCAATAATAACAACCATGTGGAGTATTAACAACCATGTGGAGTATGATGTTGAGATTATTTATAAATTATTTTTTATATAAATTAAGATAAAATTTTTCCTACATATTTATCATGTATATCATAAATTATAATTAGAAAATTATTTTTAAACATTCTAATTACTATTCCAAACAAGTACAATATTTTTCTAAATATTTCCTTTCAATAAAAATTTATTATGCACAAACTGGCTTCCTCTGTTATAACAAAAAGTATAGTTTCAAAGCTATAATTTTTTTAAAACAAACTATTGTATATAATTTTAAAAACTTAAATTAATTTAAATTTCATCACTGTGATAAATATGCGGTGTTTATAAGTTCATTGCCTCCTCCGGTTTAATATGTAAGTTACCGTCTTTTAGGACTGTACTGGACTAATCTTTTTTATACTTAAACCATACATGTCTAGAATTTTAATTCACTCTTTTAATTTTTACCACCTGTGAGATGCTCTCTCTCTTTTTTCCCGTGCTTACTTTTTTCCCTCGCACTCTTTACAAAAAAGGGTTTATTTTGAGAAAAAATATTTCTTACATATTCCTTGTATTTGATCAATTTTAAATAATTTTTTTCTATCTTTGTAATCTGGTTACTTATATCTTACATGTATAATTGGAGTAAGCGCTGTATTTGTGATTAATACTAAATTTAAATAATATCAAGGAATACCAATAACTTTATAGTCTGTTGGCAGAAAAAAACTCTGCTGCCAGTGAAAGATTGCAGGTTTGATCTAATTGTAACGTCTCCTAGACCTAATATCCACCCCTTTAATTAAAAAAAAAAAAAGAGTATAGGGGTAAGGATAATTTAAAAAAGGGTTAGCAGTAAGTACAATCCGTTGATTTAAACGAGATAAAATGAGTGCATGTATGTGTGTTGTTCATGGGGCGAGATGGAAAGAGTCCATATTAATGTATGTTTGTTTGGGTTAGCCTTAAAAATTATTTTTTAAATATGATTTAAAGTATACGGAATATCGTATGTGTAGAAAAATTTTATCTCGATTTATATAAATATATTTCTTAAACCTTAACTTAAACAAACATTATATCAACACTATTGTGTAGCTGCGGTTCCTAAATGATTCGTGCTGGGGAGCCACCGACCAAGGCGCGACTAGGCCATCTTGATGAACTTTGTTATTTTTTCTCCCTCCCATTTCACCATATAATACTATATATGTGTGTGTCTTTTAAATTTATCACATTCAATCATTTCGCATGAGCTTGATATGAATAATATTGTACTTATTTTGTAAATGAAATGTTTTTGTTTAAATTGTATTCTATACAGACAAACATGTGAATATGAATGTATAAATTATATGGGTAAGGTTTCTCTCATTATCCTCTTTTCCATAATCTCATATCCACCGTTAGATTAAAAAGGTAAATGGTTTATATTCAATCTCTTATAAAATTTTTATATAAACTTAAATAAGTAAATTTAAATCCTTAAAATATGATCTATACCATTTATAATTACAATCTAAAATAAATAAACAAATAAATAAATATTAATTTATAAAATATAATAATAATAATTTTATAAAATATTAAATATAAATCATTCATTTCATAACCTAAAGGTGGAGATAAAATTATGAGAAGATAATGAGAAAAAGGATAATGAGAGTATTCTCTTCCCATCTCTATACGTCAAAATTGGTAAAACGTCAATGGGTGATAAAGTTTAACTAATGCCACGACAATATTTAGTGAAATTACTGTATGGAGTTTAAAGTTCATATAAACAATGTGATCAGGTTTGAAAGTAATGGGCTAGTCGCAAATTGTTATTTTCGCGTAACTTCGTTGATTATTTTTTCCTTTTTACCTTTAATGATACAAGTGCATGTCAGAGCCTTTTGAGTGGTGGAGCAACCACTCCTGAAAAGGAAAGAAACCAAAATTAACAATACAGAGGGTTGCTTGGATTCTGTGAGTTATTATTACGAATTTTTTCTATTTAGTTCATATTTTTTGAAAAACAAACTATCAACTTATGTGAGAGCTAAACAAACGCGCGTACATAAATAAGGGAGGGGGAACATGAAGAGAAGGACATGGAAACCGAAAGCTTTGTGGTGGGAATTGAAAGGCAGCACAATTTTGAAGCCGAAGCCCTAAAGCAATATGAAATGGGAAGAGGATACTAGGTCAAGCCTAACCACTAATCTAAGGTGTAATCCAAGTCGTCATACTAATTGGTTTTTTTTCTTTTATGTATGTCTTGCATCAAAAATATAACTTTATCCTTATGTTTATTATGAGGATGAGTAACTAATCGCTATAAGAACTCAACCTTTATTTCATAGAGTTCTTCTATGGAATAGTAAGGCATAATGCAACCCTCATGACCTTGTATTACCATCTTTAGTTTGTCCTCTATCTATATATACATTCCCATTTTATTCACTGGAATTAACTAAATGTTCACTTGCTTCATTATCTAGTATGTTTACAAATATAGTCGTGTCAAATGTTAATATGAACTTCATAACAAGCCAGCTACTATCTTTTTCTACAATGGAGGATATCATTCTTTTGAACTCTTTATAGCTTGTCCTTTCCTTAATTAATGGTTCTTGATTTGACCATCTCCCAATATATGTTATATCACCGTCTTCATTGACTACAAACCTTCTTGCTACGTAAAGGAAATATAGTAGATTATTTCCAAACGTGCTAGCTATCACTGCTGTCCATCTACATAATACAGTTGTTATTAACAAGTTTACCACCTATATCAATGACTATCGTTGCCCCTATTAACAACACATTACGACTTCGTATATCAGGAGTTCTATCCCTACAACTTTCACACCATCTTCATTAATTCTTATTTTTAATTAGTAAAAATACCTCAAACTACCAAAAAAACATAGTAAACATTTCAAACCCTTGCTAAACATCATGACACCGCAAGTCAAACATATTGACAACTATCGTTGCACCTATTAACAACACATTTTTTCTTTCGCACACCAGCTGATGTAATCACAAAACTTTTATCCTCATCTTCATTTCTTAGTCCTTCTATTGCAAACACAAAGTACAATAAATCAGAAAACAGAGCATACTAAATCGTACTTAAACACATTGAAACCATAGCCAAAATATATAAATTGCATTTACCTAAGTCTGCCTTTAGGGTCTGTTTGGTGTGAGGGATTTAGAGGGGAGGGGAGGGAAAATTTTTATGAGTTGAATTTTAAAAAATTGAAGAAGTGGGGTAATAAAATTTGAATAAAGAGAATATATAAGATAAAAGAGTAAGAAAAACTAATTAAAAAATTTTAACCCTACTTCTCTAATTTTTTTAATCTCAGCTCAAAAAAATTTTCCCTCCACCCACTTTCCCTCCCCTCCTCTCAGACTAAACAAGTCCTTATAGTTTACAAGTATAAAGCATGACAATACCCACAAAAAGATAATAGCCTTTTCCATTTTTACGGCCAAAATAAAGATGAATCAAGAAAACCTAAAAATATGTTTAACTAATCAATAGAAAACATAAATCAAATAGAATAATAAAGATAAGAGAGATGTTGGCATCAATTCCATACCTTCTACTTTAACCTTCTCTCATCATCAGACCTTCATGAATTTTTTGCGCCAACGTTACCGTCTGAGTGTGATAGAATATGTCCTTCTCTCTCTCTATTTATCTAGTGGGGGTATTTTAGACTTTTACTATTTACAGCATATTACAAAAAAGTCCAATAGGATTTCACTATAATTTTGACATTTTTTGAAACCATCTTTTCTCTTTTTTCTTTTCCCTGGACTAAACTGTAAATTTCCCAAAAAAAAAAACAAGTCACATGAAAGAATTCAGATTTGGTGCGGGGAATAAATATATGGGGTCAAATCCACAGTATATGCGAACCAAGAGACGGGGACATGGCCACCAAAAGCTGACGAGAGAGACGAAACATCGGACGGTGTCCGAGGCGTTTCACAGGAACTGTGATCGCCGTGAATCCCGTGAATTTGTATATATATTTAGACTGAAGCAATTACTCCCTCTTTTTATAAAGTTGATTTTTTTTAGAGAAATTAAGGAAATCAATTAAATTATTTTAAAGTATTTATAATTTTAATATTTTTATATTATATATCAATTTATTAGTCAAATTAATTATTTTAAAGAAAAAAATAAAAATAAAAATACTTTAAAGTGATTTAATTGACTTTCTTAATTTCGTTAAAAAAGTCAATTTTGTCTTATAATTAGGACCGGAGGGAGTATTATTTTTTTATATATATAAAGTACTGCATGTGTATACGTGGAGCCCTATAATCCACACATTCTTGCATCAGTAAAATGGTACGGAAATCAACAAGTGGAGGGGGGCAGGTTGGGTGGACCCATATCATCCTATGCTTTCAACGTCTCGCCCCCCACCCTTATCTTCTTCCTTTAATTATATAAACGTCCCCATTACCTAGTAAGGCATCGAAACATAGGCACATCATTCTTCTTTTTTTAAATGATATACCATCGCCACCATTTAATTCTTTATAGGGAGCCTTGTCGGAGAAAGTATATATCAAGATCAAAGCCAGGCCGTTTCGAACCTAGCGTTACGCAGAATCAATAATAATAGGTGTGTTTTTACTATTTTGAGATCGTTTATAAATTATTTTTTAGATAAATTAAGATAAAACTTCTCTCGCGTATTCATTTCATATATTATAAATTATAATTAAAAAATTACTTTTAACGATTTTAATCACTATTCTAAATGAATACAATATTTCTCCAGATATTTCCTTTCAATAAAAATTTGTTATGCATTGACTGGCTTCCTCTGTTATAACAAAAAGTATAGTTTCACAGCCCTAATTTTTTTAAGACAAACTATTGTACATAATTTTAAAAACTTAAATTAATTTAAATTTCATCACAGTGATAACATGCGGCGGTGTTTATAAGTTCATTGCCTCCTCCGGTCTTATATATAAGTTAGTTACCTTCTTTTAGGATTGGACTGGACTGATCTTTTTTATATTTAAACTATACATGTCTAAAATTTTAATTCACTCTTTTAATTTTTACCATCTGTGAGATGCTCTCTCTTATTTTTCCCGTGCTCACTTTTTTCCCTCGCACTCTTTACAAATAAGGGTTTATTTGGAGAAAAAATATTTCTTACATATTTCTTGTATTTGATCAATGTTAAATAATTTTTTTTTCTATCTTTGTAATCTGGTTTCTTATATCTTACATGTATATTTGGAGTAAGCGCTGTATTTGTGATTGATACTAAATTTAAATAATATCAGGGAATACTAATAACTTTATGGTCTGTTGACATAAAAAAAAAACTTTGCTGCCAGTGAAAGATTGCAGATTTGATCTAATTGTAACGTCTCCTAGACCTAATATCCACTCCTTTAATTAAAAAAAAAAAACTTGTATGGGGTAGGGATAATTTAAAAAAGGGTTAGCAGTAAGTACAATCCGTTGATTTAAACGAGATACAATAAAATGAATGCATGTATGTGTGTGTTGTTTATGGGGCGAGATGGAAAGAGTCCATATTAATATATGTCTTTTGGGTTAGCCTTAGAAATTGTTTCCCAAACATGATTTAAAGTGTATAAAATAAATATATGAAAAGAGTTTTATTTTGATTTATGTGAATGGGTTTCTTAAACTCTAATTTAAACTGACACTATATCAACACTATTGCGTAGCTGCGGTTCCTAGATGATTCGTGCTGGGGAGCCACCGACCAAGGCGCAACTTGGCCAACTTGATGAACCTTTCAACTTTGTTATTTTGTCTCCCTCCGTTTCACCATATAATACTATATATGGGTGTGTGTATTTTAAATTTATCACATTCAATCATTTCGCATAAGCTTGATATGAATAGTATTGTACTTATTTTGTGAATGAGATGGTTTTGTTTAAATTTTATTCTATACAGACACGTGAATATAAATGTATAAATTATATGGTATTTCTCTCATTATCCTCTTTTTCATAGTGTGTGTTCGGCTCCTCTCTCAAAATTATGGTTTGATTGCTAAATACTCAAAATCTTGCCAAACCATTATTTTAGGAAAGTTTATTTATTTTTTATGTGGGCCCCACCCTCTCTCTCTCACATTGGTTATTTCTTCCTATGTGGGCTCCACACCATAAAAAAAGTTATTTTAACTATAATATTCAGACACTGTTATTTTACCAAAATCACTTTTTTCTCATAATTTATTCTGTTCAAAATCTATTCTTTAGAAGCTATTTTTCACTTTGTCTCCAGAAGTTATTCTCCAAAATCTAATCCGAATACACTCATAATCTCATATCCACCTTTAAATTAAAACGGTAAATGGTTTATATTCAATCTTTTATAAAATTTTCATATAAACTTAAATAAGTAAATTTAAATTCTTAAAATATGATCTATACCATTCATAACTATAATCTAAAATAAATAAATAAATATTAATTTATAAAATATAATAATAATAATTTTTTAAAATATTAAATATAAATCGTTCATTTCATAATCTAGATGTGAAGATAGAATTATGAAAAGATAATGAGAAAGAGAACAATAAGAGTGTGATCTTTCCATCTCAGTACGTCAAAATTGGTAAAACTTCCACGGGTGATAAAGTTTAACTAATGCCCCGACAATATTTAGTGAAATTACTGTATGGAGATTACAGTTCATATAAACAATGTGATCAGTTTTGAAAGTAATGGGGTAGTCGCAAATTATTACTTTCGCGTAACTTCGTTGATTATTTTTTACTTTTTACCTTTAATGATACAAGTGCATGTAAGAGCCTTTTGAGTGGTGGAGCAACCACTCCTGAAAAGGAAAGAAACCAAAATTAACAATACAGAGGGTTGCTTGGATTCTGTGAGTTATTATTGCGAATTTTTTCTATTTAGTTTTTTATTTTTTGAAAAACAAATTATCAACTTATGTGACAGTTAAACAAACGTACATAAATAAGGGAGGGGGCCATGAAGAGAAGGACATGGAAACCAAAAGCTTTGTGGTGGGAATTGAAAGGCAGCACAATTTTGAAGCCCAAGCCCTAAAGCAATGTTTCACATGGCGGCCTTATTGGAGGGAGGTTCTTGGATTTTTTTTTGTGGCACGTGATTGATAATTGGGCTTGTCTTTATTTAGAATAAAAATTCATTAGTGTTTTTTTTGTTACAAAAAGTCATTAGTTTTGATTGAGACGGATGCTCCTTCCTGTCTGCTCCTCCAAAAATATATTCCTGCACTACACTCAACCCAAAAAATTAAAAATGGCTCGGATCGGGATTTTCTCTTCAACAGTTCAACCTTTATCTTTCTTTATTTAATTCTCCTCATCCCATCTCCACGGTCTGACTAGATTTCGAATGATTGAGAATTAATGTCTTATAAAGTTATATTATAATATTACATAAAAAATAAATTATGCGACCATGATCTCGACAATTCTCAATGGTATACTACTTAAGACTAAAAAAAGGTAATGATTTTACAATATACTGAGTTTCAACTATTTATTTTTCAATCCATTAGAAATGGGACGGGGAGGAGAAAATTAGAAGGAGGAGGAGGATAGCATCCAATCCCTCTTTTTGTGTATCTTCTTTAAAGCTGGATGGTTGAGCCTTGTGAATTACGGAAAATATATATAAGCCATATTTTTGTAACACGGTGTCGCATAAATTTTATACTACCTCATGTTTTTAATATAAGATTCTTTTTGATAAAAAAAACATAAGATTCATTTTAATAAAAAATCAAACTATAAAGTATATCTTATATCAAGAATTAGATACAGCATTGGAAAAGCTTTAGGGTATGTCTGGTACGGGAGAGGGGTGTCTCCATTGATTTCCCTCTCCATTTACTCTCCATTGAGCGTATCTACTATTAGATCAATTTTCAATGGTTGAGATTTAATAATATGTAAAGGATATCATTATAATAAAAATCTATCATGATAAATCCGAACCACTGAAAATTGATCTAATGGTAGATACACTCAATGAAGAGTAAATGGAGAAAAAAATCAATGGAGACACCCCACTCCCGTCTGGTACACGGAGGATTTGGAAAGAAAAGGGAAGATGTTAGATCTTCCATAGCAGACTGTTGTTTGGATGCACCATCTTCCATGAAGGCAAGTTCCGATGGCTAGAAATGTTTTCATATTTAAGGGAAGATGTGCTCCCTCATATATAGGTGGGATATGATATTCCTTCATGCAAAACTCCCATTGGGTTCCTAATCTTCTTTCTCCATTCTCACCCTCTCTTCAACCGTGCACAGCCATGGGGTCTTGTTATCGCGCCGCTACTCACTGATCCGCACCACTCCCCTTTGCCCTTGTTACTCGTCTCAGCCTCCAACGCCCTTTCGAATCTCGCTCGCCCTATAGCTCTCACCCATTGCATCCCCTTCATCGCTCTTGTTCCTCTTGCTCTGCCTCTCTTTCAAATTCGATTCGAATTTTTTTTTTTTTTAAATTTGAGGATGTTGTGTTTGCTATGATGAGGGATTAAGAAGGAGGGAGGAGTTTTTTTTTTTTTTTTTGAGAATTTCAGAAAAATACCACCTGAACTTCAAAATTCTAAATTAACGATTTGATAATAATTTGTGTTGTCAATCTCATTATTCTTTTTATCAATCCAATTACACTTCTTGTTAACGGAATTTTGAAGTTTAAATGATATTTTTTTGGAATTCTCCATTTTTTTAGGTTAAGGGGTAATTTGGAGATTTCATATTTCATATTTTTTTTTTTATTTTTTTTGAAATTATCATCTTCCATTCCCATTCCATGCCCATCAAATAGAACATTCCTCTAAGTTCTTTTACAATTTTTCCTTCCCTTCCTTTCCCCTTCAAACTTTCCATGTACCAAACGGGTCCTAAGTACGCATGTCAGCTGGGCCATAACATTGAATTGAAATTGGTCCGGCATATTCATACGGGTCCAGCCCATGATTTTCATTTCGGCCTTGATATTCCGATATCCGATTGCTACACGTAGATGCCGTTGCAGGTCCTCTATCCGATCTGGATATTACATCTCTACGACCAGAAATTTACTGGCGCCACTTCGATAATTCTGTTCGATTTTTCTTTCGCTGTAAAAGCAATAAATCGCGGTCTCCATCTGCGGATCGACCTGCCCAGCAAATATCTGCTGGGTGCTCACCGCCCATAGGAAAGCCCCTTGTTCTCAATTTGAGTTTCGAGTCCAGAATTAGGAAGCACTAAACGCTGTCAATGGACTCGGTCATACACCTTGACACTCTGCCACTGCCCGGTCCGGGCTTCTCTGCCAACCAACACCGGCCTTGCGTATACCGTTTTTCATTGCCCACCTGGAAGTGTTACGGTGCCTCCTCCATCAATGTTCCGTGCTTCCACCGCTTCCGTCGAGTTCTGAGGATTCGGGGATCACCGGTGGCCGCTTCCAGCTCCCTCGCGACTAATTCAGCCTCGGTATATCTTTCTTGTACTCTTTGTCACTTGAATTATACTCAATTCCTCTCGCATCAATTTTATGCACGAGTTTAATTATGGGTGATTTGTGTTTCTTAAGCTGTTCAGAGGTCAAAAATGGGAAAACTGAATCTTAACCTTTGAACCTGACTTGTTTTAGCATTTCTAAACATCGTTCCGACAGCCATGGCACATATATTTTAATGGCTATTTGTTTGTTATTCTTTGCGAAAAAAATTGAGTAATTTCACATCCCTATGCTTTTTTGATGGCCCTATTTGTCTTCTCCTTCGATGCTTCCACTTTCTGAGTGACAGAGAACAAGCCCAATTAAAAGAAAACCTTTTTATCTGGAAGTTTCAAACAGAGAAGTTTCTTATCGTGAGGTAGAGAAATCAAGGCCAAATTAATATTTTTTCTTTCCTGATGATGCCAGAGGTTCACTACTTTTACTCTGTTATAAATTTCGTTTATAAAAATTGTGTTCCGTGTACTGACTGAATTTGGCATGGCATGCAGTCAAGGAGCGGTGTTTATACTGTTGGTGACTTTATGACAAGGAGGGAGAACTTGCATGTAGTAAAGCCAACAACATCTGTAAATGAAGGTAATTTTCATGCTTACGTACACGTCTTATCTTATCCTGCAAATTGCTTCCTGGTGTGGGTTAGGAGGTTCTAATTTAAATTTCTAACATGTCATCCACTTTGCAACAGCTCTGGAAACTCTTGTTGAACACAGAATAACTGGTTTTCCTGTGATAGATGATGATTGGAACTTAGTGAGTCATCTCTACCCATTTTCACCAATCAATTTAAATTTTGCTGATGTAATCTGTGTCCTTACACTGATGAAGAGAACTATTTGGCAGTTTTACAGATTTATTTTTTCTCTAAAAAAGTCAGAAGACATTAATATCCACTTAAATGTTTGATAATAGTTTATGCTGCATATTCTTTCTGCACTTTACATAGTCAAGCTTATATGTGATTAGTTGAACGAATTATTGGTGGATTAGTTGTCATGGAATGATTTCTGAATATTCTCTTTTCCTCTGCAGGTTGGTGTTGTTTCAGATTATGACCTGTTGGCACTGGACTCTATATCAGGTAAACTGATTCAGTAAAACATGAAAGATGAGTTGTTGGCATTTATGATGTTTATTTTTGTTAATAAGTTCTAGTAGCTCAAATAAGATGTAATGCTCATTTCAGGCAATGGACGAATAGAGAACAGCATGTTTCCTGAAGTTGACAGTTCTTGGAAGGCACGTAAAAAATCTCCCCATTGGTAGTTAAACTGTAGTTCCATTTGTATGTTCTGCAGTTTGATGAGATGCTTAAGAAGGGCTTTTCAATTCCTGAAATAGCCACATCCCACCAGCGTTGCATATACATATAACTGGACATTCCACACCTGCTTTGATTTCTAAACAATTTCAAATATTATCTCAAGGAGGTGTTTGTAAAGCTTATGCCTGTCTAATTTTCAATGATGCATGTAATCTGTAATATATCGTCCTCTTTCAGGTCCGGAACTCCATAGTTGTCCATTCTGGTTGAATTCCCAGTTTTACCTCTCACTGCATGTCCTCCTTTCGCCCTTTCTATTTGTTGATGCCATCATGGGTGGTGGGGGGGGGGGGGGTGTTCATGAATCATGATATCCATCTTCCTCCTCCTTTTCTTTCATAGTAACAGTTTGACTACACTCCCTTTCACTACCCTCCTCTGTACCATGCTTGGAATGCCAGTAACACATTTATTTGAATAACTCCTTTTCTTTTCCTCACAGTAACACTCTGAGATTACACATTGATAAAAATGCATTCCAGCTGTTCCTTACAATTTCATTGCCCAATGTGATTGAAGGGCAAGAGCTTCCATTCACTTTTGAAATTGATCTGAAATCTTCTCAATTTACTTGAGGTAAAAGATGGGCAGAAGGGGAAACTAACATTGATTGCACTAAACCGGATCCATTGCGTTGCTTCTAGGATTTTATGTCTAGATGGTTGGTGATTTGTTTAATTTATGAAAGATGGATTTTGTTAATATTATAATGGCTTGCAGACTTTCAATGAGGTTCAGAAACTGCTTAGCAAGACCAATGGTCAGGTGATTGGTGAATTAATGACCACCTCTCCTATGGTTGTTCGGGAGACCACCAATCTTGAGGACGCTGCTAGGTTATTTTTTATGCTACCTTAAGTTTAACATCCCTCTTCCCCTAGTATTTTCACCTACGATTTACTTTTGTTAATCAATGATGTCTTTGAAAATTCTACCTTCTATCTTCAGATTATTGCTGGAGACCAAATTTCGACGACTTCCAGTTGTAGATGCAGAGGGTAAGCTGGTAAGAGACTCCTCCGTTCCCTTATCTTCCTTATTTTCTTGGCCTCCATGTTTATTTGGGTTTCTAAGGCGCCATTTTTAATGATCTGAAGGTCGGGATTATCACTAGAGGAAATGTAGTCAGAGCCGCTCTTCAAATTAAGCGAGATATTGAAAAGAAAGCATGACACGATTTAGAAGACCATTCATATCATTTGTTGTTTGAATTGGCGGACGAAACTAGCTTTGAATAGAATTAAAATTTTGGCATATGCATATACCTGCATATCAATTATAGTATTGTTTTACCATTACAAGAATGTCAATGGTCATTCAATTATTTATAGCCCGTTTGGTTCGATTTCATGGAAGAGGATTATATGTAATAATAATACAATAGATCAATTACAACGTTTGGTTGGTTTTATGTAATGTAAAGATTACATTTTATAATACTGATTATATCATTTGATATAATCAGGATTACATTATTAGGACTGATGAATGAGGATGCATACATACTGTAATAAAGTGAAAAGACATTATTGCCATTATAATTTTTTAATTTGACCAAAGTGCCCACCCATAAATACTCTTAAATATTAAATAATTACTGTCATTAAATATTTAAAAAAATCAATTAATTATATAAAAATATAAAAAAAAATTCCCACTAAAAAAATTAAAAAATGATATTCCACCATTAAAATATTTCATTAAATAATATTTTTACTATTAAATATTAAAAAATTATCATGAACTCTTTCATAATATTCCTACCATTAAATATTAAGAAATTATTATGAACTCAACGTATATACTTCACAAATTGAAAAAAAAAAAAAAACTTTGAACCCTACATGTACATTATATATGTGTGTAGATGAAAATAATTTCATCTAACGCTATATTAATTTCATATATTCTTATTTTTTTATGTAATCCAACAACACATCTTTATACCTATGCATCATCATTCCTTAATGACGAATCAAACAAATTCGTGTAATCATCGTTACATTTCATTATATTAGTTCTGATTTTTTGAATCAAACGGCCACTTAAGGACCAACTCTCCTTGTAAATTTCCTCTATATATTATTAACTCAATTGTTTGCTACAGTTAAATATGAAACTCCTCAGGATGATGTTTGGCGTGAAACTGAAAACTGTCGCGATCAAATGAGTGGAAGAGTCTTACTTGACGCTATGCAACAGTTGATTTGCAATGCCATTAATCTATATGTCCCCACAAAGATATTTTTAAACATGTTGGGCTGAAGTGTTGGACTTTTTTGGCCCATTGCTTACTATGTGATTTACTGATTTCATAACTAATGTTTTGACTGAATGTTGGAGAAGTGTTCTGGTCTGGACCTTGATTCCTTTCTTTCTTCCAAATCTAAAATGCAATAGTCTAGAAAGAATGAGACAAAATTATAAATAGTTGAATGAGAGCATAGTTGAATGAGAGCAATAAACAAGTTGGTATTAATTATAAAGATTCTAAAACAACAATTGTTTTGGAATAAGGATAAGACCTAAAATAACAGCAAAATTGAAATAGATTAGGTAAGATTGAGGATTCAAATTTGGTATATATATAAAAAATGGACACTCAAGTGCAAATATGTTTCGGAAGTATTTAAAAAATTTTAATATTACTTGAAAGTTTTTTCAGTGTCAATATCGTTATGAAAGTTTAAAAACATAACAATGTTCCCCTAATCGTTAACAAAGTTAATTTTGATTGTCAGTAATTTAGTTTGACTAAAAGAATACACTTGACACTCTTACCTGACACTCATTAATTATTACACAACCTCATCATCTTTTGTTCTAAGTGTTGTATTGGAGTGTCAGGTAAGAGTATCATGTGTATTATTTCAGTCAAACTAAAGAGTTACCAGTTAAAATTAACTTTGTTAAGCAACATTGAGATTTTTTGAATGTTTCCAGATAGATTTAAACCTTAACACATGGAAAAAAATTAATAATGAGAGATATTTTAAATTCAAAGTCGCTAATTTTTTAATCTGAATTGTTGAGTTGTATAAGAGTAGATGGTCTGGTGGGTCATTAAAGGGGAAAAAAAGAGAGAGCTCATTTTCATCGCCATTTAGATCCTGCTTCCCCGCCTCCACATTTGAAATGCAGGAGCTTTTGAATGTCTTATAACTCTACCCTTTAATTTTCCGGCTGAAGGCTTCGATCATATGCGACATTGATTTTTTTGGGTTGATAACGTGACATATCTTTACCTTGGAATGGATCTCTCTCTCTGCCTTGGCTGATTCAGACTCTTGAAGGAATCTTTTTCTTTCTGCTGGCAGGCCGACCTTTTAAATAGATTAACGACACACCTACTTCTGACCGTAAGTCACCCCTCAGATACGAACAAAGGTTAAAAAAGTTATCTTAATCTCCGCCAATCATGGATTAATCACACATCTTTGTGAACTTGAAATTATGGAGTACAGCTCAGAGATCCGAATCACAAAATCGCTGCAAGATATATTATTGGTTAGCTGGCGAATTCTACAGAGAGGATCCGGAGGCAAATATTAAGGAATTAAAGGTGCAATGCATGCGTCCAGTATGAGTAGTGACTTCTAATTTAGCTGTGGTCTTTAGTGTACTATTGGCAATGCTTAGTTAATGTGCGCATCAGCAATTAGTAGCAACTGACATAAACACAGTTGTCCGTTGGGGCTTGGGAGTGTTAATTACCAACACATCAACTAGTGCTTATATACATATGACAATAATAATAACGGTTGTAGTATTAGGAGGTACTTACGGGTCACTACAGTTAAAAATATTTATGAATGGAGCAAGGGACCATTTTAAGAGAAGCAAGTGTACTTCTGGCTATTTTGTTTGTTAATGTTAATGGTGGGATACAAATTGGAGAGGGCGTGTGCTGAGATTTGACTGAAATTAGAGAGAGAAAGGACGACAAAAGCGATGAAGGCATCGTTATCCCCGAAGAACAACAAAAGAGGGAGAAACAGAGGCACAAGCAGCGACCACTCCCATTGTCACTCACCATCAACCTTTGGTTCAATTGGTTCTTTGTTAAGGGTTGTACCAGCTTAACTAACTAGAGGTATTGAATTTTGAGACTCAGAAATACAGCAATATTACATACTGAACGGTAAAACCTGACTCAGATCCAAATTAGTCTAGATACCGATAAATCCTCCAAGAAAGTAGGTCTATGACACGGGATGGTGGACGCAAAAAACAAATGCTTGACTCTCTCTCGATCTTATCGCTTCTCTGAGTAGTTATAACTTTAGTGGTTAACATGGCTCCCTCTCTACCCCGTAGGCCACTCCTGTCCCCTCATTCTCATCCCACAAATCCTAATTTCCACCGAATTCTCAAACTCACACAGATTCAACACAACCAACCAATTTTTACACAACAAAGAAGCGACTGAGTAGTACTGGCATCAACCATCGTGGAAATAGAAGAGACTAATTAATTAATTAAGTAATTTACATTTAACTCTTCTAATGACGCCAAAATTTCTTCCGAATGGAAGAAAACACAGGCCAGGGATGAGGAAGGCTTAATCAGTAGTCATCGGTTATCATTCTTCAGGCCATCTGAACGTTAGCCTCTCTTCCGTCGGAGCAGGAAGCACTGAGTTGCAAAATAGATATTGCGTCTTCTTCGTTCCTATCTCACTCGCAGTCGCAGTCCGAATCCTCGGGTTCTGGTATCTTGTTAAGATCAACCCGCGCCAAAAACTCCTCGGAGCCTGCTCCGGCGCCTGCGGTGTGTGAGATGATCTCCGGCGCCACGGAGGCATGGTGGTGATGGTGGAGAGCGGCCTGAATCGCGTCGACTCTGGCACCGACCTCGGTTGCTTTTTTCCTAATCGAAGCCGCCGACATGTCGCAGTCGCAGCCGCCAACGGCGCCGCCTTCTAAGAGGTCAGGGAAATTAAGGCGGGCCGATGGGCCCCTGAGACAGAAAACGGCGGTGTCGTAGGCTCGGGCGGCGGCGACGGGAGTGGAGTAGGAACCGAGCCAAATCCTAGAGCGTTTATTGGGCTCTCGAATCTCGGCGACCCACTTGCCCCACTTCCTCATCCTAATCCCTTTGTATCTTCTCTCTCCTTCAAGTTGAACGGCCCCTCTTTTCCTGGTCGGCATCTCTCTCTCCGCTGCTTCGCTGCCGTTCGTCCCTCTCTCTCGGCGAGACTGATCAAAAGGGAGGGACAGAGAGTGAATGTTCATGAGGAATGAGGAATATGGGGAGACAGTGAGATGAGAGACGAAGAGGGCAAAGAGTGATGCCTTTTGGAGACACCCTCGTAGGACTCCTCCACTGAGCTTGTCATATGCTTGAGCACCCACGTCCCTTTCTTTAAACCCAAACCCAAAGGAGAAAAAAACAAACGCAAAAAAGTCACAACCAATTATAGCTTACAAAACCATTTCACCGACATCATCTCCTCATCTCCTTTTGCCATACTCCCTCCGGTTCAAAAATATAAAATCTGGTGACTTTTTTGTTTTTCCTTCACAAATTAAGAAAGTTAACTAAATTATTTAATTATTGTATAGATTATTTATCATTAGATTATATATTAATTTATAAGTTAGCTCAAATAATTTTTTAAAAAATAAATACTTTAAAATAATTTATTTAATTTCCTTGATCTCTAAAAAAAAATTAGTTAGGTTTTATATTTGAGATCGAGTTAGTATGCTTTTTTAAAACCCTACCCTTAATCCAAATAACAATAAGGACCTCCAAGTTGTTATTTTAAATGTGAGGTTGTGATTTTGAACTCAGCAAGATCTTGTGTTTAAGATACAAATAAACTCTATACCTTCCTCATAAGTTTAGAATTAGAGAGAGTAAACCCGCCTATTCGAGTATATGCTTTTCTCTCCTCATTCTTTACCAAACTACTCGGAATTGTTGGGGAATTTTCTTGCCAAAAACTGAAAAAAGATTAGATATTTTATACTTTTTTTTTATGTAGTGTGCATTAGGATTACCCAATGACGTAACATCGGCTTTATGGGGGGGTGAGCGTTGGTGGTTGTCTTTTGCTGGTTAGTGAAATGGAATTCAAAGCCTGGTGATGGGAAAAAAACATAAAGTTTAAAATTTTAATTTGTTTCTCAAAATTAGTTGAAGATGTATTTTTAATAATTCTAAAGTGGGGGGGAGACTGAAGAGGCAGGTAGGTGGTCGGTGGATTGACACCGTTGGGAATTGACTTTCCCTCCACGCAATAACGATAGGGAAAGCGGGGCAATTTTGTCCTTTTAGTAATGAGTTATTTTGCTTAAAGATACTTCCATGGGGGTATTCTGGGAATTTAGAAAATGTCATGTCCTGCATAGTAAAATCCGGGCGCCCCACTAATCATATTAAGGGGCGGCTTTTTTAAATAATTATTGTGACCATTTTTCTTTTTAATTATGGAAGGGCATTCTAGTATTTTAATAACATTCAAAATTTTTAATTAAATCTGTTAACCTTGTTATTAATTTATTACAGATGTAGGTCTGAATTTAAATTTTAATAATTCAGTTGGATTTATACAAAATTCTCCATAATTTCCAAATAGCCATTAGTTGGCTATAGTCAACACGTCACTTCATTGGATTAGGACATCTCAAAATGTTATTTTAATAAAAAATGATTTATTTGTAATTCCAAATTGCAATTAAGCTCTTTACTTGCATCTCACCCCAAATTGTATGGGTGTTTGATATCACTTATTTTTAGATAATAAGTCCTTATTATATAAATCGAGATAAAACTTTTCTCACATACTTATTTTGTATATCGTGAATCATGATTTATAAGCACTTATTGCCCAAAAATAAGCTATTCCAAACGAGCACTGTATTTATTACTTATGGGTATAGTTTTTTCCTATCAAGATCAAAACCAATATGCGTTGGCAAAAAAAAAAAAATCTAAAACCAATGTCGTATATGATCTAAATACAATACTTCCTCTTGTTCTCTTTATAAACAATTTTCTCTCTCTTGATGTTAGTCCTTTTTATAAACAATTTTCTCCTTATATGTCTCAAAATTTAATCTGCTTTTTTCTTTTTTACCCTATTAAATACACATCTTTATATTAATTATCCTTCACTTACCACTAATTCTATTTCATGTACTCATTTATTATACATTTTCTCTTATATTTTATACTCATACTCTCTCATATTTATTATTCATTCTCTTTCCTATGCTCTTTTCATAAAGATAAGCAGCAACTTTCCACACTTTAGAAGAAACAAGATATTTTTTATACATTTATTGTTTTTAATTAATTTTAACCGTTAATTCATTTTAAACAATAAAGATAAAAATTGTTTATAAAAAGAACCGGATGGAGTATAATATTACCAATCAAATGCAAAATTTGAATGTAAGAGTAAAATATAGTAGTTCCTTTTTCCTTAATATAAGTCATCTTCTAAAATGATTCTTTATTCTATAATATAAATCAATGGAAAAGTAATTGATTCTTAGTTATCGATTTTATTTGTATAATTAATGTTTAAATGTAGTTGGTTGTATATTTTTCTCCCATTCAAAACTTAATATGGGATAAAAATGAAAAAAAAATTTCAATTTAAAATATGTTTAATGAGTTAATTGCTATTTTTTTTATTGTTTAATTAGTTGAAAGTAACTTATTTTTGGTTCGAGCAGAGCAATTGTCTAATTTAAAAAAAATGAAAATAATCAAGCAACTAAGGACAGTTCTCACCCTATTGCATGACAGCTCACAAAAAGAATAGTTGTAAAATATGTCCATGCCTTTTGCGTTTGGTGTCTCTAATTCATTTTCTCCTATTATATTAATAATCTATGGAATTTTTTAAATAATTTACGTTACAAACACAATAATGTTTTCTATCCTCGCCGAGGCTACTTTTGAGAACAGAGCCAAGAAATAGAGAAAAAAGGGATAAACTTTCCTCTTGCCTTTTTTGCTTTGCTATAAAATAAACGTAAAAGCTAGCTTGTATCTTTGGGCATTTTGGTTGTGACGCTTTAAGCAAGCTTTATGTGCATAACACGATATTATTAAAAATAGGCAACATTATAATCAATCATTGAGTACGGTGCTGTGTTAACAAGACTTGCAAGAAACACTCCCAAACACAAGCCAAAGAAAATTTGTTGAAAACGTTAACCAATAAACTCTAAATATTTTTTCATAGATTAGGTTCAAAGACGACGATTCTTTCTCTTCTCAAGGACGCTTTTTTCAAAGTTAACTAAGCTTAAAATCAGGGGAGGTGATAAATTTAAAAATTAACGTGTTTCATTTCAATACATGGATGAGATCAATCACGAAGGGGTGCCCTATTTATCTTGATAGCTGCCTTAATCTAACCAAAAGAGATAAAGTAATTTCTGCATCCACTTAAAAGGAATTATATATTATAGATTAGTTGTACGTACTTATCTTCGGAGTAAGTTAAGTCAACGTTAGAAAGGACACGGGTGGGAAAATATTGTCACCAAAGTCACCTGATCCAATGAACCAATACCTCGTTTGTACGACCGAGACGTTGGGGATGGATTTGCAATGAAAGATTTTTTTGATTGAAGATAAAACAGAAGTCAAAGCTTGGTGAAAAATGGAAGAGGGGAATTCAATGGACTTTTATTGTGATTGACTTTTTTGGTTGTTTATTTGTAAATGTAACGCAACATTATCGGATCCTCCTCAGTTCGCTTTCCAAGTGATTACTCCCAGTTTTAAATACAGCCTTTTTCCTCATCAATTTTGGCGCACAACAATCATATGCTAGTACAGGAAAAGAGAACACGCTTCTCTGACTTTGACTGATAACAGTTTAGGACTCTTTTTGGTTGGTTCTGCAGTTCTGACTTGGGAATCGAAGAAAGAGGAAAACTCGGAGCACGGAACAGGAAGAGGGATTCAAAAGCTGACGCACATCACACGTCCTCCCCTCCTCATGGCTGCTGCGACTTCTATTATTCACAACATGAACTTGGGCAGGTTCAAACCACTTTAATTTTGATTGCTCCTTATATCCTATAAACAAAGAAGCGTATTCAGATTTTGAACTTTTTTTAATGAACATGGCTATCGAATATTACAATTGGGAAGAATTATATTGCTATGTTATCCTTCAAAAGTGATGTCAATGAATTTTTGTAACCCCAATACTTTGAAAATCTTCTCATCACTATATAGTTTTATTATATAATTATTTCAGCAAAATTAAAATTATATATAGCAATGACATGTAGCAATGAACAGATGATTATATCAGTCGAATTATATAGATCTACGTCATTCATGAAATATAATAGAAGCATCAAATTACACTTATACACCACGTTGAGGTGCAATATTACCAGTGCTATATTATTTGATATCAATTTCTCAAAAAACCATCACGGTAGTTATTATTTTTATCTAAAAAATCCAAAAGAAAGATCGGGACAAGAGAGATTTGGCGAGTCTTCATTACTTTATTCACGTTGGTGTTTATAGAGGAACATGTCAAAGCATGAAACACCGTTACGGTTCAAACAGTCATAAAACGACGTGTAATTCGTAATTTGCTGCGTAAAAATCTTGCCTTTGGTTTTGATTTCGCAAATCGGTTTTTAACTGGTTAGAATCAGTGATATCATAAAATATAAAACGTGTCAAATTCAGAGGGAAAAAAAATTGCCCCCAATACAACAGGTGACAACTGAGAAGAGCACTTATATTAAAAATAAATATACACATGCTACAATACAGTACGAGGGGATTTTGCTGGGAAAAAAAGTACGTGGGGATTTTAAACAAAGGGCACTAGAACGATCAAAAAAAAAAAAAACAGAACTTTCACCGTTCTGTACTTCATGATTGAAATAAGGATTTGGAAAGCGCTGAGAACGACAAAGGAGGCAGGAAAAAAATGGACGTCAGGTATAGGCACAGCATCGATACCCCCAATCTTCAATCTGCCGGCAAATTTCGAGGGATAGCATCTCAATGTGACTAATACACATTCGTGTCTCTTATCGTTATCGTCCTTTTTTTTTTAAATTTTTTTATTGTTCCTGCAGCAAGTAGCTTACTTCGGCTTCTTCCGCATGCCCATCCGTGATTTTGCATATCTAGATTTCTTATTAAGCAAAACAGAACATTAGGGAGAATAATTGAGGATAATTTGAAAGGTTAAGATACAAGACAAACGCATTTTCCTTCCCCAGGGCTAAATTTTTTTTTATTGCTTTTAATTTTTCTCATTTCCTTTCTCCTCACAGTGAAAGAAGATTGAGCATTAAAATGAGAAGTGAACAAAGGATACGCTAACCGCATTCCCTCGCCAGCAGTTGAGGAATAAAGAACGGTGCCTTGTAGACTGTTTAGAGCTGCAGTTGAACTGGCAACATCCTGCACACAAATCAGGAATATCAAAGCTAGCACACAAAGAGAAGCCAGGATCCAAAAGAACTCCGTGCACATTTTCATAAGAGAAAAATAACATCCAGATCTTCACAAAACGTTCTACATGATCATTTGGATCAAGCCCCAAATTGCTAGAAATAAAATAGATTATGCATCGACACAGAAGAAATAAAAGTTTTATGAATTACTTCTAAAAACAAACTCATACTAGCCTAAATTTAATGCATTGATGGGTGACCGACCTCACATCAGTTTTCACGTCATCATCATTGCACCCATTTTACACCTGTTTATTAATTTGACAAATGAATAATAAAAAGGGGCAACCAAGGAATTCATTATTAATTACAGCATTGCAGGCATTGATGCAGTGCTACAAGAAAAGACAATGAAATGAATACCTGAAAATCAACAAATGCAACAGGAGCTCCATACGTGCTCTGCATCTTCAGTTTCAAAAATCCAGGACATCTGACAAACAAACAAAATAATCAAACTCAAAATTAACTCACTTTTCAAATATAATGTTGCAAGAGACGAATACTGACCTGGAAAATACTTGTATTAGCTCTTGTTCGGTACAAGATGGCCCCAGGTTAGCCACAAATAAAGTTGGACATGGGTTCACATTTTGTGGGATGCGAGAGGAGTTATGCTGTCAGATAAAAGACAAATATTACATGAAGCGGGATGCAACAGTTGCATAGAGTTCAAATTTCATGGGATATGAAGAAGAAACAAACAAAATGATAACACACAATGATTCAAAGATGAGAAACCTCCTGAATCAAAACAAATACTGGATGCCCACACCATTAATGGAAATCCTTAGGAGCGAGCGTCTATGCATAGCTTGAGGGATATAAATCATCTTAAGAGGCCCAATATATGATGTAAAGCAATGTACTGTTGATAGATACATGATGTAAATAGCTTGAACCTTGAACGACATAACTCAGGACTCAGGCAGCCCAATATATGATCTTAAGTATTGTCCTCTGCCTAATAAATAGTACAAAAGGAACACAAGTATATATGATCACTACAAAACAACTATTTCAGTAAGAGATTCACTTCCACCACGAACTTCTTTAAAGTCCTATTGTAGAAGCTTATAAATTGATTGCATAAAAGATAAGAAGTTCCTATCCAGTAAAAGACAAGATCATGCAGATTCGAGAGCTCTTCTCATTAGCCAATTAGAAAGCATACAAATGAACAGTAATATGAGGCCAAAATCTTAAGAAAAGGATCAATTCGTTTCTTCAAAAAAGAAGGAAGGAGTTGTTAATGTACTTTAATGATCCACGGGAAGGGAGACTACGAGTTTTTCTTTGTTTAGGGATAAAAATGGAAAAAAGCAGGAAACAAGCCTGATTAAAAAGAGAGGAAGGGATGTCTAATCCAACCAACTATAGAAAAAGACGGTGAATATTTGAAGTGAATCCACAGCAGAGCCAACAACTACCTCCAGACTATAAAGTGGAAACTACATTAGAGCTGCACATCTCAAGTCAACAGAAGAAGAGGACAAGTGCAATATTTAACCAGAAAAAAATAAAGTGCGTACATTCTAACACCTCTAAAAGTCTAGAACAAGCTAACTTTTGTTAAGAAGAAGAAACGACCGCAGCACAATGAAAGCAGAGAAACAGGTGTTTCCCCTATAACATGGTCATACATAAACAAAGGGCCAAAAAAGGAGGCAAGGCTTTTATGCTTCAGACATCAAAACAAATAAATGCAATCTCACTTTAAATAAGTTTTTTCCAACAGAAGAGTGAGAGAGATTTTATTGCTTATTGATCACCGTACGTAATTAAGGCATACTATAGTCAAAAGCACTATGTGCTGGTTCTGTACTTTTGTTGAACACTAAAGATATTACCATTTGAAGATGATGTAATTCAAAAAAATTAAGACAAGGTACAGAAAAAGACATGATCAAATACAAATTTGACATTACAGCTCTAACAAATCATAAATTGAGAAAAGCAAAAGAAGGAAGAAAATTTGAAAGAGGAAACTCACCAAATTTGCTGCTGCGCTGTCACTAAAAGCTTTATCATCAGCATACCATTGGCTAAATAATATAAAACAAACAAATAATAATCCCATTAGATGAGACTTTGACATACAAAGGCAACAACTTCAAAAGGCAAATCCAATGGTCTAACTTCAAATATAGTGCATTTAGTAATTCTTTTATAAAAGAAATCAGGCTCTCCCAAGTAACTTAAAAATAATGTGCTTTATATCAAGACACATCACTTCCGCATAACAAAGTTGTGCTTAAGTTGTGCATATGACCTTTGTGCAGATGGATAACCATACGTGTTTGTGTTGTAAGCAGAATTACCCATTCCAGGCATGTGTATGCTGCCAACACCTGCTAGTGCCCAAGCGTGCAAAACATGTGCAAAGTGAGCTCATAGATCAAGTGTCCTTGGTGTGACCAATAATTAACTGGTCTCCGAGCAAGAGATTAGATATTGAGCTTAACATAAAAATGGCAGGATAGCGAACTGGAAAATGTGAAACAAGTAGCATATGTTGAGAGCACCCTACACACTAGAACAACCAAGCAAAACACGCTCACCAGAATCAGGAGTTGCCCTTGAAAAAGAAGATCCTCTAGCCTTCTTATCTGAACCAACAATTTCATCATCTGCTTACAGTAGTCAATCAGAGCCCAAAAAATTCAGTTGGAACTTGGAAGCGCTTGAGACATAGAATACACAGATAAAATAATTCAGTTGAAGGTTGAAAATGACAAGGAAAAAAACCTATTCTTGTGCGCTTGGACCTAGAGTTGGATTTTGCTAAATCTATATATAGAGTTGACCCCTCTTCAAGGTCAAAGACCATCCCCTGAGAACCAAGCAAACTCAAGAGATGTTAACATCCAAATGGAATAATTTGTTTCCCCCTTTACTTTGAAAATCAACTGATTGGCAGGTTCTCCAAGGTACCAAGCATATCTCCTGACTTAAAAACATTTATGTGTTATAAAACTCTTACATTTAATGCATGCATTGCCATGAGTGCGGACTGCTGATCAGTGAATATAGCAAAAGCGAAAGCCTGTCAACACTCAACAGAAAAGAATATATCAGAACAGAGAAATTTAAGAATAAAATACTTAACAATAACATGTGCTACAACAAGATAAAGGGTTATTAAAAGTAAATTATATTTAAGAAGTGAAGAAAAGCGAAAGCATCCATTCGACAAGATAGACCAGATTGAGATTATCATCATTGAACGATGAACAAGCCAGCAACCAGAAATCTATTTCCCCTAATCAAATCGTATTATATGCATTAACATCATGAATAAAGCTCAGAGATCATTGTATCTAAGAAACTTCACCATAATAATGCTGCATGATGTTAATCTGTCTACACTCTACAGCTTAAAACGTCACGGCTATAAGGAAGACAGAGAAACAGGTAGAACCCGAATTGTAGTTAACTAGATTTAAACAGCGCCCTTGCATGGAGAATTTCGTATCACCAACACGAACTAAAATCCTGGGTGATGCTTAATGCAGGCACATTTGACTAGGGTTTTAACTTAGGGCTCAAGATTTGCCATTTGATATTTTAAATTGATTTGTTACTTTTGAACTTAGCTATTCCAGTTTGGGATCCGTTCGTAGGATTTTAGTCGCTTTTTACTTGTTTTCTAGCCTATCGAAAAGCTACTTGCTATGTTACATCGGCACATTTAATTTTTAGTCATAAATTACATTGGAGTTATTGAGCTACCGGAGTTCTTGTTCTGGTCCTACATCAGGAAGGCATGAACAAACTTGCATAAATATTCCAGGCCACAAAATACACAGAATACCTGCGACGATTCAGTGGGGCTCCGAAGATGTGATGACTCGTAACCGGGAAACTCTCGAAACAAATTGTAGATTTCGCGAGGCTTCACATCCTCGGGAAGGCCGGCAACGAAGAGTGTCCGAACCTCGTCGGCGGAATACTGAGGAGGGTTAGGAGGGCCGTAAGAAGCAAACATTGGTTGCTGGTAGGACCCATATTGCGAAGGAAGATGGTGGGGGCCGGGAGGAGCCGCACCAGGAGGTGGTGGCACCACCGCTAGCGACGACGGATGAGGATGTTGATAATATGGAAAAGTATGATGAGTCGAAGATTGGGATTGTGCGTAGTAGGCAGCCATGTCGTCCATGGGGTTGGATTGGAGCTCTGAATAGGAGGATCCCTCCAAAACTTTTGCGAGCTATCAATTTGGTGCGCCAAAAAGAAACTAGCACTTCTGCGGGATACTTTTTTATTTCCCCCCCTCCCCTCTTACCCTCTAAACTAAATCTAAGTTTTATCACGTTAAAAAAACATCTAATTAATCATTTACAAAGAGGTTTGGCCAACAAAAAAAAAAAAAATATATATATATATATATATACACACACCAAGAGGAAAATATTTCTTCATTAAAAATTTTATAGGAAAATTGTAGTTAAGTCCCAAAAAATATGAAAATAAAAATATGGTCTCATTAACAACTCCATGACCAGATCATTGACAACTTTAGAAGTGGACATTGACAATTTTATGAAATCATTTTTTTATTTTATAATTTTAAAGGACTATTTTTTATTTCCCTTTGTTCTTAGGACTTAAGTGAAATTTTCCCAATTTCATCTACTACAAGCATCTAAAGTGGAGCGCCAATACTTTTTTGTGCATGAAAATGTTTCACTTCTTATGTTTAACACGACTTTTCGCCGGTTTTCTCTTTAAAAATTTAGGTTACATTTGAATTAGGAGAAAAGTGACCGAAAACGTTGGCAAAAAGAAAAGAAAAGAAAAGTGACGTAAAATAGGGGAGAAAAGCTAACATTACTAATAGAACAAAGTTATAAGAGCTAATCGCGTTATCATAGCAAAATCAACAATTTAATTAAGAGAAGAAGTTTAAAAAATGGAGTAATTTTATCCATCTCAATTAATTTTGATCGTTAATTGATTAGATATGTTGAGTTAGCAGTACAAATATCATTTACATCTTTTTGTTAAAATGTAAATTTTCCCTGAAAGTTTTATATATAACTTTGATAAAAAATGAAGAAGATGACACATGGACTTTCAAGGCAAATTTGCATCTTGACAAAAATAATATAGATGACATGTGAATTTTCAGCTCAACATATTTGATCAACTAATGGTTAAAATTAATTAAGATAATAATCATGATCAAATTGCTCTCGTTTTAAAACTTTCGGGAAAAAATTGTCCTTTAAAAAACTTCCGGGGCAAAATGCCCCTTAATCCTATATAATATGATATGTCCATATCAAAAAACAGTAGTAAAAATGTAATTTTTAAAATAAGATTAACTAATTAAGACGTAAGTTAAATGTTATAATTGATTTTCTCTTTCACTTTGAGAAAATACCCTTTTTAAAATTAATTTTTCACTTAATATTTGATAACCAGTTATAATATAAAAATTTCAATAAAAAAATCAGACTATTCATAAATTAAAATTTAAAAATAATGTACAACTTGATCAAGTTCATAAAAGCATCCACATAAGTTCACATATACAAGGATATATAATTCAGAACCAATTTACACACACATTATTTTTAGGGAAAATCCCAATTAAATTCATATGAAATACTCAGATTTAGATAAAGCAAGAAGACTTGATTAGGAATTTCTCAATCTTGTTAAATGACCATGTCACCCCCTCACTCTTTCCTTTTTCAAAGCACCCTCTTTTCGCAAGCCCTTTTTTGCATCAGGGAGAGAAAACTCGAGATAGAAAGCTCTTTTGTGAATAACTCTAATTTTCAAATGAGCAAATTGCAAGTTAAACCAATTGATAATGGAACATATGCTTTTAAGTGTGTGTGTTTGGATTAGCTTTTTTTAATAGCTTTTACAACTTACGAGGTAAGTGTGTAAGAGGAGTTTTGTCTCGGGTTGCGCAAACCATGGTTTTGAAGTTTACCAAACACACACTATAGGTCTACACATGCCTCGAAAAAAATCATAAATGCTTCCTAGTTTCTAATTACAATATCCTTCCAGCTTTTGTGTACACAATATTTTTTTTTCTACAATTCAACGTATTAGATGGATCCAGATTTTGAATAGATATTCTAGGGATCCATTGCCTATTTGTGGATGATGCTGGTAAAAAAAAAAGAAAGAGGATGTGAAAATCAAGAAAGACATATCGGAGGTGGAATACTGTTATTGTTTAACTCCCTTTTCTGACACCTATGAGAAGAGTAGCATCGGAGAAGAGAGGGGGATGATAAAATGTTTGAACAAGCCAAGGATTAAAGAAATGCAAACGTTTGGAAAAGGAGCATGCAAGGAGCTTCAATGACAGATTCCTAAATTGATTGAAGATGATGAGAGGGGAGGATCAAGACACGTGGTTTTAAAGAAGTGGTCATTTTACAAGATTCAAAAATATTTAATAAGGCCTCTTCACCTGATTAAACTTTTGTTAAAAATATAAGCCTGAATATACATTTGAATGTTTTAACTGGACTTGATTGGGAGAAATTTGTTAAAAGTATAAGCCTAAATAAGAACTTAAACATTTTAATTGGACTTAATAGGGATTCCCACAATTTTTTATATCATTTCTAACACACTATACACCTTCCCTTAGCATAATTAATATACATATATCATATATCATATATCTTTATATATGACATGTAAATTGAATAATTGACAGTTAATCCATTCTAGATGCGGAAACGATCAAATTTTGCACATTTATCGTTATTATATTATTTTATTTTGCCTTTCCCGTATCAAACCAATCTTAATTTCCTTAAACTAAATTGAAAATTGATTCGATCTAATTAGATTAATGAAGAGTTACATGAAATTCAATTACATGCACATTGAGATTTATATTACACAATATAATTTCATATAAAATCAACATTTTCTTCAGTAACTGCAACTAATATTGTTATGAAGACGAGCTCTGGATAAACTAATTCTTGTTGCAGCAGGAATTAACTAGAATTTAACCACTTCAATATAATTTTTTTACGAAAACAAATTGCTGCTACTATTATTACTACTACATGTTTTCATTCAGGTGGAAAACAAAAATTGAAAAACCAAAAAGAAGAAGCCTGCTTAAAAAAATGGCATCGCCATGACTTAAGGTGGGAACTCTTTCCCCGAGGCAGAGCTTCCAATGTAAACGAAGCGAGGAGCCTGTGGAATTCTTGCAGAGAGGTCAAGAATGTAAACATAAGCATTAAGCACCATGCTATGATGGAATCATGCCTATGCTATTTAAAATCCAATTGGCTTACAGTTTCATGCACACGAATATAGAGGAATACCTCCAGTTCCAGTTCCACACAGAGAGAGAGCAGTCATATTACTCTTCACAGTAAAGTATCTATTGTCATAGCAATGTAGCAACAAACATCAGGCTCAGCAGGTTTCTGCTGACGAAATTATCAACAAGCATCATGGGTTGACTTTAACATTGTTGTGTATCAATATTATATCCAGACCTGAGTAAGCACAATCAGTTAAAACCATAGGGTCTGCATATTATGGCAGCCAGCAATCACGTAACAGTTTTAACTTAGAACAAAAGACGGCAACCAGTATCTACCATAGCACAAATAATTCTTCAGCTGTGCCCATTTATCAGCTAGACAATGGGCGGGTATTGTTTTGCCTGTTGTCGCACCCTTCGCCTATACTCCACCGCATCCTGCATGAAGCATTATGATATAGATTCAGACTCTAATAAGTATATGAATGCCAATACCTCATATAGACGTTGTAGAATCTTCCCCGATAAGTACCTGGATAAAGAGATGATAGCCTTCTGTCTGGGCAGGATCAGCAGGATTTGGCTGGTCAAGCAAGTCTTGGATTCCCACAAGAATTTGCTTTACAGTTATGGCAGGCCTCCACCCCTGCATGCAACAGTTACTATAAGAATCTGTTTGCAGAGAAAAGTATAAATCACACCACATTAACTATACTCGTTAAGCCCTGAGTTTATCAACAGATCTACACTTACACTGTCCTCATTAAGTATAGACAAGCAAACAGTTCCAGATGGGTAGACATTAGGGTGGAAGAAACCTTGCGGGAATTTACACTTTGGTGGCTTGCTAGGGTAATCTTCACTGAAGTGCAATGTCAGAGGAAAATACCCACCTTCCCAATCGGTCTGCAGCAATTCAAAGGCAGAATTTCCATTAAGATAAATAATCAGGTGTCTATTATATCAACAAGCTGCTTGTTTGCAAACATGTTCCAATACGTTAATTAAAAAAAACTTCAAAACTACGTTTTATTGCTTTCAACGACTATAAAACCCATGTTAAATGCAAGAGAGCAACAACATCCCCTTCCCCTCAGTCTTTGAATATATATACAGATTTGCTGCTGCAGATTTTTTCTTTTTTTGAATTTATCAGCAGTCTTCTTCAACTTTTCTGCACCCTTCTTCAAGGGCCAAGATAAGTCACTCATGATCCAAAATGACCTCTGCTTCAATATCATATGCGCACAAAGAAATATATTTTTTATATAGTAAAGCAGCAGGTTGCATAAATCTTGCATTGATCCCAGTCCAAATGTTACTAGATTTTCTTTATAGCATCATTCAAGAACTCAACCATTTCAACACCACACTAATATCACATGCAAAGAAAAAGGAGCATATTATCAAAACCTGTTGGAATTAGAACATGCCAACTGTATCCAAGATCTGCAAACAGATAAGTACATTAAATCCACATTCTCTAGTTGGCTAAGAAATCAACACCAAAACCAATACTTTCCTGTTCTAGAAATGAAGCATGAGAATGATGATAATGATGAATGGTGCTCCAATTGCAACAACTCAAGGCCTTAGTAGGCCTTTGAAAGCAATTTCTTACATAACAAAGGTTCAATTAACCCTTTTAATCTTCTTTATTGCACCCCATTCTTATTAGTCTTAGAATAACTTGACTTAACCGCAAAACTGTTCCAATTATATGCCAGGAGATAAGCAGGTAGATATTCTGGAAGCATTGGTGTAAAAGGCCCAAAGTGTAACGCTAGGCACATTTGTACTGCCAAGCAGGATGGATACCTTTGTTGATACACAAAACACAATGCAACTAAAAGAGACGCTTACCATACTTAAACTAAGAGCCATATAGACAACCATAGTTGTTGAAATCAGACAATTTCCAAATCGGAACACACAAGTCCCAGGAAAAACAATACAGATTAGAGATCCAAATAGTGTGGTGAGGGAAACCGCTGCTAGAATTCTCAGAATCAAGCAAGTCGTGCTCGTAAACACAATTCAAATTGATCTGGCAATTCCAGCAGCCTGGTTCCCGTGGGTTACAAGGAGAGGTCAGGCCATCAATGAACCAACATGACCAAAAGTGGAAACCATGCAGGAAACTTTTTTGAAAAGAAAATAAAAGGATAAAATCACAAAAATCTTCATCTAGATCAAACCATGTAGAACCACAAGGAAAGAAAACCTCTCCTGATGAGATTTAAACACAGCCAAATACTAAGAGATCAAACCTAAAGCCACTAGTTAAGCTAGCACAATCCCCTGTCAGCTGTACTACGCACTAAGTAGGACCACAACTCTTAACTTCTTTTATTGCCACGCAACTCAGAATCACCTCAAAGATCACATTAACATTAGCATGGTCAAGGGTGAAATCAGTATGCGAACATTTTTCGTCTTACCTCTATCTTCTTTATCGTAGGTATAACTTATATGATATAATTCAAGCTAAATCTTACAATTGAATAAAATTGACAAATCAAAATCAGTTTCCCTATTAGCAATACGGATTGAGACTTGATTACTATGATATGTGTTCAATTCTAGAACACCATGCCATCAATGATTCCATTAACAGGACTTAGACGAGCATCTGTTATGACATATCATTCCTGGGGTATATTTAAGTCTTACAGGTTCTTTCCCTTTCATACTCGCATTAGTAGCATGTCAACCAATTTGGTCTTCTTGATAACAACCCATTCCTGCCCAAGACACCAACTACTGTTCTCTAGCTTTATTAGCATGCCATCGTTCCATACCTAGTTTTACTCAATTCTCCTCCACTGTTGGGAGATAAGCGCCAGGATCGTAAAACTATGATACAGTAAGAATGTAAAGGCTCGGCAATTTGAATCAGCGATAAGTGAAATAAATTTCAAATAAAAAGATGGAAAAGAAAACATACCCCAGCCTTGCCAGGAATGGTACAATGCCACACCATCAAATTCACCGTACCATCTGGCAGCGTCTCCGGCTTCGCAACAAAACCCTAGAACACAGAAAACAGCAGCATCGATTCAAATCCAGCAAAAGCACACGAGAACCGTGTAAGAAATTAACTGAATCGGAACTGAAAAGATGCAGAAGCAGCAAGGAGGGGTTAGATAGTACGGACATGGGGATGGTTCTTACGCCACGCCTTTCTTTCTTCAGCAAGGCGTCCACGAGCAATACCCGACATCTCTCTCTCCTTGCTACCTCACGAACACTGCGTCCCTCAATATTGCTCCTAAGAAGTCACGCGGAGTCACCGGTTCCTGTGTTTTAAATATATTAATATACGAAGCAGAGAGCAGAGGATAGTTCTGCGACTCTGCCTTTCGGAATCGATGTCGAACTTTCTATGCTGCGTTCGAATCTCAGAAACGTACGGTCCGGATTTGATTTTGAGCAATCACACCGCCTTGTCTTCTCTCTGTTCCTTGGAATAAAAAAGTCAATGTTCTTCCCTCGTTTTCCCACATCGCGTGAGAACTACGCCACCGTAGGTTGGACCGCATCACGTGGCGCTGACGCGTCCTCTCTCCATCCCCAGACTACCAGACAAATTCATGGGCTTTATTGGGCCTTCGATCTTAAAGGCCCAAAACGACGTATAAGTAAAATATTATTTAAAATTTGGAAAAAACATTCATGATCCATAAATGATTAACAATAATGTGTTTTATGCTGGCCCAAAACAACCAATACAGTGTCTACTCTACAAAAAACACGGCCCACAATTTAATGTTGAAAGGAAAGGAAGGGGTATCGGTGAAAAGTTTCTATTTATAAATGTTATTGGTCGGAAGGACTTGATATGCTTTTTATACATAAAAAGTATCAATAGTCTACATGATTTCGTACATTAAAAGTGCCTATAGTGAAATTTAGGTGTTCTAACAAGTAAAATTTTTAAATGCTGATTTTTCACCAATTTTCTTAAAAGTGTCTATAGCTTTTATGACTTACGAGGTAAGTTTGTGAGAGGAGTTTTATCTCGGGTTGCGCAAACCATGGTTTGGAAGGCTCCCAAACACACACTAAGAGAGAATGATTTGGGATGATAGAGATTTTGAAACTTTGAAAGGGTGAGGGCAGGGTATGTATGATATGGCATGATGATGATGTAATTCTAAGAAAGAGCTTAGACGTTTGAAACTCACATGTAATGTCAAGTGAGCAGCGGGTATCCGCTGATTGTCATCATGAATGTGTATATCAATATTCTAAGGGCATATTTGATTTAACGTTTAAAAAGTACGTTCACGCAAGTCTAAACAAAATTTCTCTCATATATTTACTTCGTATATCATAAATCACATTAGAAAAACAGTTTCCACTTCTAATCCAAACGGTACTAAAAGAGAGCTCATTTTGATTTATTTAAGGTTGAAGAAAAGTAAGAGAGTGATCATGCCAAGTTCCAGCAGATATCCCTTTTTATGTAAAAGGAGGAGACTGATGATGGCAGATACTGAACTCTCTGTCCACGTTAAATTGGGCAAAGCCATCATGAAACCACTTTTGGATAAGATAAATGAACATTGGATTCTTAAAGAAATCCAAACAAATGCACTTGTTGGATTGCTTGTGCACAGAGAGGAGGGGGATGGGCAAATTTAATTAAGAGTGCCAAGGACACTATACAGATGAGTTGGAGCTTACTCATGGATAGTGATTTTGAGCCTCCTCTTAAAGGAAATACTCGGTGTTTTACCCTTTTATTAATTATGTTGTGATATAAAAAGAATATATGTTTTTGAACAACTTAATAAAAACAAGTGTTACTGCCAAAAGAGTGAACTTTACCAAGAACAAACTTAAACACTAACCCAATGTTTTGATGGAGAGAAAATTATGGGGGAAAGAAAACTAGCTAGAAGAGAAAACTATCAAAAATAGTATTCCTTCCGATCCTAAATATAGGATAAAGTTTGTAGTGCAATTTGCACTACAAATATTATCCTATGTTTAGGACCGGAGATAGTAATTTTTTTATTATTTATGTAAGTTTTCAAACCTAATGTTCTATTTTTCCTGTTTTCTTCTCATTGTTCTCTCTATCCAAACACAGTTATATAAATCAAAACTGTGTGCAAAGCACTTGCCCGTGGAAATTAAGCACCAAATCGTAGTGGGCATGGCATGTATATATGGAGAGCCTCCAAGGAAACGGTTATTATGTTGGGATAGATGGTTTGAGATTAACTGGGCTGTGTTTGGAATTAGTATATTCTTGCGATGTCATCAAAACAGTCAAAGATAATGAGCGATCTCACCTGCCACGGTTAGTCAGTGATAGTCGCCAGAGTAATAGTGAACTAATGAGAACGTAGTGGAAGAGACAAGTGCATTTTGCCATACTTTAATGTGACTTGAGGATGGTTTTGAAAACTGATCGCCGTGCGGGTGACGTTGATGATTAGTAACTCTCTCCAACAACATTTACCAAACCCAATCAAAGCAGCTGGATGGTTTACTGAGAGATAAATCATTTTGACAGTTCGGTTGCTTTTGTTTCCTATAGTCAAATGAGCAAGCTAAGTACATTAATTATTTCCGTTTCTTATTTTAAAAGCTATCGTTGATGATCCCTATCAAGCCCACCAAGGCCCCACTAGGAAGTGCCACCGACCCTGGACGTATCAGCTAGTTTTTCTAGTCTTTAATTTCATCACACAATGATACTTTTTTTAAAAAAAAATTTTCCAGATGTGTCATGCTATAAGTCTATAACTGTTATGTGAGTTATTTTCTGAGGAGTGCTTGTGCTTCGTGGGTCATTATTTTCTGAGGTCGCTAAAACCAAGGAATAAAAAATCGGTCTGGGCAATGAACCGGTCATGACACAGATTCAAGGGTTAATGGGTCAACCGGGGTATAACCGGTGATCAAACCGGTCATATTAAAATATTATAATTTATTAGTGACAATAGATATATTAATATATGTTTAAACTTCTATAGATAAAAATGAATATCTTTACAAAAAATGCTTAAAATCTATTAGTATTAGTTATGATGCCTATACTTATGCAATGATATCTCCTTTCCTATAATTGTTATATCCTTTTAAATAGGTTTTTTCATCATCATCTTCTTTTTTTTAGATTTATTCTTTCTTTACCTATTTTTCTCTTCATCTTGGTCATCAATCTTTTATTTTTCCCTAAAAAATAGTGCAAGATAATAATTGGAAAAAATTTTTTAAAAAAATAAAAAGGAAACCGGTCCAACCAGTGAACCACCGGTTCGATCGGTTCCTGACCGGTTCACGGTCTGATGGTTGAACTAGACCGGACCACTGACCGGTTCAACCGGTCGAACCAGCCGGTCTGGTCTGGTTTTTTGTACTATGGCTAAAACAGGTTAATGTAAGCACCTAATAAAGCAATAGGAAAATCGCTAGTAAATACCAAATAGGGAAATTAATTACTCTTTGCCATCTAGAAACACAAGGTACTAAACTACTATTAATATTGAACATAGAAAGACAAAAATGCCCTTAGTAAGCTTACACTATAGGCATAAGCAAACGATTAATTGCTTATATCACAGTGGCTTGTTCAGCTCTCTTGTTCAGCGAAGTGCGGTGGTATGCGTCTTCTGTTGTGGCTATCGATCACTGTGGAGTTCGTTGATCACTCTGAAACCCTTCTTCATTTTTAGTTTCTGGTGAAGATGATAATTTGTATATTGGTTGTGGACCTCAGTTTTGTGTATTGCTATGTGTGTGAATAAGGAAATAGTAAATATTATTGTGGGTTCGTTAGATATTTTGAGTTTAGAAGATTCTTTGCACATAAGGGTATATTCATTGCACATTATGGAAGAGTGTTGGCACAACAGCCAAATCCTTTCCACACATGAGAATGGCCACAGTTGGAACAACCTTTGCATATCATGGAAGACACATTGCACATGTGGAAGATCAATTGCACATAACGGAATATCCTTTACACATATCGTGGATGATCATTGCGCACACATGAAAAATCCTTTGCTTGTCATGGAAGATCAATTGCACATAACTGAAGATCCTTGGCACATAAAGGATCATCCTTTGTATATATCGTGGATGATCCTATGGCACATAGGGAAAAGATCCATTGCACACAACGGAAGATCTTTTGCACATCATGAAAGATCAATTGCACAAAACGGAATATTCTTGGCATATAAAGGATCATCCTTTGCACATATTGTTGATGATCCTATGGCACATAGGGAAAAGATCCATTGCACACGACGGAAGATTCTTTGCACATCATGGAAGATTAATTATACACAACGGAAGATCCTTGGAACATAATGGACCATCCTTTACACATATTGTGGATGATCTTCTGGCACACAGAGAAAAGATCTATTGCACATAACGGAAGACCATGGGCACATAATGGATCATCCTTTACACATATCGTGGATGATCATTTGCACATAAAGACGGTTGTTTGCACGTATAGAAGATTCATTGCACGTATGAAAGAGTTTATCAACATTTGGATGATCTACTGTAGAACGCGTAAATTGCACAGCAACTGCTTGTTTAACAAAGTCCTATATATAGAGATAAAGTACTTTGTTACAAATCGACATATAAACGTCCCTAATATGTCAAGAAAACTTTACGGCCAACTAGTGTAGGTACACCATAAATGAAAAAAACTACTTTTTCTTCTTTTTATTAGCTCTCCAAACTTCAATGCTACGCATTATCGCTTCCCGTTGTTTGTTCTCTGTATAAGTAACTAGCCACCACACCACATCCACCCTTTTTTATCCATGTCTTCCTGAACAAAAATGTTTTCAGTCAGATCCAATCATATTGTAACATTTAATGTAAAAATTTACTCATATTAGGTATTGTGAAACCATTCCACTCAGGCCTCCTAATATTTTCCCACATTTTTAGCCAAGATATCACGTACATGCCATAGTTCCATCTACACAGAAGTAAAATATCAATTGCACACCAAAATAAATTGAATGACAATTGCAATAATCCAAATTGAGGGGCTGATACAAGCGACAACACAAATATGGAAAATATTAGTCAAAAGTGAAGCAAGGCATATAATGTTGACTCAACCAAACTAACTTGTGCCTATTGCTATAAAATTTCCAAAGTTAATCACTCGCAACAGCAATAAGAAGACTAAAGATTTTGCACTCCTCAAAGTTTCATAGATTAAAGATTATGCGAAAACATTAACAAAACACAGGAACGAATGCCTTAGCGGCACACTCAATCAGAGAGAAACATGAGTGTGGTACTTGTGCAAAAAGCTTGATAGGTCATATGCACAAGCTAAGTTGACCTCAGGAGGATATTAAACTCACATTCTATCAAATAGGGAGAAGGCTTAAGAATTTAAGAATTAGGTAAAGTTAGTTATTTTTAACAAAACAGCTTAAGAAACGGCGCAATAATCAAATTATGCATCTATAATATTCAAGGTAGAGGCTCAAATCGAATTTGTAAGTGAAAACATACAAAGCCGCTGGAGGCTAACCACAAATAAAACTAATGTGTAGAGTCTAAATTCTCAATTATTAGTTAATGGGGTTGAACAAGACAGTCCAATATCTACAACTGACTGAAGTTAAGAACTACTGCCAAATAAGGGTGCCTACAAAAATAGCAAAAGTTCATGCAATTGATATAACTGCAAGTTTGTCTTAAAGGAATAGATGTCAACTATCATGCATAGTTAAATCCATTTATTGTTCAAATCAAATGCAATCAAGAACTTTGTAACTAGATGTTATATATGTCGCAATATATGAAATATAATCTAATTGTTTATAACATTACAACTTTCCTACCTCATAGTCGTTATGCTCAGATAAGATATGAAATATAATTGTATATGAAGGCTATCTCTTGTTGCGTAAACTACTGAAATATGATCATCAGAATTTGAAACAACATTTTTAATAGACAATAGGGGTTTCATGTGACAACATTGCCAACCTCTGCATCACCATGAGCACCTGAACATGATCATCAGTGACAATCTTCCCACTTATGTGGAAGAAGCGTTATATTTCCTTTTGTATTTTATTCATCACATTAACTCTAAACCAGCAAAAATATGGCTTTAAACTAATATGCAATAAAACATGCACATTCGAATTAGTCAATATGTAATTATAGTTTCACCTATAATAAACTAATATGCAATAAAACATGCACAGTCGAACTGCTTCATTGAAGATTTTTTTCCAAAACATTCAATATTGCGAAGACAGCACTACACAATGCCTTTGAACTCAATTTCATAAAAAACCAGCAAGCAATATTACCCAAACAAAGAAAAGAATTATTACTTCCAACAACATTTAGGCAACAATACCCAATACGGAAGATCCATTGCACACAACAGAAGATCATTGACATATAATGGATCATCCTTTGCACATATCATGGATGACCATTGGCTACGTATGGAAAAGATTCATTGCACAAAATGGAAGATCAATTACACATAATGGCTATGACATGTGAATCTCCATTGCATCATTATTACTTCCACCAACAATCTGGCAACAATATCCAATACGCAATACATGATACACAATATATAAATCCCCATCAACTAAAATAAAAAACTTCACAATAATGGTCAAACTCATAATATCTAAGGAACCTATAGTTATATTTACTATTTCCTTACTCACACATACAGCAATACACAATACTAAGTTCCACAACCAATATACAAATCATCACCTCCATAAAAAACTGAAATATGAAGAAGGGCTTCAGAGTGATTGACCTCCGGCGGACTCCACAATGATCAACCTCCGGCGGACTCCATAATGATCGATGGCCACAACAGAAGCCGCATACCACCGCACTCCGTTGAACAAGAGAGCCGAACAAGCCACTGTGATATAAGAAATTAATCGTTTGCTTCTGCCTATAGTGTAAGCTTACTAAGGGCATTTTTTTTCTTTCTACATTCAATATTAATAATAATTCAGTACTTTGTCTAGATCGTAAAGAACAATTAATTTCTCTATCTAGTATTTATTAGTGATTTGCCCTAAAGCAATCCCCACACAGTGCATGACAGTTGCACGATGGCTGAGCACACATTATAATGCTGATGACTGACAAGGCCAGAAAAAGAGCCTGTGAGCTATACGGAGTTAATTGGACATGAACACGAGGCTTGGATCCAACGCATCACTCGTCGATGCTGCCTCTGATGCTCATGAATCATTTCACAGTAAAAAAAGCAAGCGTTGGGAGCTACTGCTAACAGGACCACAGTACAGCTATTAAAGCTGCCTTAATTCTTACCATCCCCTTTTTAATAATTAGGCTTGCAGGTTGCAGCGCCCACAACCTTGATTTCTCAAGTTCAATGATGACAAAATGAAATAAAACCCTTGATCTTTTTTTTTTTTTAAAAAATTATTTCAATCTTATTTTTTGGATTAGTTTTTTATTTTAGAGTTATTTGGATTAATTTTTGAAAAATAGTTTCTAAAAAAAATAAAAATAAAATGATTTAAAAAAATTGATTTTGAAAAATAACTACTGAAAAGATTAAAAAAAAAAAAGCTTCTGGAAAACCAATCTTAAAATTATAATTTTCAGTCAAAACCGTGGTTATGTGAAAATGTTTGAATAGCTTATCCTAAATCATGATTTTGAAGATAGATCAAAGCCTACTTTATATTTTATGTCAGTGTTTGGCAACTTCACTTGGTGAATGTGCGCGCGTTTTTTCTTGGGTGTTACCAATCGTCGTCGAGGGAGGACAAGTATAGGAAGGTAATAAGGGAGCATGTGAGAAGAGGCCCACCTGGCGCAAAAAACACCAATAAAAGCATAAAGACGACCGGAAAACAACCTCTCCATTGAGAGTTATCTCCATTGTTTTTCTATTGCGATGAAATGATGTTGTTTTAATTAAATAGAATCTCGGCCTTTGTTTTAATATTGTATCTTGGCCATTAATTGTCAAATCTAAAGAGCCTGCCATAATCAAAAGCTTCTCCCAACCCTTTCATTTAATCAAAACGCCATTGTTTCATCGTAATGGAGAAGAAATAGAGACAACTTTTAATGGAGATGTCCTTTGTCGTGAAGCACATTCGGTGGGTCTACCTAACCAAACGTGTACATTCTAGGTGTAAATTGAATTAATTTTTTTTAACATTCAGTGAAGTTTGAAAAAAAAAACATAATATTGATTACCCATAACTTTCTTGGATTTTATTTGCCCTATTTTTTTTTTTAAATGGTGTTCTCTTTTTATAGTTATTTGCATGTTTTCTGAAAATATTTTGTCAACAAGTATTGGTGCCCATGCATTGTACGAAGTTCATATCTATGTGACGCCTCAATTAGGTTGTATGAAGTCGGCTATAGGTGTATGCACTTATACATGCCTTTTTTTATTTTGTTCACTCATATTTTTCTAAGAGCATGCAATGTTAAATGAGAAAGAGAATTTCTCAAAGATTTTGAAATTCTTTAAATTTGAATTAATATTTTTGCTCTCAAGTTTAAATGCCTATAATGAATTAAAATAATGCAAAAACATAATAAAAATCAAATTAGGAATATAAAAAAATTTAAAAATAATTATCAATAAATTATATTTATTGATTAATGGATACAAAATGAATCCCCTAGTACTTATTATGTTTTTGGGGAAAAATTATAAAATAATTATCAATAAATTATGTTTATTGATTAATGGACCAAACTAAATCCCCTAATATTTATTATGTTTTTTTTGGAAAAAATATATAATTTAAAATTATGATAACTACTTGATTTATGGAGATAAAACAAAATCCAATTCTGAAGGAATATACAACAAAACGGTGTTACTTAAAAACAAAATGGAATTTAAGGATCTTACTATGAGTAGTATTATAAATTCTAAAATGTATAGATTTTGGTTGTACCAACACGGTTTAAATTATGAATGTCACCTGCATTTCACCGCATCTTTGCTTCCTCAACCAATCTCAATCAGTTAAAAGGCTTGAGATTGAGTTTTTAGTATTATAGGTTGGATACCAATAAATAGGATCAAGTGACCAACAAGTCTGTTGATTGAGGTGGTAAGGAACCTTATCCCTAAAAAAAAAAAAAGAATAAAAGTTTAAATACTGAAAAATTTATTGGGAGGGATGAAAACCCTTAATTTTGCCTTCTAACTTCTAAGGCACTAAGTTTTGAGAGGGCAAAACCCTTAATCAAATATAATAAAAAAAGGATCAAGTGCGGAGTGCAGATTATAACTGAGTAATGCGATTTGATTATTTTGTTACGTTAAATTCTAACTAATTTGTGTTGAGTTTGGAACGACCACAAAAGCAACGTAACAAAACAAAGCTAACATGCACTGATGAGCTGTGCAATCAGTAGTTGGAAAAAAAAGAGTTGAATCTTTATCACTAGTCTCAAATTTTTGGATTCAAGAAAACCTTAAGGGTTTGTTTGGTCTGAGAGAAGGAGAGGGAAATTTTTTTTAAATTGAATTTAAAAAAATTAGAGAAGTGGAGTTAAAAATTTTTAATTAATTTTTCTTACTCTTTTATCTTATATATTCTCTTTATTAAAATTTTATTACCTCACTTCTTCAATCTTTTAAAATTCAACTTAAAAAAATTTTTCCTCCCCTCTCTTCCCCTCCAAATCTCTCACACCAAACAGATCGTAAGGCTACCATTGGATGATCTAGCATGGCCAAACAAATGTGGAATAACTTTTTTCCGCATAACAGGTTATTTTGATTTATTTTTTAGGGAAAAATATAGAAAATAATTTTAAAATTTTAAAAATTTAAATAAGATATTTCTAAAAAAATGAGTTATAAATTACTTATCAAATTTCGTTATTCTCTCTTATCAACTATTGATAATAAATCTAATTTAAGATTTTATAGTTTCAAATTTCTTTTTCTGTTTTTTTCCCAATGGTTTAATCTCGTCTCTTTTTAAACTTTCTTGGCTGCCTTATCATTCTGACGAAGGATATTGACTATATATTCACAGCCCACTTCCTTCAATAATGGCTATCGTAACTGCCTAAAGAAGAATAATAAAATCATCATAAACCAAGCTTTACTATACATCTTCAACTAATCGTAATGCTTTATATATTTTTCATTTTTCCCTTTTCTACTCACCTGATACGTCTCTTTAACAGGTCTCTGCACCTTCTTCACACCAAAAAAAAAAAAGTCTGCTCCTTCAAAACATTTCTGTGATCAATCCATATTTATCGTATATCTTATAAAAGCAAAGATTTACTTTTATTGTTTTAAATGTTTCGCATCTACGATCCATATTTTCATCAATACCTGAACTCATCATTATATTATATAAAATTAGAACAGTTTACGCTGTGTTTTGTGCTATTTGTATTTAAAAAATTCACTCAACTCTGTCTGAACTGGTGAAACAACGTACTACTATAATTTATTCTATTTTCTTCCCATTTTCTTTGGGGTTGGGGCGGGGGAAAAAAGAACAGCGGATAAACATTATTTATTTATTTTTTTAAATAAAGGACTACGAGGTAAAACTTTAAAGTTCTGTTCCACTTTTCTGCAGTAATCTTTTATGAACCTTTTCACCTTTATGGTCTTGTCCTCCTCTCAATCAGAACAATTCAGACACAGTAAATAACATAATCACATTTCACCGGCTTGGATCGAGCTAGTCCGCTGAAGCGGGATTACATGCAAATTAAGTTTCTTACGTTCAAAAAAGCATTAACTTACCATTTTCATTATAGGACGCAGACCCTATACATTTATACTCACCCACCCTTTAATTTTACCGTGTTCTGGTACATAAAAGGGTCGTATGAATCTGTCTGTTTTTAATTTTTATTTATTTATTTAAAATGAAAGACCCGTTGAGAAAATTAAAGAGGCTTTGGTGTACGTGAGAAGTAGATAAAGGAAGTGATATATGGAACCCAAAAGGAAGGGCGCAAAATGGAGATCACATGGGCATGAAGGATGTGGTTTGCCATTGGTGCGAATGAAAAAGACGTGTTAGCTCTCTCTCAAGATGACAAAACAGTGGTCAGGGCATTAAGAAAGTTGGGTTTTTTTTTTTTTCGCTCGAAAGAAAAGTGGGTTTCGTTAATTTAATATTGGTCCCAAGTCTCATCCCATGTAGATAATCATCCTTTTTTTTTTTTTCCAAAATATAATCATCCTTTTGGGAGTTAAGGTTTTCTATTCTCTGTCGGCGTGCACCGCTAATGTTCCGAGAATCTCACATTCAAATTAAAACACCCCCACACACATTCAATTATTTCTCAAATCTGCGTTAGTCCTTATGTCATTATTTTTTAATTTTTTATTATCCATTTAAAAAATGAATTTAATTTTTATACACTACCGTGTGTTCGCAATCTAATTGTTCTTGTTGCTTACATTAAACTACTGGTTTTATCAAATTCATTCATCATATATAGTTGAGGTGCTCTTAGACCCTGACCAATTTCAGGATTCAACTCATCTAAATTTTGAGTGTATAAACAAAAGAGTTAGTCAAGGTGCTCAGATGATATACTATAAATGCATCCTTAAATTTTGACAAGAAATTTATGAAGATGATAAAAAACTAAATATTACTATTATGAAAAACGAATAAGATTAAGTGCATGTTTGGGAAAGCGTTTTGTACAGGAAAAACGCATTTATTACGCAAGCCGAGAAAAAACTTCTCTCACATATTTGCCTCGTATACCGTGAATCACGAATTATAAGCACGTTTTGGATAAAAATAAGCCATTCCAAGCGCACACTAAATAATAAGGCAGAAGCCAACGGGGCATCCTAAGAACTAAGAAGAAACCAAACCCGGCCCCTTATCTAAATGGTGGGGTCCAGATGGGGTTACTTGGCGCTGGTGCAATGCAAGAGTGGACTTTGGAAGAATCCAATGATATAGGGTATATTTGGTTGAGCGATTCGATTGCTTATAAGTTGCTTTTTAATAGTGATTTACGGTATACGAAGTAAGTATGTGAGAGGAGTTGTGTCTCGATTTACGTAAAAAGCAACTTATAAATTTTTATAAGCTCAAACAAACGTGCTTATAAAGAGTTAGGTGATGAAAGGGAAATTAAATTATATTATATTACTCATCCTAAATATTATATAGAGTAATTTTTTTAAGAGATTAAAAAAATTAAATAATTCATTTAATCAAATAATATATTATGTATTCTTAGATCATATATTAGTTTATTAGTCAAATTAATTAGTTTAGAAGAAAAAATAAAAATAAAAATACTATAAAATAATTTAATTAGTTTCATTAATCTCTTAAAAAATAAATTTTCTCTTATATTTAAAATTAAATGGAGTATATCAAAATAGAGACATCTGTTATACTTGCTTCGCCAGCGACCTTCCGCCCCGTAAGACCAGGCCGAATATATAAAAGCCAAAAACTTGCATCAAAATCAAAGTCAGTGACCCCAAGTCATTACTCCACTTATATTTCACATGATTATGACCCAACCAATCCATGCTCTATTTCGTTTATATATTTTGGCCTCACAATTTATACTTATTTTTATATACAAGCCGTTTTTCTTTTTGTTGAGGAAAACTCTTACGTGGCACTGTAGAAACACAAAATGGTGGGCAGTGTTGGAACAGTTGGTGGTAGAGCAATCCCAGTGCATGCAAGTCTGACAGTGTCCTTACTCCCAAAAGGCCAAACTCAACCTTGTGTTCTATTTCCTGTATGCTCACAGATGCTCTGCTATGGAATCCAACAATAAGGTCTAAATAACCCTATTAGTCCGAAATAATATGCCTCGAGATTTTGGGGTTTTGGGGGGATATAAAATCTAATTAATTTTTTAAGAAGGTTAAAGAAGTTTATTAAATAATTTTAAAATATTTATATTTATCAATTTTTTATAAATCAATTTGTTTGACTTATAAATGAATATATAATTTAATTATATATAACATATGATATAATTAAATAATTTATTTAATTTTATTAATATAAAAAATAAAATCAATTATACCTTATATTTACGACAGATAATATAAATAATGTATAATTTGTAGTGAACGGTAAATGAAGTGACTTTATATATAATAGCATTATACGTAGAAGGCTAGATAGGCTTTCATGTGAAAAAATAGAGGAAAATGGGATTAAGGGGAAATGGCATGGGACACGTGAGGGAGGGACCCAACACCAAAGCTGCAGCAAAGCATCATTGCCCTTTCCCTACGTTTCATTGCAAAGCTGGCTCATGCCCATCGCTTTCCCTTCTTCTTTTTCTCCACCCCGTCCTTTTCTTTCCCAATTTGCCCCAAACTGTTTTCTACCAATATTTTTAACGAAAATGGAAAAAAAAATTGAGTTTTAGGTAAAAAATCCTTTGCAAGTCATTTCCCCTACGTTTCTCTTACGGTCATAGATGCCATCATAAATCATTCATCCATTTTCTCTTTTCATGTGTCACGAAATTACCATCGAGTCTTAACCCTTAACGTTACTTTGTTGAGTCTTTCGTGTTTTTATCATCAAATACTTCCTCACAATATAGTAGTTAGTTACTCGTTTTAGTCCTAACCATAGAATATAATTGATTTTTTTAAAAAATATTAAATAGATGTTTGGGTAAAACCAAATTCACAGTTTCAGAAATCCTTTTTTATGAATCGAAATAAAACTCCTCTCACATACTTATATCATAAATTGTAAAAGTAATTTTCTAAAAGAAAATCCAAACACATATTTAAGAAGGCTAAATAAGTTATTTAATCATATCATATGTTATATATCATTAGATTATATATTAGTTTCTAAGTCAAGTAAAATAGTTTAAAGAAAAGATGATAAATATAAATATTTTAAATTCATTTAATTAGTTTATTTAATTTCTCCAAAAAAGTCAACTTTATCTTATATTTAGGATAAGAGGGAATATTTTTGTTCTGTCGATAGTAAACCATGTTTTTTTTTTTCAAATTGAAAAATTATTAATTGTTGAAAATAACAAAGCAATTATATATATAATTGTTATTACTGAATTATAACTAGCTTACTTCCAGGAGTAAAGATTGTTACTGAAGGTTTGTTGCTGAGCTCGAATCTTTCTCCTGTTTTGCTTCGAAACTTCTGATATAAAATATATACTCCTTCCCATCCACAGCATATGTTCTATAATATAGGATGTTTCTAGGAGAAATGTATGGTTCGGAATATAAGTCATTTTTAGTTTAATTAATGTTTTTTTTCTATTTTATCCTTATAATTAATACCCACTTTTCAACTTTGCTCATTCATTATATCCCCTCCCTCCATTTAAAATAATACTTCAATGCAATTAAATATAGTTCTTAAAAAGGGTAAAAGTGAAAAAATTTACATCTTATGACATATTAAATGACCTAAATGTCATTTGTTGTTTATTGTCATATAGCTAAAGTGTCCTATATTATAGATCGGAGGAAATATATAATGTTATGCCGATTTCCCCCCCAGTTTTTGGCATGTTTGTTTTGTCGTTGAGATTGCTTATAAGATACCTTTGACATAAATCGAAACAAAACTCATTTTACATACTTACCTCGTATACCGTAAATCACTATTAAAAAGCTGCTTTTAAGCATTCCAACCGTGATTCTAAACCAACATAATATTACTTTGGACAGTGGACAATTGTTTTACTTTTAGCTTATCAGAGGATATTATGGGCAATTTCAGGGAGAAAAATATGTTACTTATAAGATAAATTGACGTGTACTGTATAGCCCCTTTTGCATAAACTTTACGAACGGTGATTTTATTTCGTGGACGGCGTTTCCTGGAAACAAAGGTTCATTGAGGCTAAGCATTGGATATCTTACTTGGGAGCAAATTAAGAATGGAACTTCAAAAGATGCTACACGTAATATTTTTGTTGGCCAAAACAAAACTTTAAGTCCAAAGTTCAGTATACAGCGATCACTTTTTATGTTAAGTGGTGCAGTAATATTTAAGAAATGTAATCACTAGTTCGTGGCTTAGCAATCGCATCCAACTTCTGTTCAGTCTGTTCACATTGAATTGTGATGTGTATGCAAAAATAGCAGAAGCCATCGTCCCCATATTAGACGAGCTAAATTTTGTATTGTTGTTAAATTATTAAATCACATGATAAATAGAGATGGGATCCAGTTATAATTCATCAGTCAACGACAAGGTCTGGGCATCGCAGCATTCAATGCACACTACGTCCAAAAAACCCAAAAGCATCTATTTTCAATCACAATATGTAATGTAACGGTATAGTAAAAAAAGGCGTATTCTACTCTTCAGATTGGGACATATACATATACTGCCAATATATATATACATATGTATGCTGGTTATTTTGTCTCCATGGACTTCGAGGCTTTTCTTGCTTCTTAAAAGACAAGAAAGGAAAGAAGAAAATAATAGTATAAAAGGAGACAAAGGCGACTGACAAGAGGGTGGGACAGTGGGACGCTGAAACTTGCAACGAGGAATCAGAGCAAAATAAGGCGAAAAAATACATAGAAGAGAGAGAGAGATTTTGTAAAAGTAAAAGAGAGAGGAGAGGTATGGTTTTGGGAGATGGTAGAGGCGTGGCGTATGAGGTATGAAGGGGCAAAACGGGAAAATGCGTGATGGTAAAAGAGGAGGTTGTTATGGGGAGAGAGACTGGAGAGTAGAAAGCATCGTTCTAAGGGTGGGAGGTATCAGAGTTATAGGAGAAGTGAAGAACAAGAAAAGTGAGCAAGTGACGGTGGTGGTGGTTGTTGCAGTTAACATTCATCATCCCTGCCGAGTGCAGCTATCTCTTCTTTTCTGGACTTCCCGCCTTCAAATTCCTCACAACTCGCGCTTTTTTTTTGCCCCTTTCCATTATCATCCAACAACCACCTCTCTCTCTCTCTCTATCTCCTTCTTCTTTCGCTCCTGTATTGATTTTCTCGACTCTAATCCTAACTGATCAGAAGCTTGTGTTAATTTCTCCGGATTCTTGGTTACGTGCTTCTATCAATTTCCCATACACGCCCATTCCCACTCATCTCTGTTCCCCCCCCCCCCCCCCCTTTACTCCTCTCTTTTTTTATCTTTTGGCCTTTGAACTCTTACCCGATGGAGACATCTGAGAATTGTTGCGTGAAGGTTGCTCTGCATATTCGTCCTCTCATTGCTGATGAACGGCAACAAGGCTGTAGAGAATGTGTTAGCGTCACTCCCGGAAAGCCCCAGGTACTCAGCTCTTCCCCATATTCAAGAACTGGGATTCTTGGACTTTGAGCTGCTTCCTTTTGCACCTTTCTTGAATAGTTTCATATAAATTTCTTGACCGCTAGATTTTACCCATATTTTTTCATCTCACGGAGGATTGGTTAATGAATAATGTACTCTTTTTTAACGGGATTGGCTATATCTCTTGAGAGATTCGTTCTTGATTTAACTCCCCACTACACGAGTTTTCCAAACAGTGTCTAATAAATTTAGACCAGAGGCACAGAGGCCAGTTTTCTTTCTTTGTTTTTTCGTCTGAGACGTTAAAATTTATCCTCTGTAACTTGCAAGCAACTCTTTTGTGATTACTCAATTTTTATATTTTCTCTACACTCAATCCAAAAGATTAAATATCCAGATTCAAAGTTCAGTGTTTGCCCAAAAAGTTAAAAAAAAACAGCCCGAGTGTTATCAATGCATTTATTGCCTCCTTTGCGCGAGCTTATGCTTCACGATAAAGATATCTTCTTAACGTAGTTATAAAATTCGGGTTGGTATTTGGTCAAAAAAAAAAAAAAATTCGGGTTGGTGTTTCAACCAATCCATTGACTTGGAAGTTTAGGAATAGCTGCTGGGTGAATGATCAATTTCCTCATCAAATATTTATATTTGGTGAGGAAATTGATCTTCAGGTCCACAAAACTAAGACATCTCCTCCTTATCTGTTGTGTGGTCTTCTCCCACGCGGTGCCTAATGTTTTACTTGTAGCATTATTTTCTAACTGAATTTTAAATTGAAGGATGGAGTTGAAAATTTTCAATGCTTATTAATCCCATAGCCTTCAGCACATTTTTGGGTGTTTACACGATAAGGTTTTGGAAATTAGCTACCAGAGCACCCCAGTATAACTAGACATCTCCATACAAACAAAAACCATGGAGATAAGGTAATCTTGTTGTAGAGTTGTAGCAAATCTTAGGAAAAAGGAAAATATGAAGCTCTCTTGTTTTTATCATTGCCGTACTAATATGGACTTAATCCCCAAAAGCATAAAGGCATATTGATACCGTATTTGCTTTCATTGTATCTCACCTAGAATCTATATTTTCATTATCTAGAATCTTATTTTCATTATAGGAACGAACCTGGAACATACCGTTGGCAAGTGATTCAGTAATTAAACACTCATGATTTTATTTCTATTGCTGTTAAAAAAAAAAAAAAACCTTTCCCGTATTAACTAATGTATGTGGAGTGAGATTAGAAACCCGCTTTTTCTCTCTCTGTAACTTGCAAAGGGTATTCAAGATGCTATAGAAATGTGACTTAATATTTAATAGTCTGCAGCATGGTTTTTGTGGTTTTATATCTCGAGGATCTGATTACAGTTTACACTGACCCAGGCTCAAATAGGATCACATTCCTTTACATTCGATCATGTTTATGGAAATGGTGGATCTCCTTCGTTTGCTATGTTTGAAGAATGCGTTGTTCCATTGGTTGATGGTTTGTTTCAAGGATACAATGCTACTGTTCTTGCTTATGGTCAGGTAATGTCAATCTTGCATGTCTTCTACTCAAAGTTGAACAAGATCGTGTTATTTATTAATTATTAATATTAATTTTTTATGTACATACATGCCACAGACGGGATCTGGGAAAACTTATACGATGGGAACTGGCTATAGTGACAATTGCCGAACTGGAATAATTCCTCAAGTTATGGATGCCTTGTTCAGCAAGATTGAGACATTAAAGCATCAAACAGAATTTCAGTTGCACGTCTCATTCATTGAGGTGCATCCATGTATACGTTGAAATTAAATGTTCAAGATATATTGATTTATTATTTAAGCTTCTGGCTTGCTATAACTAAAATTACTATATGATCTACATGCATAAAACATTAGCAGATCACAGTTCTTGATTATTAGAAATTGACATTCATTATATTAGTATGGCTTGAACCAATGAGAATTTTCCAGCTGTTAACTCTGGCAAAATTTCATTTCCACAAATTCTTATATTTATGTAACTAATTTTTTAAGTATTTTTTATTTTGAAGATTCTGAAGGAGGAGGTGAGAGATTTGTTAGATACATCATCCACGGGCAAATCAGAAACGTCTAATGGTCATTCTGGAAAACTAACTGTTCCTGGGAGGTCATCGATACAGATTCGTGAAACGTCAAATGGAGTGATAACACTGGCAGGTTCAACTGAAGTTTCTGTTAGTACTTTACAAGAAATGGCCGCTTTCTTGGAGCAGGGTTCATTAAGCAGGGCAACAGGAAGTACAAATATGAACAACCAGTCCAGGTAATTCGTGAGCCCCCATTCTTTGTTGTCTGACTAAAAGGGCGCTCTGTCAATTGTCATTTATTTAAATTGCTTTCGGTAAGTGCTGATTTTGATTGAGAATGGAAATTGTTATTTGTGTCATTACCACTTTTATGCTAAAGTAAAGATTGAAGTTTTGTTTTCTTTATGGTTTCTTTTGGATTATTGAATCAAACAACAAATTTGCACTGTGGAAAGAGATTGCTTAATGAATTACTGTAGATTGAATCTTAATATACAAGTGACTCATGGTTTTGCTTCTCTTTGAATCAGCCGGTCGCATGCCATCTTCACAATTACATTGGAACAGATGCACAAACTCCATTCAAATTCTTCCGGCGGCGACTCTTCAGACGAGGATATGGGTGAAGAATATCTTTGTGCAAAGCTCCATTTGGTGGATCTAGCTGGATCTGAACGAGCTAAAAGAACAGGATCTGATGGTCTTCGATTAAGAGAAGGTGGGTCATATACCTTGCAGACCTGTAAATTTGTTTCAATATTTATGAGCCACAACGTTTTAGTAACATTAAAAATGATTACAAGGATGTCAGTGACAATACCTATATTTATTGTTGCCAGGTATTCACATTAATAGAGGTCTTCTTGCACTTGGTAATGTCATTAGTGCACTGGGAGATGAAAAAAAGCGGAAAGAAGGTGTGCACGTCCCTTACAGGGATAGCAAACTCACCCGACTTTTGCAGGTTAGATTAACATCACGCTGTTCGAGGATTTCTAAATGTATTTTCCCTTAGTCTAACTTACCAGTATTAGCAATTAAGTGGCTGTGCTTTAAAAATTATTGTTATTGAATAAAGAGCGCAAACACATTATATAGAATTGAATAATTAAAATCAGTTGTTGATATGGGTGCTAAGCAACTGAGATGAGGTAGGAAAAGGTCAATATTGATGTTGGTAGGTAACTTGGCTTTCATATTTAAGATGTAAATTGTGAAATCTGCTGGTTTCTTCTTGTCTATCTCAGTGTCTTCTAATCTAGAGCAACTTCTGGTCTTCTTGTTTTTCCTTTTTGGGTGCAGGATTCACTTGGTGGAAACAGCAAAACTGTCATGATAGGTAGTTTCTGAAATCTGATTCTTGTGTACTAATTGTTGAATGTTCCTTTGTTTAGTGCATTCTGTTTCAGTCAAGGTAGCATATTGCAGAAAATGTGCACATAATAACTATAAAATTGTGTTTTTTTTTTTTTGGATAAAAGCTTAGTTACTGTAACTTTATTGCCTCACAATTGGCACACTTTTTCCAGCTTGTATCAGTCCTGCTGACATCAATGCCGAGGAAAGTCTTAACACTCTTAAATATGCAAATCGTGCACGCAATATTCAGAATAAGCCTGTTGTAAGTTTCCGTGGCCTTTTACTTTCAAGCTCACTCTCTGCCTTTGGCCAATGAGGAAACTTGATGTGGTGAAATTTCCTGATTCTGAGATATTGCAATATTTTGTTATTTCCTTTGTAGGTTAATAGAGATTTACTGTCCAATGAGATGCAGCAACTTCGCCAGCAGTTGAAGTTCTTGCAGGCGGAACTTTGTGCTCGTGGTGCATCTCCTACTGATGAAGTGCGGGTATATATGATTGCTTAAATTTTCATTGCGAATGAACATTAGATAAATTGAGTTGGAACTTTGGCATTTGGCTCTATGTTACTGTTGCACAGGTTCTTAAGGAAAGGGTTGCTTGGCTTGAAGCAACTAATGAGGACCTCTGTCGGGAACTTCATGAGTATCGCAGTAGATGTGCAACTGACACACAAGTATGTACATACAAAGAGAACCGTTGAATATTTATGGTTATGGTTAAACCCATGTTAATTTTACTTTAATTGTAGAATAACCATTGAATTGGTATTTGTCTTGTATTCCCTTTTCTTTGCTCTCAGGATGGGGATATTTGTCCTGTGATTGATGGACTTGAGAGTGGCCTTCAGAGCCTAGCTTCATCTCACCACAAAATGGCTGAAAGCATATCAGGTGGATATTATTTTATTTGTTCTTTTTAATAAAAAAAAAAATAGTAACTTTGTTGGTTATAATGTATAAAAGAGGAAAAGGGGGACAGGTGCAAAAGAGGGACCAGATGACTTGTTTCTTCCATATCTCTGGAAGAATATATGGGTTTTAGTTCTTTTCTTACGCAAGCAAGATTTCACTACATTCTTTGTGGAAGGTGCATTTATATCAAACCAATATATTTCATTGTGGTAGGGACGACGCCAACAGTGATGGGGGAGTAAGCACTGCTTAGGGTTTTTATTGTTGTATCATGTGTTTGAATATGTTTTGTTTCATGGCTCTTATAATACTGTCCCGGTCTTCAATGTTGGGCCATTGTGTCTTATTTTGCAGGGGAAAATTCTATAGAATCTGATGAAGCAACAAAAGAGTTGGAGCATGCACTCTTGCAAAATACGATGGATAAAGAGATGAAGGAGTTGAATAATCGCTTGGAGCAGAAAGAGGTTTCATCTTTAAAACTTTTACCTGTGCTGTTGTGCATCTAATCTAATTGTACAAACATTAAATTGATGATGCATCTGATTATCATTTCCAACGTTTTGGAGTTTGTGAATTCCCAATCCATTTAAATGGCTTAAATTTTTTGGTGCAAGCAAAATAACGGCTTTTTATTCCTTATGTGCTACCTTAGTTGTGGCACCTCTAATAATTTTCCAAGGAACCTATAACCACAAAAGATTTTGTTGTTTTGTGCTACTGCTGTCAACAGATTTTGTTTATGCAGTAAATATCGCATCCAGCGGCACAAATGTGGACCTCTGGTGTCAACTTCTATGTTCTATAGCTAATTTAACATGTCTTTGCATGTGTGTCTATCCTTCTCTCTCTCAAAAAGGGTTCTCTACAAAATAGATCAAGCACCAGCAAGGTCATATCCTTTGAGAAACTCAGTTGCAGAAAGGAAAAATTAAATTTACGTGATCCTGGGTGATTTAGTTAGTTATTTGAATGAATGCTAATCTTCTGTTCTTCATCTGAATTATTTGATTCCCTTATGTCAATGGGAGATTTTGATATAAATTGCGCATGGGCACTAAGATTACAGCACTACCCAACATTATTTCTGTTGATGCATTCTGATCTTTTGGCGACTTCTGTTGACACTATTGACTTCTTTTCTGTGCGGTTTTCTGATATGATTCAAGTAATGAGCAGGAATTGCAACTCCAACTGAACATTTATATTTATCCTTTTTATATTTTGCAGTCTGAGATGAAACTCATGGGAGGAATTGACGTGGAAACACTCAGTCAGCATTTTGGAAGAAAAATTATGGAACTTGAAGAAGAGAAAAGAAAAGTGCAGGTTTCGCTAGAAATACTTGCATTTAAAATATATTTTGAATCCAACATGAAGTTTCTGTTTCCATACTTACATTAGTTACTGATTTTGGTTTAACAATGGGCAGAAAGAAAGGGACCATTTGTTAGCTGAAGTAGAAAATCGTGCCGCTAATTCGGAAGGACAAGCACATAAAAATCAAGATATTAGAGCCCAAAAATTGAAGTCATTGGAAGCACAGGTGATAATTTTACTTAACTTGATGTCATTCTGAAGTCACAAGTTACTGTTGTTGGTCGTCAGTATATTGATTTTATAAATATCAAACTGCAGATTTTAGATCTTAAGAAGAAACAGGAAAACCAGGTTCAGCTTCTAAAGCAAAAGGAGAAAAGTGAAGAAGCAGCAAAAAGGCTGCAAGCTGAAATACAATATATTAAGGCTCAAAAGGTTACTTTCCTTTCTTTTATTGTTTTCCCGCCCACTTAACTAACTACAGTTCTTGTTTTGGATCTCATTCATACTCCTTTACAATGCAGGTTCAGTTGCAACATAAAATGAAGCATGAGGCCGAGCAATTTCGACAGTGGAAGGCCTCGCGTGAGAAGGAGTTACTTCAGGTTGTTTCCTTTCTCATATAAATATATTATGCTTGAATTTTCATGTATTCTATTTTGAAATTCTATGTTGCCAGTTGTGATTGACTGACACTTTCAAGCTATTGCTTTGACATGGACATGTCAATATATGCCTTTCAAAGGCCTTGTATTGGTCATGGAATCTAAGTTTGCAGATTTCGTTTAAAATCCCTAAGCATTTATTTGAAACTATGGGTGACAAATTTGGTCATGGAAGCAATAAATTTAACAATGCCATGATAGTAATTAAAATTTTGGTTAATATTTTCTATTCTCATACAATTAAGTTATTAAAAACTAAACTGGACCATTGAGCTTGATCAAGGCTTTGATCCATGATTCAGTGGTTAAACCATGACCGAACTAGTCATTATTAAATTAATAAATATTTAATTTTAAATATATGTCAAGTTACTAACTATTTTGAATAAGAAAGATAAATATAATTAAAAATTATTTCAAATAAACAAGACACAATGAAATTTTAAAAAAATAATGTAAAGATCAGAATTCAGAAGTAAAAATAAAATTTTAAAATTTTGATAAATATTGTATAATTTAAAAAATAAAATTGGAATAATTACGATATGTGATATATTTATAATGCATATACTTATTTTAAAACTTATGAATTTATGTTATATATATTTCTTGGCCATTTGATTATTAGTCTTTCTTTACCAATGGTTATCTGAACCTGATTGAGATTGAAGATTCGTTCACCAATTTTTCGGTCCAACCAACTGGTTCAATCCATTCCTTCTTTTGTTCAATGAAATGTTTGGTTCATTTCTTAATACCGTGCATACAGCTGCAATTTTAAATCTTGGTTTTACTCCTGAACAGCTGAAAAAAGAGGGGAGGAAGAATGAATATGAAAGACATAAACTTGAGGCTCTAAACCAGCGGCAAAAAATGGTAAGTTGAAAATCTGATAATTTGTTGTTTATGGTGTCTACCTTGACATTTCTTGATTCCTTAAGAGTACCCGATATAAATTGGATGTTAGCTGCTACATTGTTCTTTTATGTTTTCCAGAAGGATTTCTCTTGTATAATAACCACGCATCAGGTTATGCCTCTTTTTCTGCTCTCATGAGCGACAAATTTATGTTAAGGGGTAATGAGGCTAAAATGTACGATTTGGTAATGTTGCAACTATTCAGCAAACAGGGGGAAAAGGAAAACATTAATCTGAACTCGATGGTATGGACTGTAAACTGGAGACTGGAGATTCTGAATGGATGAGTTTAGATGTGGCCATGAAAATGAGCGCATGAAAAGTGAAAAACACTGACTGCTGTTAAGCTTGTCACTCATTAGTTTTTATTTGCAGGTTCTTCAGAGGAAGACAGAGGAAGCAGCAATGGCTACAAAAAGGCTTAAAGAATTGTTGGAAGCCCGCAAATCTTCTCCACGTGACAATTCAGGTAAACATTGTTTACTATTATCTTGTTTATCTAGATATTCTATATTACTAATTATTTGCTCTATATTTCAGTTAATTCAAATGGGCATCTACAGCCTGGGCAGGTAATTATCAGTCATTTTCTTATATATAACTAAACAATTTATATGCATAATGGCCAAACAAACCAAAAAACTCGGATGTTTTATGAACCACACAACTGGAGTCATGTTACCCTCATGCTTCCTTATGTTTTAACTATGATGTTTGATCTGAGAATAAATTTGCATTGACCAGTTATAACCTGATTTATATGTAGATGAATGAGAAATCTTTCCAGAGGTGGCTTGATCATGAGCTTGAGGTCATGGTCCATGTGCATGAAGTTCGTGCTGAATATGATAAGCAAAACCATGTGTATGTGTTTAATCCTTTTTTGTTTCTCCAATTCTCTTTTTCTAGGGTGAAAATTGTCACATTCACGGATATATTCTCTTGGGAGAATGACAGAAAAATACTACTTGGACTTTAAAATCCTAAATTAATCTTTTGATAAAGATTTGTGTTGTCAATCCCATTACTCTTTTTGTTAGCGGGATTTTGAAGTTCAAATGATATTTTTCTGTTATTCTCCCTATTCTCTTTCTCATTATTGATTGAAAAATGTTATTTTAGACGATCCGCACTGGAAGAAGAGTTGGCTATACTGAAACAAGTAGATCAGTTGCCTGATGGACTAAGTATCCCTAAAGGAAAGAACGGATATTCCAGGTACATATGTCGAATCTGAATTATATTCTTCCATTCATATTAATGTGGAAGTCTTTCTGCTGGTATTTTTGAGCAATTCAATAAATCTTTAATTTGCCCTTTTTCCTTGATCTCCCCCTTGGATAGACTGTTATCCATGGCACCAGATGTAAGAATGGCGAGAATAGCTTCTCTTGAGAACATGCTTGGCATGTCTTCAGTTTCTTTAAAAAGCATGGCATCACAACTCAGTGATGCAGAAGAAAGGGAACGGACATTAAACAATCGTGGACGTTGGAACCAGTGCCGCTCAATCGGAGATGCAAAGAACATGCTTCAGAGTTTGTTTAATGCCGCAGCGGAAGCCAGGTGCTCACACATCTTATGAAGATCTGAATAAGATTTTCAGTGTTCTTTCTATTCATGCTAGTTGTGCGAATAGTCCAATGAAAATCTTTGCACAGCCCTTAAGGAAAATCTTTGTAGTCCATGAAAGATGTGCCACATAGGGGTTGTGCAACAAAAATCTTTTCTTCTAACTTGCTTTTTGAAATGCCAATTGTGTTTAATTGTAGAGACTCAGCCGTTTCCTATTCCAAGTAACAGTAGTGCTTATAATCCTAAACAGGTGCCAATTGTGGGAAAAGAATATGGAACTTAACGACATGAAAGAGCAACTAAATGAGCTTGTAATGCTCCTACAGCAAAGTGAAATACAGCGAAGAGAACTTGTGGAGGAGCAAAAAATGAGGGAACAAACTGTTGCCATTGCATTGAGCACATCTGCATCGGTGAGAATTCCATTGGGTCCTTATTGGGTGCTCTTGGCTTGTCCAAATCTAGTTTAGATTCTAAACTGGCATTCAAAATGTTCTCTTGATCACATGTAGAACTGTTTCAATTTATTTCATCCATTTACATGTTGAGTTTCTGACTGGAACCAACAGGCAAATTCGCGATCACTGAAACACTTTGCTGATGAAATGAGTGGTCCATTGTCTCCCATGTCACTTCCTGCACCAAAGCAACTCAAATTCACGTCTGGGATTGTTAATGGGTCAGTCAGGGAATCGGCTGCATTTCTAGATGAAACTCGAAAGGTTAATATGCCCCTTCATGCTCTTATATATATAATGATCTTATTTCTTTTTTCCAGTTAAGTAGTAATGTTTTTATATTCAGATGATACCCATGGGACAGTTGTCAACAAAGAAGCTAGCAGCAGTAGGGCAAGCTGGAAAACTTTGGAGGTGGAAGAGAAGTCATCATCAATGGTTGCTGCAGTTCAAATGGAAGTGGCAGAAACCATGGAAGCTCTCAGAATGGATCAAGCACAGTGATGAGACAATCATGCGGTCAAGGCCTCGAGCACTTGCTTCAATTGATGTAATGTCTTAGATCAAGGACAAATTCTCTTGAAGGTATCACCATATTGACTGCCATGTATTAAAACACATGGTTTGGCGAGAGTCCAATTAATAGCAGGTAATCTTTACAACATTAATTTGTTTGTTTATCACAACAGCATATTATGTTTATGAGCACAAAGCAGTTAATTAAAAACGAGTTAGACAGCCCAGCTCTGCTAAACAAATTGTATTGGGCGAGAGGTTTGTTACCCAAAATAAAGTACTGTGATAAACTGTTAATACAAAATAATCTGACCGAATTAGATTCTGTGACTAAATAGAAATCAAACAGCCGTAATTTTCCACTAAGTTGTGTGCATGCGATGATATATTTCTCCAAAAGATGTCTCGTACTGACAGATGAGAATCCTTCATCACAAGATCGCTGATAAATCTTTTACAATGAGTAACAACCATCACAAGATTGCAGTGTGGTTGTTTCTTACAATTTGCTTTCCGTTTGCAGGCATGGTGTAAGTTGGTAATGAGTTTCTTGTCTTCCTCTGTCTCGAGTTCTTTTGGCAAGATGTGGTTGGCTTGTTGTAGAGAGAATTTTGCCTTGGTTTTAAGTGCAGGCTGCGACCATATATGAAGGCATTTGGTGACACGGACAAATTTCGCAGTAAAGTATAGTTTTGAGAAGGTTGAAACTTGAAAGAATGGTGCACCACACTGCAAATATGGAGGAAGCTACGATTGGTGATGACGCAGCTCCTCTTTGGATCTCCTGCTGAGCGATGGTTGTGCTGTGCCGGAGATTCATAGCGTACAAGAAAAACAAACATTTTCCCTTTAGGTATTTGGATGTGTTCTGTACATATGTAACAGTTCTCTAGACTGCTCCAAACTAGATTGTGTATTTTGCAGTTGTCTTCTTCATCCTGTCAATGATTCGTTTGGCAACTGTGCAGTTATATTCTCATAATACGTGCATTGAAGCACGAGGTTCAGGTCCCATTGCGTGGACAGTGCTTGCCTTCTATAATAATAATAATAATAATACTTGCATTGAAGCATCAGAAAACATCAATCTTGCATTGTATACTACTTGTGTATTCATTAAATATTCTAAAAATTGGTCGAATACATTGAACTACGCAGCGATTCCTGCATTGACTATAAATCATATCGTATGATATTTGCGTGTACTTGTGTATTCATGAAGATTCTTACAAAATTGGTCGAAGAAACTTGAACAGCAAAAATACTCTTCTGAGCTTCTCGTGGAATGCCCCTTCATTTTTCGATAATCAGAGTTCACAGTCTCTTGCTTATCCCTCCTCAACATGACTACATCCAATCATCAAAGTTCTTGACAGAAATTATGAAACACTAGCAGTTGTATCCTCCATCGTTACACTGTCCTTTATCTCCTGTATCATCTTCAAGACTTGCCACATTGCCGGCCTCTGCTCAGGCGACGTTGCACTGCAAATACTAGCGACTTCTGTGAGCATTCCAAGCCCATTATGTTCATCAGCACCGTCGTCATCCCTCATTGCTCTAACCCAATGTTGCATATCCGCGGGTGCAAGGAAAGGATGTTGAGAAGGATGTTTACCCGTAAGAAGCTCTAATAGAAGCACCCCAAAGGCATATACGTCGGACTTGGGAGTGGCTCGGCGGCTAGAGTTGCGAGTCTCCGGTGCTTTATAAGCTGCAGAGTCAGGGTCTTCAGTTGATGAAAAATCTGCAAGAAGGGCCAAGCCATAGTCTGTGACACAAGCTTCAAAGTCCACGCCAAGAAGGACATTAGTCGACTTCAGATTGCCATGGATTAATCTCGAGGCTTGATGCATATAGGCGACTCCATGGGCGACATCTTCAGCTATCTTTAAGCATGAAGTCCAGTGAAGAGGCTTCGCTCTCGTTGATTTCGAACCTGCAGAGATAGTATGCTATTCTAATCAGGAAATTATCGTCAAAAAAAAAAAAAAAGAAGGACAAACGAGTGTCCCGCTGTTAATTTTCTGAGCAAGCAATGAAATTTCAATGGGTCCATTGAATGCATCACAGTCAGATTGTCTGCATGCTGTCAAATTGAATAGTCGGACTCCGACCCTCGTATTTGAAAGAGCACTTCAAATATTCCAACCCGTGGACCCAAAAAAATACACATTAAATAGTCCGATCCCGTGATTGTCGGCAATGGAGAAGATCGATGCGAAACAGGGGATCCATATGCCGGAGGTGCCCAAGCCAGAAGGCAGAGAAACGAAAAGGAAAAAGGGAAAATATTCTCCAGATCGGCACCCGGAAAAAGTATCTGAATCACAGATCGGATTCCACTTTTCACTTCCACCGACCACTGCATCTAGGAGATCCAATTTGCCAATTGCACACTACCATTCACCGAAAGCAGCAAAACACGTCAAGACTGAATTTCTAAATTCACAAATAGGTCCCACGAGTCGCACCAACTCGACTCCCAACTATTGCACCATTAACTCTAACTGTCCAACATCAGCCATGATCTAATTCAGCTGAATTATGGTACAAAACTACTAGAACTACAGAATTAGTGAGTTAACCCACTGAGTTAAAGAGGATTATTGGTGTAGATTTGGACTTACCATGTATGAGATTAAAGAGGCTGCCATTAGGTTGATAATCATAGATCACCAGCCTCTCTCCCTTTGCCTGGAAATAAGCTCTAACGGGCACCAAATTCGGATGCCGAAGCTCACCCACCATTTCCATGTGATGCTCGAATTCTGGGCTACTCGTTATTGCTGTTTTAACAGCATCCAGCCTCTTCACTGTCATTATGAGATGACCATCCAACACCGCCTTGTACGTTGTTCCTATGTTACCCCTACCCAGCAACTCCGCCGAAGCTCTCATCAACTGCTCTATTGTACACAACTGTGGCTCCCCGCTGCAGAACACCAAATTCCCACTCTTATGTGCTTCTCTTATTTTCTCTATCTTCTTTGCCTTCTCACTCCATTCCCTATTTTGCTCTATTTCTGTTTCGACAGCTAAAGATGAAGGAGGCAGCGCATTTACTTCTTTGGTTTCCAAAGACTCTTGTATTTTGGGGCTCTCTGGTCTTGTAGAACTTCTTCGTTTCCTAAACAATGCAATTGCGAACAGGATGGACCCAATGAGCACCGAGAACCCAATGGTAAATCCTAGAATCAAGGCAGTGTTCTTATGCTTCTCTTTAGTAGATGAATGTGAAGGAACGACCACGATTCCCTGCGATTCCGCGCTTTGCCCAAGTGGCGTGGCGGAGGTGGAGGCATTAGAGGGACTGAAGAACGGAGACCGAGAATTACACGCCAAGTGAATGACCTCCCCACAGAGACCCTGGTTCCCAGAAAACGACGCCGGGGAAAAACGACTGAGTGTAGGTGTCATGGGAACCGGCCCAGTCAAATTGTTTCCGGACACATTGAATATTTGAAGCGAGGACTGGTTCAAGGGAGGAATAGTTCCGTTAAACCAGTTGGAATCGAGGCGAAGAGAAATCAATCGGTCCAGGAGAGTCAAACCAGAGGGGATAGAGCCGGTGAGGTTGTTGTGGGAGAGAGAAAGAGTCAGAAGGCGATGAAGGAAGAGAATGGAAGGGGGGAAAGAACCAGAGAAGGAATTATGGTCGAGAAAGAGGGATTTGAGATTGAGGAGGGAGGAGAGATCGGGAATGGGGCCAGAGAGTGAATTGTTGCGAAGACTGAGAACTCGAAGCTGGTCGAGACGAGACAAGGTATCGGGAGGGAAGACGCCACGGAGGCCGAAGCTCTGAAGGACGAAGCGAAAGACTCTGCCATGGGCGCATTTGATGCCCTGCCATTGGCAATAGTCGTAGCGCTCGTTGAGGGCGTAAAGGAGCTTGTTGTCAGTGTCGGCTTTGGATTTGAAGGAGAGCAGGGAAACGGCGTCGGAAGGGAGGAGCAAGTCGATGGTGGAGGAGGCGGCGGAAGATAGAAGGAAGGAGAAGAAGAAAAGGACAAGGAAGGGTGTTTGGGGAGGAGGCATGGCGAGAACAGAACAGAGTTTGAGCTGAGCTTGTGAGTGGAATATAATAAGACAACTTTTTGGGATTCAGGTCTGAGTTGCCACTTGCCACTTGCCACTTGCCAGTGGGGAGCATAAATGTGTTCGTTATCATTTTCACTATTAGTTTAATTTTTATATTTTATATAAATTTTTATTTTACTATATTCAAAATTAAAAATAAAGTTAATCTTATTACTCTAATTTTTCATAAAAATGAATTTATCATTTGATGTGTAATTAATTTTTTATTATTGTGATGAGATCTTCTGACATTTGTTTTTTGTTTTTCAGAAAAAAAAAATTCCATTCAAATTAATCTGTGAAACAAGAAAATATCAAATTAAGTTGATACATTCAACTAATTTCTAATTAGTCCATAGGGCCGACTTAAAATTTGTGAATGTTAGATGCTTCACCATATTGCATTATTTTTCAAAGGCACCTCTCTCTCTTTTTTTTCTAAAGCCATCTCTCCTGACAATGGTTGAGATCTGGCAACAATTTTATTGCAACAATGAGTATAACTATATTGCAAAAGTTCATTGTAAATTATTAATGGAAACTTGTAAATTAGTAGTAGTATTAAATTAGACTGGTTAATTCACTAACAAAACATGGTTAGAACCTAGAAATCACCTCACCTTGGCCTTAGGCGTACAAGAATAGTGGGGATTTTGGAGGGGAGAGTGGGAAGCAGCTGGCGAAGGATGTCACGTGCCTTTCTTGTTGTTGGGAAATGGTCTTTTAGTTTCCTCCCAAATCAAATCCCTCTCTTCTCTCTTTCCTCATTTTGTTGTCTTTCCCTCCCTTAACTTCATTCGTCTATTCTCACGTCTATGCCTCCTCTTTTCCCATGACAAAAAAGAAACTTTAACCTACTGTACAAAGGTTAAAATATAAATTTGGAAGTTTTTATTTTAAATAATGTTGAGCTGGAAGTTTTTTCAAGTTCATTGTCATCCTAAAAATTTTAAATCATAACAATTCTGTCTTATTCTATTAAAAAATTAATATTGATAGTTAACCTTTTAATAGAAATGGTCAATATTGCTCCTTTTTTTTTTTTTTGCCTGTGAATATTGCTCCATTTGCACGTCTTAACTCTATTGCTCCATTCTTGATTTCAAAAAATGTTCAGGAAGGAGTTTCATTCCTGATTCAAGTCTAGAAAATTTCCCAATCCCGAAAATCGGGAAATTTTCGAGATCGGGATTACGAATTTCCCGATCCCGGATTTCCTTTTTTAAAAAAACAAAATCTTTATATTGAATTTTTTGTTGTATTTCCTTTAATCTAGTATAAATATATAATTTACCTAATATCATATTATACCAAATAAGTCTAATACAAATATATAATTAGTCTAATAAATGTTTAAAGTTGTCGATTCAGCTGCAAAAAGAACAAAGACAAGAAAAAAATTAAAATTATTTAATAAATAATAAATAAAATTAACTAAATAAACTAAAAAAATAGATATTACCTTAAGGGCGTTAGAGATTTTCACATTTTATTTTACATTTGGTCTTGTTTTCTTAAATATTTTTTTAAAAAGTACATAAATATATTCAGGATTGGGAAAAAGTCAGGATCAGGAAGTCCTATTCCCGATCCCGACTTTATCTCGATCCCAAAATCACATTTCCGATCCCAAAATTTTAGGGATGGGATTTTTTCATCCCTATTTACTCAGGATCAAGACGAAAAGACCTTATCGAAAAATTGATCAACAACCTAACAACAACAACAAAGTATTATGTCGACGAGAAAAATTCGTCTGGATCCATCAACTATTTAACACTGGACATATGAATAGCTATCAAACGCCTGTCTTTTCTTTTCCCTCAATAAATTTCTATCATTTCCATGTGGCCCGGAGACGTTGTGAGTTGGTGACCCAGAAAGATGACAAATCAAAGAGACGCACTGTTTAACTTTAAACGTATATTGGGCGTTAATTGGAAATACCACTTTTTTATTTATCATTTTTGGTTAAACAGTACATATGGGATCTTCCAGTTCAACGAGGTTTTTAAACCCAGGTCCCTTATCAGTCCACTTGCAAAGCAGCCAAAGTGACCTCATGAGTTGAATGCTCCACGTGGGTAATGCCACGCATGAATACTGCAAGCAATGAAGTTATTTTGTCCACACATTCATAATGCAATCTTATCTAATGTGAGTGAATTGCCATGGTTGACGTCATTCTGCATCACGATAAAAAAAACATGTTGTGCAATTCCCTCCTTGCCCCCCTAATAATCACGACACCCAGTATTATATTCTTGACCATCACTTCTTTTAATTCGGTGCGAGAGCCAATAAAAAAACTACAGTATTGTTAAAAGGAAACCGCTTTAACTCCGTTGATAGATCTTTGATTCGGTCGAACCAGAGTTCAGCAAAAAGTTGTTCTGAGGTGGGTTTATCATGCACCAAGGAGTTGGAAAAGACAAGTTTCGTCATATAAAAATAAGGAAAAGACACAAGAGATTGAACAAAAGAAAGAGCCATTAACCATTATGTGGGGCACGAGACAAAAGAATGTCCCTATTAACTTTAATCATTCGTTAATGTGAAAGATTGAGCAGTACGTAGGTGAAATTAAGACATGATGAAAAATAGTGCAGAGAGTCGTGTTGTGTTGGTAATCAACACAATCTTATCTTAGTTCTTAAAATCATAATTACGGTCACCATTTTGGAAATCTAATCTCTTGGGGAACGTGCGTGGCTGCAAATTGCCTCTGTTATTTGGAGTTGATGAATTATGAGATGCGTGCAAAAGGGGATTCCAGAGAGAGCACCCCAATTTGTCTTTCTTCTTTTTCCAAAAGGAAATTCCTTCGTGTCTTCTATAATTGGACCTTTATCTCATGCAGGTCCCTCCATTTTACCTCCTTTTGCCCTTCTCTTTCAGAATTTCAAAGTGTACTGACTCCACGTAATGGGTCAATTTTCGGATAAAGACATTTTAATTAAAGCCATCAACCATGCAAATTAAGGAAACCTTAATAATTAAGAAGAGTTTGGCGCTTCGGTGTTGTTGACAAAAAAGGGCAAGACTTGGGGTAGCTCTAAAGCCTAAATTTTTACGCAGTCTGTGTTTGTGCTGCTACGTAACGGATTGGGCCTTATGAATCAAGGACCTTTTTGTTAATCAAGATATATAACAGTATTTAACACGGACAGAAACATGAACCTGTTTAGTATTTGAGCCCAATTATACTTCTTGTTGGGCTCAGGTATTTTCCAGCCTCATAACTCATAAGTAATAATCGCTCAAGTGACCAACAAAATTAGGTTTAGCGGAAAGTGCTAGTCCCTCACAATATGGTGAACCAAGGTTTGAATCCTTAGTAGAAAAAGTTTCCACATTTAATGCCTAACAGTACCTCAAATATGATTACTTTCAATAAAAAGATACATAGGGAAAAAAACTGCTAATTGCTCAAGTGAATTGGGCGCATAAAATTGTATTTCTTGAAGTCGTCTGTGCTTTTGAGACCATGGTATCATAAGCAGCAGAGTCGTCAAACGGTGATCCATGATCCAAAATAACTTTTAACTCTTATATTTATTGTTCGTTTAAGATAGCTTATTGTTTACTTATAAATGCTTATAATTCAGGATTTATGATATACGAGGTAAGTATTTGAGAGAGGTTTTGTCTCGATTTACATATTAAGTGCTTATTTTAAAAAAATAAGCTATTTCAAACATAGCTTTATAATTTTAGTTAAGTCCTTTAGACACTTTCTCCACAATCTTTTTTGACAAGAAAACTATGGTTTGTTTGAGAAGCTATTTTTTACGGTGATGATACAAACGACAATAAAAAAAAAATGTGGATGACGAATAGGAATAATTGGCAGGTACATGGTCTTGTTCGGAAGCAGCTACGGGGTTAGGGAATATGCAATATTCTAAGGTGGGGGTTACGTGGGAAATAGGACACGATACATGAAGGAAAAGCGACTCATCGCTTGTCATTAGTTGTTGAGTCGCTCGCTGCAGCTATTGTCTCTCTGTATCTCTGCCTCAACCACCCCCAAGCCTGCTGCACAGTATTATTCACCATCCTTCCCTAATTGTTTAATCTTATATGCGTATCAGCAATTAATCATATCCAAGTACCAACCCATACCCGTGTCTGATTGTGACAAATTATAAATAAAAACCGTTTAGAACATGATCTATTTTGTTTTTTTAAATATAGTGTTGATTCCATTGCGAGGTCATCCTCCAAGGCCTCCAATTGTCTTGCCTCCCCATTGCTTCAATTCTCTCTAACACTTGTTTAAAATCAAAGCCTTCTTCTTCTTCTTCTCCAGTTCTCTCTCCGAGCTCAGAGTCTCTGCTAGAAACCACAGAGATTCTGTTCTGTTCTGTTCTAAACCCCAAAACCACCATGAAGAACCCAAACAATAACAACAACACGAAGCTCATCCTACTCCATCCTTACATTCCAAAACAAGGAAGCTCCAATCGCCTGTGGCTTCTCGCTTTCATATCAATCCTCACCATCGCCTTCCTCCTCACCCTCATTTACACTAGAGAATCGATTTCTGCGACGGCCCCTGCAGAGCCCTCCGTCATTGCCCCCTCTGTTTCAGCGATCAACAACGCCGGCCCCTTGCCGCCGACCGTCGTCAACACGCTCCTCCATTACGCCTCCAAATCCAACGACACCTACCACATGTCCTACTCTGACCTCAAGCCCATCTCCGATGCGCTTCGGAAATGCTCGCCGCCTTGTAATCTCCTCGTCTTCGGTCTCACCCACGAAACTCTGTTGTGGAAGGCCCTGAATCACAATGGCAGGACCGTGTTCATCGACGAGAACCGGTACTACGCGGCGTACATTGAAGAGAAGCATCCAGAAATCGACGCGTACGATGTGCAGTACGCGACAAAGAGGCGCGACATGAAGGAGCTGATTGCGTCGGCGAAAGAGCAGGTGAGGAACGAGTGCAGGCCGGTGCAGAATCTGTTATTTTCGGAATGTAAACTAGGGATTAACGACCTACCGAATCACGTGTATGACGTGGATTGGGATGTGATTTTGGTGGACGGGCCTCGCGGGAACTGGCCTGACGCGCCGGGGAGGATGTCGGCGATATTCACCGCCGGCGTGCTGGCAAGAAGCAAGAAGGGAGGAAACCCTAAAACGCACGTGTTCGTGCACGATTTCTCAGGGGAAGTGGAGAAAGTATGTGGGGGTGAATTTCTGTGCGAGGAAAATCTGGTGGACGCTACCGGCAATTTGGGCCATTACGTGTTAGAAAGGATGGATGAGAATAGCTTCCAGTATTGTAAGAATCAGACTTCATCGTCGCTGCCGTCGTGATGATCGATCACCTTCTTTTTCTTCTTAGTTGATTGCGTCTAAGTTCACATTGTCATCATGTACACTTCTAAACACCTCTGTCTCGTTATTTATGATCCGTCCTCTCATTTTGCCCCATCCATGTTCTTGGCTAGCGCTGAGGATTGTAAAAGAACTTCTTCCCTTCCATTTCATTTTCTGCTATTTCTTTTATTTTTCGATGAATCCTAATTAACCTTCCTTCGAATCCTAAAAGCGGACTTCATAGTTACTTTGGATTGATATATTAGCCAGGGGAAAGGACATACTGGTTGAGTAGTTTAGTGGGGGGAAGTGGGGTACAAAGACCTCTAAAGTAATGGCACAGAAAAACAATTGGAAGTCAGAGACCAGAGTGAAATATTTAATTTGCAGGCTCTTCATGAGAAAATAAGAAATACGTATTTAGAATATTCGGAGGTTGCGCAGCTATATATTAATCCATTATTGGTAGGTTACGTTCCTTCTCCACTTCAAATTATTATGCATTAGGTGGTGCATTAGTTATGTAATCACAAACTAATACTGACCCGGCTTTAAATTCAACGTCACTTTGAAGAAGTTGTAACCTACCACAATTTATCAGATTAGGATAGTTTTTTTCCTTTTCTAATTTACTTTCTTCTTTTTATTTTTAACCTAATTCTGTCGGTTTAAGCTTACCTGCCACAGGTGGTACATGAAAGTTATAGCGAAGTCTTCGAAGTCAACTTCGTGTTTCTTTTCTTGACTTGGCTATATATATCTACTGCGTCAAGTTGTTTCACACTCCAACAAATGAGCTTAGTAGTGAAGCAACGCATATAGGTGGCTTGAAAGCTATTTGCTACCCACTTTACGGGTACCAAAATATTTTAAAACTTTCTAAATTGACAAGTGATATTGTATATTTTAAAAGGAACTACATATACAGCTTGTTTTGTTTATGCACCAACTATTACATTTTTTTACGCACAAGGAGTTAGAAAGAAAACGGTTGTTTCGTGTTTAAAATAAGCCTTCGATGGAATCATTTTTAATATCATATAAAGGATGAAATCATAACCCATCTCATGTATAGAAATTAAACCTGATGATGATGATGAGACCACTAAATGCTTATTAAATATTAAGAAGGCTGAATGTAAATATTAACATAAATACTGCATGTGAATTAACATACATGTTAACATTGTTTACCCCAAAGGAATTAATACAAATAGATTTTAGATACTACAGGAATAAATAGTACTGTACTTACCTATTGAATAAGAAAATGTTAAGGCACAATTTTACTTACAAAGTTTTTCCCGATGATACAAATAAATTTTGGAATGTGAAAAAATGCTAACAAACAATTTAAAATAATAGAGATTTGTCATGGTCATTAGATCTCATCAAACGTCGATTCACTAGGGTCATTAAATCTCATCAATGTTTGATGAGATTTAACAGCCCTGGTAAATCTGTATCATTTTAAATTATTTATGGGTATTTTTGCCCCTTTCAAAACTTAGTATGTGTTTGAATTAGTTTTTGAAAAATAGTTTTTACGATTTATAAGGTAAGTATGTAAGATGAGTTTTGTCTCGGCTTACGAAAAAAGATTTTTGAAACTGTGGTTTTAGTGTTACCCAAACACTCACTTAGTGCCTGTTTAGATTAGCAATGAAAAAGGAGCTTTTTTTACTGATAGGATTTTGGAAAAGTCAGATAGAAAAAAAATCAAATTGTAGATGTAATTTGTGTTTGTATTGAAGGTGATAGAAGTGACTTTTTTTCCAAAGAAGCTGGCATTTTGGGCTTTTGCTTAGAAGCCACTTTTGGGTTAAAAGCCCATTAACTTCCAACGTAAACCCAAACACTACTTTAAACTAAGAGCAGCTTTTTAAGTTAAAAATGCGATTTTTTTTCTTCCCATTGTGATCCCAAACAGGCCCTTATTTATGTCATTCATTCACTTTGTTAGTAAGATTACATCATAACATAACATAGTACTTATAAAGAGTGCTTCAAGGATTTAAATTTTCAACATATTACTACAAATTTATAACAAATCTAGCTAATTATTCATAAATCATGGAAGGAAGACTTCGTCACAAACCGTATGCTATTGATTATTGATTAATTCGTTGGCATCATTCTTCAACCTGATCACCCGACCACACGTTCAAAACAAAAATATATGTTTTTTATTTTTTAAAATAAATTCGATGGCATCATAACTCCAAGAATCAAAACAAAATAGAAATTAGAAAATTGGCTAAAAGGGATGGATCTCTTTGGATGGTCAGGAAAAGGAGATCCTATCTTATAATTGATGTTTTATTATGGTTTTATGACTCAGAATCATCATGTGGTTCGTCTTGACGAGTTAAGGTCCCTCGTGCAATCCGGACATATTTGTTTTGAAGTTGAAATTGTTTATAAGTTGTGTTTATAAGTTATTTTTCAATCGAAATAAAATTCCTCCCATACTTCAGCTGTGTTTGAAAATATTTATTTTTGGATAATAAGTCCTTATTACGCAAGTTGAGATAAAACCTCTCTCACATACTTACCTCATATACCGTAAATCACGATTTATAAACATTTATTACCCCAAAATTAAGCTATTTCAAACAATCACATCCTCTCATACAGTTAACTCGAATATCATAAATCACCAGCTCGGCCGATCCACTTCACTTGATGTAGGAAAATTCGACTTTCAATACAATCGCAGCCTCCGCCGAGCCTCCTTCGGAACAGAGAGAGATAATCCTGGCAACCGATGGCCAGCGACTTTAGTTGCATCCCCATCATTGGTAAACTCCGCATCCAGTTCCGCAATCTTCTCGTACTAGGAATCTGATTATCCTCAAATTTTGATACCCTTCGGTTCTTTTCTTCACTTGAACTCTACATTTTTTCAATAACACGTTAAGTAATTGATTTTGCAGGTGAATTTTAATGCTTACCAGTTACAATTGAAAATATTTTATGCTTGTAGTTCATGAGTGAAGAAGTATCGAGTAAAATCTTCTAGAGTCGAGGAGTCCCGCGTTGTGTGCTTTGTTTCTTATATCACTGTTTCTTTCTTGAACGCAGATATTAGCGCCCTTATAGCCAAGTCCGACGACCCAAATATTGCTGAGGACCCTGCTGTCTCTGAGGTTGTCAGACAATTGGATCAGGCATGTAGAGAGGCAGGGTTCTTCTACGTGGTACTTTCCCATCGATTCTCTGTATCTTTTGACATTTGTTTCTATTACTCTCTCCCTTGGTTTAGTTAGTATTCTGGCTGGAGGAAAAATAACACAATTTTATTTTTGGAGATTGGGAAGAATCATTACATTCTGCAATTCTACAATCTGTTTATCTTTCCCTTGTTTTCTGGGACATAAGGCCTATTCAGTTGCTTCCTTCGCTCTCTATTAACTTAGTGAAGAGTTCTGCTGGTCTAAACTGTAAGCAATGTTGTGGAATGCTAAAGAGTATACCATTTATTATGATAATTCTAAAAATGATTCCAATTTGAGACGAATTTAAGAAGAAATACCATCTTTAGCAACTTTTCTTGACATCAGTGAGGTAGTTCACTATGACTGGAGGAAGTTTTCTACACAGTGGGTCCACCAGCACCTGTATCAGCATATGCGATATTATTACTTTCTTGCAGATTCTTTTTTTTTTTGGGGCATAATGTTCATGTCACTTGTGCTAGTTAGTTACTAAAATCAGCAGTAATTGAAATGTAAACGTAATTGCAATTTGTAAAAGGGGAAAAATGGAAGAAGGAGCCCGCAGTAACTGAAGAGATATATGCGTTTGACTTGCATTTGTCTTGTAAATTAGACAAAGTTACCTGTATATGGCTTCTAGGAAATTTATTGCCATCTCCCAATGGGTCATTTCTGTGAAGTTACATATTTTCTGCATGTTTCAAAGCAAGACTATGGCCATTAAAGTGGTTGGTGTTTTCGATTATTCCTCATTGATCAGAAAGGTCATGGTATTCCTGATACTCTTCTCAGAGAGGTTAAAGATGTAACACGCAGATTCTTTCAACTTCCATACGAAGAAAAGACGAAGATTAAAATGTCTGCGGGTACTGGTTACAGGTTTGTTTCACCGCACATAGATTCCCTGCATCACAAATTATTACATGTGGATCATTTGTGCGTTTTCTACATCAGAGTTAGCCATCTATTTAACTTCTGAATTGAATGCAGAGGATATCAGAGGATTGGAGAAAACATAACTAAAGACGTACCTGATATGCATGAAGCTATAGATGTAGGTCTTAATTTTTTCCTTTCAACACAAAGTAATTATTCTTGTTTCAATGCTTTGTCACTAGCTTACGTGACAAAACTACATACATTGAAGACAACCATCTGATCTTCCCTCAAACTCTTCTCTCAGTGATCTAATGTATTTTGTACATTAGAAATATCAAAATCAACTTGATGACGCGGAATGTAGAGAAACCTCTCATAATTTGTTTTGTTCTTTTATTCTGTGATTGGAGACCAGCATAACCGGCTTAATAAGTTAACCAACAACTCCTTGTCCTGGAACAGTGCTATAAGGAAGTGACAGAGGGGATGCATGGAACGCTTGGAAAACCCATGGAAGGATGCAACCAGTGGTATGTGAAATCTTTAATTGATGCCTGCATTCCCCCCTTCCCCCCTGCAACGTTTGGCTGAGTATGATGCTCATGAGAGTAAATAAATATAAATACCCTTGTTAGATTCGCTAGGCGTGGGTTATTGAGGAAGGATTTGGGTTGTGTGATGGAGAATTATCATTGAGCAAAGATTTTTATAGTAAGTAAATGTGTTTTGGAACTCATGATCATGAAGTTTGGACTCACTTCCCATTTTATTTCGGTCAATTGTGCAGGCCACAAAATCCTCCAAACTTCAAAGCTCTTATGGAGGAGTATATTAGTATTTGCACAGGCGTGTTTTGGTCTCCCTCACTTCTGTTGCTCGTACTTCATATACATAGGCTTCTTATGGTTGAACTTCTTTTTTCTTACGTGGTTTCTTGGTACCCGCAGGGCTTGCAAGAAAAATTATGAGGGGAATTGCTTTAGCATTGGGAGGATCACCAGATGAATTTGAAGGTCAGAGAGCTGGGGATCCATTTTGGGTTATGAGACTCATTGGTTATCCAGGGGCATCTACTGCAAATGGAAAAGCTGATGTCAAAAATGACATTGGATGGTAATGGAAAATTGCAGTTCTTGGGGTTTGCCCTTCTATTTCTATCATTGAGCATTACATGACTGATGTCTTTCACATTTTGTTCCTCTTACTTCTCCATAACTAATCCAGTGGAGCTCACACTGATTACGGTACATCTTGCTGACCTTAAAATTGTTAGAAACCTAGAATGCTTGGCAAATCACTCTCAGTCATCTTGGTCTGTTTGCTTGACAGGCTTATTGACATTGCTTAATCAGGATGACGATATAAATGCACTCCAGGTATGCACTTCACTCAGATCAGTCCTGTAAGGGCACAACGATGGATATTACATTCATTTTCTGGGATTCTTCAGGAAACCAATCACTCATCTTGAAATTAATATTGTTGAAGGTGAAAAACCTGTCCGGGGAATGGATATCAGCACCTCCGGTTCCTGGAGCATTTGTGTGCAACATCGGTGACATGCTAAAGGTACACAAACGTTGAACTTCATCTTTTCATTCATTAAGGGCTTGTTTGGAGATTGGATTGACTTATTATAAGCATGTTCATGTAAACCAGAACAAAAGTTGATTCATATACTTATTTTGTGCACGGTAAATCACAATCTTTTTCCTTTTTGGGATTCTATGAGTAATGGGATTGACAGTGCAGATATATTCCAATGGTTTGTATGAGTCAACTCTGCATCGAGTGATAAACAACTCAGAAAGATACAGAGTCAGCGTGGTATATTTTTACGAGGTAATAAGCAATCTTCTGCGAGCTTATCTCTGAGCTGCTTCTTGTTTTGGATTGTTTGGTAGCTAATATGGGGTGTGGTTGTGGTGCACATGTGATGGAACAGACAAACTTCGATACGGCAGTGGAGCCTTTGGATACATTTAAAACGAGAGCGAATGGTCCCAACAAGTTCAAAAGAGCCGTGTATGGCGAGCATCTAGTTAGCAAGGTCACCACCAACTTCGTTGATATCTAGATGTTGTTTGTTCTCGAACGTGTTTCGATTATTGTTTATTTATAACTACAGCTAACCTAGGAAACTACTCGCATGTCCCTTATCCATTAACTTCGTCCTTCTCAAAGTTTACGTTCACATGCCAGAAATTAGCAGTTCACAATAGTTAGCCAGATTTTAAAAAACTTCAGATTCAGCCGAACATTTTCATATCTATCTATCATGGCATCGTTTTAGTACATTCTCTGAATTAAATAGGTTTTCTCCTTTTGTGTTTGGGCTTGTTTGTTTAAGCTTTTTGTACAGTAAAAACGCACTTATTACGCAAGCCGAGAAAAAACTCATCTCACATACTTACCTCGTATACCGTGAATCACGAATTATAAGCACGTTTTGGACAAAAATAAGCCATTCCAAACACACACTTTATCTTTATAATATGACCGTTAAAGATGTGGAACGCAAATATCAGGGAATAATTTAACGATATATATATATATAAGGTGGGTCAAATCCTCGAAGCGACCAAAGCAGTGGTGTGAAGTGTGAACAAGAAAGATGAAAGAAGCACAAAACTTAATTGAAGGGGGCTGTGTTTGAACAGGAATTAAATGAATCCAAATAAAAAGTTTGACTTGGACTGCAAGGAGGGCATGTGAGTGGAGGAGAAAAGAAACAAAATAAGAGTATTTATTAATATGGACGAGTGAGGAAGCCAGTAGTAGCGTGGGGTGTGAATAAGGAACGAAGTGGATGATAATAATTAATATGATGATGATGAAGATGGATGAAGAAGGGAGGGTTCAACGTGCACAACAAAGTTGACGTTAAGGCAAAGGCAAAGGCAAAGTGAGCAAGACAACAAATTTGGGAACCAGGAAGGCCCCTTCTAGTGCTCCCAACGTGGCAATCAATTCTACACCCACCCTTTCTGACTTTTGCCTTCTTTTTTCCCCCACCAAAACTTTTTTTTTTTCTCCCCCTATTTTCTACATCACCACCCCTTCATTATTCTGTTTCACCAAATCCTGCCAGCTATTATTTGCCTACTCCTCGAACGGTCCAAATAACATTTGCATTCGAAGAAAAGAACTCTCTCCCCCTCTGGTTTTTCTTTTTTCTTTTTTGGCTTTTTGCCTCTAAGCTTTCGTTCACTAATTTGGCCGTCCCCATCTGGCAACTGCCACCCTCTGTTTCTTTCTTATGGTCAACCATCCTCTGCACGACATGTCGTGTCCCTACATTTCTGTCCAATCCCTTGACTCGGTCCCTTTCCTTGCTTCTTTATTCCCCCCCCCCCCTCTCTCTCTCTACTGTTTCAAATTTCAATGCATACATTGGAAATTCAGACAACTAAGAAAACAGAGAGGATTCGGACATCGTGACAGTATCTCGATGATAAAAGTTGAGGGTGGAGGAGCATCCAAGGTAAGCACCAACAAGGCAAAGGTGAAAAAAAAGCAATGAAATAGAAAATTGGGAAGGAATAAACCCCCACCACCTCCTCCACTTTCTCTCTTTCTTTCCATCATGTTGAAACCCGTTACCAAATCCACCTTCTTTCACTTTTCTTTTTTGTTTTAATTTTATAATAATGGCTAATGGATTCACAGCGTCTCAGTCTTCAAGAGAGTGAACAGGAAAGATAAAAGGAATCCAATATTGTACAAAAGAAAGGGAGTAAGTGAGTAACCCACTAATCTCCTTCGAGATTAATTAAGCATTACTTCTACAAAGTGCCAACTGCTCCTTTGAAATGTTGAACTAACTTGACTTGACCCATAAAACTCAAATATCTTGGGGAGCTCTGCTTCGGCTAAGAAGATTCCAATATGAGATTCGTTGAATCGGTGGCTGAGAGTGAGTGATTATGATCGCCTTCATAGGTGACTACTAACATGGATGGATCGTCCAGAGCTCGCTCTACGTGTTTGCGTGCTGGACACCCTCTAACACTACTACACTTGTAGTATCCCCTGTTCCCCAAACAGCTTTATCAGTATGAGATCTAGTATTAACTCAGAATAGAGTATAAAGAACAAAGACCATTCTGGGTTTTCTAAAATTAGCGAATCATCGAAAAAGGAAACTTATAAAAAAAAATTCCAAATAGCTTCTACCATCACAAATATGGATCCTTTCTATAATTTCAAATACAGAGGTCAAACACTTAATTTGAACTGAAACCAGAGCTCTGTGATAGAGTTTATGTACCTAGGATGAGGGGAGCCTTTAATGGGTTTCTGTCCGTACTTCCTCCATGAATAATCATCAGGTGGAATATCAGCCATCTTCAAGCTTATTGCGGGCACCCTCACTACTCTCTTCAACCGCATTTTTCTGCTACAGAGCATCAATTGAAAACAGAACATTTAACAACAAAAAACATCTAAAAGATTTTGACTTTTCACATTCTTAAGGAACAAGGATTGAGTTTAGAGAAAGACCCATCGCTTACCTCTTTTTAGAACAATGGCAACGACTAGAGGAACTGCCGCACTTGCCGGAACCCAAGTTCTCGGAGCTACACTTTCTCTTCAACGAAGAAGTAGAAAGAGGAGGCTTTCCCGCTGAGGAGACCTGAGACAGATTCGTGATCTGAAAAGCGGTCGCCGGCGATGACGAGGACGCGTGTTTACTATCAGTATCGCCAGTAAGAGACGACATAAACGAAGTCGCGGCAGAGGAATACGAGAAATTAATGGTTTTAAACGAGTCCTTCCTCTCAATCACCACATTTTTCGGGATCAGGGGATGTTGTTCGCCGAGAGATTGGTGTTGAAGAAGGGCCGGTGGGATCTGCTGCAACGGCGTCGCATAATAAACTTTGGGCTCAGAAGGTTGTGGCTCGGGGTTTTGATTAACGGCAGGAGGAGGAGGAGGAGGTGGAGGTTGCGGCAGAGGGGCTCTTCTAAATCGAGCATGACCAGTTCTGGTTCGACCCAGAAGAGAAATAACCCTCTTGAACTTGGAAACGGCGACGTCGGCGACGGCTTTACAGTCCATCTCGATATCGAGGGAAGACTTAGAAGCGGAAGGAGAAGAAGCGTGGAATTGTTGCTGAGTCTGAGAAAGTAACCTGATGAGCTTCTCGACGCTCTCGAGGCCAGAGGCAGCTTCCTGAACAACATTATCATCCATTTTGGCCGCGAAGCTATTGTTCCTGTAACCCATCATGAGCTCCACGGCCATACTCACACAACCATGAAAGAGGCAGAGAGGAACAGAGAAGATGAAAGAAGCAGAGAGAAAAAATGAAATGGTAATGATAAAGAGAGAAACCTGGTCAAATAGATTGGATCGGCCTTAGACTAAAAAATAAAGAAAGGTTTTTTTTTATTTTTCTGAAAATTAAAAAGAGAAGGAGGAGGAGTGGGTGATTTGATGGGCAAGGTCACCGAACTGTGACGGTAGCGAAACAAACAAGGGTGAGAGGGCACTGTTACCGTCAAATGTAGGTGGGAAAGGGCGGGATGTAGGAGGGGTATTTTGGGGAAGTGAACGGGGGGATATTGACCTTTATGAGGGGTGGGACCCAGGGGAATTATTAACAGGAGGAGGGATGTGAGGGAAGTTGAGGGGCCCATAAGCTAAAAAGGTCAAACTAATGTTGGAGCCGCCCGTGTTTGAAAATGGGCTCCAATCCCTTGCTTGCTTCCACATGCTTTGGTTGACTTGCTTTGACACCTTACCCTCCATTCTCTCTCATAGGTTGTCCGTTTGTCCGCCTGTTTTCTCACCTCCTCAAATTCGTCAATGTTCGATCATTTTTTTTTTAAGTTACGGGTAATTTTATCTCTAACTTTTTTTTGGAAGGCAATTTTGTTTTGATAATGTTAAAAACAGAGCATTTTAGTCATGATAGTTATTCCTGTTAATTTTGATTATTAATTTATTAAATATATTGAATAGGTAGTTCATTTGTCATCATATTTTTTTTTAAGTTATATTTAAAATTTTAGCAGCAAATTTTCACATTACAAAATAATAATATAGATGATATGTAGACTGTTAACTCAGCATATTTAATCAACTAACAGTTAAAATTAACTAAGATAACGCTTAAGATAAAATTATTCCCTTTTTGATATTTTCATAACAAAATTGATTCTTAAAAAACTTCCAGCTAAAATTACTCCTTTAAAATACCTCTAGTAATAATCTCTATATATATTTATAAAATTATATACTCTATTATTTTATCCTTCTTTATGGATGAAGATACACGCAGTTCCTCCCGAAATTATTCTTCACCCAAATACTACTCCTATAATTTATAAATACCTATTCAATACTAGGGGTGCTATTTTTCTTCAATCGCAATGGTACAATATTGAATTAAATAATATTACTATATTAATTGGCTGGGTTTTTTTTTTTTGAGTTACAGAGACAAGAGTAAAGTTCTCTTGAGGGACACGACGGACTCTTACAATAGATCTACAGACGACAGACAACTAATAAAACCAAATTTTAGCTTAGATAAACTAATATTTGGATCTAACAAAAACCTGGAGGATATTGCAATGTTGACAGATCATTGCTCGAATCTAAAACCAATTTTGCCAAGAAAATCAGAACAAGCAAGAGTTCCCCTGCGCGAGTGATAAATCTCTAGATCCCAATCCAGGTAGATTAAATGCCTAATTTCCTCTAACTTGTTGTGTAGAGGATGGAATTGTCCACTTGACTAAAATAACAATTGAATTGCTTCTGTTGAGCCAATGTACAATTTAACCTTTGTAAAATTCATGGATTTGCATATTTGTAGCCCAATCTTAATAGCTTGAATCTCAGAAGTTGTTGAGCTGAATGTGAAGCCTGTATTCTGTTGAAAACCACATATCCATGCTCCTGAACTATCACAAACTACTCCTCCTACAGCATATTGTTTATACTCGTCCGCTGCAATATCCGCGTCGACCCGAACATATCCATCTGGTGGTGCAATCCATCTTTTTGAAGCTCTGTGTGGAACTTTAAATATTTTGTGCCTGAGCCATCCCTCTTCTATACTTTCATGAAGAAAGTGTAATTCTCTGTGTAGTAGTTGCTGTGGGCGATTGCTAGTTCCTTCAAAAGCTCTTTTACATCTATTCTTTCAAATGAGCCAGCACAGTGAGCCGAAGACTCTTAGCCAAGACCACTGAGACACTTTACGGCCGCCAGGTGAGTATTGCATATTCCATTTGATCCCAACTTGCAAAATTGCCAGAGAAAAAAGCAAAGTAATAAATTGTGTTAATATAAGAAAGCCACGCATTACTTGCAAACTCACAGTCTCTCAAAGTATGAATTGTTGTTTCCTCACAGTTACACTCAAATGGACACTCAGTGTTTATCCTCACATCCCTCTTAGTGCGAATTGAGTTTGTAGGAACTCTCTCTTAGAACAATTGCCACATAAAGAATTTGACTTTCTCAATAATAGGCCATCTCCAGATACGTTGCAAAAAAGGATCTGAAGTCTCCGAATGCGATGAATAGATCATGGAATAGGTGGATTTAACGTGAAGTTTCCATCAGAAGATTCCCTCCACCAAAATGTGTCATCACTTGTTAGGGAAGGAGGAGAGATTCTCTTAATCTTTTCTATCACCCACCACGGCAAGAACATACCCCATTTATGTAAGTCCCATCCTTCGTCTGGGCTGACGAATTGGCTAACCACTTCCTTTGGATTAATTAAGTTATGGTTTCTATTGACATAGTACATAAGCGGTTGATCAAGACTAGTCCATAAATCCCACCAAGTATTAGTTGAATTGCCACTTTGAAGTTTGCTTCCTACAGCTTTCCTGAATGAATCTCATACAGATGTAATAGTCTAATAGACAATTAAATAAATATAATTATATTGTTAAAAAAATGTGAAAAAGCAATATATATAAAAAAAGAAAAAATAAGCATTAATTAATTTTTTAATCGCAGCCCTAATTGTAAATCCTCCCATAAAACACAAGAAAGTTTTTTCCTAAATTGTAAAAAGGACTCACGAAAAGATAAATCAGGGACTATTGTTGAAAAAATTAAGCCTTGAGACAACTTGAATAAAGGATTAATATCATCATTGATTTTATTATTAGGTATCCAAGCAGTCAATTAATCTGGATCGAGGTTTTGTAATTATGATACCTCACCCAATGGGTTTTTTTTTTTTGAATAAGATGGAATTTGAACTCCGTTCACCCACTTTGTAATATAGTTAGTCCACCATTAGATCAAATACCCTTGGTTATCAACATCGATCCTTATAGCTTAATGACTTTTGGTTTTGGTCCCCTTATTTTCAAATATTTTGTTTTAGATCATATAAATTTACAAGAATTTGATATAACTTCAAGAATAGAGATGAAAATCAAAACTCGTTAAAATTATAATAACAGATCGTTAACCTCTAACCAATATTTTATGAACCATAGGGAGAAAGATCAACAACTTGAAACTATAAACACCAAGAGCTAAAATTCAGCTAAATTATAAGAGCCAACAACGACATTAGCCCTTTAATAAAAAACTAATTTGAACCGATATCTTATGTATAAATTAGTTAGCAGTATCCTAAATTTCAAAATAAAAAATGGCATGTGATTCGATAAAATTTCAAAGTCAAAAGTGGTATGTGATTCGATAAAGCCTCAAGCCGTCAATGAGCACATCATTTCTATATAGAAAGTTGTTGCAATGCAAGTTTTTGGGGGAATTATTTGAAGTCATCAATCATTTTATATTAACTCGGTGTTTATGAGCAAAAAGGTGATGTGAGGATAGGCAGATAGGCATCTTAATAGGATGAAGAAAGCTACAAGCACCAACCTAATTTAGTAGTAGTGATAATTATTATGATCACTAAAAAAAACGAAGGGCTATGGAGGTGCAGGATGCATTTAGTAAAGCAAATTATGTTGAGCAGCACTAATGATAGGTATGGGTGGTTAATTAGAGGGAAGGCATTATAGAGTAAAGTGTATCCCACTTTTCACAGTCAATGCCCACATATCTGACACGGGAATGATGATTATTTGTTCTTTATGGAATTCAAAGATCAAAACCAACCGACATTTGCCAAACAATTTCACGAACTTACATTCGGCCATTCAAAATGTTTAATCATAGTATTTGATTTTTTTTTCTTTTTCGATAGAAAAAGAGAAGTAGTAGCCCTATGGGCTCTACTCTACTAACTCAGTATAAATATATTGGTTCACAGTATCTATTCGTAGACCTTTAACTTCAGCAGGTTCTCTGTCAACTACAAAAAAATTCACTGTCATATCCCATGCTCTTCTTGCCAAGTAATCAGGCACCCTATTCGCCTCCTTACAACAATGTAGTAGCTCCACATCTCACTCGCATTCTAGCATCTATTGAATTTTCAAGATTACAGTAGCATCATGATGTTCATTGGATACAACTCCTTGAATAAGATCCAATACTTCGCTGCAGTCACTTTCAACAATAATATTCCTAAATCCTCATTCTCAAGCTAATTTCATACCCCACAAAATTCCTTAGGTTTTTGCTGTGATCATCGACCCTCGTCCAATCCTAAACATAAACTCCTGAATAAATCCGCTTTGTTCATCCCTTATTACCCCACCACATGTACAACATCCTGATGTGTTATTTCTGAGTTCATCTGTATTAACTTTAACCATCCCAATAAGTGGAGGGCGCCAAACCGTACTTGATGTGATATAAGACTTCAGTTGCATTGGAGTGGACATACCCAAAACAACACCGAATTAGTATTTGATTTGACAAGGCGGAAAAAACCACCATTCATAACTAAAATGGGACTAATAAAAAGAGAAGAAGGGGGTAAGGGTTTTTTTTATCCAGAATATTAAGTTTATAAGCATTAATTAGTAATTATTATTATTAGGGATATCTTTTAATATTTATTAGTATTAAATATGAATATTATATTTTAAAAATATATCTTTAAGATATTATGATTTGATTTAATTAGATTGGATTGTGATAAATTTTAGGATTAGAGTTAGTTTATTCTTATCTATATAAAAGCCTCTTTAATTTTAAAAACTCAATAATATTATTTTTTTTTTGTGTATCTCAACGTAATCCTCCCATCTCAACAGTTTTATTTGTTGATTGGGCCATAAAAGGAACATAGAGTAATGGATTGAATATTTGTGGGCGTCCGTGGAAAGACGAGAGAGGCTTCCAAAAGTCAACAGACGCAAACATTGACGTTTAGCGCCTCACTCATATTGATATGGAATACGTGTCAGACTTCTTTTCTTCTCCCCCTTTTCTACCCACAAATTCAATATATGTCATAAAAATAGAGTGGGAGTACGGTTTCATGTCCCGGAGTTGGGATACTTTATTTTTAGATAATAAATATTTATTATGTAAGTTGAGATAAAATTCTTTTTACATATTTATTCCGTATATCTCAAATTATGATTTATAAGTATTTATAAGTTAAAAATAAACTATCTCAAACAAACACTAAGATGATTTCTTAAAAAAATTAGGAAAAGTAAATCCGAATTTGATGTTTGTGTTTGGATTAACTTTTGAATAATAGATTTTACGATTTATGAAGTAAGTATGTGAGAGGAGTTTTGTTTCAGTTTACGGAAAAGAGCTTTTGAAACCGTAGTTTGGGGCTTACCCAAACCAAAGACAGATGCTTGTCAAGGTGGTTAGCGCCCAAGCTAATTCCTGTTATTGCAGTGTCCACTCTTATAATAAAAGTTTTTGCATGTTGGATTTGGGAAATGGTCAAAACGACTTCAGATTTCCAGGGGAATATTTTGATTTCAGAAACGAGTGTGAATATCTTGCGTGTCTGAGTGTGAATATAATACGTGAGGTTGGTTTTTTAGAGAGACAATTCACACCTTACGATTGTTTTTTATTCCTCAATTCATTTGCTCAGCGTGTCCATGGGACTATACTCTCTTAATTCCCACTTGTCGTTTTGGATCAATTATTTTTAATGATCTGATTAGATGCGGCAGGTCTGAACACGGTGAAGTAACCAAGTTTACGTTCTAATAGCAACGTGATGGGGACATGCATTATCGATAATTTTAAGTGTTATGTTTTTTTAAAAAAAAAATAAAATCAAAGTAGAATAGTTGTTTGGCTTGGCATAGTTGCTTGTCGTATATAGATATTTTAATTTAATTTGAGCGGAGTGATCATACCTAATTGGCAACCACAGCCCACAGATCATTATTAATTATAAGCAAGCTGACCGAATATAAAAGAAAGGAAGAAACGGGGTAGCTAGCTAATTTATAAAAAATGGACCAATAAGCAAAGAAGACCGAAAAACAAAGATTCGGTGCTTGCTCTTCATTAAGTCTTGCTGATTGTGCTGACCATGATAAACTATTTAGTTATTATTGATCAATTACTAATTATTAACACAAAAAAACAATATTATTGGAATGCAAATCTTGAGAGGCTACGTGAAGAGAGACAACATTCAACTTGGTGATTGGTTTGAGGTGGAGAAACTCATTTTCTAGCCAGCTCTTGCTTGGTCAACAAATGACAATGCTCCCATATCTCCTAATATTTTTTTTAAAATACCTCATACTTTTTTTTTTTAAATTTGCATGTGGCGAATAATTTGTAAAATAAGGTCTTAAATCCAAGTTCATGTTGCATGAAAATCCTAATTCTTCATCTTCAATGGTATTAGAATACATCAAGAAAAGCCTTAAATGAATTACATACATATTTAAGTGAAGGTATATAATATAATATTCCCTCTGGTCTTAAATATAAAACAGAGTTGAATTTTTTTTTTGAGAGATTGAGGAAGCTAAATAAGTTACTTAATTATATTATATGTTGTGTATTCTTAGATTATATATTAATTTATTAGTCAAACTAATTAGTTTGGAGAAAAAAAAATATAAATACTCTAAATAAATTTAATTAACTTCCTTAATCTCTCCAAAAAAATTAACTTTATCTTATATTTGGAACCGGAAGGGGTAATAGATTCTATCAAATTGACTTAAGTCATTTTGATCCTAATATATACCTAAATTACTAAATCTAATACATTGCCAGTACATTAACAAATGATCAGTACAATTTTCACACTAATCGGTTTCTCGACGCAGACTTTTTCCCCTTTGCTCCCTGTGGCGAGATTGTTTTCAGTTATTAATAGTTAATAAAGGTTTAATTACTAGTGGAGCGATCAAGGCCCATAGGCCCAATTTCTCTTTTTATTCCTCCATTTTCAAAAGGAAGGCCCATTGGGGATCCTAATTGCCCCAAGCTTAACTTGTGTCGCGATGTTGGGATATAGTATTCGTTTGGATTAGCGATTGTAATGCTTAAAAGCAGCTTTTTAATTGTGATTTACGGTATACGAGGTAAGTATGTAAAAGGATTTGTGTCTCGATTTACATGAAAAATATCTTATAAGCAATCTGATCACTAAAACAAACATACTCATAGTGATGCTGATGCCATAAGTTGGGAGGCACCGTGAAATTTAATTGCGACGAGATAGTTATTTCACAAAACTCTAATGATTTCATGATTGTTTTATGATATTTATAAGAAATAGATGACGGCCTGAAATTATAAAATAAAAATGAGTCTCGTATTACTAAATCTAATAAGAAAATAACAAGAAAAATGGAGTTTAATACAACTAAAATATGGCAGATCATAACACCATTCATATGCCATGACTTTCTGTGGGATTATTAGATATAAGAATAACTTTGTTCATTCATTCTGTAAATATTAAATGGATTTCACTGACATTTTTTAAATATAGAAAGTTAATAATGTTAAACTAGTATATGTATAGTAGATCGCTGATCGTGGACGTATACTTTAAGTTGATTGTTTGGTAAACATAAGAATATTTAAAACTTGTGAATGCTATCAGTTCCGATCCTCAATACACAATCTCATTTATTGTATAAATTACACTACAAACAAGATTTTATATTAAGAATAAGAGTTGGTATCTTTTATATAAGTTTTGTATAGCATATATAAAGAAATATATGGACGTATGATTTTTTTGTATTTTTTGGTTTAGTTTGTACCGTAAAGATAAACAAACTACGTAATAATAGTGGGTGGTTTTTAAGGTTTGCACTTACATATGGCACAAAATATTCTCATATTGAAGTGATCTTGGTAAAAGTACATTTAGGCTCTAAGGGCATTTCCACTAGCAAAAATTCAAATATCAGTTTAGCATGTTGTGAGGGATTGACCCTTTATACTAGAGTCAGCTCCCCATTGGTTAATTCAATGAATTAGTTTTTTCTGGGTAGAAAAATTCAATGAATTAGTTGATTTGGTGGTGGGGGTAGGATCTGAAACTGAGCCCACAAGTTGAAGTGGGCTCTCTGATTGTGGTTTTGTCTGAAAGGCTATCCTACCCATAGGAGTGGAATCAAAAAAAGTGGACGCTTGAAACCAAAACACCTACCTAATATAAATGACAAAACATGTTATTTGTGTGCAGATTGATGTTAATAATTAGGAATTAGAAAAGGGGGTTTGTTATAACTGTTCATAAATGGTGAAATGTTGCAATCAAAGCCAATCAACAGCATCTACCTAATAACAATATATGCAATAATATAATTATGAACCCTCCACGTCCCTGTCACTTGATGGTTGGCTCATCACACGCTTCCATTCCTTTGTTCCTAAGCACTACCCTTTTCTGATGCATAAGCTTCAACCTCCCAACAGCATCTCTTCTTTCTTTCACATACTGATCTAAAATATGTAACACTTCTTCCCATTTTCACTTTTATGTGTTGCATGAATGAATAGAAAAAAATGAGAAACCCGTTTAGTTTCTTGGTGGCAGTATTTTGAAGGAAAGCATGCTATGCAATAATAGAAGGCAACGAGTTTGATGAGTCCGGGTTTCTAATGAGTGAAGCAACTCACCAACCCAATCTTCTACCTAACCCCTCTCCATCAAACTTGTGCTTTAGTTTCTCCTTTTCTAATTTTACCAAGCGTGCCATATCCAACCTCTTTGGTTTTTTACAGTAATCTATTCCATGTATTGCTGTACCTGCGATTCATATTGGAGGAGGAATCATTGTCCAAATTTGACATCAAATTAATGTATTTGCACTAAATACAGTCAATAATGTAGTGTCCTGGCATAATTATTGTTGGATTTGGTATTACGGGAGTGGAAATGGGACAACGCACGGATTTGGTAAATAAATACAGATAAGATTCTTATGATTCCCTACCTCTCCAATCATTAAATTAAATACATATAATATCTACGACACGTATTAGTATTTGATTTAGTGGGTCAAGATAATCTTTTCCCCTCCGGATGATATATATATATATATATATCTTGTTTCGATCTTGCCAGAAAAATAGTAACGTTTTACAACATGTTTGTTTGACGAGAAAATACATGAAAATAACAAAAATACATGAGACCAAAGGGATGTGAGTATGATAGAGCTTCACTTGGGCCAAAAAAGTACTGACGTGTACCCTTTGCCCGTTGACCGAATTAGGCTGTTCGGTTCCATGATTGGTGACTAGGCGAGGCATCGTCCTCAACGTCTCTCCTTCGTGCTCCACATATGTGGTGTTATCATTATTTTACTTTTCAGGAGCACTACAAGTAGGGGTGAGCATGGTGTCCAATAGCCCGGTGCGCTCATCCTGACCCTGTAAAAAATTGCCCAGCCCAACCCTAAAAAAGTGGCCTGAAAAAATTTTGGGCAGCTTTGGGCGGGCTAATAACCGGGCAAGGCCGGGCATCGGGCAAGGGGTGCTGCCCTACCCATTTGGCCCTACCTTGAAAATTATTTTCATTTATTTAAAATATAAAATTTCATATCAATTAAATATTATTTCATATATATATTTTTATTTAAAATATATATTGTCCATTGTATAATACTCTTCTGATCTTCTCTTTTTTGCCCTAACCACTAAACACTATTTACAAATAGATTTATTCCTTTCTTCTTTACTTTGTGCTATATTAAATTATACTTGCTTTTTATTTTCTTTCCAGATGCTTCATCATTTGATCAACTTTTGGGACATTGAATTAATGCAAACTACTTTGACTTAACGACTTTAATTAAATTATTTTTTTTCTTATTTATAATGGATTATGGATATTGTTTAATTTTTAAAGTATGGATATTTGCTAAGACATATGGTATTTTTTAAATTTCAAGACTCTAAGTTATAGACTTATTTTAAAATATCTCAAGATGTGAAATCATCGAATGTATTTGAAGTTTATATTACTTAGGGCGAAGTTAAGACATATATGGTATTAGTAACTACAGGAATGTTTATGAAATTCATAAGGAATTATTTTTTTCATAAGTGGACAAGATAAGGCGTTATCACTTGGGCAGGGAAGCCCACCCTGCCCAGCCCACCCTTGCCCAACCCAAAATAGTTAGGGCTTTTAGCGGGTAGGGCCAGGCATCGGACTACAAAATGCAGCCCGTTCATCCCTTGGGCAGGGTATCGGGCAGGGGTCTCACCCTGCCCAACCCTGCCCACGCCCACCCCTAACTACAAGTTACTCACGAAAATACAACTAAGGAAACTGAAGATCTCTTGTATTGAGTCAACATCAATTCATGTAAAATACAAAATTGGCAGGAATCGTATTATTTATTATTTTAATTTTAGTTGTGAACTATGCCCTTCTTTTTATATTTCATGCGAATTTATAAATACCGGCACTAATTTCGTTCATAATGTCACAGACATTCTCTCTCACACACTGACACACGCGCTCTCTTTTTCTGCTATTTAAAAAAAAAAATTGCCAATAATGTTAAGTATTTATACCTTGCCCTGAGCCCTTAACTTTTTCCTTGAGATAAAGACGAGTTGGGTTTTTCTCATTATTTTATTTTTTATTTTTTTCTTATAACCTCATATCATAGATAGATAGATTACACTAAGTTGTCGGGAAAATTTCAGAAAAATAAAATTAAAAATGAGAAAAGATAAATTAATTCTACAAATTTATTAAATTTTAAGTTAAAACTGAAGTAGGAATATGGGATTTTTAATTAAAACAAAATGATCAAAATATGCTTAATTCAGTTCACAAGTTTTAAGGGTTAATAATAATATCAGATTTTACATTAACGACTTCACTTTCATGTTTCATAATTGAATTAAGTAGGAATCTGAGATTTTTAATTAAAACAAAATGATCAAAATATGCTTAATTCAGTTCACAAGTTTTAAGGGTTAATAATTATATCAGATTTTACATTAACGACTTCACTTTCATATTTCATAACTGAATTAGGGCAATTTGATTAGAATTGGAAATTCAAAACTCCTACCTCAATTCTGATTCTGATATGAGATTTTATAAATTCACAACATCAATTTATTTTTTTTCTTTTTAATTATATTTTTCTGAAATTTTCCCTATATTTCATAATTCACACTAGGCGATTCACATGAATTTGGTTTATTCAAATCTTAATATTATTTTATTTTCCATATTTTATTAATTTTAATTTAACTAACATACATAAGATAAGACATCTTCTAGGATAATTATCTGTGTATAGTACAAATCACCAAAAGAGTTATTAATTATGTTTCTAAGTTTCACCTCTATTTATCGACATGTTAAGAAAGAAGAGAGGGGTGAAATAAATTTGAACACGATAAAAATTGAAATTTTTTTATTTAAAACATATTTATTAAGTTAACAACAGAGGTGAGTTATGCTTTGAAGCGTAGGACTCATATTAAATAAAAATTAATTTTTGAAAATTTTATAAAATACATATGTCATTTAAAAATTACTCCTATAAACTAAAAGTCGAAATTCCGTCTAAATTCAATTTAATCCCGATAATTTGTAGATAATTTAGATCATATAAAAATGAGCCTGACACCGAACAATGCGTAAACCAAAAGAAATGTCATGATTAGACTCACCACCAGCTGCGACCCTTTCTCCTGCGATTGTTGTCTTGTAACCCTCTTTCTCTCTCGCGATCTTCTTTACAAATCAAATCCCAATTTCAAAGCCCCCCCGCCCTCTCCATCAACCTCCACCGTTGTCGTCAGTTGACTCTTTCTGACTTGGTGGCCTCTTCGGTCCCCCCAACATTATGAAGCTCTCGGCGTTGCAGCAGAGCTACCTCAACCGCCGCGCCAATAGCTTCCGAGGATCGCCCCAGTTAGATTCCTCCGGCGACGGCCCCATCAAGTCCCCAGCTGCTATTTTCTGGCTCATCCTTCATGGCATCTGTTGTCTCATTAGTCTGGTCCTTGGTTTCCGTTTCTCTCGCCTCGTCTTCTTCTTTCTCGTCTCCACTTCATCCAACAACCTCCACATGGTTCCCTTCCGCACTGCCACTCAGTTCACTGGATCCCTCGATTTTCAATCCGCCCTAACTTCCAATCCCTTCGCCAACATTGATAATCCTGCTAATAGAACCACCATTGCTAGCTCTACCAGCAGGGTCATCGTTGGGCGGCACGGAATCCGTATCCGACCTTGGCCACATCCAGATCCCGCGGAGGTGATGAAGGCTCACCAGATAATTAACAGAGTTCAGAGGGAGCAGAGGCTCCAGTTTGGCGTGAAGAACCCTAGGACGGTGATTGCGGTCACACCAACTTATGTACGGACGTTTCAGGCTCTTCATTTGACCGGGGTGATGCACTCGCTAATGCTGGTGCCATACGACCCTGTGTGGATTGTGGTGGAGGCTGGAGGAGTCACCAATGAGACTTCTTCAATTATTGCCAAGTCCGGGCTCAGAACCATCCACGTTGGGTTCAATCAGCGGGTGCCGAATTCATGGGAGGGAAGGCATAAATTGGAGTCCCGGATGCGGCTTCACGCGTTGAGGTGAATTTCTTGTTCTATGCGCTGCCAATTAACTACAGTTTCGTTACTTAGGAAACGCAACCGTGTATTTGTTGACAATTAGGGACTAAAATGTTCTTTTATGCTGAAAATAATAAAAATACATGATAACTCTTTTTCCCTCTTCATTTTTTTGGTCAGCCCCCTTGTATGATTTGGAAGGAATTGCTTGTTTGTAATTTTGTGGTTTGCTTATATTCCTATATGTGCAACAGAATTGTGAGAAAAGAGAAGCTGGATGGAGTTGTGATGTTTGCGGATGACAGTAATATGCATAGTATGGAGCTCTTTGATGAAATCCAAAGTGTGAAAGGGATAGGTGCTGTTTCAGTTGGAATACTTGTACATTCTGCCAATACAGATGAATCTACATCCCTGCCTCAAGGAAAGGATGGGGAGGAAACCCCCACAATACCCGTGCAAGGTCCTGCTTGTAATTCTAGCAATAAATTGGTTGGGTGGCACACCTTCAATTCACTGCCATATGCTGGAAAAGGTGCTGTTTACATTGATGACCGAGCACCTGTGCTGCCTCAAAAACTCGAATGGTCTGGGTTTGTGTTGAATTCCAGGTTGCTCTGGAAGGATGTTGATAAACCAGAGTGGATTAGGGACCTTGATGCATTAGATGGAGTTGATGAGGACATAGAGAGTCCACTGTCTTTGCTTAAGGATACCTCTGTGGTGGAACCACTTGGTAGCTGTGGACGCCAAGTTTTGCTTTGGTGGCTGCGTGTTGAAGCTCGGACAGACAGCAAATTCCCTCCCAGGTGAGCCGTTCCCTCTTGATTTTCAGTAGAGTTCCTACCTATGTTTTAGCTGTAATAAACTTCTTATTTCTTCATATGCACACGCAAGTGCTTGTTTTAAAACATGCTTCGTATGCAAACTCCTGTTTGGTGGCACACAAGAACTTCTGAGTGCTGATACTATGATCTCTGTGGCACGTGTCAATTAAAAAATGTCTATATGGCTCATGGACTTCTGTTATTTTTACTGTTGTTTTGTTTTTTGGGGGGTTTGTGTGTGTGTTTTTTTTGGGGGGGGTGCTTTCTCGACCACCAAAAGTATACTCTGGTGACCTGGCTCACATCTAGGAATTACCACTTGTGAGACTGTATTTTGTTTGCAATGTGGCGTTATCCTAGTGTATAGATTAAAGTGTAAAAGGCATAATGAAACAATAAGCAAATTGAAAAAAAAAAAAAGGATTGGCCAAAGAAAAGAATTTGTTGAAACTACATAGCATCGTGATAACGGTTCTTCAACTGAGGAATGTATATAGCCCGGGTTCTTTTGCCCAAACATATAGCCCGTCCAAGTGCATATCCTGCAGTTACTCTTTTTTAGCATCTGTTATTTGCTTAGTCAACTTCTCGGTTCGCAAAGTCTCTGCTTCTGAAATTTGTTTCTACATGCTGTTGTTTCCCCTGAAAATGGGAGTCATCGTTGCAGGTGATAGATTTTTCCCCTAGGGTTCCATTGAAGTTAATTATTGTTACATTAAAAATGCTGGACATCATCAGTCCCCAAAGAGTCATGTGTCAAGAACCTGTCATCAAAACAGATATTATGTGGATTTACATCTTCTCAAAACTTCAAATATAATAGCTGTATGTTAGCATGAATCTTTGCATACATCTGAACATTTGACTATAATTAATGCAGATGGATAATTGACCCTCCTTTAGACATCACTGTTCCATCGAAACGGACTCCATGGCCAGATGCTCCTCCTGAGCTCCCAGCAAATGAAAAGGTGTCAATTAGCACTGAAGACCAGCCAACTAAACATTCTACAAAATCTCGATCGTCCAGATCCAGGCGCAGCCGAAAGAGAAAGAGTGATATCAAAGTGATCGGGTCTCAAGTCTCTACACATTCTGAACAGAACTAAGATGGCAATAAGAGCATCCGAGAATTTCACTGCCGTGTGGTTACAAGACTGCTGTCTGCTGGCCTTGGGCAACTATTGCTTGGATTTGACCAAATGGAGAAGATGGCCACAGCATCTGTATTTTTTGCATTTGTTTATTTTCTTTTTATAAAAGAAATATCCATTTGAAGTTCTTAAGTTGGTAGATATTTTAGAAGCAAACCCAAGCGAACGGAGTGCCAAATTCGTGTACGACCTTTAAGCTGGGGTGTTAAACAGATATACTTGTCAAGGAAGTTGATAAACTACATGCCCTGCTTGGATCATGGCATTGGAGTATATAGAATGGGAATGTGAGAGCTTATTCCACTAATCGCGTTTGATTACCAGCAATTCAATTGTGATTCCATTTTGCTTTGGGATTCATTCTTTCAATCGAGGAATTTGGATTCCATCAAATTTTTAATGGAAATGCCTACTGATCTTGGAAATGGTGTATAAGTTTGCATGTATTACATTAGAATGTTATTTTTGGGAAAATTGCAATATTTCAATTAACAAATTTTATCGCAATCAAATCCCTTAAAATTATCAAGTTGCAGTGAAGTTTTAAGAGATCTGAGTGCAATTAATTTCAAAAGTGAAAATATATTTTTACTCTTTATTGAATTTTGAAAAAAAAGACTAGAATTTTTAGGGCTTAGTCGTGTTAGAAAAAGTTAAACTTTTCTCCCTCACTTCGATTTTTGGTGAGTTGAGGGAGAAGAGTTCGACTTTTTCTAACACGACTAAATTCAAAAAATTCCAGCTATTTTTCAAAATTCAATAAAGGGTAAAACTGTATTTTCATTTTTGGAATTAATTACACCCAGGTCCTTTGGGACTTCACTACTATTTGGTGACTTCAAGGGACCCAGTTACCATTAAGCTTGTCATTGGGACCTGGCTGCAACTTTTCCAATTATTTTTTTTTAATTTCATTCAAAAAGCTTTTTAGCTATTATTTTTAGGACAAAATCACACTAAGGACCCAATTAAGGAAAATAATATCAATAAAGTCTTATAACTTGTAAATGATGACTCTTTCATTTGTTATTTTCAAGTGATAAGACTTTTTTTATATTAATCTTCTTAATTGAGACTTTGATGTGATTTTCCTTATTTTTATCCAACCGAACATTAATATAACATAAGAAACTCATTTTTAATCATCTATTAAACCAAAATAATTTATTCCGTTAGAACTAATTCTTAGTATCATGCAAAAATATTTCAAATTTCTAAGTTGGATTTTGTTCAGTTGTTGAATTTAAGTCGTAAATTGGGGAATCATTTTGTGGACAAAAGCGAAATGGCATACAATTAAAATGGTCACGTCCATTTATGAAAAAATTCTACCCCATGTTAGAATGAAGAGAAAATTAGAAGAGAAAACAAACAAAAATAGTAAATTTTCTATCATTTTTGAAAGCTTTCATTCCTAGTATTTCCTTTCCTTATTTTTTCCTCACTTTTCTCTCTATCCAAATATAGGGTAAATGTTATCCCAGTTTTTGTTTTTATTAGAATATGGTGGGAGAAAATATCAAATATAACAACAACCCATGTTCAAAAACATAGCTAAATCTTGGTGGCGGGGGGAGATATTTGGCTATTTGCAGAAGTGTGCGAGTGTATATGTACGCACAGTTGCGAGTTGCGGCTGTCAGAAGGAATCGGAATCAACCGAACTCCTCTTATTTCTGATATGAAAAGATGAAAGCCCATTGCAGCAGCATCGCTCATTCTTAAAGAACAGTCCCTGTCACAGGCACAGTTCACCATGTGATCTCTTGATCAAGACTTGCAAAAACTTCTCGTTTTCTTTTTTAAAGAAAGGGCCTTCATTTCCCTTCATCGAGCTCTTCTACTTGACTACTTCCATTTTGCCTGTGCACACCTTTGACGTCACTGACTATTGGCAAGCAGGCTTAGCTCCAACACAGGGAAAGGGAAGAAAACAAACGAGAACCATAAAACTTAATAATATTCGATATGGGACTTCCACGTAAAATTCAAGTAAAACCGGGAAGTTCTATTTGTCAGAGTAGGGCAACATCCGATTGCTTCCCCAGAAAGCTGGGCCAAATTGCTTCTCACTCCATTATCCGAATTACGACGCGGCCTAACCCCTTGGAAAAGATAACAAGTGGGTATCATCCCTCCACGATGATTATCTATTTTAAGATAATTTTAAGACATATTTTAATATATTTGAGAGTCATATATAATAAATTAAAAAAATGGTTAATATAAATTTTGGTCCCTGAAGTTTGATTCAATTTTGGTTTTGATCCCTTAAATTTGAAATCGGTGGTTTAGGTTCTTGAAGTTTCACCCAATTTTGGTTTTAGTCCCTCAAGTTTGAAATCGGTGTTTTTGGTCCCTGAAGTTTCACCCAATTTTGGTTTTGGTCCCTCAAGTTTGAAAAGGACTTGGCAACCCATTTTTGAAATCCGACCCGATCCGGAAAAAACCAAGTCCTTTTCAAACTTGAGGGACCAAAACCAAAATCGGGTGAAACTTCAGGGATCAAAAACACCGATTTCAAACTTGAGGGACTAAAACAAAAATTGGGTGAAACTTTAGGGATCAAAACCATCGATTTTAAACTTGAGGGACCAAAACCAAAATTGGATCAAACTTCAGGGACCAAAAGTTATATTAATCCTTAAAAAAATTTTAGTCAGATTTTGATAAGATATCAATTTAAAGGGATTTCATTATAAATATCAAAATTTACGATAAAAATAATGACTTTGATATTAAAGATAAAAATAATGATATTAACAATGAAAATAATAATTTAAGATAAAAAAGAAAAGATATTTCAATTATTATCATCATTATCATTATTTATTATTATCATTAACTATTTTTTTATCTTTTTGTTTGATTTTATTTTGCTAGAGAGATATCGTATGAGGATCTAGGAACTTGACCTATAATAGGGATTAAGCTTCTTCAAGAAGGGGGAAGGAGAGCACACGTTCGGGTACGAACAGAAGGAAAGAAGTTTGGGTTCGGTCATCATCTTCACAGGAGGACAAGAGCACTGTGGAGGCGACTGATTTGAAGTTGATATATCCCTATTTTATCATAATAGTTAATATCATATTTAGGGATTTTATCATTAATTTTTGGGCTAAATAATATTTATTATAATTAAATTGAATTAAAGGTGAGTGTGTGAAAAAAATCTTAAAAGGATATATTTGTTATAATCTTGTGATTGCTCTTTAAAATTTGAATTTTGAATGAAGATATTATAAGATATTAATTGGAATTGTAGGTCATTTTGAAAAGTTGGATATGAAGGACCAAAAAGTAAATATTTATAAGAACTGAAACGGAAAATAAAATTCTGCATGTGGCTACAAGGCAATTCTGATTGGAAAAAGGGTATTTTCTGTAATATTATCTGTCACTTTCAGTAGGGAAAATATCAGAAAAAATTACATAAAATACTCCGAATTTACAAAATGCCAATTGGTCCCAAAATACGAAGATCACCATTGGGATTGATTCATTTGGCTATTAGAGAAAATTACAAAACATTACCCTTAATCTTCAAAATACGATTTTGGTCCAAAAATCCGAAAATCACAGTCTTCCGCTACTGAAACTGATTTTCTGGCCGCTGAATCGCTGATATAAAATAAGGAAAAATCTAATTATAATCTTAAAAGATTTTGACGCAACTTAGAGGGGATTTGACCAATATTTCAAATTACAAAAAAATAAAAGGGCTCACAGAGTTTTCTGGCGCAGATCTGAATCGAGCAGTATACAGCCACAGACAAGAACGAGGAGCAGCAGACGCAAGAGAGGGAGAGAAGAGATGCCATCACCAAACTTCACCAACACTTTCATCATCTTCTTCTTCCATTATCTCAATTTAATGGATTCTGGTGCCTTCAAAACATTGCAGCTGGGATGAATTATAAGAGGTTAAATCCTTTTATATTTCTTGGAGGTGGAAGATTAGTTTAAGCTCCTGAGATGTATTTAAGAGAGTTATTTGTTTTAATTTTTTAATTTAACTATATAATGGATTTCTTAAGCTAGGATTTTATGTTATATGCTTAATTTACTGAGATTGTGGGCTGCTTATCTTAATTTGGATTAAATAATTATGATTTAGATTAGATTATGTGTTTTGAGATTTAAATTTCTATATTTCCTTTTTGGTTTAATGTGGTTGTGCTATTCTTTCATAGTTTGAATGAGTAGTATGACTGCTTTAATCTTGTTTGAATATCTCAGTTGAATGTTCATTGTATAGAGGAACAAGTTGTATAAATCTAATCCTAAATTATACACTAAGTGATATTTAATAGTGTATTAAGAGGTAATTATCTAATTAGAGTTCTAGAAGTAATCATTAATTAATATCACTAGACTTAGTGAATTGTTAAGATTTAATTTTTGACTTAGTAAGTGGTTTAATTCCCAATTCAATTTGAGCAAGAATAACCTATATTCCATTTTTTCAAGAAGCATTCATCATCAATTTGTTTACATCACAATTTCATTAATTATCTCAATAATTTCTCAAAAACCAAAAAAAAAAAAAAAGTCTAGGTTACTTTTCATTATTAAAAAGAAAAAAAATCAATTTAAAACTCATCTTAATGTTTTTTGTCACTTAGTTTAGATTAGGAATTAAATAAAATGCTCCTTAAGAGAACACGACTCGAGTTGTGCCATTCATTGCATAATTTGGTTTATTTTGATTTAACCTGAGACGACTAAAAGTTTAAATTAGAAGTCTAGAAGCGCCACTGGATCAAAGGACGCTATCAAGAATTGAGGGCTTAGAAAAGAGATTTGAAGCTCAATCTTTTGATTTTATTAGTTTCTTCTCTTTACTTTCAATTAACTCTTATTTTGCTGTGGATTATTTTTGCTTTGATTTGGTTTTGGTTATGATTATGAGTAACTAAATTTCTTATTATAGGATTGCTTTGAACTATTAGATGGATTAATACTTTTTATTTATTTATTTTATTTATTAATGAAATTTATGTGTTGATTTTATCTCGTGTTTAATATTTCTGGGTGATTGGCCACCACTTAGATTGTTGGGTTCAATTGGGTGATGCTCGAGAAAGCTAATTTAATTGTAAAACTTAGATAAAATCATATTAGACTTGAAAGTTAGGGATTAAATAGATGGTTTGTTAATAGAATAGATATATCTATTAGCCTAGCATTGTCTCATTAAAGCTAGAGCTTAATGAGTATTTTCATTGACTGAGACAAGAGATTGCATATGTTATTTGAAAATATAAAATTGGTTTTGATTTGAGAAAGCTTTATCAATAAATTTTGAATATCTGACAAGCACATCTTTTCATTATCAATTTAAGATTTAAGTTAGTCTTATAAAATACAATAGGAATAAGTAATCATAGGTTCCTCCTATTTTTAAGTTCTCAGATAAATTCTCTTTTAAATTAATTAATTCTTAAATATAAAATCTCTTTCAAATTACTCTCATTCAAACTAATTAAAAACATAAGTATGATAGTTAACTCATTTTTACCTTAATTCCCATGAAAACAATATTATTATACTACTTATGACGACGATCCGTACGTTAGCGGTTAAGCTAGACGGCTACCACTACAAATCTAGATTTCTGGTACATCCAACACCCACCCACACGGTTTGCCAGTTCTGCTTCTGCTTCTGCTATCTATCTTCTCTCCCCATTATTACTCACCACTTGTTCTTACTCTATTCATGATCCCCTTTCAATAATTGAACGTATCACCCCCTTCTATATATAACTCCCATCATCTTCACCACTTTAATTTTCCTCACCCAACAACTCCTGCAATTAATATCCTCAACAATGGCTGCCTCCGCTGCTCTCTCCTTCCTCTTCCTCTGCCTCACTCTAACGCTGGCTTTGGGTGACATGTCGGCCATTTTTGGCCACGAGGAGGAGGTGATGGCGGTGTATGAGGAGTGGCCAGTGAAGAACCAGAAAGTGCACAATATTAATGGGTTAGGAGAGAAGGACAGGAGGTTCGAGGCATTTAAGGATTTAAGATTCATAAAGGATCATAATGCTCGGGATAACACAACCTACAAACTTGGGCTGAATAGGTTTGCAGATTTAAGGAATGAGAAATACCGTGCCATGTACTTGGGGACGAGGATTGATCCAAGCGAAGTCTCATGAAAGCCAAGAACAATGCCTCTTGTAATTGCTATGCTCATAACGCCCTTCATGGCTTGCCGCATCACGCGTTGATTGGATGTTGAAAGGAGCCGTCAGTACCGTCAAAGATCAAGGATCCTGCGGTGATAAGCTTGCCTTCCATTATTAAAGTATATACTTTGATTCTATTTATAAATCTTTTTTAACTAAATCTCATATATCAATGAGAGGTAGTTAATTCAATAATTATGAGTTAAATTTCTAATTATATCCTTATTTATAAATGGATACTTTTCAACTCTTTCTTCTCTATCTATCTTTAAATTATTTCTTCATTGGTACAATAAATAGGAGCAAAATTATCACAATTTCATTTACTATACTGCTGGACTTATTAATATGACCAAAATTTTTTAATAAAAAAAGATTTATAAATAAGACCAAAATGATATTTATTCTAGTTTTTTAAAAACACTTTTAGACAACGGTCAAGGTAATTATGTGACGTCGGGACTCATTTTGTGCTTCCCAAACAAGCACCTGTACAATACTCCTCCCCTCCTAGTTATACCGAGTACCTGATGTGTTGGTTTGGTTTTAAATATAATACATCAATTTATTTTATATTTAATACTTATAATTTTTTTCAAAATTAATTTATTTTACTTATAAATCATTATGCAATCTAATATTATATAGGGACAATTACAATGAAGTCTCACACAAGAGAAAAAATGAAAAAATGGTTCCTGAAATTGTTAATGACAAGTCGATGAGCGTCTATTAACAAGTTGAGGAGCTTACACTGACAATTTCAGGGACCATTTTTTCATTTTTTCTCTTGTGTGGGATTTTATTGTAATTGCCCCTATTATATATTGTTACTTTAGGAAGATCAAGTCATACTTATTATAATTAAATAATTTATTATATTTCCTTAATTTATAAAAATTAATTAAGTAGCTTTTATATTAAATTCAAAAGGTTAATATTATTTCCGGCAATCCATTGACATCTTCTTACCGCTCTATATGTCACTACTTCGTTGTGTGTGAATTCTTAGCAGTATTGCAGATATTTTCATATGCTTAAAAAAATTAATAAACCCAACAGTTTATCACTTAAATTAAAATAAATGCCAAGAATCTGCTAATATTTGAGGCCAGATGTAGAGAGGCCTGTCACTAGGAAAACTTAGTTGGGCCTTCACTTGCAGGAAGTTGTTGGGCATTCTCAACGGTGGCGGCTGTGGAGGCCATAAACAAGATCGTCACCGGCGAGCTCGTGTCGTTGTCGGAGCCACAGCTGGTTGACTGTGACGGAGCATACAACAAAGGGTGCGATGGTGGTCTTATGGACTACGCCTTCGACTACATCATTGCAAATGGCGGCATCGACACACAGGACGATTATCCTTACGCTGGTGTTGAAGGTCATTCCAATCCAACCGGGGTCCGTCTCACTATTACCAGTTTTTTGATTTGTTTTTCATCTCTCTAACTCCGCAAACCATAATAAGATCACTTTTTTGATTTCGATAACTGCAGAAGAATGCCAAGGTAGTGACGATTGATGGGTATGAGGATGTTCCAGCTTACAACGAGAAGGCGTTGAAGAAAGCGGTGGCTCATCAGCCGGTGAGCGTCGCCGTTGAAGCCGGTGGCAGGGCCTTCCAGCTGTATGAATCTGTAAACTTTTGAATGAGACAACACTGTCTGATCAATTAATTCGCCAGATTCTGCTTATAATTTGTGATATTATGTTGTGTTTCAGGGGGTATTTACTGGAGAATGTGGGACAGATCTAGATCATGGAGTGGTGATTGTAGGTTACGGTGCTGAAAATGGAGTGGATTATTGGTTGGTGAAGAACTCGTGGGGTACAAATTGGGGTGAGAATGGTCACATCAAGATTCAGAGAAATGTAAGAAGCACCAACACTGGCAAGTGTGGGATCGCAATAGAGCCCTCTTATCCTGTTAAGCATCCCAAAATGTCTCCACATCATCTTTCAATTTATGCCAGTATCGAAGCAAAGACTAGCATCGCTTGAATCTTGAAACGCCTTCGTGATTACAAGTGGTAAAATCACAAGGAAGTAATGTTCCAGGAGTTATATAGCTGGTGCTGTGTTGGGTTTGTTTTGCATTTCTGTGTCTGCCAGAAACCAATCTGGTTTAACTTTATTTGGCTCATCGTTGTTTGTACATATAGGTTTCCAATTGTTCAAAACGGCTCTTGGAAACAAATTCAAAGGTGATGCCACTCAGTGTTATTTCCTTGAAACTAGTTACATTTTCTATTTGGATCATTCCATATCCGTGTTGTGGATGTGATAAAGTAGCAAATAACAATGAAACACATCTGAAGTTGAAAGCTGAGGTTAATTAACATAGAGGGCTGTGTCTTGTATCTGGAAAGCTCGATGCATGGCCTCTGTAGCACTTGGTTGGGTTTCATTGGCATGAGTTGGAGTGGAAGAACGTAGAACCAAGCCATCTAATCTAAAAATCAAACACTTATTTAAATAGTCCCCAAATTTAAAATTTACTCTTTCCCGAGACGAACGCAAGCACATAGACAAACAGACAAATAAACTTGATGTAAAACGTAGCAAGAGAGAAAAGAATTGAATGGGAAGAATGAGAGAAAAGTGGAAAGTAGTCACTTCCGTGTCATCTCTTTTTCTTTTTCTTTTTGCTACAAATTTTGCCTGTTATCTTTTTGGTATGGGGCTATGGGTTAAAACATGGAGCCCCCACAGGCGATGCCAAGAAATGCAAGTGGGAAAATGTGTTGATAGTCAGCAGACTTGTCTTTTATTGCCTCCAAATCTTTGGGCGCTTCTGATCCGGTTAACCGCTAACCCATTTTTGGTTTTTTCCTTCTTTTTTTGGTTAACCTCTTGTTTCCAATTTGAGCGCCCTTTTCAACCATTTCTTTTCATCCAGCACAATTCTTTTTTCAGTTTCTAAATTGATCCTGACTCGACTCTAAATTTGTTTTAGAAAATAAAATTAAGAATGTTTATAGCTTAAAATCACAAGTATATCGTAATTTTTTGAACAAATCTAGATAAAACCCATCACTTTTACAATTTGTCAGAGATTATAAGCTATGTTTGGAATAACTTATTTTTGGGAAATAAGTACTTATTACGTAAGTCGAGATAAAACTCCTCTCACATATTTACCTCGTATACTGTAAATTACGAATTATAAACACTTATAAGTAAAAAACAAGCTATCCCAAATAAACACATAAATGCCTATTGCAATCCTTATTAAAATCCTATGACAAACTTCTGATAAAAGATTATGAATTATGTATCAATACTATGATTTATTGGTCTCGACATTTCAACATATTTTAGTCAGGACGCTTTTCCCAAGTTAAATGTGGTAATGCTTCTAAACTTAAGCTCATATTACAAAATTGGTGTCAACAATTGTACACACATAACCAATATATCAATATATATAAATGTTTTCAGAGCTAAACTATCCCCATGACTCACTCTTCAAACTCAAACTCAATGTAGTGTGTGTTTGGTTGGGTTTATAGTGTGTTTTTGGTTGGACTTATATTCAAATAATAAATCCTTATTACGTAAGCCGAGATAAAACTTCTCTCATATACTTACCTAGTATACAGTGAATCACGATTTATAAACACTTATTGCTTAAAAATAAGCTATTCCAAATGAACACATATTTGGACAATAAGTCCTTATTACGCAAGCTGAGATAAAATTTTTTTTACATACTTATCTCGTATACCGTGAATCACGATTTATAAACATTTATTACCCAAAAATAACCTATTCTACACATAATTGGGGGAAAAAAGGCGAATCGAAACCACTGGTGAAGGACTTTGACAATCGTAGGGGAACTGTGCCAATAAATCATTTTTAAAAAAGTGACAAAGCAAGAATGCGTGAACCACCACCTCAAGTTTTGACGGCTAAACTGTCCTATCTATCGAGATTCGAGACGTTTGATTATCTAGTCAATTCTCATGTTTCAGTCTAATAATAAAAGCCCATTCTTCACGTTGAGCATACGAAATTTCCATGTTCATACTAATCTTCAACGCAAGGAACTGTCCCAACAAGAGTATAAATGACAGAATTTAAGCCCAAATTCATAAAATCTTTGACAAATGAATGATCTTCATAACAAAATATTCTGCTACATCTTGATAACAAAATATTCTGCTACAGAGGGTAAAACAAATACTGATATTCATAATTGACAATTCGAATAACGAATTGAAAAGGGATAATCAACGAGGATAACTGACAACATTTAATGAAGCGACAGAAAGAAAACACCGGCTTTGCCATATTCTCAGCAGCAGTTGGGAAAATAACAAAATTCAATGAGCAACACTGCAATGAGCAACACGGCAATGAGCAAGCAATTTTTTAAGTTAACACATTACCTAAGACTCACCGCACATATTGTGAAAATGTCAACATCGTAGTTGGGCAACTCTTATAACGATCATGAAAAGCTACCATCAGCGACGTTATCACCGTTTACCCACCTTCTCAAGGCACAAGGCACTATATTTCTTCCGGCCAAAAATCCAAACTTGGTTCTCAAAATTGCCAAACGGTTGTTATTGCCACTTGATGATGCTTCATCAGCTACATTTTCTTCGCTGATCATCGGTGGATTCACAATTCCATTTTCCTGAGCTCCTCCATCACTTGCATCCCCGTCCAAAGTTTCAGGCTCAATCTCGTCGAAGCTAAACGCCAATGAACCCCTCCGTTCGCGCAGCCACTTCACAATCCCGCCGGTGACTTTTTTGCACTTTTTAACCTTAATCTTAACCAAATTTGGACAACCCAACGCAAGTGCTTCAATCCCTGCATTTGTAATCGGACATCCTTTAATGCATAGTTTCCTAAGAGCAACACACTTGGTAGCTATGCTTTCAATCTCAGCATCACCAATGCTGCCAATTCCACAGAGAGCCAACCTCTCCAGGCTTTTACAATTGGAAGCTATTGCCGTTAAGCTCAAAGACGCAGGATAAATGCAAATCAATACAAGTTCTTGAAGGTTAGGACAGTGTTTAGCTATAGCTATCAAACCATCATCTCCAATGTTATTAGTCCTCCATCCATCAATGTGAAGCTTTCTCAATAACCTGCACCGCTCAGCAACACAAGAGAGCCCAATATTCGAACACTCTGGAGTTTTCACAATGTGTAGTGTCTCCAAGTTCAAACAGTTGGATATCCCTGAAAGACCTACATCGCTAACCTGAATCTTCTCAAGGTGAATTTCAGTTAAATCACTGTTTGACTTTCCTACCATTTCCAGAGTACTATCCCAATCGCCCAAACAACCAATTAGCTTCAAACTTCGAAGCTTTTTCGAACCCACTACTAGTGGTGCGAAGCTTTGGCCATTCACAAGCTCCTTCAAGCATATATATTTTAACGATGTGGCTGCGGCACCGGGGCCGATAACCGCCGCGCTATCGTGGACCCCACGCAGCCGCTTGACGGAGAGTTCCTCAAGAGTCGCGCAATGATCGATAACGGCGTTCATGCCCTTTGTACCGAACATACAAGACCCACACGAGAGCTTCTTCAAGGCCTTGCAATTCTTAGCGAGGCCGGTCATTCCGATTTCGGAGATCTCACGGCATCCACGAAGCTTGAGGCGAGTGAGGTTGTTGCATCGAAGCGAGATCAGTATCAAAACGTCGTCGTTTATGCTGGCGGACCTGCGGTCGCATCGCAGGGCAAGTTTCGTGACAAGGTTGAATCGATCAAACAGGGAAGGAACAAAATCCTGCAATCCTTCAGGGGCATGGAGGGAAAGGCGATGACGGCTCTGGCCATCGACGCGCAGCCACCGTCGGCACACGAGGGAGCACCTTTTCCGATCACCAGAGCCGAGGAAATGGAAAATACCGGCCAAGCAATCGTCGGGGAGATCGGCGGTGTAGTCGCGGCGGCATCCTCCCGTTGAGTTCTCGACAAATTCAGCATCCGTATCTGAGTCCTCCTCACCGTTGGCAAGCCAAGAATGGAAATTAAAGCGCTCGTCATCGGAAATTTCGTGAGGATTCAACTCCGACGAAGCAACGGCGGTCGAGGGCGACTGTCCCATTGGCGAAAACAGATTAAGATTGTGGCTCATAAGAAATGAAGGGGTTCTGAGATGGGCCAAATTTGTTCGAGGTACTTAAATTAAATTAAAGCTGTAAAATTGCGAAGGTGCGTGACATCGTCGCAACTCGCAGTCGCCAAAGAGAGCGGCCGTCCAGGTTCACGCATCAGATGGGGTTGGGCGCGATCTTTGAAAGCACATCGTGGTTGTGAATAATAATAATGATGACCTAGTAAAGTTAAGTGAAGCCATTTAACCTTGTGGTTGTGAATAATAATAATGATGTTGTCCTCTTTCACTTGTAATTCTCGTCGAATTTTATAATGCAGGTTTGGCGTTTGGTTAGTTCGATGAAGGTCGCAAGTGGGGGACCATTTCCATGGTTGTTAAGGAATTGAGGTTCTTCGATTCAAAGGTTATCCTTTTGGTCCTTAACCCTTGGGTTTGGTTACAGGATCCAACTATTAGAGGGCACGCAAAGTTGCAACTTTGACCAAAGACCTAACCCGGTCACTTCATTAGCTTTGGAATCCTTATTGTTTTATTTTTAATAATCTGTAAGAAAAGAAAAGTCATGCCCCACTTATTCTTTCTCTTTTACTTTTTTAAAAGAACTTGAGTCATCATCTTTGGCACTTGCGGGGCATTTTCATTCTGTCCACCCAAAAAGTGAGAGAACAAAATTATGGCCGATAAATTTTTAGAGGGCCTCATTTGAAATGACTGGGGGTCAATGTTTTTGTTTTTTGAAGTGTGTTGCGACACGTGGTTGTGAAGGTGGAAGTCCATTTCCATTTTAAACCAATCCCATGTCGTTCCTACATAAATCACTCCAATAATTTTGACTTTGCTTTTAAGTGGGTATTTGAATTAATTCATTTTAACAACACAATTCAGTTATTGATGATGATTATTTTCTGAGCGATATACGCGCAAATACAGAGAAGCTAAATATTGCAGTCATCCAACGATATATGACGGAAGATTCTTAAGACGTGCGTGTGTATTTTAGACATATTAATATGCAACAGTTTGGTGTGAGGGTGAAGCAACTCAATTTGGTTTTGCCACATGGGATGATATTATGCAAAGAAAAAGTCTTGTTGGTGGTGCTGGCCGGACCCATTCGGATGTATGAACTTATTAATGAAGATAGGAATCATTCTATTATTTTGGCTTTATTTTTAAAATTTTTGTTGGTCCCAATACCAGCACGTGTTTCACCCTCACCCTCCAAAGCGGATATGCCTTCTCCTTTTCACCTCAAAACAATTGGGGTCATTTCTCCACTATTTCCCATGTTGAGCCTTGGGCTCTCTCGTAATCCCCTAATTTGGGCCTTCAAACATTATCCGTAGTTTGCTAATTTGGGTAGGACGCAGTAATTCTCAAACTTAACGAACCCCATGCCCTGGCCCAATTCAATGTATATAGTTCTTAAAGGACCCTGTGCTATTGCACCCCATCCACAGATTCTAATACTGGAATGAAAAGCTTCACGTTTTTACAGTGTTTTGAAATTTGGACTGGATCAGTCGGCTCGGCTTTGGAACCGGCGAATAGGTCCTGTTCAGGGGTCCGATCTGGGTCAGCATTTTTTTAATTTTGTTTAAAATCGATTTTTTTAATTTTTTCTTCATAATTTCATATGATTAAACCTAAAATATTTAATTTCTTACAGGTTTGACTCTGATCTGACCCTTGACCGATTCAGTAACCTGTATGGGTTTCAGAACCTTGCATATTTAATTCAATCCCGGTGAAATATGGACACAATCTAATTGCAATAAATTGCCAATCAAGCCTTGACTCAGCCTCTGACTATTGCACCGTGGAATTATCTCAACCCTAAGAGGCGCTTTGGCATTGCAAATAAAAAGAAAATAAAATAATTCAATCTAATGAAACAATAGGATGTTAATATATGGTTGTATAGGCAAAGATAAGATTCGTAGTGATTTATATATACCTGAATGAGTTGAAGTGGTATATATTCAAAAGAAAATAATAGAAAATCGTTTTGAGGTGTTTTGGCCACATTTGATTAAGGTTGTTGGTTGTGTTGATGAAGAGGGTTCATCGAACAATATAAAGTCTTTTGAAAAGAAATAGAGGAAAATCAAAGTGAAATTGATTGTGTTGATGAAGAAGGTCCATCAAAGAATATAAAGCATTATGAAAAGAGATAGAAGAGAATCAAAGTGAAAACTTAATGAGATTATAAAACAAAATCTTTTTTATAGAAATCTACCTAAATATTTGGCTTTTTGACAGAGTAAACGTCTCTCAATTGCATAAGATGTTGTTGTAGTAGTAGTAGTATTACACATTAATTTTTATATATTAAAAGTAGAATAGCAAGTTTCCCTCGAATCCACCAAACAAGCTGTAGTTTTTAATGAAATAAGGGCAAATATAATCAATACCTGCAGATCAGTAATAGTAATATACTCCCTACAAGTCGATAAACACAGCATGAACGTGTGAGTTAAGTCTCTAGAATAATTAAAATGGGACGAGGTTAAATCAATAAATGGGAGGTGGGAGGGTGAAACAAAGCAACGTGGCTGTAATAATTGGGGCAAAGCTGGAGATATGGGAAGTCAAATTAATGCGGCCGAACATGGTCAGAGTTGGGAAGTGGGGAGGCATTTTCATTCATAAATACATTTGCTTTTGAACCCTCATGCCTCCTCAAGTCAAAGCCATGATTGAGTGAGCCTCACTTTAAGAATAAGATGGGGTTTTCGTATCAATTAATGTTGCAGCCTAGGTGGATGGCAAAAACATGATGCCTCCTTGGTGGTCAAATCTTTGATCATGTTGTTCAGTTCCACACATGTTTCCAATCCTTACTGCTTATCACTCTCTTTTGGACCTTTTTGTTTTCGTTTTGTCATTTGAGTCTCTCGCTGAGAAATAATTATATCATCTCTATATATATTTTACATTATGGTTTGCAGGTGGATGCCTCTCTAGCCTACTGATCACTATCCATGTCCTCTCATGATTGCATTTTAAAAGAACCCAATCAGTACGAAAAAGAAGAGATATTAGAAAAAGAGGAGGGAAGTACCTCCTCGGTGGGGGTGTACGTATATAGGGGAGGATGAAACACAAATAAGGAAAAAAAGAGAGAGTGCCAGCTTCATTACATGAATCATAAGTTTTAGGACTGCTCTTGCCTAATAGGTACTACTAGTACTAGCTAGTAACTTGAAGCAGTGTAAAGAACACTGTTAAATATTAATCATGATTAATAATCAGTTTAATCAACTCGTGCCTTCTCATATGCTTATATAAATAATAAAATCTGCTTCCTCTCCCTCTCTCTCTCTGTGGCAGTACTGGCCCATGATGGATAATAATTCAGTTTAATCAACCTAATTTCTCAACCTGCTTCAACTCTGAACCAAGATTGCGTTGAAAATTAAAGGGCCCTTTTTCCCAAACCCAGCTCGCCACTCGCATACTTTAATTTGTCCTCCTGCTAAATTTCCGATCTGGTGAATAGTTATCTGCCCATGCATGCTTCTGTTAAGTTTTAAGTTTTGACTGTTAACCCGCTCCAGCCAGGGAAAAAAAAAAAGAAAAAAAAAGGTCCGTAATCTGAAATTAGCTTTTTCTTTTTGCATCTTTCTTTAGAAGGAATCACGTCACGGGTTTATGGTCCAGAATTAAAAAGCGATGTGCAAAATCCATCCGTAGTGAGGAGAAAGAAGAAGAGAGACCAAGAAAAGTACGTTAGAGCTCTTTTACATGCTACGAATACGGAATTGTCGTGAAGGACGACAAAGATAAGATCACAATTGGGAAAAGATAATAAGCATCTTAGAGTATAAGCGAGAGACTTGAACTGATCCTAAACTAATGTGTCGTGACATTTAATACCACCTTAAATAGAGATTAGTTGACTTCTGAGTTCAAACAAGATTAATGGCATACAAACACAGAGTTATTACCCTTTGTTTCTTTGTGCTTGTTTTTTACTACCAAACTCTGGCCCATCACCTTTTAACGTTTGAACATATATTTAAACTTGACGATTAAAAAAAGGGTGAAAGGACCTTGAAAATAGAAAAGTAAACCACAGGAACCTAAGTGGCTCTTTATTTCAAAGGCGAGAGTTGTTGTACTGTGGCGGGTGGACCTCGCAGGTTGAGCCCTGAAACATGAGAAAGGAACAGAGGAGTGACTATACTCATCCAGTAATATTTAATAGGTAAAAAAAAAGGTGAATACACAAAATCAATATGGATCTCTTCTCCTCTGAACACATAAAACTTCCTTCTCTCTTTGCTGTCATCTCAGTTACCTTTATCGTGTATCTCAATCAAACAATTTACTCTCCTGCTGCAGATTTTAAATACTACTATCAGCTCTTTCATTCTTTATTTCCAATGACTTGTTCATTCTCCAAAAATAAAAATTCTCCAACTAAATATTAATAAAGTTTTGTCCTTTGATCAGGAATTTATCTTGGTCTCCTTTTATTTCAAAGAAAATGGTATTCAAGCATGCTCTGAGCCTGGGGGATTGGTAAAAATACGTTGGAAACCACGAGAAAGTGTCACAAATACGTCTTATACTAATGTCAGTCTCTGTGACCTTTTCTTCTGAAAAGAAATGATTATCTAATAAACACTACACCTTGCCATATTCTTTTCACGCGCACTCTTCATTGCAGGGTTCTGCAATTCGAATTTTTGGTAGTATTAAATCACATCAAAATTTATTCTTATAACAATAAAAATTAGAAAAAATTTCCTAATAAGAAGTTTTCACTTTTCTGTAAGAAAGGAAGAAATTAGCACATGCATGTTGGACGGTTGGAGTAAGAAAGAAGCTTATAGATTAATGGGTGAACCCATTTCCGCCATATATTATATGGAAGTGAATTATCAGCTTTTGCGTTAAATTAAAGTGGATGAGCGATATTCAGAACATAAATTAAGAACTTTATAGGCATGCAGGGCAAAAAAATGTGTGTAGATTCGTTTAGTGATCAACTTTAAATTTAATTAAGCCTCCAACCTCATTGGTAAAAAGACGAATAATTTTATGAATTAGAGGAGGGAAGGGGATGATCCAAGTGGGGGCTGTAAGGTTATCTGTGGTTAGGATAATAAATGGAATATTTAAAACAGGGGAGCATGTGATAGCTGGTAACAGAGAGAGAGAGACACTAACAATGGTGTGGACATTAGTGAGTGATAATATCACAGAGGACGTACCTGTTGCATGTAAAACCAGAAAGGACAATGATTCGCCATGATGGGTTTGTTGGTTCTATCAGCTTAAATGATTGATACCCTTCAGAGGCAACTTCCAGGATATTCCCACATGGTTACTCTGTTTTGTTTTTAAGGCTATATACAACTTATCACGAAACCCTTTTTTGCCAGCATAAGAAAGAAGCTCAGGCGAGTTTAAAAGGAGAAGGAGCAGATTACTATTAATCATAATAAGAAACAAGAACATGGAATAAACGTATAGGTAGAAATAAGAAATTCACGTGGGGTAAGGGTAAGAGGAAGGGCAATCATAGAAGGGGTTGATATTAATGATGAGATGCGGACGTTGAAGTACGGGATAGTTTAATATTGCATCTACCAGAACTAAATACCAAGAACCGTCGCCTTAAATATAGGAGGAAGGCGAGGAAAGAACAAGGTTCCAATATGGTGGCACATGTTGAGGGGAGTGTTAATGTCATGTCTTGGGATTGTACGGAGTTGTGAGCATGGAGTAGTACGCACAAACATCAATAAAAAAGGTTGGAATTTGTTGGTGTTGGAGGCCAGTACTGTTGTTGGGTATTTAATAGATTAGTATAACATTTAGGGGTCAGAGAAGAAGCAGCACAATGGGAACGGGAGACATCAAAGACGCCGTACGGCGTATGTTTCGCTCTCCCATTGCCTTAATTAATTGCCATGACGAGTACTCTAATCGTGGTTTCCCATGTACCTAGCTACAGTGCTATACTCTGGGTATTTCGTTTTCTTCGATTCTGTAGAGTAGAGACCTATATGGGATTTTAGATTTGTAAGCAATCATGCAAATCAACATGATCTTGGGAGGTTCATTGGATTTTAGCTGCTTTTGGGCCTCCTAGTTAATTATTAGCGCTGTTTACACAAAACCCAATCCCACAAAAGCAGTCGTTTCCTTGCTTAATTATTCAGTGAGTTAGCACTAATACATGTATTAATTCTCTTTGATTTACTCAAGAATGATGCAAAATAGGAGTGTAGTGTGATTAGATCGGAATGGTGTTCACTGCTCAATGAAGAATAATGAAGCGACACGGATGAGTAATAAAGTGGAGGTAGCAGATAATGTTATTGTTAATAGAAGGGGTAAATGTTTGATAGGCACATATATTAATATTTTAGAGGCTAAAACAGGACACTTTGCCAGAGATGCGGTCAACGCTTTTCCGTTTCTCCATAAAACCCGCAAGCGAGAGAGAGAGGGGGGGGGGGTTAAAAAAAACAGTGCCTGGATTCTATGGGTTACTTGATGCTCCAACCAGCTATCTCTCACTAATATTCTGTTTAATATCATGGAAAAGTTTTTGATTAAAATAAAAGTGAAAATGAGTTTTAAAGTATATTTAGTATGTCCATAGAACTAAGATATAAATTTTAATTAAAATGTATATTTTTTTTATAGATTTTTCCTATAAAAAAACTCAAATGACCTTGTCAATTTTTTTTCCCTCAAAAAAACAATCCCACCAGTATAATAATTCACCACCGCACAAAATCACTTCCCACAACTTATGGCCACCAAACCAAATCTAGAAATCGAACTCCAATATTGAAACCAAAATCAGTCTATCCACATATCTGAAAATCGCAGAATTTCAAAAGTAGCAGATCTGAAATCAAACAAACTGTTCTTGGAAATAAAAGGAAGAATATATCCCTCCTGTAGGCGCATAAAAAGCAAGAAATTTATAATCGAATTCAACAGAGAATGTCGTATACTTGTTCACAAATAGGAATGAAAAGGACTCGCATGAGCAAAATGAAAATTGAAAAACTTTAACCAACAATTTATAGTACAACTCAACAAAAAATTAGAAAAACCATCAATGAAGGATCACTCCTCCGATGAGTTAGGTTCCCTCTTCCTGCTAAAATCGTCGCTGCGGCAAAGGTATTGCATTCACTTGCAGGCGCAACTGCGGGGCTTCTTCCTCTTCTTTTAGGATTGGCCTCTCACCTTACCGACACAATCAAGAGATCCGTCCACCTTGTCGATGAGTTGCTCTAATTTTACACCACCTCATTTGATACCTTAATTAATTAAAATAAAACTACCAACAAGTCTTGACTTATATGGCATCCACCTCTCTATTTGAGGAAAAAATCACATATGTTTGAACTTGTTTGAGTGTGTTTGTGTATTATATTTATCGTGTGTTCTCTCCTTTGACCCCTGTAAAAAAAAAAGTTAAATGACAATTTTAATTTTGTATAACATTAAATCTACTTATTTTACTAAAAATCAATTTTATGCTAATTTTCATTTAATATTAATGTAAAATCTAAAATTTAAAACAAGATTAATGAACAGTGTAACTTCCTTTTTTACTCAAACTCCATTATTTCATAAAAAAATCGTACTATACATGGCTTGTATATTGGCATTGTACTATAAGAGAACATATTTGTAGTTTTCTCAAATGGAGAGATACAAATTCTATTAAAAACATTTGAAGACGCTGTCTATGGTGACCTACTTGTATGAAGTACTGTTTGAAAAGATAGTAAAAGAATTGGAGTGAGTATATCAGAAGTCAGAACTGCTTTTCATAAAAAAAGATCGAATTTATAAAACTCATTTTTATTTCCCTTCCTGGTCTTCTTTCAGCAGATAACATGCAATAAACGACAGCGTGTGTGTTTGGATGCAACTTTTGAATGGCCTTAAGCTCAATTGGAGCTTCAAAAGTCCAACTGCTGGCAATGATTTTTTTTTTTTCATGTTTGGTTGGTTAGATTAGGGATTGGACTTTTGAGCTTTGAGCTTTTGCAATTGGGCTTTTATAAAAGCCACAAATAGGAGCTTTGAGCTTTTTCAATTGGGCTTTTATAAATCTGTGGGACCCACCAAGGTTTTTCTTTCATGTGAATTATCATGAACTTCAACTTCTATGGGACCCACCAGCTTATCAAGAATGAACAGAAATGCAATGGAGGTGGGGCCCGCATATCCGGAACCTCGGGTTCTCATGAGTTCTGACATTGAATGTTTTTAAACCTTAAAATATTTTTCTAATTGTATCCATTACCTAGTGTGTTATCAGACTGATTACAATTTTACCCACTTTCAAGTTATACCCACTCAAAAAATATTTTTTGAGTGTTTTTAACCCCTTAAAATATTTTTGGTAGATAATAATAGTGTAGCTGAACAATCTTCCACGACAAATTATGGCAGGCGATCTTCCTCTGAAATGAATCAAATTCGTCACTCAATTAGAGATTAAATTATACGAAACATGTGATCCAATTGGTTATGTAATATTATTTTAATTAGATTGTGCATTTTTTAATTGTCTAATTTCCCAACTTAAACTATTATAAATTTTTTATAATTTTTAATTACATTTCTCTTTTATCATTATCACAAAAGCCCAATTGACAATCGCTGTTCCAAACACACCCTAATTTTTTATTTTTGCAAAAGCCCAATTGACAATCGTTAATCCAAACATAAATCACATTACACAATTTAGTGCGTGTTTGTTTAAGCTTTTTGCACAGTAAAAACGGACTTATTACGCAAGCCGAGAAAAAACTCCTCTCACATACTTACCTCGTATACCGTGAATCACGAATTATAAGCACATTTTGGACAAAAATAAGCTTTTCCAAACACACACTTAGCTTTTATCAAAAGTTATATCACAACAAGTCCAATTAAAACAAGCCCAATTGACAATCGCTGTTCCAAACACACCCAGCGCGTACAACAAACGCCAATGCAGGGGAGCTGGGAGAGGGGAGAGACAATAATAATCCGATAAACGTAGAATTTTTTGATGGTCAACTAATATGGTCAAGGATACGGTTTCGTATGCATACGCTCGTGGGCCCCATATTTTATTTATTAATATTAGCACGGTACAGAGAAGAGAGAGGAGAAAGTACTAGGCTAGCGGCTAATCAGTCGTAATACTGACCTGGAAAAAGGAGCAATTTTTCATTCATATGCTCGGCGAGCGTGCCGTTACGTTCTATTTTCCTGCGCGCCAACACACTGTCCTCCTTCCTTGCCTTTTCATATCTCTCATTTATGTGGAAATTTGTGGCAGAGGCCTCCCACCAGAGAGCGAGAGAGACCACTCCTTATAGCAAAATCAAATTTTAGAAATATATTAAAAAGACAAGCTTGAAGGACTCTTCCCACATAAAGCCCCTTTCTTTCCTTCCTGCATTTAGCTCTCTTCCTCTCTACGACTCCACAGAGAAAACAAACATATGTAGAAGACAGACGCAAATGGCTCACTTCACCCATCATCTTCTCACACTAGTATAATGAAGAAGCATTTCTTTGACCGCCATGGCCCTCAGGGAAGATGCCCAGGATTTGCAGGACTCTTCGTTATTCCTCGATGCTCTCCTCTGTGAGGAAGATGGCTTCGACCAAGAAGAATCTCCTGAGACGGATGTTCATGATGATGACTCAGATTCGGCCGTCAGGGATCCTTCTTCTTTACCCTTCATTTTGTTGGAAAATGACTCGTTCTGGGAAGAAACTGAGTTCGTCTCCCTTGTCTCTAAGGAGGGAGAAACTCATTTAAATTCAGATAATCTAATTTTGGACGAGACTCTGCAGAAAGCTCGCGAGGAGGCTGTGAGATGGATTTCAAAAGTTTGTGGGCACTATGGTTTCTCTGCTTTGACCACAGTTCTGTCTGTGAACTACTTGGATAGGTTCGTGACCAGCCTCACGTTTCAGAAGGATAAACCATGGATGACACAGCTTGCTGCTGTTGCCTGTTTAGCTCTGGCTGCCAAAGTGGAAGAGATCCAAGTCCCTCTTCTTTTGGACCTCCAAGTATGTCTAATGGTGACACAAATGAAAGCCTAGATAGGTATGTACGTGCGTTTTTCTTTTTCCTGAAAGCCGGGTTTTCTGTTTTGATTAGGTGGAGCAATCGAAGTACTTGTTTGAAGCAAAGACAATACAGAGAATGGAGCTCTTAGTGTTATCAACTCTTAACTGGAGGATGAACCCTGTGACTCCAATCTCCTTCTTTGAACTTATTGTCAGAATGTTAGGTCTAAAGAGCCGCTTGCACTGGGAATTCCTGTTTCGGTGCGAGCGTGTGCTTCTCTGTCTCATTCTGGGTAAGCAAATTATCACATTACACTACATTACATTTTTCTAATAATAGATGCTCATAACTAGGACATATCAAATCCGGAATCCGGAGAACTGAAAACAATCAGAATATTGCTAATTCGTTCAAAGTTGCCTTTTTGTTTCTAGATTCAAGGCTTATGAGTTATCGTCCATCTACATTAGCTGTTGCGATAATGATCCATGTTATTAGTGAGGTTGAACCGTCATATGCAATGGATCACAGAAATCAGCTAATGGTTTTGCTAAAAATCAGTGAGGTCTGTGTCCTACACACGAGCATTGTCTCCAGATTTTGTAAATTTTGCTACTGAATTGATGAATCCCTGATCAATTCGGGCTTTTGATATTTCAGGAACAAGTGAATGAATGTTACAAGCTTATTCTGAAACTATTATGCTGTCATGAAGACATTCAAAATATTAAGCAGAAACGCAAGCGGCTGTCTAGCCCAGATGGTGTCGTTGATGTGTCTTTCAGCAGTGATTATTCAAATGACTCGTGGCCTAAAGCATCATCACTCTCATTGTCACTAGAGCCAATGCTTAAGCGAAGCAGAGCCCTAGAGCAGCAGATGCAATTGCCTTCCATGAATCGTGTGTCTATTGATGTTCTTCACAGCCCTCGTTAGTTATTTATATATCCTAGTAACAATTGGGGGCACGGTATCATCCTCTGGCATATATATCTGGCACTTGTGTTCTTCAGATGCAACTTTATTGTGTTTTTAGTTGTATACATGTCTCAACCGTCACGTCAAGGTTAATGGCATGGAGAATTAGACTCCACTTCTCTTCTTCCTTTTAGGTTGGAGGTGGAATGTGGATCTGAGACTGAGAGTAGAAAGATGAATTATAATTCTACCTGAGTTCTGATATTTTTCAACAAGCACTACTATGAAATTTCCTTTATGTCCTCATTAGTGATTCCCCCCCGACTTTCCTTTTGTTTGTGCTGAATAGTATCTGCACATGTTTTCGGTATTTCAGTAAAATAAATGAAGCTTTTGTAGAGGGTCAAACTGAACCCTTATTCATGTAATCATGTCATCTTGTTTTCTCCGTGGGAGACATGTTTTTTCCTGGCATCAATTCAATCATCTATTACTGTTCCTAAATCCTTTTTCACATTAGAATGAGAAACAGGTCGTCACTATAGTGTTGAATATCATGTTACAGAAAAGATGCCGAATTTAAAAATCTGACCATGTGATGAATCTCAAGGGTGTTCCATTGTTGAAACCCATTTTGAAGTTGCTTGCCCGGTTTGTTTCCAGTTCGTTTATAGCAGCTCACTAATTGCCAATGTTTGAGAAATTTGCAATTTTTCCAGTAGTGGATGTCTTGTCATTTGCTTTTGTTTGTTGTTAGTGCCATATTGGCATTTGACCCAAGTGAACAAAGATGATTATCACCAGCACTGCTACCATCAATGATTCGATGTCAAACACTCAAACTTGATCCAAAGTGATATTGGGGTTGAGCTGTGCCTGTGTTTCATCATTGCCTCTTGTGATCATTTGCCACGCCGAAGTGACATGGTCAAAAAGTGAAATGCTTTTTGTTCCCTTCTATTCCACGGCCTCAAATATAGGTGGCAGCAGATTCATATGTCGTTATACAATCTTCTGAACCGAGGCCCCCCTTTTTTTTCATTGAATGAAAAATAGGGCATATAATATTTGTTACCGCACGCTATTATTATTTTTTCTTTCTGTGACAAACAAATTTCTTAGAGTTTGAATGCCAGTAAAGTCGTTGAAGATAAAAGAATAATGGCAGTATTGCTTTTTGTGACAATAACAAAAAGGTGAACAGACAATGTAATAACAAAAGAAGGGGCTAACTAGGCGGGGCATGGAGGGTTTAAAGGATTTGAGCCAAAATGTGAAAAGGGTAAGAAGTATAGAGTGATAGAGGTAGGTAGGTGAAGAGGATTTTGGGGACAAAGGACTGCTCTGCTATGAGGAAACGATTCAAATGTTATTGTGGAATAGTGGTCCTGTTCTCACTTGCCATGGTTGGGTGTGGCTACGTGTAGGAGCAGTTGCATTATGTTACGAGGCATTATGTTTTTGTGCAAAAAGTGGTTCGCGTGATGGGCTTGCATTTTCAAAGTGACAGCTATAGTCACAGCTTCCCAACCAATAAAATTAATTGATGATGATGCTGCTTCTGGGAGTCAAATTTTTTAGCACTCTGTTTTGGATCCCTGGTCTTCAATATCTTCCATATTCGTATGCTTCTTTAATCATTTGTCAAATGCAGAGGCAAGCGCCCAGCACGCTTCACTGTTCTCAACTTCTCATTCACATGCACTCATGGTGTCCTGCATTCTCATGCCTTGTCTTCATATTCGTATGCTTCGTTTTTTTCATGTTTAGTCCTGAAAGAGTTTTTGGCCTTTGATATCATTGTGTGTGACGGACGTTTGGTCCCCAGGAGTCTCAAAACAAAGGTCACACCTTTGCTCTCAAAAAACACCATGTGAACACGGAATCCATAACTACCTAATGAATAATGATATTGGTACGACCGAGTCATTGGAATCAACATGTTTACGTTGGACCATAATACAATAGTTGCATCAACAGGTGATTCCCCTTTCCCACACTAATAGTTTATGATTGGGCCCGGTGATTTTATAATTTTATAACATCCTCCCGGGACAATGGAACAAGAAGTTAATGTTATGGATAAGGACTAATCAGAATAATTTAAAAAAAATAAACAGAGAGAGGAGAGTGAGGAGGTCACATGTGAAGAAACAGAAAGGAGGAGTGGTTGAAGAACAGCTATAGAAAATCATGTGATGTATCACACTGAAGGGGAAAAGACGGAACAAGGGCTAGTACTTATGTTTCAAACATTGAAAAACGCTGTGAATGGTGAAGTGAGATTTATAAGTCAAAATAGAGATGATAGGAAATTTCATAAAAAGCATGATTTAATAAATCCCATTGGATTGTGATGGAGGAGGCTACATAAAAATTTAAAACAGGGGTGGGTGAGGAATTGAAGAAATTTAAGAGGAGTTTTCAGCTGAAGGGGACGGAGGATGCGGCTTGAAGTTGAAATTAACGGCAAATGTAGTGTAGCTCTGGTCTTGTTTGGCAAATCAAGGAGCAATGAATGGTCAATCTGTATTGGTCAACTAGTTTGACCTATTCTTGTCATTCTACTAATCTATGATTTCTATATCATGGAAAAGGAATCCTTTCCATTAAACATACCAAACTAGGAGTATCATGGGCAAGGAAACCGAACAACCTAGAAGCCTTTGTTTAACCAATCTTCGTTGACTGTTTTTGGCATAACCCTCGTATAACGCAAGTGTAAATATTACATGAATAGAGCCTTTTAGATTCCGCAAGCAACACATCATGGAGATTTTAGGTACTACTTACTACACAAGCCATCAAACATCAATACATGCTGCTTATGAGATACTCGTATGGTAGTAACAGCCAGTATCATAAGCTACTGAATCATGCCCTGTTATATATGTTACTTGATAGCCAATCAAGTCCCTCGTAGAGTCCTTGTCCAGAGGTGGCACATGTAGCCTGGATGTACCTGCACCATTCAGTTAATCATGTTTTATCAGCAAATCAATTCTAAGTCATACGGTCATTAATGTGAGTTCCAACTTCCAAATCAAAGAAGGTGTAGTTCTGTTGTTGTTTTTTTTTTGGGGGGGGAGGGGGATATTAACTTGTTTTATGTGTGAGATTAGTGGTCATGATGGAAGAACAAGTGTTTGATCTGGTATTGAGAAAATTGAAGATGGGATTACCAACGGCGCTGTCGAAGTGAATGTAATCCGAGTTTGTCTGTAATTTCAGAAACACTCATAGCATTTGGAAGGTCTTGCTTATTGGCAAACACCAGTAAAGTAGCACCCCTAAGTTCATCCTGCAATAAGGCATTTACATGTTTTCCAGCAACGTTACAGTCCCATTTACTTTCTGATTTTTGAAGGAAGGATTTGAAAGAATAGTTCGTCCACAAAACAAAATCATGGGAAGCTATATCAGATTGCAGATAAATTGGTAGTTTTTACAGAAGAAGTCGCTGACCTCACTCAGCATCCTATGGAGCTCATCTCTGGCTTCAGCAATTCTTTCTCTGTCGTTACTATCTACCACAAAGATAAGCCCTTGTGTATTCTGAAAGTAATGCCTCCATAATGGTCGAATCTACATCCAACATTAGTTCAGTACCCTCTACTACTATATTATCCATATCATCTTTTGAATATTTTTGTCTATCAAACTAACAATACAGATCAAACACTTAATTACCAGCGTTGATTGTAAGAACTTCAGAGCAAATAAATTCAGATTGGGAAAAGGAATTACAAAATTATACCTTGTCCTGTCCTCCCACATCCCACACGGTGAAGCTCACATTTTTGTATTCAACAGTCTCCACGTTGAAGCCTGGTTTGTCCATCAAAGAAATCCCATATTATATTTCAAAATCCAAAACCAAAAAAATAAAAATAAAAATTGCAAGTTGTACTTTTTGTCGGATAAATCTGACAGTTTTCTGGCTCATCAAAGGTAATAGCCAATGGGTGAGAAACATAGCTATAGCAAGGTGTTGGGTACCTATGGTGGGAATGGTGGTGACGATTTCTCCAAGTTTCAGTTTATAAAGTATTGTTGTTTTCCCAGCTGCATCAAGACCAACCATGAGAATCCTCATTTCTTTCCTTGAGTAAAACAATCGAAATAGCCTCGATATTGCCAGACCCATCTTTGCCTCTGCTGCAATCATAATTTCAATTAGTATCACTTGTAACACAGAAATCAAAACTTCGCCCCCTCCACCCCCCGGGGGGGTGTTTGGGGGACATTATGTCCTAAGAATTCTTACTATGTTTAATCTTGTTAGAAACTTTGACAGCAGACGAATATATAGATATATAGTTGGCAATAATTGTCAACAATATTGAGAAATAAAACGAATAAAACCAAAATTTATGTGGTTCAGCATAAGCCTGCCTCACAAAAATACACCCCAAAATTGTGTATGTATTGTTGTTTTTTGAGAATGCTAGAAATGGCCTTTTGAAACTTAATTCGTAGGGTAAAGAACTTGGCCAACAATAAAAGATCAATGGTCAGAATAACTTATCTGAACACCAACCAAAACCAATGGTATCTTGGTGGCTAAGAAAACTTAGCGATCATGGTAAGCTTCTTTGGCTCCCAGTAGGCAGAAAGGCCCAATCACAAATCATGAAAAAAGAGAGAAATTGTATACCTGCGCCCAAGATCGGGAAGCAAAAGAACCAGTCTCTCTTTTTCTTTTGAAGCAGGGGAAGGCAAAAACCATTTAGTTGTTGGAGTATTATTATATTTATAACCATATTACAAGAAAAGGGCATCATAATATAAGGAGGATAAAATACAAACAAACAAACAAAAAAAGGTGAAAGAATATGATTCGATGAAGATTGCCGAGAGATGAAAGGGTAATTTTGAGTGGAGGGCTTTTGTGAATAGACAAGAAATTCGAAGGCATATATACTGAAAGGGAATGGGCAATGGGCATGATACAAATATGAGAACATAACCACCCAACGCATTCGTTACGTCTTATCAGATTCAGTTGTATAATTAAGCCTTCACGTAATATATTCTTCTGATATTCGATTTGCAGAATGTAGTCCAATTTATCGCTTCACCTTTGATTTCTGAGTGCGAAAAAAGCATGCCTCCATGCATGCAGAATCAGCACATTAGTCCTGCTTTTATTTGCTTATTTATTTATTGATTTATTTATTTTAATGGTTTTAGAATTGAGATCGATCATGATCTTTCTGAAATTAGATCGATCACTTGCCGAGAAAAAAAAAGTAGGCAATGATAAAAAAGGATCTTGCGTGGAGCAAATGAAACAGGAACAGGGGCTCATAAGATCAAATGAATAAGGAAGAAATGAATGAAATTACATGTGTCTATATCCTACAATTTACAGGGCAACTGGGGGAATAGGCACATGAGAATGAAGTTAAATGAGCATGAAAACACAGAGCATGAACAGGGGATGAGAATGAGGAATGTTATTTTTGAGACGAGGAATCTTTTGCGGATTGTAAGGTGGAGGCGACAGCGGAGGCGGCACCGGCAACAACACTGCCACTGGTATTAGATTTGGAGGAATCTGAGAAATGAGGATCGTGTATGATCTCCACCTTTCTCACTTCTACCACTTGCCCTGGTGATGATCGGTAATCCACTGTTTCTACTCTTTTCATCCCACTTGTCTCATTCACCTCCACCTTCTGTCCCACCAATATTCATTTAAACATTTGTTTATCTTGATGTAACAACATCAACAAAAGAAAGAAAGGCAAAAGGAAACGAAAAAACGGAGTTGTATTTGTTTTGTACCTTGGTTTGTGCATTCATGTTGACGCAGTAGCTAATTCTTGAGGTGTTCTGGATTGGATTGGATTTGGACATTTTTCTAATGAATTTGAAGATTTAAAGGGGAGCTGAAAATGGATCAGGAGGTCTTCAATGGGCGCAGAGGTTGGCGAAGAAATAGGGCTGCCTTACGAATAATCCTCCCACTTGTCACCAAATCCAATACTTCGTTCCAAGGAAAACATTTACGTACATTGGCTCTTGTTATTATGTTACATGCTAAAACATGAGACAAATTGTATGTGATAAACTATATAAATGAGGTGTCTAATCAACATTAAAAAAATCAAATCATTATTAATGTCAAATTCCATTACTTATTACAACATTATTGCATGAAATGGTTATTTCTGTTTTTTTTTTGGGGCAAGAAAAAGCTTAGTTGATTTGGGTTAAATTTCATTATTAATGAGATGTCTAATCAACATTAAAAAAATCAAATCATCATTAATATCAAATTCCATTACCATTATTAGAGCATGCCTTCGAATTTAAAATACATTACCAACCCTTTTACCAAATGAAGTAACTTTTGTTCACATTTCCCTTCATATTTTATTTGTCATCATGGCTCTATTTTATTATAGATATTTAATAATTAATAATATCATATTGTAATAACTTTTTAAAAGACAAACAGCAAGCAACACCACAACAGAACAAAATTTCAGGACACGAAGGGAATCTTGAACACTGACGTATCTTCCCCCCAGAAAACAACCATATCTTTGTGCTTCTTCCTGGTACATGAGATAGCGACTGACATGCGGGCTTAAATGTTTGGAGTAAAATGTCGTTCAAGTTTAGAAATGAAGATACATTGATACAACAAAATGATGGTATTTTAACAAGTCATGAGAGGTGACCCGCTGCAATGAACATCCGAAACATCAGAAAGCCTTTGCCTCGGTGACAATGTTATGACGCCAGTCGCATCAAAGTCTGGATTCTCAATGATCTTCCTCTTCTGATTTTCGGAACTGCCTTTCTCCTCCGAAACCTCTTTGATGGGGCTCAGTCTCTCACCTTCCTTCTGCTGAACCAAGACCATGGCTTGAGCCTCCGCCACAACCGTTGCATCATCATCTGAGGCGTATAATATCTTCTGTATTGCTGCAACAACCTGAAATTTGAACCACCAACCACCAAAATGCCATAATTAATTACTGGGTAATAGGTTCTCTAATCAGTCAAGGTAATAAGCTACAGATGCAGGGTACCGGTAAGTGTTCTAGTCCAGGACTTTGGCAGAGTATCTCAATATCCCTCAGTTTAGCAAAGTAAAAATCCCTCTCTTTTTCCAGGCCATCAATGGACAATTTTAACTCCGTGATCTGCATTTTCAACAGCATAAGAAAAAGATAAAGAATGACGTATGCTAATTCTTCTAGTTAAAACAGAATACCTGTTCATCATATGTAGGGCCGCTGCTTGAAGGTTTTGTGGCCTTCAGTGCTTGATTTGCATTATTGCCAGATGATACATCATTTCTTCGTCCATTATGAGAAGACTGAGATTTCGCAGAAGTAGAGACCTTAGCAGAGGACTGGGATTGTGAGGATTTCTTGTTTGCTTCTCTTCCTCCCTTACATGACTCTCTCCTTTCCAGGGGATTGTAACTAACGTATAGTGCAGGGAATCGAACCAAGCCCGTATTAGGTGTCAAACGCTAATATGAAAAATTTAAATGGGAAGCAGGATAGCAAAGCACATGAGTTGGAAAGTAAATATGTTCCAAATTCAGTTAACTAACATGACTCTTCGAAGCACGTTGTGCAAACAGTTTGTAAGAGCTAATTGTCATGAGGACAAATGGGTGAGATATTTTATCTGATGAAACCAAAATGGGTGATATATTTTCATAAAACCATTGAGTTTCAAGTAACAACGTCGATTACTGGAAAATGGCAACACTGTTGACTGTGCACAGGGAGAAGAGTTGCCAATTGAATCCGGTTTTTTTTTTTGTTGTGGGGGGGGGGGGGTGTGTGCCGGGGTGTTGTGTGTTCATTATGAACCTTCCCGAACTTATTAAAACTTTTTCCTTCTTGGAGGCCATCAACTAGACGGCCGTCAAGTTTCAAACCAAGAAAGGTTCGCAAAGATATGTCTCTAATCTCGAATTACTAATATAAGCACGAATTAACAGATATTTAAGGCGGTGAGGGAATACAATGACAAGACGCAGTAAAAATAAATTACAATGACGAAATAATCGCCCATAGATAAATGAGAAAATAAAAGATGAGGCCGAGATTTAATTACGAATGCAGAAGTCCCGAATTGACAGAGTCACAATATCGTTTCATCCATTGCATGAACTCCAAATTATCCAGCGGTCTTCCCTTCACAAGCTTGCTGACCTCGATGTGCTGAACAACCATTTCCAGCAAAATAATTCCATAGAACAAGTCAGCAGTCGCGTCGTGTGAGGAAAATTTCATGTGATTGAAGAAAACTTTAGGATGAAAAATTAGAACGGAGTCATAGAGGGCGGAGAGAACAAGAAAATCTATGACCGTAAAAATAAAAAAAGGAGAAGAAAGATTTACACCTTCGTGATTTTGAGTTTGTTGAAGACGTCTTGAAGGACCTTGTAGTTCTGAATCATCTCGTACTCGCTCTTAGCATCAAAATTGACCTTGTGCATCGGCACAATCCCAGGATGGACCGCATCCATAAGCTGGCAGTGTACCGCACCAGAACAAGCCTGACGAATAGACGATCCAAGAAATCAGATGCAGAAAACATAGGGAACGAAAGGAACGAAAAAGTGAGATAGGTTAGGGTTAAGGAGTTGAAACGAGAGAAGATTGAATGCCTCTTCGACTTTGGAGAGATTTAATTGGAGTGAGGAGTTGATCCAAGAGAGAATCTCAGATCTACCAACGAAATAAGCAGAATCCATGATCCCAATGTTCGTCGCCATTTTCTGCGTCTTTTCTGTCTGGTTGTCTCTAGACTCCTACAGACTTCAGATCCTTTGGGATTTAAAACTGGAGAGGGGAGCGGTATCTTCCCTAATTTAAATTTGCGGTCCGAACAACGACCGTTGGAGTTTGAACTCGACCATTGGTGTCAACATTTGTTATGGGCTTGGGCCTTAGGACGCCTACATTTTTTTCCTAGGCCTATTCCTATACATACTTTTACATATCTCGTTAACAACTTTGTTGGACTAATCTCCTACTCCAGTGGGCTTTAAAAGCCCACTTTATTTGAGTACTAAAATGTATTCCATCAGACTCTGATTTCTGGTGAAGTTTCAACAGGATTAAAAAATTCACAATATTGTAACCAAAAAAAAAAAAATCACAATAATTTTAGACAAAAGCACATCTTTGATTATGCAGCTTTATATAATACCTCCGGTCCTAAATATAAGACATAGTTTATAGTACAATGTCCTATATTTAGGACCGGAGGTAGTAATATTTATTATGTCATGTTATTTTGCCAACTATGTTTTGACATGCTATTTTAAGTTTCAACTTATAAAACCAAAGCACCTTCTCACGTGCCATTATTAGATCATCGTCAGTTTCAATTACATGCCCTGAACATCATTCCAAACTCATTCATGAGGTCCATTAATGCTAACAGCTAAACACGCTTGCCATTGATGGGGAAGGAAAAAGTACCAGCTCTTGTTTGGGAAGCTAAGAAAAGTGCCTTTACTATTTTGAAGCATTTTTCTACTGGTCGAAACAAATCTCTCCTCACATTCTTATATTGTAAATCATAAAAACACTTTTAAAAAATAAAAACAAACCGTAATCCTAGAAAATTTGTCTAATTGTCAAATAAAGCAAATGATTACAGCGCACGAAGGAATCCAAACAAACACACCAGTTAGTCAATCATTACTATACTTTCTACAATGGGGGAAAAATAGACCCTGTGGCAAATGACATGTTTTAGTGAGCATAATAACGTGAGGAGGGTATTTTCTCAATTACTTGCAACACTTCTTTCATGGATGGCCTCTTCTGGGGTACGCTAGACACACAACTGTATCCTAACTTAAACCAAGTCAATAACGACTCCTCTTTTCCCTCCATATCAGCACGAATCGCCATGTCAGCCATCCGGAGAGCCCGGGCCTTGTCCTCTCCCAATAACCCAGGTGGCTGACCCATATCATCCAAAACCACAATCTTCCCCGTCAATAGCTCCAAGAAAATGACGCCGAAGGAGTATACATCCCACTTGGGATTAGGCTTCAGGTTTCTGAGCGACTCAGGTGCATGGTAAGGAGACACCCCACTTATAGCACTCGGGCTTGGGCTTGGGCTGGGCCCAACTGCAACGTCTGGAAAGCTATCCCGAGAGGCCGTGGATCTCTTGCTACCAAAAATCCGGGCTGATGCACCAGCTTTATAACTGGAATCTCCGGTTACAATTCTCTCGAGCCCAAAGTCTCCAATCTTGGGCTCCATGTCGTTGCCCAACAGAATATTGCTGGGCTTCAAATTTCCATGCACGTGCTTCTTGTCGTGAAGATATGCCAAGCCACGTGCCACCCCTCTCGCAATCTTGAGTCTGACCTCCCATGGTAGGTGGCAAGGAGAAGCACCCACCTTCCCTGACATCCCAAGCACACCCCATTATTAGTTCACACCCATGATTCAATGGAAACAAGGACAGTGCCTCCAAATAAGAAAAAGTGTAAAAAAGGAGTCATTTTCGCTTCATTTAAAAACTGACAAGAGCAGATATCATCATTTTCATGTGTGCGCTTCCAATTGTGGACATCCCAATCGCTTTCACAAAACCATGGGACAAACCTCATCCCTAAGGCCTCAACATAGTTGACCATCATATTCCTCATGCCTATGTTCATAGATGTGTCTTTTTCTTAAACAAATTCACATAATTAATCTTAAGTTGCACGAAGAAGAGATTGGAGTACGTACTGTAACGGAAATTTGCTAGGCTGCCGTTTGGGACGAAGTCGTAGATGATGAGCTTCTCGTCCTTTCCCCAGTAGAAGCCACGAACACGAACCAGATTGGGGTGGACCAATTTGGCTAGGACCCGGACTTGTGTCTCCAAGTTCTTGAACCGTTCGAGCCCGTTCTCGCCGATTCTTCGAACCGCTAATGCCGAACCGTCTTCAAGCACGGCTTTGTACATTATACTGGAACCAGTTGCCCCCAGTATAAATGCCGAAGCTTTTAGCAGTGTTTCCAGTTCAAGCTCTTTTTCACCGTCCACTGTTATTAGTGTCCCTGTTTTCCCCTGTCCTGCTTCTTGTTCATGAACCTTTTGGTTTTGCCCATTTTGTGCTTCCACTTCGATGCCGGAAGTGCTCGTCGTGTCGTTGGTGGACTCTTCCTCTTCGGCCCTCTTGCGCAAGCACGACCACCTTCTGAACCCTCTTGACTCCGGTGATGACGGCGGCGACCAATCACTCCTCACTGCAGTAGCTTCCGTCTTCAATGCGCTCTCCACATTTCTCTCTCTCTTCAATCGGTAGACATACACGAAAATTAAAGCTATGATTATAATGCCAACAATATCTCCAATCACGATTCCTATAACTGTTGTTCGTCGAATCCCGTTTTGCTTAGAGTGCGAAGATACAGATGGCGAAGCTGCGAAATTTGGAGGAGAGTCAAGCGTGTTTGGAAATGCAGCCAAAGCAGGGGAAGTAGCAACAGGAATATTTGGTGGAGAAGATGGAGGAAGAACAGGACATGGATTCTTGGTTGGTTCTCCACAAAGATCAGGGTTCCCGGAAAATGACTTGGACTGTTGATTGATTAAAACTAAGGAATCGGGAATTTGGCCGGTGAGATTGTTGAAGGAAAGGTCGATGGTGGCGTTACCTGGGATTTTCTCTGCAAACTCTGGAGGGATTTTCCCCGGAATGTTGTTGTAGGAGATGTTTAAGTAACGCAAACTTGCCCCGCCAAAATCTGGAGGCAGAGATCCATTGAACAGATTGGAAGATAGATCTAAAACCTGTAACGTTTGAAACCCACCAGGAAGACCACCCGACAAGTAATTATTATTCAAAGAAGCCACCGTTAGATTTTTCATATTGGCCAGATTGGTGGGTATTTTTCCAGCCAAGGCATTGTCGGAAAGGTTGAGAACCTGAAGATTTCTAAGCTGTACTATGGAGTCAGGAACCTCCCCACCTATCAAATTACCAGACAAATTAAGAGACTCAAGTTCAGAAGCCTGAAAAAGTGAAGAGGGAAGAGACCCATTGAGTGAATTGCCGGAAAGGTCGAGAATTCTGAGGTGGTCAATCAAACCCATATCATAAGGAATTGAACCCACAAGTTTAGAATTCGGAAGAGATAAGCCAATCACTCGAGCTTGAGCCTGAGCCTTTTGTCCTGCACTTGAAAGATTCGAACACGTAACTCCATTCCATGAACAAGGTGTTTCGCTGCTGTAATTCCAGCTTCTAAGCACGCCAACAGGATCACTCACAACAGAGTCCTTAAAGGACAACAACAAAGCACCGTCTCTGTTCAGGCCAGAGCACTGATTAACAACGAGAAACACCAAAATAATACTCCACCATAAATGGAGACCAACTCTTGAGTGCCACATGATTTTATATATAGTGGTCACGCATTACTCCTCTATGTAAGAAAAGGGTGAGAGAAGAGAGAGAGGAAGAAGGTTAGAGAGACTTATGATGGAACACAGACCATGGAGGTGCAATACAGAGAAGGAGAAAGAGTTGCAGGATAAACTAAGCTGCTCACCAAAACTATACCTATCTTTCTGTCAGTGAAGCTACACAGAGCTTGCTCAAATAGTTTATTTGCTCTTCCCGCTGGCTCAGCTGTCTTGCTCTTCCCAAATTGACTTCATAAAATATTGAAATAATAGCCCAAAGATTAAGCCTTTTTTTCTATAAAAGAATTAAATAAATAAATCAGCACAGTATGTCAGCAATCCAATACTGTCATTATTGAAGGGGGGTCCCAAAACAGGAAGGCTCTCTATCTATCACCACATCGTCATTATTGGATTAAAGGGGGAAAAGGATGGTGTTAATTCAATGTTTGTCCCCCGTTTTAAATATAACTGGCGGTCACTTGAGATTGGAATATGCTAATGCCATGCAATCAAAAAAACAAAATGCACAGGACAAGTGAGGACCAGCCTACATTGAATTCCACGACCGCCACAAGATATGGCCATATCTCATTTATTGGAAAGAGGGGATAGCGCCGATCAAAAAGAAAGAGGGGATGGTAAATGTAAATGCACAGTACAATATCAATAATAATAATTGCTCCTTCGTGCAATTCGGTTTTGCTGCTTCCCTGTTGTTATTATCATTATTATTATTATTATTCCCTTTTGCTATTTATCACTCGTATCAGCATGATTTTGCAGAATAGTTTGCCACTGTTGGGTGATGCTGCCCAAAACAAAGTAGCCATCTAGATGTCTTTTCAGGTTAACAAGAGGGGAAAATGGTGGCTTTGATTTTTCTTCATCCATGTTCCTTATTGTCTAGTTGTTCATTAGTTTCTTGTCTTGTTGGCAGATTTACACCCCATATATTAAAATAATCTGCTAGGTGAAAAGGAGATCAGCAGCGTTTTAAAAATGAAATAAATATCTAGCACCGTAAGATTCAAGAGGTCAGGTATCTGCTTTATGTGGTGATGGATCATTCGGTTGGAAAACTTACTAGCCCTCTCAATTGTGAAAGCTGCTTTAAATTGGCCATTAAGATCCATCCTTTTCTTGTTTGTCAGGGAAAAGGGAATTAAAAAGCATAAAACCCTTCCTTTATCTTGTTTTTGATTAATTCTTTCTATTTGAAAAGACGGCTATGGCTATGAGAAAAGAGAAATTAAGCTCGATTAGCAGTTCAAGGAAGATAACCAAAACAGAAGCCTATAAGAAAGGTCAAGGCATGAAGAAACCACCAAACCCAACCCCTTCCAAGAGATGAAAAATTCACCAAAACAATAATATAATTATGAACACCGCGTACGCAGAAATGGGAAAAGGATAATCTTTTCAAAGGAATAAATAAAAAGGCAGAGGGGAGCGATATTTTTTCACACTCTTTGCAAGGTTCTTTTAGGAGCTGAAGTGCTCTCATCTCATATCAAACAAGGTGAAGAGATTCTTCCCCTTTTGCCTCTAAGTTGGTGTGCAATAATTAAAGGAGTTAATCTGTCTGGTGATGGAGCCAATAACACGGAATGGCTTGGCGCCGGTGTGCGACTGTGCGGTACCCGAGGTTTTCTTTTTTTCACCTTTTATCACCATTATTTAATTAATAGATAATATGGCTATTGGGTTGGAGAAAGACTGGAAGGTAATGTAAGAGAGTGTTTGGGTTCAATTATTTTAATTGATTCTGGACCCAAACCATGGTTTCACCTAAAAGTATCCAAATACTCATTTTTTTTGGATAATCCCGTTTCAGGCAAAACCAAGATTTTGGATTGCAAAACCTTGGTTTCACCACAATTCAATTTTTTCTGCTTTTACACCCTGATTTTTTGACCGTTGAGCATTATTATTATCTCTCTCTCTCTCTTCTCTTTCCCTTTTCTCTTCCATCGTTGCTGGCCTCCATTTCTCTGGTTCGAGCTTCGATTTCTCCCCTCACCACATTCTCTCCTAACCAACCCCACTTCCTCTTCCACGTGCCCCACCCACTCTTCTCAACCACCTCTGCATTTAAGCTTCTGATCTCTGATCTGCGGCCACCCCTAGATCGGCACGCCGTGCCACGCCGCTTCCACCACCGAGTTCCATCCACAATGACTCACAAACCCACCCACTGAGTCGTGACTCAGAATATCACTTTGTTCAACCCATTCTTTTACTACCAATCCCTTTGACTTTAATCTCTTCATCAGCTCTGTCCCAACCACTTCTTCTAATCCATCTTGTTCTTCTTTGTCCACCTTCTGATCCTTCACTACCCACAGAAATTTAAACCCGGTTTTCAGCAACCCATTTCCGAGTTCTCTTACTTGTTCTCTTGCCAAGCTTAGTCTACTTCCGAAGCTTACGTACACGACAGACGCAGGGGATTGATCGTTTAGCCACTTCAGCGGCGAAGAACTCCTATGTTCTTCTCTCTCATTCTTCTCAAACACACAGGGCACCAAAGGACCTATTGGGAAAACAGGGGGAAATTCTTTGACCACTTTTCCGGTATTAAGAGACTCAAGCGATTTCGATTCTAGTGCTTCGAATGAATTCAGTAAAATCCCACATGATTTCGGAAGCTTGGGACTGTCTTCTAACATTATGTTAGCGAAGACATTGTTGGGAAGAAGAAGCAGAGGAGGGATTGAAGATCTGGGTATGGTTGAAACCCCTGGAATTTCAAGAAAATCGAGTCCAGAAATGGATGGAATGAATCTGGGGCTATATGAGAAGAGGGATAACATGATAGCTGAAGAAGTGAAAAGGATGAAAATTGGAAGATGAAGATTATCTGTTATTACTATATTAAACCACATTATAGACTAATAATATAATTTATAAAATAATTTTATATATTTTTTGATATTGTATATTTGACTAATTTTATTATTATAATTTTTTTAAAATTTATTTCGAATTTTTTTGAATTTATTAAACATTTAATGTTTAATAATGCATATAATATAAATTTATCCCTTACATGTAATTATTCAAAAAACTAATGTCCTTTTTAGTAATTTGACAATGAAAAAAGCTATTCTGACTATAACATCCAAACACTCTTACTTTATCAAAATCACTTTTTTCTCATAATCTATTCTGCTCATAATCTATTCTCTAAAAGCTATTCTTCACTTTTCCCCCAGAAACTATTAAAAAAAGCTTTGCCAAACACACACTAACTTTACTTGGAGTGTGTTCGGCAAAGGCAAAAAAAAGTGCTTTTTTCTCAAAACCATGGTTTTGAGGAAAAAGTATAAGAACACTCAAAAATTTTAAATAAGCTATTTTGATTCCAAACCATGGTTTTGGACCTCAAAACCATGGTTTGGGCATAAGCTATTTTTTTAACCTTTTGCACTTTGTGGGCCCCACCCTTTCATTCTCATTGGTTCTTTTCCTATATGTGGGTCCTATGTTACACCCTCTCTCATCTTTTTTTTTTTTTTTTAATTTCAGCGTTTTTTCTGTATTTCTTTTTTAAATTTTTTTAAAATTTTAATACTCTCTCTTATCTTTAATATAAGACTTATTTTTCTAATTTAATTATATTAGAAAAATTAGTTAAGTTAATTAACATTACATATAGACAAATTTATTTCATTTTTGGTAATAATTATGAAATTTAATGTTAAATAATGGGTTAAGATACATCATTTTTAATGCCGTTAGGGGTTTTAATTGTTCATTTTTAATTGTTCATTGTTATTTTTTCATTTTCTAAAATTTAATGAAGAATGAAGAATGATACAGTAGATTTGGCAAAAGATAACCCATGTTGTGAAAGGAGATGAAAATTAATATAGTGTACGCCTTCAATATGTACGTTTGATCTAATTTTGTAATTTATTACATAATTGACTAATGTTATAATTTTATAATTTTTGCATCTATTTTTTTATATTACATATTTGACAAATGTTATAATTTAAAAATTTTTGGACAAATTTATTTCATTTATTGTAATTATTATGTAATTTAATGTCAAATAATACTTAAAATATAATCTTATCCTTTATATGTAATTATCATAAAAGTTAATGTCCTTTTTAGTCATTTGACCATGAAAAAAGCTATTCTGATAAAATTATCCAAACACTCTCATTTTATCAAAATCACTTTTTCCCATAATCTATTTTCTTATAATCTATTCTCCAAAAGCTATTCTCCCCAGAATCTATTCTTCAAAAGCTAATAAGAACACACCCTTGCCTAATGAACGGATCGTGCTTCCTGGGGGATAAGTGAAGTGAAAGGAATGGAATAAGTCATGAATGAACAGGATTTGTACGACGTTGGGAAGATGAGCAAATTCCAACGAAGAAGAGAGGTCAACAAATGTGGGTGATGGGCAGTTGAGGCAAGTCCACCACGTGGATGGAAAGGAAAGGCATCTCTCTCTCTCAAAGTCCAACAATAATATGATAAGGAGTCGCATGTACCGTGCTGGATTAACTTAAGTCGTAGGATTGATGATCCTTTTCAACACAGTTTGTCGCAGTGCATGTCGTCTTTTGAGCTTGGATTTGCGTTTGACAAGTTGAGGCCACGTGCTCAATCAAGTGTAAGTGTGTATGACTGGCGTATAATGTCTCAAGTCAAAACTAATCACACAATAATATATATGGAAGCTTGGTTATTCCGACACAAATGCTTAGATAAGAAGGAAGCACATGGGAGGAGCCTCGATGTAATGTGAAAGGCTTCCTCCTACAACTGTGCTTCAGACTTAATAATCATATTTACCTCTATTTCTGTGTGCACTGTCCACTCCCATGACTTTCTTTTCGGGGAGGCCATCGTTTCATGGCTTTCTCTTGAGCACTGTATTCATAATAAGGCGACTATTGAAAATTAATAGGAGTAGTTGAATAATGTCCACATTGCCCGTAAACGACTAAAATGTTTATTTGAAATAGCGATCTCCAATTTTTAAAATAAATTTTTCAATCGTGATTCATAATATATAAGGTAAGTATGTGAGAGGATATTTGTTTTGATTTACGTGAATAAGGACTTTTGAGGTGTTCAAAAGTGATCACAAACAAACAATTAGCAGTCTAATCATTTTTTGTCAATCCAAGTGGTTTGGATTTGGTCTCTCAATATTAAACCCAATATTAGTGCTTGTTTGAGATATCTCATTTTTTACTTATAAGTATTTATAAATCGTGATTTAGAGTATACGAGATAAATATGTAAGAGGAATTTTATCTCGATTTACGTAATAAATACTTATTTTCTAAAAAAAAACTATTCGAAACATAGCTTTTAGCCCAATTACTCCACCACATTACTGACCCAAAACCCTGCATATGACCATGAAAAGGGAGAAAAAACCGTTTTCAATCCATAAGAAAACCCACATCCATATATTCATTAGACCTATTTTATTATTATTTACAAATACATACAGTGACATAAGTTTCAACCCATGTAATTATTTTTTTCCCCCATTTCCTTAAATTCGTGGCATAATAAGTTTTACCTTCTAAACAGCCCAATGACTACTAGGCCCTTCCTTCTTCCACGTAATAGTTTATATGTTTCATTACCGCTTTTTCGTAAACATATGTTTCATTATTTTGACAGAGCTGACTTGTGGTTGTTTTTAAAAAAAAAATTTTACCGATGGATTGAACTCATAGAACACATGATCTCCGATACTCCCATTATGGGTCCAAGACAAAAGCCCAAAACCCTAAATAATCAAGGTATTGAAAATCAAACCGGATATTGAACTACTCGAAGTACTGGGTTAAGGGTCAGTAATTCAGACCAGGATTAATTAAAAAAATATATATAATTTAAATGTTCATACTTACCATTCAAAAAACTATGAGAGTTATTTTTCAACTAATAGTCTAATATAACCTCCTTAACCTAATACCTAGAAAAATATCATTAAGTATATAAAGAGTTTTCCTCAACCAATGTCAAAAGTATTCCACAATCGTTTTAAAACTCCTTATAAATCAAAAACTGTTAAGAAAATGCTTTTTTAAGAGAAAAAAAAACCAAAACAACTTCATTTGGAGTGTAAAAAAGTAAAAAAAGAAAAAAAGACCAAATCGTGACTAGTCCTGATCAGGCCGGTTCACACCAGGTCAGACCGAATCGGGTTAGACCAGGTTCACCGGGTCACCGGTTTTTTCCCTCAACTAGACCGGACCAGCGACCAGTTCACCGGTTTCCGGTTTGAACCGTCAGGTCCGATCCGGTTCGGTTTTCCACACAATGTAAATAATCCTCTCCCTATTCAGATAAAAAAATAATTAAACGAAAACAGGGGGGTCACTCTTGAAGCGGATGCTAATTTCGTTGTTGATAAACAAAAACATTACTGATCCTGGCACAGCTTAGTTTTTACTCAGATACAAAGAGCTTGATGGAGAACACTTGGGACCTACAAGTACAAGATATCTCAATAGATCAAAATTGTCTCACGGATACTTTGGCATGTCATTTGCAGACCTGAGTGCCCAAAAGAAAGCAGGGGAATTAGTTCCCCATTAGTTAATTGTATTTTAGGCGAAAGCCTCCTTTACATTAAAAAAAAACAATTCATTAAAAATATTTTTCTTTTAACAAAGACGAAATCCAAATTTATTCAAATTCACAAGACAACACCCAATTTCCTTATTTTAATTTTTTCTCTGCCCTAAATAAAAAGAGTTCAGAATCAAAAAAAAAAAAAAAAACCCTTCAACAGAAGGTTCTGTTTTGGGGCAGATTTTAAGCGAACGTTGGATAGATTGATCAGCACCAACAGGATCACATAGATCAAGGGTCTAACATGCCAGTATCAGTTTCTTTCCCACTCCATTTCTCCTACTCAAAATTAGACGAATGACTCTCTTTGTAATTAAAAACCAACCCCAATTCTTTAATGTCCTTGTTTAGATGACAAAGTAAACCATGTAATTTTGACTTAACCCAATGAGTATCTCTCTGCGTCTTAAAGATTCTTTAGCTTCCCCACTTCGATCTCAAGCTAGAGTCTCAGCTAAGGAATGAATCCGTTCTTAAGAGCCTCCGAGGGCAGTAACTATCTTGTTCATTTAATGATGAAATAGATAATCACAACGCATAATGATATATATACACCATACGCCAATTTGCCAATCGAAGACCCCACCAAAAGTTAAACAACATGAAGATGTGAAGTTTCTACAGAGAAGTATGCATACCGAAGCTGAAAAGCAATTATTTTAGATGAATCCTGTTTGGTACTGGGATTTACAAGCGCGAGGCTATCGACGACCAACAAATCTGGCGGGACTGAAGTCTTTTAGATCAACAATGGAAGAATAGCCATCAATTACAAGTTCAGCCATGGCAGCTCCGGTGGCAGGACCATTTAGAATGCCCCAGCAACTATGCCCCGTGGCTACATAACAACCCTTCATACCTGGCATTTCTCCGATCACCGGCACCCCATCATCCGTGCACGGCAAGAAGCAAGCTTGCTCTGCCTTCACCTCTGCCTCTTCCCCCAAATGGCTTGACACAGTCCGAGCCACTCTCTTCAGCATTCCAATCGATTCCGTGTTTCCCCTCACCTCCTCTGGATCATCTGGCACCTCTTCCTCCGCCGACATCCCACACAAATATACCTCCCCTGCCAATTCATGCCATTTCCCATCATCCATCTTTCCCTTCTAATTTCTCAATCGTGCTACTATAACCGTTATAAGCTTAACTAGAATTTAGCCCAAATTGATAAGCTCTTCGTTAAGCTGTTAGTTCGGCAACTGGCAACAAGTTAACTAGTGCACTATGCGTAATTCGGGGATCCAAATTAAGTGGTGTCATTTGTTAGTTTTACTCAGTCAATGAGATTTTATATTAGAGGGGAAAGCAAAGTACACATAAAGCTCGGTAATGGCATACCTGTGGGGCGAGGGTAAACTTCAGGGTCGATGGGCTTTCCTCCATAAGACGGGTAGTATCTGAGGAACAGAGCGTGAGGGGTTATGGCACTTGCTTCTTTAGGCTTCAAAACAATGCTATGTGCCTTTAACCCATACACTCGAAACAGTGATGACAAAATTTCCAAACTAGAAGACCAAGGACCGAGTGCCAGTACCACAGCGTCCCCGTCGATGACTCGTCCCCCTTCAAGCACCACCCCTCCAATTTTACCTTCATCTAACTTCACGCGTTCCAATTTCCCAATTACAACCTCGACCCCGTGATTTTCCACGGCCCTGCTGATTAGTGTGCGAGTAAAGAGTTGCGGATGTACTTGAGCCGTAGTTTCTGGAGTCCCAATCTTTCTGGAACTACCACCAGGTCCATCGACCCATGAGGGGAGGGTGGATTCACGAGAGGATTTGGAAGTGCAAGTAGGATTATCTGATTCGGTGAAAGAAACGCTGAGAGTGGTGAGGGGTCTGTAACCGTAGGATTGGGAACCATTCAGCTCTCGAGAGAGGGAACGATGGAGATGAAAACTGGCATGAGCGAGAGAAGCCAAGGGTCCTCCGTCGCACCAGTCGAGGGCGAGAAACCCACCAGCCTTTCCAGAAGCCGCGCAGGCGACGCCACACTTCTCGACGAGAGTGACGACGGCGCCCTTTTTGGCCAGAAAGTAAGCCGCGCACACCCCTATAACTCCGCCACCACACACGACCACTCGCTTCTGAGGCTCGTGCGACTCCATAGGGAGTGAAGACGACCGAACCAACCCTACCGGAGAAATTGAGAATCGGTTATATGGGTTGGGTCGCGAAAACGGAGCGATCAAGGACCGTGGAGCTGCCACCGCCAGATTCATAGTGACGATCCGGCTGCAATCGTCCTTCGTTTCGGAGCTGACACGTGGGCTGCCCGCCCTTTGATCGAATCAACGGGCTTCCTTTTTGGATGCTTTTCTACTTTGTATGGGCTGCCCGCCATTACTGAGGTCAAAGACTCCAGGCCCAGAATGAGTCCCGCGACAGCAAGAGCCCAACTTCATTTCTTGAGCACACAGCCCTGCCCCCAACGATAACCAGTTTTTCGCTCATTACAATTACGATTATGCAAAACCTTGCGGGCAAATTGAGGATGAGAACGCATGTTTGGATTAGTTTTTAGGGAATGGTTTTTATGATTTATGAGATAAGTATGTAAAAAAAGTTTTGTCTCAACTTATGAAAAAAGATTTCTGAAACTATGGTTTTGTGGTTTCCAAACACTCAATAAACACTATTATTGAGGATGTGAAATAATTAATCTTATACTCGTCACACCTTGTGAATATTTTTTTTTTGTCGTGGGTAATTATATCATAGGGCATGCCTGAGGACTGAGGTTTTGTGTTCTTCTCAGTCAGATTTTCTCTGGTGATATTTCTGAATACAACGAATGACATGTAGGATATTTCTCCACTTCTATATTCTTACCCACAACCTTAAGAAACATTAACGCCATGTTTGGTATAAGAGAATTGAGATAAGAGAAGTGGAAGTGGAAGTGAATTCCACACATTAGGCTATTTGGTTAGAGAGAAAGCACTTCCATATGGAAGTCACTTCCATAAAAAATGATGGAAGTGAATTCCAGTGGTTAACCTATGGAAGTGATCTAACTAAAGTGAAAGTGGAATATTTTGGACTCGTTTGCCCCAAGTTAAAAATATTTGGGCCAATCTTGCCCCTGCCACAATATAAAGGGAAAACCCTATTTTGCAATCTGACAACTCACTCTCTGATCGAGTAGAACAAAGGTAGTAGAAGTCGCAATGAAGACTAGCGAACGTCGCGGCAGAGACGAGCAAACGTCTCGGCGAAGAGTAGCGGATGTCTCTATGAAGCACAATGGACTTCACGATTTTTTGGGCTACCTCATTTGAAGACATGATTAGTAGAATCACGGTGGAGTAGAACGAATGTCGCAGCGGAGGTCAGGCTAACTACTTTATCCTCATCCTCCTTCGTGCTCTTTTGAGTTTCCTTTTTTCCAATTTTATTTCTATTTTTGTTTGTTTGTTTGGGTTTGTGCTTTTGGCTATTTCGAATTTCGTAGGAGGATTTTCAAGTGGATTTGATTTGAAACATTGTGCTTTTGGTTTCCCTGTTTCCCTTATTCGAATTATGTCGGGTATATCTCTGTGTAAGATAAGTGCAGAGAAAGGGATAGAGACGGATTTTAACTTTCAATTCCGTCTTTGTCTCTGTCTGCACTTGTTTCTGATTTTGGCGGGTAGTATACTTGTGGCTTCTATTTAAGTTGGTTGGTTCCAGGGCATTCTGACAGTTCACTTGAAATTTTCAATTTAGGGTCTCGGACTCTTGTGCTTTGGCTCTCTAACTTGGATTTGTGGAGGATTTCTAATGCTTATCATTTCTCTCACGTGTTGAAGTAGATTGACTCTTGCATTTCTTTCGATATTATTTCACCTACAATTAGTAGATATGATTTAACTAATGTAGTTTATTCATGCTATGCTAATACCTCTATAATATGTGGGTTATGCCAAGTACTGAATCTTTATAATTTTAGTTCTAGGCAGTTGTTTTTGTTTTAATTACTATCATTTATAGATGGGGCATGACTTGGGTTTTAGTTTAAACTGCAGCAGATTGTTCATATATATATATATATATTTCTGATGTTACATATTCTTATACAGCCATAGATCCAGAAACAAGCAAAATGATTGTGCATCTGTTATGTTGGTGGTTGCAAGTTGTATTTGCTATGCACCAATGTTTTATGAGTGTCTGTATTGCTGTTAGTATGCGTAGACGATGAATTCCTCGTCAGCCTTACAATGTGAACTTCTAGTCTAAGAGAGTTCACCTCCGAAATCTAGTGTATAATAGTGACACCACTTGTTTTAATCTAATTAGAATGAATATGGCTACGTTTGACAAGTTATGTCTTATGCTTGATATAAGAAGTGGTTTAAAACCAACTAAAAATATGTTGGTTCATGAGCAAGTTGCAATGTTTCTCCATATCCTTGCCCATCATGTAAAAAACAGAGTTGTCCAGATTTATTTTGGGAGGTCTGATGAGACTATAAGTCGATACTTTAATATAGTCTTGATGGCTATAATGCGATTAAGTGAGGAGCTATTTAAGAAACCAGAGCCAATTCGTGAGGATTCAATAGACGAGATGTGGAAGTGGTTTGAGGTATATTGTCATCATTATAAATAATTAACTGTATCATTTATTTGATTGCACTTACATCACAATTTGAGTTATTTCAAAATTGTTTAGGTGCCCTTGATGGTACTCATGTTAAATTAAAAGTCCCTATTAAAGATAAAGCAAGGTATCGTAATTGAAAGGGAGAAATAACTACTAATGTGCTTGGTGTTTGCTCCCATGATGTAAAATTTATATATATCCTTGCTGGTTGGGAAGGGTCGGCTGCTGATGGGAGAGTTTTGAGAGATGCAATTAACATAAGATATGGAAGCTTAAAAGTGTCTCAAGGTAAATATTATTTCTATATAGCTAATATTTAGTCATAAAAATGGCCTGGGAAGCTTTATAGCTATGGACTTCTGCTATATATAGTGAATTGGATGCTTTTATTATGCTGCCATGTCTTAAGCTTTGATCAAAGTATTGGTAACTTATATTTTACATTATACAGAACAATATTATTTAATGGATGCTGACTATATAAATTGTGTAGGATTCCTTACACCTTACCGTGGTCAACGATACCATTTAAGTGAATGGATAGATGGAAGCCACCTACAAATGCGTGCAAATGCTTCAATTTGAGGCATGCATCGGTAAGAAATGTTATTGAGTGTTGCTTTGGGATGTTAAAATTACAACGGGCTATCTTTCGGAGTCCTGCCTTTTATTCTATTCGAACTCATAGCCGAATAGTCATAGTTTGTTGTCTCTTGCATAATTTGATTCGTCAACAAGGATCCAATCCTCTTGACATTGAATTTGAAGAAATGGACATGGACATAGCTAACATAGATGCTCTACCTATTATGACAATTGAACCAACTAATGCATGGAACAACTTTCTTGAATAATTAGCTACTGAAATGTTTGCTGATTTCATGACGCGTAGGGATAGGAGATGAGAAGGATAAATGCAGTATGCTATAAATTTGACATATAAGTGGACTAGTAGTTGTATTATGTTGTTGTTGTAGTACCAATGACATTAGTTTGTATTATGTTTTGTAAGTGGACTAGTAGTTGTATTTTATTGTTGGTGTACTAATGCCTTTAGTTTGTCTTATGTTTTATAAGTAGACTGGTAGTTTTATGGTTGATTTTGTACTGTTTATGTTTGTTATATCAACTCCTAATGAATATAATGATAATTTTATGCCTTGAGTTAAATGTCTGCTTTACTACTTTATTATGTAGATAATGGAAGCAGACGGAACATTAAAAGGAAAGCAATGTCAATGGACTTCTGAAGAGGATATTATGCTAGTTGATGTTTTATTAACTTTTCATGAAGAAGGTTGTTTGATTTCAGACAATGGTTTTAAGTCAGGAGTGCTTACTCAATTGCAAAAAATGTTGAATGAGAAGGCTCCTGGATGTGGAATTAAAGCTGATCCACATATTAAATCTCGTCTGAAGACTTTGAAACAAAATTGGCAAGCTATATATGACATAGTTACTAGGACTAACACATCTGGTTTTAGATGGGATCCCGAAAATCACTGTGTTACAGTTGAGAAGGATGTTTGGGACGAATATGTAAAGGTAATATTATTCAGTTCATATGACTTTGTTATGATTTATATAACATGATAATTAATTATAGATTGTTCTCTTTACTAATTGTAGAGCAACAAAAAAGATGCCCATCTTCGCGGAAAAACTTTCCCCTATTTTATTGCACTTTGCACAATTTATGCGAAGGATAGGGCTAGTGGGAAAGGGTCAATAGCTGAACTTAAAGATCAAGTTGATGAAAGTGATGACCCCCTACCACATTATGCTAAAGATAATGATGAAAATGTTGATCTAGAAGATGTAGGCCCTTTTGTTGCTGCCACAGCTGAAGAATCCAATGTTGCCAACAATGCAAGTAAAAAGAGAAAAAGAAACAGCGGTGATCGTGATGACCTTTTCTTGCAGGAGCTTGGAAAAATGATGAATACCTCTTGTCAGGGTATCCAAGAAGCTTCTACAACTTTAGGATCTCAGATGGGAAAGCTTGCAAGGGCTTCTATGTTAGATACGAAGCATGAGTCCTTTTATGATAAGCTACGCAAGTTGGAGGAGCTAACTTCAAAAGAGCAACATGATGCTTTATTTAAAATTGTTGCTAATGAGAACCTCCTTGCTGTCTTCTCAAGCCTTCCATACGAGGCAAAATTGGTGATGTTTCGTAAGGTTCTTGCATAGTTGGAGATGATGACAATGGTTAAAGTGTAGGTCATATTTTGGTTCATGTTATTGGCCATGTATCTTGTATCTTTTGTAAGTAAGCCCCTGCTATCTGATTTTTGGTACATGCAGGATTATATTATGGCCACATATATCATAGGAGTAGTAGTAGGTCATGTTTTGATTTACTGCTGTTGGCTATATATTTTGTATTTTTTGTAAGTAAGCTCCTGCTATCTGATTTTTGGTACATGCAGGATTATATTATGGTTATGTTTAACATATTTAATAGTACAGTTGGGCTGTTATAGATCAATATCATATAATCTTATTTTTTGATTTTATTCATCAGTTGATGATAAACTTTTAGTGCCTAATGCTATCAAAATCACTATGCACCAGTAGTGATCACAACTTTTATATTATCTTCAAGGAAAGACCTCTAGCTTCTTTACTTCTTGTTTTCTTCTGTAGAGGGAAAGTTGGCAATATCAAGTTCACAATCATAATACAATCCCAGTAAGAGGTTATCTAGGAAGCTTGATTGGAAATTATTGCTCCAGTAGACACATGAGATGAACGCATAAATACTTGCACCTTAGTAGTTTCGTGGATCAAAATTATTGCTCAAATAACTTTATTTATTTTGGTGGATGCTGCTAATTAGTATATAATATCTTGGTAGTGGTCTTATGTGTGTTTCATTCTTCATACATAGGATTCATTTTCCCAGATTTTTTTAAAAAAATTAGCAATGAATAAATTTAGAAATATGAACCATACTTTATTATATTTTATCCTAAATGAGACATTTAAGCATGTCGTTCTAATATGAAAATTTTCAATCCCATAAAAGGGAGAATTAGAAGCTAAGGCTAAAAGCAAAAGACTATTGATAGTCAATTAAGTTAAATTAATTGTGAAATTAGAAGACATTAGAAATAATAGTATTGAAGAAAATAATGATAATTAAGGAGGAATGAGGAAAAAGTATAAATATATAACCATAGTTTTGATTACAATCATAGTTTTTTGTCCTAGCACAACCACAAAGTTATATCTTCCCAATAAATTCACACATTAAATTCAACAAAAACTTATCGTCCACATAATATAACTATAATCACTGAGTACAAAAAGTTTGCATCCAATAAATCTCTCTATGGAAGAAGGTTTTTCAACATATCTTTCTTTGTATCTAGTGGAAGATAAGAAAAGGCCACTTGTAACCCATTGTCTCTAGTCAACTTAATAAACGCTTGCTGGCGCTCCTCATCGGTCATTCCTTCTACCTTCAAGACCTCATCATACAGCAACTCAAGCTCATTAACAACCCCATTGTAGATATATGGACCTTCCTCTCCAATCTTGCCCTTGCCCTTGTTGAACACCATGTTAAGAGTATTAAAGTGAGAGAAGGATTTCCCATGAAGGTTTGCAGCTTCCTTGTTAGCCTATAAATGATAAATGACCAAAACACTTTCAGTCATGACAATTCAAAACTAATCCAACAAAATTATCAAAAAAATTTCTATAATGTCTTACCCGAATATAATTACCCCACACATCATCTTCTACAAGAATACATTTTTCTTTAGCATCCCATTGAAATCCCAAGTTTTACAGATTGTGTGTTATATCATAAATCATTCTCCAGTCTTGTCTCATTCTTTTTACCCTAAAAACAATATCTGGACTAGCTTTTATGCTACATCCATCTGATATGTTCTCCTCAATCATTTTTTCAATACTCTTGAACAAATATGGTTTGAATCCACTGGCCAAACTCCCTTCTTCTACAAATAAGCACCCAACTAGGAGCTCATCCTCTTTAGGAGTCCATAAATAAAGTTTTTCTACCATAATCTTACATAATCAACAATATAAAGAACAACAGCCACATTAGAGACATATAGAAAACACCCCATAGTTAAATTAAAACTAAAAAAGTCTGATTCTGATATATATGTGTTTGCCATCAAATTCTTGAACAAACCATGATAAGTAACTTCCTTTTTTTTCCACTTACAGTTTATACATAACCTCGCAAGATTTTTATTTCAAGAATCTGACAGTAAATCACATATTAAACAAGTGCAAAATTATATATGAAGCTTCCAAAACACAATTTCATATCATCTCATCTCCTAAAACAGTTGAGATAAAAAATTGATTATGGAGCAAGTCGCCAAGGATGAAATGGAATAATTAGAACAAGGTTTACAATGAACATCAAGCATACAACACTAGGGAAAACCTCCATGCACAGATATGTGACAATCAATTCGATGTATAACAGTGCTATAAGAGGATGTCCAATTAACCCTCCAAGCATGCATAAGGATGATTCAGTTACGTCCATGAAAGGCAATGCACATAATACACACACATCAATATTGAATTCCTTATAGATAAAATAGGTTGTCCAATTATATTTGATGAAAGGCAGTGCGAATTAGGATAATTATCCCTTGACGTTGTATCCAATGAGCCGCCGTCGCAACTCGTTGCATCCTCTCTATTCTTGTTAAATTAATTTTTTAAACAAAAATAGCAACTGATCTCCTTCCTTAAAAACATCTTTGACCCTCCATATAAGTGCAAGCTAGTGTTGGCTTATGCATCTGGTCAAGAAAAATCAGATTTCAAATAGAAGACTGAAAAATAAAGGGATGACGATGCAGACATAAAAATGGATTATCAAACATTTAATTACTGCTTGTCATTCTTGTGCAGAGTAAGAAGATGACAAATGAAGGAGGGAGGAGGCCACGCACGGCGGCAATTGAGGAGGGTGGGGAGGAGGTGATCAACAATACTGCTCAAGTTAAAAACAAATTAAAATCACTATTGCGACTTACAGATAGGGAGGAGGCGCACAAAGTGACAATTGAGGATGACGACGAGCGGAATCAACGGAGTGAATTAGGTACAGCCAGAAGAGGAAGAGAAGAGTACGAAGAAGACGAACCCAATGTTCGAAGAAGACGATCTATGCCAAAAATCCCAAGGCAACAATTTTTTTTATTTCTTTTTACATTTTTCTACTGGTTTTTAGTTGAGCACAAAAAGGTCTTTTTATCTCAATTTCATCTCCTTTATCTATTTTTTAAAATAAAAATATATATGAATTCCCTCCTCGTTTCTAACCTATCAAACAGGTTTTTTAAAGCCCAATTCCACTTCTATTTCTACTTCAACTTCCATTAAAAACTCTTCCATGATACCAAATGAGGCATAAGAGCTGTATCCACCAGTGCCCTTCCAAGGCTTAATTTTAACATTTATTGTTGTCGTCGTTTTATTTGGCGGCATTAGAACCTTGTGTATGCTATGTAACCTCAATCATAATAACATTCACACTCCCACTTTTCTTTTATCCCCCCACCCCTTCCCCAACAGACAAACAAACAAATTCTGCTTCTGAATTGGATTTCTCTTAGGCACATAGATAATAATTAATATAGAAATAAAATGATTTTCAGTAATCAGGTAAAAAATACTCTCTTCAGTCATATTTACAAACAACTTTCTCTCTCATAGGGTGGGTCCCTTTTATAAGCAACTTTCACTTTTTGTCTGAAAATGTAAGCTTCTTTTCCTATTTTACCCTTATTAGATGCTTATTCTTTCTCATATCTTATACTCATTATCTCTCGTACTTTTTATCTATTCTCTCTCATATAATCTTTTCATAAATAGGGGTGTATATGGAAAAACATGACATTTTTGACACACTTATTGTTTTTAATTACCAATTCATTTTATGCAGTTAAGAAAAAAGTTGCTTATAAATAAGACTTGAGGGAGTACTTAATTGAATGAATGGATCAACGGCCCTCTTCAAATACGCGTCTCAACATTTAAGTGATGAACTCTTAATACTGTCTCCTTTCGATCCTAAATATAAGACAAAATTGACTTTTTAGAGAAATATTAAGAAAACTAAATAAGTTATTTAATCATATCTTATATTGTGTATCGTCAAATTATATATTAGTTTATTAGTTAGGTAAAATAATTTCAAAAAAAAAACAAATATAAATATTTTAAAGTAATTTCATTAATTTTCTTAATATTTCTAAAAAAATTAACTTTATTTTATATTTAGAATTAGAAGAATATTAATCAACATCAATACATGAAAAAATATATAAGAAGTTATTTACAAATGGCGAGAGGTGCACGAAATTCATACGCGTATAAACCCACTATAGTTGTTGGAATATGCCTTCAATTGAATTTTTTTCACCAACTTCCTTTTCTTATTGCTCTTTCTCCCCAACGTCCTTGAGTCATATTGGTCCCCAAACAAGTTAAATCACAAAATAATAAATATCTTCCGTTATGGTTGTTTGGTCCAGAAAAATAAATCCTGTTGTGGTTGTTACTTGTCAGTTAGAAAAATATAACAGGTCAGGTTCTAATCTGAAATTTAAAAAACGATGTTGACAAATTTTAAATCTATAAAGCATTTGAAAAATCAGCATTGCGATTCAGCTCATCGTTAGCTTCGCTTGCACCAAGTTGTTGTCGATTTCTTTAAATATTATTGTTTCCATCTTACTTTTTCAATTTTTTAATATTTAGAAGCTGGAAAACAAGAATAAGAAGGAAGAGAGGAGTAAGCAAAGTTAATTGTCAATGGGAACTGCATTATTACATTAATAATAATAATAATACGTTCCGATTCTTTTTATAAATAATTTTCTTTTTCTTAAGATTAATCTTTAATATAAACAAATTTGTTCTTGTATCTTAAAATTTAAAATTTTTTTTATCCCTATTAAATGCATGTCTTTATATTAATTATCTCTCATTCACCATTAATTCTCTTTCATTTAATCATTTATCATTCATTATCTCTTATATCGTATACTCATTCTCTCTTCTATATCATTTTCATAAATAGGGGGTATACTTGAAAGAAAAATGATATTTTTAACACATTTATTATTGTTAACTAATATTAACTATGAGTTTTTCTTACATAATTAAAGAAAAAGTTGTTTATAAAAAAAAAAAAAAAGGATAGGAGGAGTAGGATTGAGCCGGGGAAGCTTTTTGTGTTCCACAGAGAAGGCGTTATCTAATATATATATATATATATATATATATATCTCATGCTTCCACCAAGTTTGATGTTGAAAGTCCCTTTCTTTTTTTATATATATTAAAAAAATTAAAGAAGCAAAACAAACGCCCCACTTTCATTCAACTTGCATTTTTTCTCGTTCAACTTTCACACTCCTGTTTGTCTGTTTTTTTTGGAATATGACTCTACATTTGTAAACCACCAGGATTTTATAGCTAGCAGCCCATGGTTTTCTCTCCATCCACCTTTCCCTATCAAAATATATTATCCTCTTTTTTTTCTATTAATTTATTATTTAAGTCATTTTTGTGGGAATTAATTGGGTTCTGTATAATATGACCGAAACCCATCCCTTTTACGCAAAAGGAATAAAAGGGCGGTTCTCTTGTGCGTGGAAAAAGTCTCCTCGCACAGTTCAGCTTGTGTGACAAATTGAGATGTAAAGCCTTTTAATTTTCAAAGTCTGCCCAAAATAATAGTTACGTTGCAGTTAGGAGTCAACTTGTTTGAATATTTATTTGCTGAGTTCACTCACAGGGCAAACATCATCCTTTGAATTGGACGATATGTCCCAGCTGTTTTTCTTCTCAACCATTCATTTTTTCAAAGGTCAATGTCTTAATGGAGACACTGTTTATGTCTGGGGACCAATTTGTCAAATCTCCCATTTAGCCTGTCCCAACATCATATATATCTTCTTATTTTGTGTTTCACCTAATTCTTGATTATCTAAAATAAATGTGCCAAATATAACCACCACGCACAATTCTCATAATTGGTGCACTCTTCAGCTGATCTTTGAAATTATATATATGCGCCCATTATTACAGGTTTGAAAGTAATATGGTAGTATACGTTCAATGTTTAAAATATAGTACTGCTAATGAGGAATATGATTTTTATATTGTAACGGGTATTTTCGGTGGGAATAAAATAACAATCATGTCTGAAAACGAAAAATGGATAACGAAATTAAGAGAGAGAAGCAGGGATTAGGTAGCAAACATTAATGATGAAGAGTGACGACCAAGTCTTGTACTTGGTATAAAATCAACAAAAGAAAGAGGCTTTTAATTTTTTTTGATGAAAGTGGAAAATAGAGATGACTTCGTCAACCTCAGTAGTGGCAAGCAAGTAACAAGAACAGCTGGGTGGGTAATCATAGCCTTAGAAGCAAACGGATCAATAAGCCCCTTAACAGTTAGATGTCACGATCACAAGCACAAGAAGAAGAAGAAGAACAGAACCACCACAAATTATACGATTAATTAATATTAGTAAACATATATATGGATGGATTATCAAATGAGAAGATTGAATAATTGGTGGGCGAAGGAGAGGGTCCCAGTAGGCACAAACGGCTAAAAAAGAAGCAGCCTAACTAATTAATAAATGAGCATTCAGAAAAAGACCCTACATTCCAAACAGAACAAAGCAGCGACACTCGTATGTATATATATATGTATATAAACGTCCTTAACTTTTTATCCTTTTTTCTGTTCACACACCGGTCCCTGCCCCTGGCTTGTCCCACACGAACAAAAACCTACCGTCCACTCAGTGCACCGTTGAATTTCTTAATTGTATCATTTTTGCTCGTTTTAATTTCCTCCTTCTGGCCGGCTCCTCTACCCTATCCCTAACTGCTACCATAATATGAAACTATTTTCCTTTTTTGTTTTTGGTGTGTGTGTGTGTGTCTGTGTAGCGTATATGTATATCCTTCCTACCCCACTATTCACACCACTAAATGAATTAGCTCATTATTCTTGCACGTCTGTTTCTTTTTTATTAAAAGACAAGAACGTCCAAAAGAAAAAAAGAAAAATCAAAGGCAGAGGTAGCTGGATTAGGTCCCAAATGGCTTCCCTAAATTCAGAAATTGAAATCTGTATCATCAGAAGCCATCAAAGTGGAGCTTTGGATGGGCTTCTTTCCAACTGTAGTAATCATGATATTCAAAGCTGAATCTTATCTGCAACTCTATCATCACGTACTGCTTTTAGTGAATAATTAAATTAAATTAGTTAGTGTGTGTGGGGATCGTGTTTACAGCTTGAGATTAAACATAAACAAAATGAATAAATCATATGGGCTACAAACTTACTAATCAAGCTCCTAGAATTGAAAGGACAACGACCTTTCACCTAACCAAACCACATAACAAGGGAAACACTGGGTTCCACGCCTTGACAAAAAGCCCATATTATTGGAAGACCCTATATATATGTATAAAAATTCAAGATTAGGGTACTGATGGGGGATCTATCATAGAGTCTCTCTCTCATTTTATTTCTGACTCCATTTCTGAAGAGATTTTTGTTTGTTTCTATATTCCTAACGGCCTTTTTGCGAGATGCCATTCAACGAAAACACAAAATTTTGGACTATTCCTTGTGGTTTTGTTTTGTTTTTCTCCTCACAAATTAGCACCACAACCACCACCGCGTATCTGACGTATTCAAAACAATATCTCCTTCTTAATATCACCTTCTCCAATAATGACCCCTTTTTCTTTAACCAATGATTACATGTTTGTGGGTTTGCACTTTTCATCATCTACGTTAGGTTAAAAAAAAATAAAAACAACTCATAAGGTGGCTAGAGTAGTAGATTTGTTCATGGGTTTGTGTCACAGTACAGGCCTTGTTGGTTTAATTATATTCATGTGCTTTGGTTTCAACTTTTAGAGACCAACAGCCGCTTGGTTTTAAGTGGAAATGAATGGAGGAGGAAAATATGGAAGCTTAGGGTTAATAACTCAATATAGCCAAGTTAAACAATGAATTCCATTTATTTCTTGGGTAGGTGACGTTTGCTCTGTGAAGTGTACACTGTCAATCATAGGCTTAAAAAAAAGCCGAAATGGATCGTGAATATTGAAGCAGCGCTGTGTTATATTTAATAGAAAATTAAAGAGGTTAAACGGAAAACTGGTTTCCCAACGTTACGCACAATTAATGCCATAGAGATTAGTTGTCATTACGTGACAATCTCAAATGAGAGATGAATCATCATAAAATCAATTAGTGATAAAATTCGGTAAATTTTCAGAGAAGAACCCCGGTATCACAGAAGCGCGTAAGCAAAGTCAAAGAGGGTGCTCTTTGTATTTAGTTTGAGGAAAATAAACAAACAATTACCCACACGGAAAATATTAATACTAATGAAGAGGAAGGAGAAAGCGTGAAGAAAGGGAATGTATAGAGACATGAAAAACAAAAGAAAGGTCCAATAAAAGTGAATGCATAGATTGATCGAGCAGAGGTTGGGTAGACCATATCAGAATCTCCTTTTTCCTGTCTGATATCTTAATACAAGGGAATCACACGACCTCAATTTTCGTGCTTTTCACTTGCAATTTATGGCATTGGCGTGGCAGTTTCAAAATCGAACACGTCTTCGTCCACTAATATCCTTTAACCTTTCACATTTTCATCTTCAACGTAACAAAACTAACTATGTTCTTTTCATCACTTCCATTTGCCTCATATTTTAATTCAACTAACCAAAGCACCGTCACATCTTTCACCTACCTGATTTTTTTTCACAAAAATCTCCCCATCAACTTTGTCCAACAAGTAGTTCAGGGTCAATTATCTCTTTATTAAAAATAGTTTTGATTCTCTTTCTCCTGAGTTCTTTTCTTGTGATTTCTATTATTGAGTTTTAAGACGAGTTTGCATGCGGTGAAAGATTGATGGTCCTAATTAAAGAATAAAAACCATTAAACCCATCGCTTTTCTAGTAATAAAAGAATCCATTTTTCACGCGGTAATTACCTTGTGAACGAAACCCAGGCACAAGCTTTTGACTGACAGATCAAATAGTCCAAATCAGTGCAATTTCTTTACGGACCAGCTTGAAAAAGAAATGCAATGAAAAGGCAAGCATGAACCGAACCAAGCAAAGGGATAATATCGATCACAAGTGTAATTTTAGTTCCATAACAAAACGACGCCGCGCATAAGTTGGTGATAAATGAATGACATTCACGTGATGGATATATCATCTACCAGTCACCGGAGGAATGAGTCAGCCGTAAGGTTAAACTGTGAAAAGACGGAAGCATTGAAAGAAAGCAGCCAAAAGTTAATTCCATCGAGATATTTTCAAATTTGTGCCTGACGGTTTTTTTCACCGATAAGGAGGGCAGAATTGGGATTGGAACATACTCCATAAATATATGTTTGTTTGTTAGGAAAAATTTAAAAACAAAGAAAAAGAAAAGCAGAAGGAAACAAAAAAAGGCAATATGCGAGATAGCTGGCAAAGACGCTTCAGGCGGATTCTCGCCATAAAAAATTATTTTAAAAAGAAAAGAAAAGAGGAAAGAAAAAGAGAGGGAGGGCGCAAACAAAATGATAGGAAAAGAAAAGGAGTGAAAGGAGGAGGACGAAGCAGGCGTGGTGTGCAAAGTGGGGATGGAGAAAACGACAGGATGGATAGTGGGGCCCAGCTCAACTACCCATTAAAAAAAAAAAAAAGAAGACGACGACGTGGAGAAAAACCAGGGGAGGACATGGGGACAAGCTGCTGTCTGAGGTTGAACCATCAATTTCCGGTACCTACGTGGCAGGGTGAGAGCCATCGTTACAACTGTTTTGGCGTAGCAACCCTCTTCTGCCTCGCTCCTTCGTTTTCCACGTGCCCTAAAACATCTCAATTTACGCCTTTGGACCACCTTTCACTTCCCGCTCATGCCCTTCTTTCTCTTGTTTGTTTTACGGCCCCAATCCTCAGTTCACTAATTGAGTGTACAGAGAAAAGCCTATAAAAATTAATAAATAGATAAAAAAATATTTATAAATTTAATTAAATGCTACTACATGTTAATCTGAAATGTTTGCATATTTAACTATAAAAATATGCACTGGACGCCCATTTTTCCTAATTTCTACGCTTTACTCGTTTTCTCGCACTTAACACGCATACTTCCTTATTTGTGTTGCGGACATATATAATCATGTGTTACGATGTGTATCCAAAAAAATAATCATGTGTTACGATGGAGACAGACATTAAACTGGCTATCATAACCTGCAGATGGATGAATAATTTATGTATATAACGTGCATGAATATAATTATACATGATGCAGGCACTATGATTTAAAATATGCTAGTGGCGAGAAAAACAATATTCGAATCTAGCTAATACTTGGGTGTCATGATAGCTTATCTTGAAATATCTTTGAAAAATGCTGATGAATGAGCGTTCAAACGTGATACTCAGTTTTGGATATTGATGGCAAACCAATAAAAACTTTGAACTCATCAAGGAATTCATGTCTAAGTCACGTTTCTCATTGGCATTGAACAGGACCTAAGTTAGGTCACCTAACTACACAAAGTGACAAACACAGCCTTATAAAAAGGCTCGCTCGCTCGCATTAAACGTTCGTTCCAACTTCCAAGTGCTTCTGACGTCAAGTACTCATACTATTTAGTATAAAATATGAATAATGCAGCTCACTTTAGACTGTTGTGCAAAGCATATGCCCATGTCGTAATAATACGGAACATATTTAATTAGCAAGTCGAACTATCCTTGGGGGGCAAATTGTTTTATCCTCGATGCGAGGAATAACATTTTTTGCCCAAAATGGGGAAAAGGTATAGGAAAATATGGAGACAAAAAGCTGTCAAGGATTGAACAAGGGGAAATTAAAAGTCGGAATGGTAGGCCATGCATGCATGGTAGAACGCGGAGGATATATGGAAAATAAATACATCGAATTAAAAAAAGGGCAACATACCACCCATAAAAGGAAATGATATTGGAATCCAATATGGGTATCAACTAAGAAGATCAAACTCAGTCGCAGAGGTCGACGGGAAACAGTCATTGACCCCCAGTGGGTCAACGAGTAACGTATAAGAAAGGAGACGATATTTATTTATTTTTATTTAAAATTAAAGGCATATATACTTAAAGAAAACAGTATAAAAGCACGCAGTAGGAGTCATCAGATGCGGGGAGACTATGGAGTAATCATCACGCAAAAACTCACTAATCGCACAACCCATTTTATCTGCTAGAGTATTTGTTGCGGTGGATATATTAAATGGAGAGAAAATGGAGTGACAGATTAATAGAGACCTTCTTCCCTCAGTTTATTTTACTTTTTGTTATCAGCCCACCGTTGCAATTAGCTCGCCATCTCAATACAATTTCATTTTTGTCAATTGGCTCGTTACCTTTTGTATTTCTATACTTCTTTTTATTTGTATGCTAACTCGCATCAACGCAACGAGGGGAACTACGATAATTGACCTAAGCGGATCGTTCTTCTTGTTGATTATTTATGCTTTATTATCATCGTAATTTGTGTTTTTCCATTCATAAAAGTGCCTTTTCTTATTGTTAATGTTTTGGTTTAATTTATTCCATCATGCATATCCCATAAAGTTTTGATGAATTGTCTATAACCAAACAAGCTTAATAGTAAATGATTTTTACAATAGTCTCTCTTGTATCTTATGTTATATGGACATCTCACAAGGCCTATATATATGCATATGCTGTAGCTGCTGCTCAACTAATCAATACGCCAGCTTTTGCATGCGAATGATTGATTGTCTTATCGTTCGAGCTTACCGTATATATGGGACACCGACTCGGAATTGGTTTAGTCGATAAAAAGATGATTTTTTGTTTGCAAAAACATGAATTCCAACTCCATAATCAATATTCTTTTAACCACCAGTTTAGTTATTAATATCATAATTTTGTTGATAAATAACATATGTGGCAGTATATAAATTCCTTTACCTTTTAGTTCCGGAGATTGGGCTTCCATGACTAACTCACCAAAACGTATCGAATTTTTCTATTTAACCTGAATAGATAACATTGAGGTTGAGCTGTCAATATCTCAACTCGGCTGTTTCATTAATAAAAAGTCGTTCAAACTTGAAAACTCCTGTACGAGGGATGGCATCGTGGCCCACAGATCAAAACAGTCAACGAAATTTTAGATCATCAGTATTGGATATATTAAATTATATTGCTTAAGAAAACTGAACTCAATATACTTTATTTAATGTGTTTATGATTAAGCAGTTGGAGAAATTCATAAAAAAATGGGTGCTGGAATTGCGTGTCGAAACTGGTATCGGTGGGGATTTATGGAATAATGAAAGGATCTTCCCAGTGTTTCCTAAAGTTCTAGAAAAATGAGGTCATGAAAAGGATAAAATTTTAAGAATTGGTGAATTTAAGAAGGGATAAGAGAGGGCGAAATAGGGTAATGTGGGAATATTGTGATGTGCATGTGAGTGACACGCCAGGTTGAAAAGAATATTCAAAATGAGGGCACAGGAGCCAATAGAGTTGGCTGGACCCTGGGGGTATGTAAACTTTTTCATAAGTAAAAAATCGTAGATTTTAAGAAAAAACGCAGTAGAAAACATAAAAGGAGGGAAATAAGATTAACAAAAGAAGGGTGAGAAATGGGAGGAAGTAGGGCCGTACGTGTAACAAAAATGCATAGGCATCCATCTGTTTTGATCATATCTTTCCCTCCCGACAACCTTCTCTCTCGCTCTTTCCCCATACCTTTTATAATCAATCAACCCTCTCCCATGTCCCCCCTCCATTATTCGCGATTCTTTCTTATTAGTAATTTATTCAATTCATAAGTTAATATTAAAAACTCAGAATTTAGGTGTTAATAGAATTTTTCATGAATCACTGGTGATATGTATAAATATATAGGCTGATGCAGACATGGATTCATTTGACCGGTTTTAATAAAAGAGATAATTTGGGGGGGAGGGGGGATACAGATTTGGAAGGAGGGAGGAAGCTACGGAGCTACCGTACAGGAAGTGCCATACAGCCTGGCCTGACAGCAATGCACCAATGATTCGCCCTCCGATTCGGCGACCGATCTTGTCGTTTTTTGCCACCTCCCCCATCACTGGGCCCCCCACCCTTCCTGAAAAATCAAAATGCCCTACAGCCTGGATTCCTCAGTCAAACTCAGCCTCCGCCTCCCAACTTGAACAACAAACCTCACCCCTTCCTTTTCCCTCTCATCGTTATCCCTTTCTTTTTTATTTATTTATTTCTACTTCTTCTAACTATATCAACGTGATTTTTGAATTTTCTGGTTCTCTCTCTCTCTCTCTCCCCTCATTAACTTCCAGAACTGTTCTAGTCACAACAGATTTGACGGCCTCCTTGCTTCTCTCTTCCCCCGCGTGCGCTCCACACCCCACTCCCCAACGCAGCTGCCAGCGTGAGGAGCGTCCAACATGGAAGAGGAGCGTGGGAGTGAAAGGGGCGCCGTGTGGTTGAGCTGAGGAAGAAAGGACAAGAGCGGATGAGGATGACTTGGGTGAATGAGAGCTGCTCAGAGGTGACGCGTGTCCATTTACAGCTGTATCCCAAATCCCAAAACTAACCGCCTTCCCTGGAAGAAGCGGTTCCCATTGCCCATAACGCTTCTCCCCAACTCCCAAAACTGAACCTGCCCAACCGGTCTCCTCTCCCTCTCTCTCTCTCACATATAAGCCACCCCACACCTCCCCCTCTTTCCATTCATTCTAACACAACAGCATCACGCGACCCTAAACCCTCTCTTCCTCGCAACAAGTGATCCTCTTCCTCGCTTCTTCGTTGTAAATCTCACTCTCAATCTGCATTCCCGCTCTTCTTCATTTTCTCATGATCGCCGGATTTTGCAAAGGACATGATTAATACGGTGGCCGCGAGGAAGGATATGGACCGGATTAAGGGTCCCTGGAGCCCCGAGGAGGACGACGCCTTGCAGAAGCTCGTAGAGAAGCATGGCCCCAGGAATTGGTCCTTGATCAGCAAGTCCATCTCCGGTCGATCTGGCAAGTCTTGCAGGCTTCGCTGGTGCAATCAGCTCTCCCCTCAGGTCGAGCACAGGGCATTCACGCCCGAAGAGGATGAGACCATAGTCAGGGCTCATGCCCGTTTCGGCAATAAATGGGCCACCATCGCTCGCCTGCTCTCTGGTCGAACCGATAACGCCATCAAGAACCACTGGAACTCTACCTTGAAGCGCAAGTGTTCATCCATGATGATCGATGACGCCGGTGCTGTCGGTGGATTCGATGGCAGTTTCAGCCCGCAGCCGCTCAAGAGGTCGGTCAGTGCCGGCGCCGCTGTACCAGTCTCCACTGGCCTGTGCATGAACCCACCCACGCCGGGAAGCCCGTCCGGATCGGATGTGAGCGAGTCCAGTTTTCCCGTTGCGTCGTCTTCTCAAGTCTATCGACCTGTCCCGAGAACCGGCGGGGTTCTGCCTCCCGTAGAAACGACGTCATCTTCCAATGACCCTCCCACGTCATTATCTCTGTCTCTTCCCGGCGTAGACTCTTCTGAAGTCTCTAATCGGCCTGGAGACCCAACACATACTGCACCGCCGGCCAACAGTACGCGCTTGTTATCCATAATGGCGCCGACGCCCACTCCTGCTCTCCCGTCCGCCCCACCTCCGGCTCCGACATCAGCTCCGATGTCGGTGCCGCAGCAGGTTCATTTGGGTAGGGATGATCGAAGTGGCGAGATGGGTCCGAATCAGGACGGATTCTTAGGTTTCAATTTCAGTGCAGAGTTGCTAGCTGTGATGCAAGACATGATAAGGAGGGAGGTGAGGAGTTATATGGCCGGGTTGGAGCAGCAGAATGGCGTGTGTTTTCAGGCATCTGATGGATTTCGAAACGCTTCAGTGAAGCGTATTGGAATTAGCAGGATCGATTCATGAGTGTCAGGAATCGAACAGAGCAGGGTTGCAGAAAATGTGGGGGTGGGACTGAAAGTGAAGCTTCCGGGTTTTGTTTATGAAGGTTTTAGGCAATAATTTTGGGGTATTGTAAATAGAGAGACAACGCGTGGGTGAGGGGTTAGGACCAGAAAATGGGAAAGAAACTTAATTTCCAGGAGCAGAGGAATGAATGAACATTCTATGGGTAAACAAGTCTCAAATTTCGCTAATGTTTTACCGTCTGTGAATCCTGTTCTCTAAGTCTGGTGGGAAAAAATACAAGAAAAGAACACAAATGAACTGAGGACTGATGTAGGATGAATCAAATCCGTAAAAATCTCAATTGAAGTTAATTTATTTTCCTTATCTGCACTTCTAATTCCGGGCACTGAAGAGTGAACTTTTTCCCGTTGCTGGTTTGGTTTCAATACACTGAAACATTTGCAAAATAAAATGCTTCAAACACGAAACACTGAAAATAGGACGATATAAAACCTGAGTCTTTTGTCTGATTTTTTTGCGTCGCTTCTGTATCTAGTAACTGCATAAATATTTTTGAAATTTTGATATTGATTCAGAATCCAAAATTGTTGTGGACAATGAACAAAAAACATGTCGTCTGTATGGGCCAGTAAATGGATTATCAACTGGATCAGGTGCATCAGATGTTGGACTGTTGGCGAATTTGGACTCATTCAGTTTCAAGTCTTTTATCTAATTTTAATCTGTAAAAACAAAAGTTTAAAATTTTTGGTATTTACATTGAGAATGATGATTGTATTCACACAATATTTTTGCCTTCAATTGTTCAGACAAATCAACTAAATTTTCTTTTGCAATTAAAAATATAATTTATATATATTCAAAAGTAGGGAAACAGTTTGGGTGTTAGGGCCCTTGCAAATTGATAGTAATGGAATTCTCAAGAATAAAATGGAAGCAGGATTATTACAAGGCACAGTTGTGTATTGATGTGATTCCTGGATATGTTAGGGACGCTATTGTTACATGAAATGACATTTTGGGATATTTGAGTAATACTCGTGTATGTAATTTGTTTTAGGGTTTATATCCATACTCAATACAATGAATGAGGGGGGTGGTGAGTTGTTAAGCAGGGGAGGAGCCACATGATGGAACCCCTAACTGTGTGAAAAGTGATGTAAGGATATTGCCTCCAAATACAATCAAGCTCTGCACATTATTCTAACTCAACTGCATTGTTTGTTGCCTCATTGTAAACCACGCCTTTTCGAGGCTGCGCTTTTATGCAAGGTTTTAAAACCCAGACCAGCCATTTAACCGGTTGGTATATTAGATCAAAGGTAAGTGGGTTATATCGGAGTCAAACTAGAACTAACTTGAACTAAACCAGTTTAGAATTATTAATGCGAAATTGAAAAGAAATAAAAAATAATTCATTTGTTTTAATTGATAAAGAGATGTGGTTATTTGAATTTAAATTTAATATATATATAGTTGTCACTGAACACATTTATGCATGGATAGTATTTATTGCGCTACTCTCTTTCCCATTACATTTAGCCGATTAGTAACATCACATTCACACATGGCATTTTGAGCTGTACGTGGTGTTCTGGTTAATATATATCTCTGCACGTCAATTCTAAAGAGCAGCCATGGATGTAACAGCCACCAGTCGCCTAGGCAAGTTGACACCTAACGAACTAATGAATAAAATAATAAATAGGATTTTATAGGACAACTATCTTACTTATTTTGATAAAAAAAGAAAAGAAAAAAGGATGTCTGACTTTCATCGTCATCTTAAGGAACAGTAACCTAACTCTTGATTTTGTTTTTTTGGTTTATCATAATCATTCTCGTTACTTCCTCTGTCGAACACTGTAACTTTCAATTTTAAACTTCCAAAAAAAGGAAAATGATTAAAAAATGCACTTTGACAGATTAAATTAAAAAGTCAATAATCTTTTTAGGAACATTAATAATAATTTACACCGTCATGAATATGTCTCCATTGTTATTTTCTAACGAAACAAATGTTAGATTGCCCCGTGCATTCAAGTTATTGAGCGGTCCATCGCTTTCAATAGATTTGATTTTCTATGGCAGAATAGATCATTCCAGGAACTATTTTCCATTTCAAGTGTCTTCGTGCTCTTCTATTTTGGATTCAAAATTCTGTATTGCAACAATCACAAATGTCTACTAGTTATTTATTGAGTGAACAAGTGTTTCATATGCTTGTTTGAAATAACTATTGAAATCTTCAAAAATACTTTTCAATCATGATTTATAGTGCGTGTTTGTTTAAGCTTTTTCAACAGTAAAAACGGACTTATTACGCAAGCCGAGAAAAAACTCCTCTCACATACTTACCTCGTATACCGTGAATCACGAATTATAAGCACTTATTACCCAAAAATAAGCTCTTCCAAACACACACATAGTATATGTATGTAAAAAGGTGTTACCTCGACTTATGTGCATAAACACTTTTAGAATCCCAAAGAACCCCAAATCGTGCTCCCAAACATGCTCCATTCACCTTTCCAAAGATTCCTACCTAGGACTTACTATCACTTGGTAGGATCTTGGCATTGCTCTTTGCTTTTTTGAATGTTACTATTAGGACCATTTCTTAGTCCTGTTATTGCAATTTCATAGGTAGCAAGTTTTGTTCTATATCAATTTGTAACTTGTAGACCTTGTTATTTCTTTTGATATCATTTTGTCCTTTATAAAAAAAAAATAGACTTGATTTTCTTATGAAAATCCAATATTAACCAACAGTCCTATTTTGCGGAAAATAGATACAAGAGAGAGAAGCCCGTTCGAAATGATCGAGAATGCTCATATCTGTGAGATAATAAAAAATGACTATTAATAAAAAAGTTGGCATTTTTTTCCCAAATATACACGCTATCTAACAATAAGCAGCACACTACTTACAGTGAAAACCTGAAAACGCCTGGTCACAAATTAGCGGTGTCCAAGGCGCTCGAGTTAGTATTGTTTGTGGTGAGTGACAGAAGTCTAGATTTTACTCTGTTTATCGAAAGGAGTACATCCTGCTTCCATGACCAAGCTGGTTCATGTAGACCACGTATGGAATTCAGACAAACAAGCAGGGTCCCACCTTCATGTAACAGAACCTACATTCATGTGAAAGTTAAATTGGAGACTTGAAAAAAGACCGATAATGCAAAGATAATCGACAGAGAAGCATACAATAATTGAAGATGAAGTCAGTGTGCTTTATACTATACGCACACCCTGAATAATTATTATCCACAATTCCAGCCTTCAATAAACTGGTATTTTAAGTGCAGCGTGATGCACAAATTGGGATTTGACTACAACTTTTTCCTTTATATTGGCAGGTGCCACGGCTAAAGAAGCTACCTTTTCAACTGAAAGGTGGTGAGAATTGTGATTTCAAAACGATAAAAGGACTTTAAGCTCCATTCCTACTTCATCATCATAAAGTGATTTCTTCAGTTCATGAAGCAAAATTACATTAATTTCCATGCAAAGAGTAATGGGAGATTTTTTTTTCCCCCAGCTCCATTCATCGTTCTCTAGGATAGATTACTTAAAGAGAACAAATTTCATGAAGCACAACCACACTTGTTTTCCTTGCTTAGACTCATGGAAGGCTATCAGGCAAACAGAAAAGAGATCAGCATCAAATTATGAGATTGAGCATCATACCGTTAACCACAAGGGCAAAAATCCCAAGACTGACGGAAGAGATGCCATTAAAACGCTGGACAATGCCAGGGCCACATTTTGTTTAATCTGCAGATGCACTAATGTGTAAAGGGGGGAAAAAACTATGCAACGAAAGAAGAAGATAACTCGTAAAAACATAAGAGATATAAATACCAGTGAAGTTGTTTGGCGAGACTTGGCAATGCAAAATGGTATTGCAGAAATATTATCCCGAAGCAACAGCACATCTGCAACTGCTATGGCAGTTGCACTAGCACGATGAGCAAGCACAATCCCTATTGTTGCAGCAGCAAGTGCTGGGGCATCATTAATCCCCTCACCAACCATGATTAGGCCTCCCCCTGCCACAATAAAAATATCCGTTCTATTAAATTTGAAAATCCCGAGTTGAAAATGAAAGAAAATAGAACAATCGCGTAAACTGGGGGCATGCAGAGCATAAAAGTAAAACCAAACTCAAAAAAAGGTGAACAACAAATTTCAAATAAGACAACAATGAACCGCAAAAGGGAAAGAACTTCAACCATATACAAATATATGACAAAATAATATTACAATAGAAAGAAAAAATCATAGAGATGTAAAATGATTAAATTATTATAGCTTAAGGAACCTACCCATATCCCTTGAGATGTCCTTCACATGACTCAGCTTATCTTCAGGCTTAAGGTTGCAATAAACCTCTTTGATGCCCACAGCACTTGCAACTCTCCTTGCACTGGACTCGTGATCACCAGTTAACATCATCACGCGAAAGTTTGCTTCATCTTGCAATTCTTGTATGACATTACAAACCCCAGGCCGAGGTCTATCCTCTAAGTGAATCAGTGTTACCTGCAGCAAGTGGATATTTATTTAGGTTCACATGAAAAATGAATGAAACTCAGAAAATATGACATATTATCATAATATAAAGAGCTGTACAACGGCTCAATTCAAAATATGACCACAAAAGGACAAAATATTAACATATATATATGGTGAAAGACTTTGTATATGCAGGTAAGCTCCAATGCAATATTGCATGAAACTATCAGCAATTCTGAGTAATAGATCACTTCACATTTCTTAAAAGTTCAAAACTGCGCCCTCCCCCAGGAAAGAGAAACACAGTAAACTGACGACACACCACCTTTTTGTCAACTGAGAGGGCAGCATGAACAAATTCACTTCCATATGAAGATGCATTAACTGCTTCTTTGATCCTTTTAGACTCGTCTTCAGATTGACATAATGAGGTGATGAAATCCACAGATCCAAGTGATGCTTTTAAAAGCTTGGCGCCTCCAGTTTCTGACTATACCAAGACAAACATCAATTTAAGTCAATGCACATGCCATTCACAAATAAAATTTTGAGAAAGATGATGCAATATATGGAATTCACTTGTCACTTCAATGAGTCTTGTTATTATATATAGTAGGCCAAAGCATTTATGAGAATGGCGAAGATAATGAATGAGAAACATTAAAAAGGTGTAGACAGAAACTGTTCAATACTAAAATTATTAGACAATTCATGTAAACTGAATAGCAGATAAGCTCGCAGCACAAATGATGGTTCATCATCAACAACAAAGTCTTAGCTTTATCAACAACAAAAATTTTTTAGAGAGATCATTAACTAAAAGATCTAGCTCAATAACTTCATCTAGAACACACGACAGTTCATTCTTGCAATTAAATTAGATACCCAAGTAATCATTGATAATGAAAATACCTCAATGCTGTTGAGAGTGGCAACAAGTCCTCTACCAGGAAAATACTCAAAACTTTCAACAGAAACAGATGGGAGGTCTTTCCCCTCACTGTGGTCAACAACTGCCCTGCAATATTTTTTTCCCTCTCAAAAAATATACGGCATAGAGATGAAAGAAAAAATAGCAGTATTTAGAAATTATGATCACACTTCACAAATTTTGAGATGACATAACTGAATTCATTAATTTAATATACAAATATGTTTACAAACAACTTGTAAATACAATTAATGGAAAGCCAAAATTTCAAAGAAAATGAATGATAAAATGTGTCAATGCCGCTTTGAGCCCAAAAGCCAAAGCTGTAAAGTGAAGATCCATGTAGTTTCATTATGGTATCTAACACGTTCTACCAGATGAAAGCATCCAGGAATTCAAGTTGAACTGAGGATGAGGGGCAGCTTGGAATGAACTCTAGCCATTTGAACACACTGTTTCAAAACTAAACTATTTTGGTCAAAGTGGTTTAGTAAAAGGACTTTTGAGTGGCTAAATGAGGAAACCAAACGCCCACTAAGTTGCATGAATAGTTTTCAGGCCTGTGTACACTTAAGTTTCAATTTGGCTCTTCTAGTTCAAAATCAGTCAACATTGCCCTCCCATCCAGTAAAATAATCCGTGTCCCTTTTGTCAAATCCTGCATCATTTATATTCTGGGTAAAGAAGTGACCCCCCTCCCCCCCCGGGGTTTTGAATCATTTTATTAAATGTGATAGGAGGGAAATATTCTGCTTTTAAACTAGAGAGACCGAGTCAAAACTTCCAAGAAAACTACAGGAACCAAAGTTATATTTAAGCCATAATTTTCTTTCTTTGACGGAAAGGAAGAAAGCTTACAGGGAAGATAAGGGTTCAGGAAAAAAATTCACTATGTTCAGTTCAGCAGAGATACCTGCCAATGGGGTGAGTGGTACCCTTTTCCATGGCAGCAGCAACAGCAAGAGCTTCTTTTTCACAGCTAGAAATACAGCAGGAAGAAATTTTTGTCATGTTATTTGTAACAATATGACCATAAATTGGTTCAATTGCCTTGAATACAAGTCCACCAGTTGTCAGTGTTCCTGTTTTGTCAAATGCGATTGTATGGCAAGAAGATAGAGCATCCAGAACATGTCCACCTTTCAGTAATATCCCCTGCAAATTAATATAAATGATAAACCCATAATAAAGGAGCATGCCACGCCCTGTAATTTAAACCAAAAACAACTTGAATAGCTTTATACTTGACTCAAACTAAAGAACACACAAGGGTGAGATACTGTAATCAAAATTAACCAATTACAGCATTCACCTTGATATGAAATCAGTATGTTAGATCTGTTAGTGGGCCTTAGTCAGTATTAGTGGGCCTAATCCTAGTTAGTTGGGCCATTAGTAAGGGTTAGTCATTTAGGGGCCGACCTATGTACTTATAAAAGGGGGTCCCCATCTCTCATTTGGGTTTGACTAGATTGTGTACGATTCTCTGATTTTGAGTAATAAACCCAGAAATATTCAGTTTCTCTCTAATCTTCTTCTTCTTCTTTTATTCTTTTAACACTATCCTAACAAGTGGTATCAGAGCCATCGGTTCTTGGCCAATTCCCCTTCATTCCACTGCAACTCCTCTACTCTCTTCATGGCGAATACCAGAAAACAAGAAATAGAAGAAAGGTTGCAGAATCTTGAAGGGCATCTCAGCTCCATGATGCAGATACCACAAGCTGTTACTAGCCTTCAAGATCAGAATATAACGCTTCAAGAACTGGACAGGGGCCTTCAAGACAGGGTCGAAGGCGTCTTTACACAATTTCAGAATCTGGAGGCAGCAGTAGATGAAATAAGAACTGCCATTGCCAATCTTGGTGCCAACCAAAATCCTCACAGGAATGGTCCTAACCGGAATCATCCAAGACATGGTAATCCTAATCACATGAGAGACCGAATCACCATGATAATGGACGGCCCAGGCAATTTCAGTACACTAAGATGGAATTTCCCAAATTTTCTTCTACGTCAACAATCGATATTTCAGCATGGATCTTGAGGTGTGAATGATTCTTTGAGCTAGATGGCACTCCAAATGATCAGAAGGTAAAGATTGCAAGTTAACACTTGGAAGATGGCGTCTTCCATTGGCACATGTTGCGTGAACAGCAATGGGGCAATAACCCTCCAAATTGGGTAGAGTACGTTGAGGAATTGAAAGACTGCTTTGGGCCAACGTATGAATCGCCAATGGGGGATCTTTTGTTGCTGCGACAATCAGGTTCTTTAACTGAATTCAATGAAAGATTCGATCTTTGTTCAGCTAAATTGCGTCTTCCTAAGGAATTAAAAGTGGATGCCTACTTGACATTGATGAATGAGGAGATTTTGGGCTTAGTGAGAATGTTCAGACCAAAGACGCTCCGAGACACGAAGTCTCTTGCAAGAATGCAAGAAATATCTAATTTTGGGCCTAGTGAGAATGTTCGATCTTTTTTCTTTTTTCTTTTTGGAAGGCCGAAGCGTACGCTTAATGAAGTCATAGAGAGAGATTTTTTGATTAATAATATACCAAAAAATTTGGTTTTCGACAGAGTCTAATGGCGTCATGCGATTCATGTAGCCGACCCCACCTAGTGGGATAAAGGCTTTGTTGTTGTTGTTGTTGTCTTATAGGAAAGAAGGCGCCGGAAAACAGAGTTAAAACAGCAGGGTCATCATTTTCGGCATTTTCTTCTAATTCCTGAGCTACATCAACTCCATCAGTGGCTCAACTTGAATCAGACGCCTCAGCGTCCTACAAAAATGCCTTGGTTGTTGGTGGGTCCCAGAGAGTCAATAATTCCACTACTCCAGCAGTAAAGAATACATCTCTTTCCAATAACAACAGTTCCAGAGTCTCAAAGGTACTTTCAGCCGAGGAAGAGGTCGAACACAGAGCTAAGAATTTATGCTTCTTTTGCCATTGGAAGTTCTCAAGAGACCATCAGTGCCCACAAAGGCAGCGCATGCAGCTGCATCTCATTGAGGCACATTCTGTCCAGGAAGAGATTCCCAACCCAGAAACAGAGTTGAAGGCTGAAAGGGAGGAACTCTCCACCTTTGTTATCTCTTCACGCAATACATGGTGTAAAATCAGATGTAGCCATGAAAATCCCAGGTTCAATGGGTCATAGGAATATCCAATTCCTCATTGAGAACGGGAGTACCCAGGATTCTCTTGATTTACACTTAGCTAAAAGGCTTGGTTGGCGTAATGATGGCACTGAACCTTCTTTTGTTCAGGTTGCAGGGGGTACAAAACTGAAGATACATGGCTGGTGGAAGGGTTTTAGGTGGCAAATGCAAGGATTGGATTTCATTTGTGATTTAAGAGTCATGGAATTAAATACCTACGACATTGTTTTGGGTCTTTCTTGGCTCAAAACCATAAAAAATGCTTTTTGGACCTATGATCCTCTTGCTATGCATTTTTGGTATCATAATAAATTGTGTACCTTACAACCTTCCTCTTACGACTCATTACAGGTTGTGGCACAGGGTAAAATGGGGTCTAACGACCTTGATGTTAAGCACATGTACCTGGTACAGCTGCCGCAGCCTCAAGAAATGTTTCCTCTTTAGTGCTTCTCTATAGAAGAAACCCTTGAGTCAATCCCAAGTGAGGTGTCACACATACTTAGCAACTTTAAGGACGTGTTTAAAGGGGCCAAAGGGCTGCCTCCATTGAGGGAGGGGCACAAACACCCAATTATTTTAAAGGAAGGGACTGACCCTATTAGCCTCAAGCATTATCGTTACTCAACCGCACAAAAGGATGTCATTGAGACACAAGTGGGGGAATTACTTGAAACTGGGGTTATACAAGAAAGTTCTTCTCCTTTTTCAGCCCCTATTGTTCTAGTTAAGAAAAAGGATGGCACATGGCGCATGTGTATTGACTTTAGGGAATTGAACAAGAAAACGGTAAAGAATTGATACCCACTTCCTTTGGTTGAAGACTTATTGGACGAGCTACACTATGCTAAGTGGTTCACCAAGCTTGATTTAAGGGCCGAGTACTACTAGATCAGAATGGAGCCTCAAGATGTTCACAAGACCGCATTTAAAACTCCCTTCGGTCATTATGAGTGGCTAGTCATGCCATTTGGTATGACTAAAGCGGTAGCCACTTTTCAGGGAGCCATGAATGATATTTTTAAAGCTTTCTTGAGGAAATTTGTATTGGTATTTTTTGATGACATACTAATATACAATTCCTCTATTGTAGAGCATGCTCTACATCTAGAGGAGGTGTTGAATACGTTGCATGAACACCACTATTTTGTTAAGGGGAGCAGGTGCACATTTGTTGCTGCCACTGTTGAGTACTTAGGACACGTCATCAGTGGAGGTTACTATAGGCGTTTCATCAAGGGTTATGGTAGTTTGGCCAAGCGTTTGACTAATTTACTTCAAAAGGATGCCTTCCAATGGTCAGAATCAGCTGCTGTCTCTTTCACCCAGCTCAAAAATGCCCTTGTTTCAACACCTATATTAGCTCTTCCAGATTTCACCAAGGTTTTTGTAGTAGAGTCAGATGCGTGTGGGGCTAGTATAGGGGCTGTTTTGATGCAGCAAAGACAGCCTATTGCGTTTTACAGCAAAGCATTAGGTCCCAAGCACATGAAGCTTTCTATTTATGAGAAGGAACTTCTAGCGGTGGTGCAAGCGGTTGAGCATTGGCATCAATATTTGGAACGGGGTAAGTTTATTATCCGTTCAGACCAACAAAGCCTCAAGTATTTGCTTGTTCAAAAGCTTAAAACTCCCTTTCAAATGTATTGGATTGCAAAATTGATGGGATACCACTATGAGATTCATTAAAAAAAGGGACATGACAATTCAGTAGCATATGCTCTCTCAAGGTTGCATGGTTCTCAACTGTTTCAGATTACTTTGGACACTTCTTCTGAATTGTTGGAGTTGATTAAGGGAAGCTGGGAAAAAGATGGGGATTTGGTTGCTCTCATAGCTGAACTAAGGGAAAAGGGGGGCAGCATTAGGCAATACACTTGGTAAGGGGCCTTGTTGAGGAAGAAGGGTAGATTGGTGATTGGTCCAGATTTTGATTTGAGACAGAGAATCCCTGAATGGTTGCATGCTAGCCCTCAAGGGGGGCATTAGGGTATAAATGCTACTTACTCCAAGATTAAGGGTCTGTTTTGGTGGAAAAATTTACATAAAGAGGTGCAGGATTTTGTAAAAGGGTGTGACACGTGTGCTCGTTGCAAGTACAAAACAATGGCTACTCCCGGACTACTTCAGCCATTACCCATTCCTAGCAAGTTTTGGGAGAGCATAGCCATGGATTTTATTGAGGGTCTTCCAAAATTTAGTAGTAAGGAAGTTATTTGGGTGGTAATTGATAGGATTACAAAGTATGCACATTTTATTGCTTTGTCCCATCCTTTTTCAGCATCTTCTCTTGCTCAAGCATTTTTAGACAATGTTTACAAGTTGCATGGAGCTCCTACTGAAATTGTAAGTGACAGAGATCCGGTATTTGTTAGTAACTTGTGGAAAGAGTTTCTCAAAGTCCTGAGGGCAGAGCAAAAGCTCTCTTCTTCTTACCATCCACAAACCGATGGGCAATCAGAAGTGTAGAATCGTTGTTTAGAATCGTACCTCCAGTGTATGTGTTGGAAGTGCCATAGAGAATGGAGTACTTGGTTGTCCCTAGCAGAGTGGTGGTATGACACAAACTTTCATACGGCAACTAAGTCTACTCTGTATGAGTTGTTATATGGGCAGAAACCTCCGGTCTATACTCCTTATTTGCCTCATTCAGCCATAATGGAGGCGGTTGATAGGAGTTTTGCACCCAGAGAACATGTGCTCGCAGTTTTGAAACACCATCTTCATCGTTCAGTCAATACAATGAAGCAACGGGCTGATTTAAAGAGGTCTGCCTGATCTTTTGAGGTTGGGCAATGGGTTTTCCTTAAATTGTAGCCTAATAGGCAAATTTCAGCTGCTACTCGAAGCTCTCACAAGCTTGCTCCTAGATTCTTTGGTCCTTCCAAGGTTTTGGAAAAGATTGGACCGGTGGCCTATAAGCTACAGCTGCCGGATGAATCTAGAATTCATCCCACATTTCATGTTTCATTGCTGAAACTGTGTCCAGATCCTAGTGTCAAACAGTGGCATCCTCCTACAGATTGGCCAGCTGTTCCTCCTACTCGGTATCCTAAGAAAATTCTGCAGCAAAGGGTAGGGAGGAAGAAACAAAGGATCATTATGGAGGTCTTGGTTCAGTGGCATGGTCTGCTGAATGAAGAAGCTACATGGATTTCACTCTATAGCTTGCAAAAGGAATTTCTGGAGTTTGTGTCAGCTAACCCTTGAGGACAAGGGTGCTTTGGGGGGGGCATTGATATGAAATCAGTATGTTAGATCTGTTAGTAGGCCTAAGTCAGTATTAGTGGGCCTAATCCTAGTTAGTTGGGCCACTAGTAAGGGTTAGTCATTTAGGGACTGACCTATGTACTTATAAAAGGGGGTCCCTCTCTCTCATTTGGGTTTGACCAGATTGTGTATGATTCTCTGATTTTGAGTAATAAACCCATAAATATTCAGTTTCTCTCTAATCTCTCTTCTTCTACTTCTATTCTTTTAACACTACCCTAACACACCTCATCTTATAAACAGAACTACTCAGCAATCTCTTAAGCTCCAACAAAAATTAGTTCCAACATTAAGAGGATGTTACATGTTTCCCTGTTGGAAGCATGCTTATGCTTTAGTTATTCTTGAGTACATCTGACCAAGCTTCCAGGTTACAGTTGGTAGCTTGGTACTTATAGACGCCATGGGATGGGCAAAAGGTCTCGGGGGAGAATTCCCATACTTCTTAACAAGCTTAGAACAGATAAAGAAACAACCTTCCTCTTTATTCAAGTGGTTTAATGGTAAACTGCAGCTTCAAATTTCATATACTAAGCTCAGATTTGAATGCTTGGACTTTCACAACATTATTTTTAAGGGTATACATCAATTGGACATAAATATTTGAATCTATACCTAAGCAGCTGACCTAGTGGTATAATTTGATATATACAAGCATTTTAATTATAGACACTGCTAAAGTTAACTAGCAAAAATGCATATGGAAGCCCATACTTGATCCAAGTCCTAGGGTTTAACAATCTGCTTGAGGGATTATTATCCCACCCAAAACTAATAGATTCAGAAGCTGCAGTATCATTATAGTCACAAACATTATATTATATTAAATAGAAAGTTAAAAGAGACAACGATATCGGCTGGGCACAAAGAATTAGTAACTGAAACAGCACCATGATAAACTTGAGTCTCACACGAGAGAAGGTAAAATTTGAAAAGATTAAAACAATTTAGAATATAAAATTAATTTTTCAGCAATAAGGAAGATAAATATGACCTATTTTATGACATTTCACTATTCAAAATGATGAACTGATTAAACGCCAATGGACCCAACCATACCTTTTTTGCACAGGAGCTAATTGCTGTAGCATATACCAATGGAGCTACAGCCAAGGCACATGGAGACGCAGCCACCATAAGACCCAGGGCTCTATAGATTGAACCTCTGCAAGCTGCATAACCAGGTAATAAATAAGCTGAAAGGTTGGTGTTAAAATTATATATAGATGTCAAACAAACAATTTTTTTGGGATACTAGCACACTTAGATGAGATTGGACAAGACAGGAAACCCCAAAAATAACTTCTCAACTTGTAAACATTGAGGCACCAAATAGAGAAAATTTACATACTATCACATAAAATATCAATTCCTAGCTACAGCTAAGTTACCCTAACCAACTAAATATTGGAACAAATGAGTCTATTCATTTCAATAAATTAACTGCAAGTCCCTTGTATCCTAACAATACTTTAAATTAATTATATCCCAGACCAGGCACCAGTTCTTGGTCAAACTGGCTGGTTCAGTTCGGTTCTGATAACCTTGGTCAACAATAAATCAATATTTATAAGAATTCAGCAAGCTAAAGTGCTTGTTCTACTTGAAAGAATGAGTAACAACTAAAGGAAAGAAGCAATTGACATATTTGACCTCAGCTATGCAATTTGTAAGAAAAATAAAATTGTTACAATAACAAGCACTACCAAAGCGACAAAGCACATTCATACTTACCTGGTGTACTAATAAATGGCCACTTAAATATAAGTGGCCCGATGACAGCAACAGCAACTGATAACACCACAACAACTTTGCTGTATTGCTCACCAAATTCATCCAGCCACCTTTGAAGCTTTGGTCTATTCAACTGCGCTTCTTCAGTCAACTGCACAATTCTGTTAAGAGTCGATTCCTTCCAATTCTTTGTTGCCTATGACTCCAAAAAGAAGCACCTTTCAGTGATAAGTGCCTAAAGGAAGAACAATTTTACATGGACAAGACAAGTATCTATCCACAAACAAGCGGAACAAAGAATCAACTGACAAGCTAGCACTACCAATTGGGGCGCAACTCAGGCCAGGATATTTCCTGGCTCAGTGCATGGCGTGGCTGGCACTGAGCAAATGTTTTTAAGCATGGTGTTTGGCTACACTTGTAATGTCACCAGGTCAAGCCAGATAGTCTCAGGCAGACCTGTTTTCGATAAGAACTTGAATTTGGACCCATAAAGTAAGTCCTTTTAAAATTGCAGATTGCTCCAAAAAAATTTCACACATGCCACTGAAGACTTTAAAATTACAATTTCAGCCCAAAGAAAAACATAAAAGTCCCAATATATGACTGACTTGGCCTGGGCCAAATTGATTAATATGGTTGACTAGCTTGATATGAATGGGGACCAGGTTGGCCAGGCAGCCAAGTGCATGCCCCTACTAGCAATCTAGCAATTATGTCTCGAAGATGAAAAGAATTTTAGAATTATCCATACATTGGATAAGACTAGCTTCTTCACTGTTATTTTTGACACTTGATTCTTTGAAGTTTCAAGAGTATTCATTTTGAAAGATACTTTTCCTGCAGATCTAATGCTTTCAGTATAGTCAACGTCACATGAAACTTGGCACTGGATAGAACAACAAAAGGACATATTGATTATGAGCTGAAACCATGCAGCAACTCTTGCTAACTACCAAATAACATCTCCATCAGTGAAACTTACCCGCACGACCCTTGAAACACAATCACCAGTCAACCCAAAATTTTAACTATACTATCCCTGCCACCAAGAACAAACTCCTTGCTACATTGTAGCTATTTAAGATTTTGCATTATCAGTTTGAACTCCTAGTCCCAATCAAGCAACTAGTCTCTATCTCCCATAACCACATCCTTCAAAGCATCCCCACAAACTTTACTTGTCATTTATGTTGCTCTCACTACCACTACAAAATCTTGAATCTAAGAATCAAAGTGCAAAAGATGAAGAAAGTTTATCACACGCCCTAGTATTTCTCTTACCAAATAATTCAAACATGAATATACAAATAGGCATACCTTTATAATTATTCTCCCATCTAAATTCCTTGCACCTCCAGGAACTCTATCTCCAACTCTAGCCTCCAAAGGTTTGACTTCTCCAGTCAGATGCTCAATGGTGATTGTAGCACTGCCTTTGAAAACTTCACAATCTACAGGCACAGACTAATCACAATACCATTCCCATTATTCTTTTGATATATAAGACTCAAACCCCAAATTAGATGTAATGATATGTGCTCAGTTGTGTGGGAGCATACATATGTATGTGTATGTTAAAGTCTGCTCATTAAGCTTTTTAATTGATAATACTTTAATGATGGGACGTTTCAATAGTTTAGATATGAAAAAGTGGGAATCTTTAAACAACAAAAAAGAAAAGAAAGCACATTATGAAAAGGACAAAAATGTTCCTGTGAAGGGACTGCAAAGAACTGGTTAGCAATGTGATAACATTGAAAATGGGTCATATAAAGAATTAAGTTTCCCATTTTTACCTGTGATGCTTATCATTGCAATATACAAATGCCTCTAAACTTTGTTTGGTTGGGGGTTTTATTAAGTTAGGTTAGGTTGGGGGAGGGTTGGAAATTAAAAATAGGTGTTTGGTTGGAAGAAGGTTAGATGAGGGGTGGGAGGAGTTTTTGTCTTTTAGTGGAAACCACGGCCCTTTTATAAAACCTCCAAATTTGGGGGGTTTTCTAGGTTAAAGAATATTTATGTCCAACCTTGACTAAATTACCCATGGCTTTTTTTCATATTTCCACCACTGCCCTTTCTTTGTTTTATGGAAGTGTGCATGTTTTGATAATAGAATGGAGGTATATAGTTTTAGCAATACTCATGAAAGGTTAGTGTTAAATTTATAAATAATAATTTTACAAATAACTATTATTAATAAATACATTATAAAAAAAGAAGGAAAATATGTAAAAGGGCATTTTTGTCCACTTATAATTAACTCCCCTAACCTAATCTCCTGAATCAAACAAGATACCAAACCTCACCAACCCTCTTCTTAAACCAAACAACATTATATCCTCCTCTAACCTAATTTAAATAAACCTCACTTCACCTAACCTCCGTTGAACCAAACACACCCTAAGATATGGCACAATAAGCATTTAAACTAGCAAATTGATTTAGCAGCTTGATGTGAGTCTGATAAAAACAGTTGGACCCCCCCCCCCCCCCCCCAAAGTTTATTTGCCGAAGCATGCCAACCCTCTCTATTAAGAAATATTATTAGATTTCTGGGCTCATAGTCAATATTTCCTCCCTTCTCTTTATTATCTGCATCCTTAGGAATCAGGTGCACAGAGCTGTTTGTTTCCCTAATTATCAAGGGGATTTTTTCTTTTGTACCTCTAAACATAAAAGGGCGGATCACACTTCAGAAAATGAATAAACTTAATCTTATTTTTGTCTTTTTTTTCACACCTTTTATTCATTCATACTTTCTTACTTTGTTTGGATACCAACAATGTTTTGCTATAAACTTTAATTACAATGCAGTAAATTATATGCCAAGAGTTCACTAGATCTGAGCAACCAAAATTGAAATCAATGCTAGCTAATTTGGAGGTGTCAGAAGCAGGCACAAGACAATATACACGAGTTTATCATCCGCTACAATTTCAAATGCCACGTCAGAATGAGTGCTGAACAACTAACGTACTAAACTTACCTCCCCAGCTCCAACCAAGATATATGAGCCCACTGTCACGTCATGCACAGGAACCCTCTCGTACGCTAAGTCAAAGGTATTAGGAGGTTTATCATCACTGTCAGTTTCCAGCACAAGGGCAAAATCTGGATTATTGTCCTTCAACTCTTTAACATCAATCATTGAACGGCTGGTGAAGTACTCCTCAGCTGTAGAAATCATTCGTTTTAGACAATCAAACCTAATGAGGATCTTGCTTTGTTAAACAAAATTCAACAGACGTATTAGTCTATATAGATCACCTATATGAGCCAGATTAAACATAGCAAGAAGCAATCCTCCCTCCAAAGAATTTCCCATGAATACGGACGCAAAGGCTGCCAGAGCCATCAACACATGGATATTTACTTTTCCACTGCCAATTTCAACTAGAGCATCAAGTGATGCAGGAACCTGTAATACACAGAAGTGTTTGATTATTTTGGCATAAAACAAATCCTCTAATTGTAGATGTGGCCGCAACCCACACTGTTATATGAGTTCTTAAAGCCATTTGTTTTTCAATTTACGGAACTCACTATGAAATACTATTTTGCAGGAAAAAAAACTGTCATGTCAAGCAGGACGGAGGACAATAGATTGAAGTGAAAAAATTATATACCCCAACTAAAGGAAAAGCAACGAAAATGAGAGCATTTTGAACAGGCTTGATGACGGGCTTAGGCAAGGTATGGGGGCAAATGGCAGCAGCAACAAATAGAGCCGTTGAAAAGCAGCATAAATGCAAGTGCTCCCTTAAGAAATCTGCCAAGTCTACCCATCTGGTGGCTTTGGCGAACCCAATAATAGCTTTTTGAGGACCGGTGAGATTCGCATGATCGTTGCCTTGTAAGTGGTGGTGGTTGTGGCAGCCGTGATGGTCATGGTGAGTTTGATCGCTGTGATGGTGGTGGTGACCGTGATGATCGTGCTGGGTTCGAGCGCTGTGGTGGTGGTGGTGATCAGTGCCGGATTCAGCAAAACAAAGCAAAGGACGGCGGTGAAGCCTGAGAAGTTTGCGAGAAGCAAAGCGGCTGCCTAAAGTCGAATAGTAAGGAAGGGAGGGTAGGTGGAGAAAGGATTTGGCGAATCCAATCCTCTTGGCTCCATGGTAGAATACAAGCGACTGAAATTGGCTCGACGGCAGTAAATTGGGGACCGTTTCCATTTGCAGATTTGAAGGGGATTCAGCTTTCAGTTTTCAGGCCATTATCAATGAAGCGGGAGAGAGAATAGAATAACGAAGTTCAGCCGAGCCGTTCCTCGTTAATAATTCTGCTACAATGTCTACTCTTTAACTCTGCGGATGAAGTGAACCCAATTCAGTACATCGTTATGTCATCCACACCACATCATGTGCTAATCCAAGTTGAACGGGTCCCTTTGTGGGTCTTAGTCTCTGGGAAACAGTGTGCCAGAGGATTGCCCCTGACGCTTAAATATGGTGAAAATAATAATTACACTTGAGCTAAGCTTATATTAATCAAATTATGAAAGAGTAAGGTGTTAGTAGAAAGAACCATACTTACATCATCAAGTTCTGTATATAGTTCTCGAATCACTTATAACCATGTCTCCTATTTTTTTTATATAAATTTATAGTTAAATAATAATAATTTGATTTAAGTAATGATAATTTAAAAATGGGACATATAGTCATATATAATTGGAGAAATTGATGAAATAGATATAAGGGATTTGACCTAAATATTTTTCTAATTAAAAAAGGAAAAGAAAATTGTATGCAATAGTCTATAATTCTTTCTTCTAAGTCTATTTCAATCAATTTTTAAATTTCTTTTTCCTTACACGGATTTATTAACATTTTATTCAGGAAATTCTTCAACCTTAGAATTGGTGGTAAGATTTTTCTTTCAATTAATATAGAATATGTAAAAAAAATGTAAGGATGAATTACTAAATCTTCAACGGCCTAACTTCAGTTTTTAGTTTTTACTAAAGAAATCTTGGACAGATTGCCCGGAACACCGTTTCACGGTAGAAGTCAATTTATTCACTAATACCACTCTAGTTTTATTTATCAATTTATTTTGAAAAAAAATTTTAGTCTTTATTTTAACTCCAATTTTAGAATAATAAATTCATTTTTTTTATTTTTTTACCGCTATTAATTACAATAAACAAAAAGAATTTATTTATGTTGACTTTTAAAACTAATCATAGATATAGGCATAATTGAAAATTTATCTTATAATTAATGAATTAATTAACTCCCCTTGATATATAAGAGTTAGTTAATTTATACCTGTAAATAGAACCAAAGTGTTAAGTATGTTTTCTTACTCATCAAGATAAGGACATGAGACTGAATTTTCTTTATCTTTAATCCCTCGCTGTTCTTATATTAATGAAACCACGACAACAACAATAACAATTTATCTAGGAGATTAGATTGGTTACAAGAATTGCACCATAATAACAAAAGATTATGTTCAATAACTCCAACAAATATTTTCTCTCTTCTTCCCATCTTCACATCGCGACTTGGAATTATCTGCTCTGCCTTCTCCAACGCTGCGGTCAAGGATCATTTTATATATAGCCCTAGTCATAACACTACAAAGTCCAAATAATCCGCCTCTTCAAAACACCTCCATACGAGTTTCTTATTCGCGTGGCCTGTCCCTTTAATTAAAAGACTATTTTTTATTTCGTCCCTTTAATAAAATAGAAGATTAGGAAGATTAGTTAAATGATAACGGCAAAGATAGAATATATATGCCTCATCACTAAGGAGTAATAAATCAATAAAATAACAAACACGATGGTTCGCGCCAGAAAATTGAGTTTTTGGATCCTAGAAAATCGTATGGGGAACTCTCACCATCTTTTGGGCCAGACCCCATACATCGAAACCAACGAAAATCAAGCAGAATAATAGCGAAATCTCTTCTTGTTTTTGGTGTTTTTTTTGTTGTCGTGTGTGTTGTGGGGGAAGAAGTCGTGAGTCGTGACACGCCAGCTTGCTGACATTTTGTTGATTTGCACCCGTTTCGAGTGCAATGTGTCTTCCCAAGCATTTCTTCGTAGAAGAAGACAAAAATGCCTTGGCTGGAACTCGAATTCACAAATGAAATCAAACTTGATTCCTGCAATGTGAAAGAGGCGCCCCCAAATCGCAGTCCATCTGCCGTCACTATCAATGCACATATAGGAACACATCTAATGAGCCACAAGCACCTGAACTATAAAATGAATTTCAGTCGTATGATAGCATTTTTGCCATAATACTGTGTAAATTCTGAAAGATTAAAGAATGAATTAGCTACCACTGTTACAGCAACCATTGAGTAGCGTATCCTGGGAATCGCAGCACATATACAATATTACCAAATTGCCTTGATCAGGAAAAATACAGCAAATGTGATCCAAAAAGATACATCACTACCTCTCATTCTTCTCTCCCCTTTCCTTTTCCTTCAGAAACCTTTGTGCCATCATACGCTGACAGAAAGAAAGTACTTTGATTTTTCTGCAAAAATCTGCAACCAACTTATTTATCAAAACTGACAGCAATAAAATTATGAAATCATGAAAAGAAGCATACTGGTGAAATAAAACGTTCCCTTCCAAAGTTTGATAGAAAAATGTCTCTTCCCCCCAGAGTAAAGAAAATGAAGTTAAATTAAACTATGGCCCCGAGGGCATATTACTTCGACATTGAAATAAAGGTCCCATGATTAACTAGTAAATGCATTTTAGTAATCAAACAACACATACAATTCATTAGAGGTAAATCATTTTTTCTTTTTATATATGCGTGTGTCTACAAACATAATGATCCACAACCTATCCTAATAGTATAATAACCTCACAAACTACTGGTCATAAAGAGAGATCTGGATCAGTTTTAGAAACTGTTTATGTCAACGGCATTTTTTCCCTTGCATACAATTCTTCAATCCTTGAGTAAATAGGCACCTGACACAGATTTGCTCCCCTAGGAAAGTGAGTCAAAAGGAAAGGAAAATACTATAGCTTACATGCAGATTTTTAAAAACAATGAAAAATTTTCATATCCACAGTTAACAAGTAGTGGAATCTTGTGCTTGAAAGTCAAAAGCAGCGCAAGGGATATTATAGCGACGATAAATGATATATATTAGTCTTTAAATCATTATTTAAGCTCAGCACAGCAATGGAGTATGCATCTTTCATCAAGGATTCAGAACAACAGTATTAATGAGTTAGGTTTAGTTTTTACTTGAGAAAGTCGAGTAACTTCTGCTGCAGATGATTCAATGTTTCCTCCTCAATATTCACATATGCCAATAGCTCAGGTAACTTAACTGAAAGCACCAGAATATATAAATGAAAAGTTTTGAGGAAATAGATAAAAAGGGAAAAAATTGTCAAGCACACAGATCACAAGTCAAGACTGTTTAAATGCTATAATAAATAAGCTGTGATGACAATATACAAATGTTCTCACTAAAAATGATGCCACCACCAGACTAGAATATATGACATTTTATGGACTTGGAACTTGAAATATATATTCTTGCAACAGGCCAGTAACTATTCAATGTTTAGAAGTGTCAAAATTGCCAAATTGGACACTTCCACCAAATTAAGAGCAGAAAATAATTAATGTGACACTAAATAAAAAAGATCCCCTAATAAAGAAGAGGAAAAGGTAAAACATATTCTAAAAGAAGAATAAAAAATACAATCTTGCACGTGTGGATACATGAACAGAGACAGCATTCCACTGTCCTCCACAAATTTTAACGCAGCAGAAAGTTATGAATGTACCAAAGAGACGCAATAAATGTTCAGCTCCATAAATTGTTGATGGTGAAACATTATCAACAACTGCTTCATTATATTGCTTCTGTTCTTTCTTGTACAAGAGCATCATAGGCAACGCCTTATCAAAATAACACCTAATTCCTTTCAGAATTTCCCCAATTGAATCAGCCACCCTGCATCAGAGAGGTAAATTGAGCATCCTCAATAATTAGTGTGGTTGAGGTGTCCAGAACTTAAGTTACAACCAATTGTAAGAGACAGTGAAATAACAGAATCAATAGCCGGACAAGAAGAAAAGGGAGGTCTAGATGTATCAATAATATAAAAGAAAATCTTACATGCCATCCTTCTTTGACCTGTATTCAAGATACTTAGTCAAAATATCATCAACTGTTGGTGAACGAGGAAGCTTCACGAGCTGTAGGACAAATATCACCATAAGACAGGAATCATTTATACCTTAAGAAAGAGTAATAATCAAAATTGAACAGTAAAACATCAGCTGTCACATCAGAATTTGAACAACATTATCCACAAATCTTTAAGCCACAATGAGAAGCTCAGGAATGCACAGTAACTAGTAACTTATAGATTGATGAGCTTTGACCTAGCAATTCAAGCTGAGTAAGTGGTCCCTCACAAGGTATATTTCTCCTACTCGAATTAATTTTCAGCACAAATGGTTCTCCACGGTTTTTTTATGCTTCAAGATTAAAAGACTTCCAGATAAAGGAGCGTGTTAGATATAATGACATTATTTGTGGCCATTCATCCATTAGCTTGAGCTTTTGGGTTGAAGTGACCTTTGATGGTTTTCAATGTAAAATAGGCAGCTATGACATAAGTATAACCTTAGACTTCCGTGTGAAGCATCTATTTCATTTGTACGGAAACAAATAAATCACAATTATACTGCTATTCTGAGCACTAATCCCATTTGGAGCCTCTATTTAGCATTTAGGACAACGTGCCTGAAATGCAAAATTTAGCATTGAAGTTGCACGGCTGAAATTTGTTGAAGTGTGAGCTTCTGATACATTGTTCTCACTAGCACAAAAACTTGTTGGTACTGCTGTAACAAGAAGGGAATTTTAATCTGTTCTAGTGCACTATCTTTCCTCATTTTGTTTGAAGAATCATCAATATCAATATAAAATATTAAACCTATGGTAGCACTCACTATTCGCAAGCCATAAACAATGGAGCTCATTTCTCAAACTTTACATAATGCATGGGGCCCGCATCAAGTTTGATTAAAATTACTTCAAAAATCTTTGTTTTATCCTGCCTATACCCACACATACAAGCAAAGAGTACAACATTACAACACTTTCATATGCCAATAGAATTAAAAGAAAATTTATCTAACCACTTATCATATAATCAATTAAATTTAATCCATTCCAGTTTTCACAGAACTCAGATATTATCGGCAAATTACGCTCATTATATTTATAGATAGCACTTAAAAACTTATTCTTATCATATAATCAAATCAAAGTCTGTCAATCTTTATTTTTTCTCCATGAGTTAAATGTCAAATCTCAACAGGATTAACAATGACCATTGCTTGAATTAACGAATGGATGCAAGATTTTGTGAAGGTGTTAACCGGCTACTCACTAGAAAATGTACCAGACAAGCCAGGAATTCATAAGCTCACTGCCCAGCCATTAGTGCAAGGATTACTTGAAAGGTGGTCAACAAAGCTTTCTTAACATTCTCATAACATATTTCTTTCAGATTGTTGACATTGTAGAAATGCATGTTAAAAATGTGTGGGCAAAATGTTATCTGTAAATTCAAGGGTAAAAGAAATGGCTCAAAATAAAAATGAGTATCTCTTTGTTAATATGAGTATAAATTTTGCATGAAATAGATCTAAAATACTTTCCAAGTACCTTGTCCTGCTGAGAAACAAAGTCCCAATCATCAACAAGTTGTTTTTTTAAGGTTGCCGGAATTTGAATCTTGACTAGCTTTTCAACAGAGATACTGCCCTTCTGACAATTAGAAAACTACAATTAGCTGAATATTTTGAAATAGAGTGATGGTATTGAACAAACAGACAAATATCTGGTATCATGGAGAAAATGAAAAATAATTTTGGTCCTAATTCATCCGGTTATGACTGACTGCTGGTAAATTTATCAAAGCTCCTTCAAAACTCCTCCGAATTATTATATTATTTTTATCATTATTATAAAATACATAAAAGAGGAAAGTACATTTTACCTTAAAATCTGAATTACAAAATTAGCATATGATTTTTTTTCCCGTAAGGACAGCAAATGTATGTGAAAGGTAAACTGAAATTTCAGAATTTCTCCAAGGAAAAAAACACAAGAAAATTTCGCACCGCAGAGAAATCCAAACAACTAATAAACCTACCAAGATATCATACTAACGGAATCTGGAAGCGTAATTAAAAAGATAATGCAAACCAGACCTCAACTCCCGAATCATTCTTTCGCTTCTTCCCTTTAGACACTGCACAAAATTAGACAAATTAGACTTGTACAACCATGCTGTAGTGGCACGAATATATTACATCCTTGTCTAAAATTTAATGAATCAGGAACAATATTGCAATCAAACAACCCAATTGTGAGTGGTCTAACTAGTTAACTCCTGCATTTGAACAGAAGAAAGCCATAGTAATATTATTGAATATAGTATTACTATAATGCATAAAAGATGAGTAAAGGAAAAGGAAAATGAAGCAAAATTTACTACGTACCATTGATCTTGACGTCCTCTTTATCCACTTTTGCATCTACAGAATCCAAAGGCAAAGATAGAGTTATCAAGGGGGAAAAAAAGAAGAATTCAGAGTATAATCTAGCCAGCAGTTCAGAAAACAGATATTTCTTCCTGTATGCTTCTGCATAATAAAAAGGGTAATCCTCAAGGAAATGCCGGCCTTTTTTACCTGTAGAATTTTTGGCCTTTGCTTGAGCTGAACGCCCTGACTTGACATTCTTGTCTACACCTTGTTTTTTGTCAAGAGCCTGCTGTTTCAGGACATTCTCTTCAGTATGTTTCATTAAACGGTCCTCACCCACCCATTCGTCCCAACTGTTAGAAAGATGTTTAATCTGTGATAATGATTCGGTGTTCCCTTTTAAAAAGTCATAATTATCAACGATAGCAAATATCTATGGTGAAGCAAGTAACAAACATAATGATTCCCTCTTGTCAACGTCTATGAATGAATACAGGCTGGTCAAAATACAATGTTAGAAAAGTTACGTGTCACCTTATGGACTGTTTTGGTTGCCATTCAACATGACAGGTACAACAATAACAACATGAAACTAACACAAGCTGACAGTTTCAGGCCTTAGCACTAACACAGTGCGATTTGCACCTCCAAAATTTGAAAAATGAACTTGAAATGAAATCAAGACAAGTTAAGGTACTCACTTTTTGTTCCATCCCTGCAAAATAGAAACCAGCCAAGCAAACAAAAGTTAATAGCACATTAGGAAATCCATTCAAAATTCAGCTATTAATTGATTCAAGCTTTCAACTCTAAGGCTAAAACATTACATAAAACCCTAAAACTAAAGAAGACTCCAAATAGGATATTATATATATAAATGAGTTGAGTTCTGGAAACCAGATCTATCGGGGGAGCATTGTGGTTGAACTTACAAGGTAGTGAACAAAATATTTCCATTCATTCTTTCGAATCTCTGCTTTTTGTACCTAATGATCATAAAAAAAAAATAAATTGGGTCAATACTACCAGAAGGTAAAGGAGAAGAATATAACAAACCACTTCGTCTGTTGAGGCTTCACATTTCATGCATATAAGAGAGGATTAGAGGACACAAAACGAAATAACCCTGGATATATCTTCATTTATTCATGTCACAGCAACCCTAACTTTCGTATTAGTCAAAACTAGAACATTGATTTAACAATCTCAGGGCTAAGCAAATAATAATTAATCACAAACATATCATGTTATGCATCATAATTTGCTTCATACCTATATATGGAAATCATTATTTTAATAGAATAGAAACATAAGTACCATGTCTTAGAAATTAGAAAGGTATTCGAGTTACTGCAATGGAACTGGATGAAGCATAAACACACAAACGCCGTGTCTGTCAGACACATGTCAAACGTCTTTTATTAGATACGATGTAGCAAATAAAACTACATATGGATAGATATTGTCATCTCCATGTCCATGCTTGTTTAAGAATCCGAAATGATAACAATCTATTAAAATCACTCGAAGCCGATCTTTTCCAGGGAAACTGTTCATTAAAACTCAATGTGAGAAGCAATAATTGGTCATTTTGAGGACATGCAAAACAAGCCCAGCCTCGTGAAATTCATACAGCCAGCATTCTCATCAAAACCTGTCTGTCAATATCGCCAGTGCCAATAATTGAAGAAGTTATGGCGCCTCTAGTTTCCGACAACTTCTTAACGACAGCTTTCAAGAAAACCAAAATTACGCAGAAAAAAGTTGTTGACGAATAAAAAATGCCCTGTTTCTCATTTAAAAATCGAACACTCGAAGCAAAGCTACAGTCAGGGGAGCTAACAACTCCATGATGAAGAACAAAGCGAGCGAGCAGATCAAAACAATAACTCAGTAAAAATGAATTTGCAAGCTGCAAAGGAAAGTGATAGGCACCTTTGCTTCGTAGATGCGAGGGCCATGATAGGCAAGTACTTTCTCGCCCTCGGAGTACAGGCTAGAATTAGAAGGCGGAGAATTGCCGCCGGAGGTGTCGCCGTCGGTCGTGGAGTCGTCCTTCGACGAGTTTCCCATATTCGAGCTGGAGAGAGGAAAACTTCAGCGTGAGGAAGCTTGAAGTTGAAGCTGATGTCGTCTTCGCCGAGAAATCCACTGGCTCTAGCCAGTAGCGATTTATTTGCAGATTTTGGGGGGAGTCGGGACTCACAAATCACAATGACGAAATCATTTGCGGTTATGGACCCCATCTGTTTAATTACTTGACCCTTTTTTATTTTTGGGCTTTTTTCAGGCCCAATAAAAAAGCCCAAATAAATCTGAGCAAGATTAAGTGTGCGTTGGTATTAGCTTTTGGAGAATAGTTTTTACAGTTTAAGAGATAAGTATGTGAGAAAAGTTTTGTCCCGATTTATAGAAACAGAATTCTAAAACCATGGTTTTTTGGGTGGCCAAACACACACTAACGTGGGAATCACTCTCACTCTTATTTTTTTTATGGGAGGGTTGTCTCTTGATTTTCTCCATCATTTATTTTTTATTTAATATATTTATTATTAAATCAATTTTTAATGGTTGAAATTTAATAATATTAAAAAATATTATTATAATAAAAATCTATTATCTTAATTATTAAAAATTGATTTAAAAATAGATACAATAAATAAAAAATAAATAAAGAGAGAAATCAATATACACGCTCCCCTCTTTTATTACCAGCCTACCGGGAATCTCTCACGTGCTAACTTTTGTAGACCCGCCTCCGTTAAGTTACAAGTTCTTTCAGCCGATGACTAACTTGCGAGTTTAACTTTGTCGGTCTGTAAAATATTTTAATTTAGAAAATATCCGTATTTTAAATAAAAATAAATTCTAAAGCAGCAGATTCTTTACACATCGTATGGAAAGTTTTTTGTCTTACTTTTCGATCAGATTGTTCTTATATAAGCTGACGTATGTGCGTCCATTGTAACTTGTCTCTGTATGTTTTTTAATATGGAGTTCTTGATTCCTGATAACAGAAATTCAGATGGTTGATTTTTACTGCTCCTTATTCTATTTAACCACAATAGCCTTCTTTGCATTGCATAAAAAGTTTATTTTTTTAACTGTAGACATTTTTAGAAGCTCCAAATTAAAGGAAGAGGCAGTGAAATATATAGTACTATAATTTAATGTGTGTGATGATGATGCTTGTTTGAAGTCACCTATATATGGAAGAGAATCAGGTGAGCAATATTTAACAATAAGTGGGGAAGTTGAAAGTGGCGATGACGCTCGTGAATCTGATGATTAAAGCCATTCAAGTGAGTGGACATTGGGTATAATTAAAGAGCATCAAAACTACATATATGAATGGAAAAGAAGAAGAAGAAGAAGAAATGGACAATCATAAGGCAGCCAGCTGATCGCTAGTTTAAGCTAGCTAGTGTCCCTGACCAGGGCTGGGACCATCATCCATAAGCCTTCTTGCATGACTTGTAGAATCTGTAAACTCGTTTCCCTGACCCGGGCTTGGCCCTGACAGCTTTACAGCTCCAAGATTCAAATCCTCAGAGAAATTACCTTCATAAGAGTTGTCATTAACACCGGGATCTAACCTCAAGATAATGAAGGGCCTGGCCTCAGACTTGGAGCTAAAGAACAAGAGGAAAAACAGAAGCAAGAAGCTTGAGAACTTGATGAATACTCCCATCGCCATGCCGGTGACGTGGGACGACATATGTCAGTGCGCGCCCTCGCAATGGTACTGAAGGCTGGTTGAGAATGTCTCAGATATGTGTGTAAATATATATGAGTTTGAAGACCTAAAGCAGTATGCACGGGGTTTTTTTTTTTGGTATCTTTTGGGCTGGCCACCCAATATCCGGCACTTTTTATGGATTCTACCCCCTGAGTCCTGAATATGAGATTTTTTTTTAGACAATTAAGAAAATTAATTAAATTATATATTTTAAAGTATTTATGTTTATCGTTTTTTTAAAAAATAATTTGTCTAACTTATAAACTTATATATATAATTTAATCATACACAACATATGATATGATTAAGTAATTTATTTAATTTCTGTAATCTCTCCGAAAAAAAGTTAACTAAATCTTATATTTAGGATCAATGGTAATATTATTAGTTATCGGAGTAATCGACTAATCCAAATTGAAGCTTTAAGACCAAAATGTCTCTCCCTTGAGTCTTTTTAAAAAAGATGGGATTCAAACTTCGTTTGCTGTCTGGCTAGTCCACTCTATACACGTGTTTGAGCTAGGTAAGGAGCTGGGCGCTTAATATACATGCATGCATGATGCATGTTTAGGTTTCAACGTTCAACAGAATGAATGGAAAATGTGGGAGGCCGCGTGTCATGTTGCTGTGTTTCTGTACTTCTCTTGAATTACCTGACCAGTCTAAGCAAAGCCTGACTGAACCATTGACATCTCCCTCTATTTTTATGTATTTTGGTTACGTTGGGTGTCTGATGATTTGACGAATTATACATACATTTCTTTTTCTTTTTACAATATATATCCGTGGAGCCTTTAATTTGCTTTTTCTAGCCATGTGCTAATCAAAACAGAATATATATTGGACCGAAAGCAATTGAGTTTGGAAATAGAGGAAGACGTTTCAAAACTTGCTTGCGTTGAAGGTCAAATTACGCATGCACGGGCTGTCAAAACCCTGTTAAGAGTTAAAAACGGTGAATGGTAGAATCTACTTTGACTTTCCGACCGTGCATCACGACTAACTCTGTATGTTGGCCAAAACAGAAAATGTAGAGAGAGCGGTGCAGGCAAACTCTTGCCGTTAGGCTTTCATAGTTTCATTAATCAGAGAAACAGAGGATCTTAAAATCCACGTGGCTGGCCCACGAAAAAGAAGACCATGGCTAGAGGTAAACATAGTGGAACAATACAAATTGGAAAAAAAAAATGTAAATCAGTTTAGTTTGAACTTGTTTTGAAATTAGGATCAAAAAATGTTTTGCTCATATGAATCCATCAAATCACTGTTTAGTGCATGTTTGAATTAGCAGTAGAAACTGTTTTTATAATGTGATTTATTGTCTACGAGATAAATATATAAGAAGAATTTTATTTCGACTTATGTGAACATACTTCTCAAACACCGATTGGTCACTCAAATTAAGTCAAAATTTAGGGATAAAATATTTACACGTTCTGTGGAGGAAAATTGAGAGGGTCAACGCGTTAGATCTAATAACAGTGATTAACGTAATCCATCAAATCTTGGGTGTTAGGTATCAGAAATTATCACGGGATTTTCGTCATCACTGAGCTTCGATCTAGCTCAGTTTGACAAGCATGTCTCTTGTACTGACTGAAATTATTTCACATTCCTTAATTTCATATTCTCTCTTCTTTTTAATTATTGTTGATGGGTATCAATAAGGATAACTTAAAAAAATATTGATAAATATAAAAAACGTGTATGTATTATATTTAGGACCAAAATAACTTTTCATATATATCTTATATTAAAAACCGAAGAAAGTACTATATGAAATTTGTCTTTCAGAAAATAAAATATAATATCTAAGTGTATACCCCCTTCAGTCTTTAATATAAGATATGTTTACCTAATTTGATTAGATTAATGAAGTTAGTTAAATTAGTTAATATGACATATATTATCTAAAATACTCTAGTCACATTTCTTAATTTCCTCGTTCCTTCTCCTTTTTTTCTTATTGTTGAAGGAACATTAAAAGAGATAAAATTGAAAAATTGACAAATATAAAAACTATTATATCATATATTTAGGATTAGGATTACCTCATAAATATGTCTTAAATACATTAAGGGGTGGGGGGAGTAGCTTTTCCCAAAAAGAAATATAGGTTTTGCTGCTCTTGTTTATATTTAAATCAAAATGAACATTATATTCCAAGTTTCCAACAATATAATACCATGTGCTGGTAAAAAATAATTTCATGTCCTTCTTGAGAGACCGACATTTATGTGTAATTAATTAATTAATCCACGAAAATTAAACTTCATATGTATTCCAAAAATCAATACCAAGAATTATAATGATCTAACAGTATTTATTTGTTACAGTGTGTTGGCACAAAAAAAAAATTATTTGTTACAGTACTTTTCTCATTCATTGGATTCGTACGTACTATGAGAATTATTACGTAATAAGCTTCGCAGTTCGTTTGCACGCAGCACACGAGCGTGTCGGCAAAGTTACAAAAATTAACAGAGAAAACAAAACCCATATTTAAACAGGTGACATAATAATATTCTTGGCAACACGAAATTTGAAGAAAGAACTAACAAACCATATTGATGAATGGCGAAAGAATATAGACATAGAAAGTAATGAAGGAATTAATTGATTAATCTGCAGGTAGCTTGGTACTGAGATGGCCGGTGGCTGGCGAGTGGCTAGTGCCCTTGGCCGGGGCTGGGACCAGATTCCTTAACATCTCCGAAGGTCTGGCTGTTGGTAAACTTGTGTCCCGCTCCTCCATCGCTGGGACCCGAGTCCTTAATCCCTCCTAAAGTGTTAGAGTTGGTGAACTTGTGTCCCTCCCCAGGGGCACTTGGCCCCGATTGCTTCATTGATCCCAAAGATAACCAATCAAATACATCCACGTCCTGCCTAATGCCTTCGTTCACTTCCTTAATGATGCTCAAAGGACGAGCTTCTGATACTGTGAAAAAACCAGTGTTCACCAACAGAAACAGAGCCAAGAGGCCCTGAACTTTGAGCATTGAGATTGTCATGCTTTTAAGTTGGATGACACTAGGTAAGATCGAGAGATATGTAGAGAGAGAGAGAGTTTGATATTCTTAATAGTTGTGAGGGATATGGAGACACTAGGACTAGGAGTCCCTTAAATAGGCCTGGTAAGCATATGAAGTTAAGAGAGGAAGGTGGGTTAGGTGGTTTGACTGATGCAAAAATTCCAACTAGAAGCTTGAAAATCTTTTGCCATGGTCAAACCCAACGTGAGCAGATTGATCATATTCTCGGGGAGGAAGCAGCCGAGGAGTTTCCCAAAGTCCTTCATATATATATATGTATATGTATTTAGGAGGAGACTGCGGACAGTGATATATATATATATATATGTGGAAGTATTTATTAAAACAAGTTAGTGGAAGGGTTACGTGTCCAAATGGGATTGGTTGGGTGACCCTTGGTTCCCACGGCAGTGAAGTCATCGGAAAGTTGAAGCCTCCTGCGAGGGGCTCGAAGAAGAAGACCAAAGACTAAATATATGTGTGAGGACGTCACTTGAGTTTGAACATGAGGATCAGAGTGGTTGATTTATTGGAGCACTATGTTGGGACCAGTCAAAATAATTAAAAGGCGTCGTGCGGGACTCTGTGTGTGTGTGTGGCAGATCAATGGGCGCAAGCAGGACGAAAGTTCGTAGCTTTGTGAGAAATTACAATACAACTTCTCTTTTTATATTGTAAACCGAATTGGCAGATTAATGCCAATATTTAGTTCATGCTAATTTATTTATGTCTATTAATAACTTAATATACATGCTTATACGTACAACGGTCTTATGAGCTGAGTATAATTACCAGTACGTAAAAAGAACATGTGCCACTAACAAGTCACTTTAACTTGAGGATCTAGAGTCTCAAAAAGCAATCGCAATTCTTTTTATATATTATATATGTGTGCAAATATATATACAATCACGACTGAGAAATCTAAGACTAACTTTCCCATATAAAGTATATTCAAAACTATTAGTCGAGTTCAAATTGTTATCGCATGCCTCTTGTTTTAAAGAGCCAGCATGTTTGTATTTTTCCTGCTTTATTTTCCTTCTTTCAGTTCGGGCTAAACAAATAAAAAATTGAATTTGTATTGTAACCGCTTAGGACATTTTGGAGGACAAACAAGCTTGGAGCGATAACGGATAATTTTTTTTTTGTTTTTTTGCTGATATAAAAGTATATATTTGGGCTCAATAATACTCCCTCCGTCAGCATATATAAGTGCATTTTTTTTAATGAGTTTGTCTCATTAATCAGTGCACCTTTTCTCATTTTACTCTCAATTAATTATTATATCACATATATTCTCTTTTATCATTTTCTCATTATTACTCCCTATCACCCACTCATAAATAGGAGCATTTTTGGAAAAAAAATTAAATTTTCTATATAATCAATACATTTACCTATTTTTAACTGTTTTTAAGAATCTCGTCATTCAATTGAAAGGTTTCTATATATAGGGATGATATATAACATTACAAAAAAACATGAAATTTCTAACAGAACTTGCTATGGAAAAATTTTCCGTGGCAAAATGCGGCGAAAATCCGTTGGAAATTCCATCGAAAAAGTTTCTGACGAAATTTTTTCCGTGGCAAAGAATGGGCAAATTCTATCTTTAGCCACGAAATTTTTGACGGAATAATTCTGTCACAAATTTCGACGCAGTTGAATTCCGTCGGAAAATTTAAAAATCATTATTTTGTAATTAAATTAAATTTTAAAAAATTTATTGTTTATTAATTATATTTTACGTTTAATTTTAAATTCATTTTTTAATTTCTAAAATATTTTCAATTTCCAAAATATTTTTAATTTTCAATCATAGGTTTTGATCCCTGTAGGGGCAAAATGGTCATATAAAAATTAATTTTTAAAAAATAAAATTCATTAGTTATTAATTAATATTAGTAAAAAATATTAGTTAATAATTATTTATTAGTAATTAATTAATGTTAATAAAAAATTAATTTTAGAAATTAGAAAAAAAATATAGTCATATGAAATTTATTTAAGATGTAAAATTTTTTAATTTGAAGTTAATTTATATTAAAAATTATAAGAATATATAAAATTATTTTATATTACTATTACATTTATATATAAGAAAAAAATACATATTTATAAATAATTGATTATATATAATAAGATTATATATATATAATTATGTAATATTAGAAAGTCAAAGCAGTCGAGCCCATCCGGTTAGGCATCACGTGCGTATGGACGAGGTCCTGGGTTCGAACCAAAGGAGGGGCAAGTTAAGTTGCATTCCCAAGAATAAAGAGATTATGACACGTGGCGAATCTGGGCACCCGCGACAAGGTGGATGCTGCTGGAGTTGCCACGCGCCGTCGCCAGCGATGACAGGACGGTTGCCGGAGTTGCCACGTGGCTTTTTAAATCTAAAAAATAAAAAATAAGTTTGCGATGGAATTTCCAACGGTTGTGAGGGAATTTCCGATGGAATATTCCGTCAAAAATTGCTAGGAAATTTTCGACAGAATTCAATTCCATCGGAAATTGCAAGGGAAATAAATTCCGTCTGAAATTTCTGTCGAAAATTTCCAAAGAAATCTGAATTCCGTCGGAAATTTGTTTGTCATGTTATTATTATCGATGAAATCCATTCCGTCAGAAATTCATTATTTTTTTGCAGTGTAGGGACAGAGGGAATAATAATTGAGCTATATATGACAAATTTACGGCTTCACTGATGTTAAGTGTCTATTCTAACTTGCACCTTTTTTTCCCCTTTTGATACGCTTATAACTTGCACCATTTCCACTAATTCCTTTGGGGAACTAGTAATTAATCACTACTACAAAAATAGGGATTAGTGATGCACCTTTTCTTTTAAGAATTTTTTTTTAAAAAAAATGCCTTAGGTGGCGCTTCTTCAAGGACGTGTCACAGCTGCTTGGTGAGCTCAAGGAAGCGCCACCTTAGGTGTTTTTTCAAAAACAAAAAATGAAGCAGTAGCTGTGGTGCTTGCTTAAGGAAGTGCCACAACTACTACGTACTTTATGTGACACTTGGTTTAGGAGGCGCCACTTAAAGCAATATTTTTTTTACTTTTTTTTTTCAAATCCTTCTCTCTCCCGTGATTTGCTTCTATCACCTTTATCCTCTTAGTCCTCATTCCTCATCCAACACATGCCATCACTTCTTATCCTCTTAGTTCCCAAATTTTCTCCTTCTCCTCTTTTTGTCACTCATCACCGTCCCCACTTCGATCGAAACTTCCTCCTTATTCCTTTGTTCCATCACTCCTCCTTATTGATTTTAGCTATTTTTCAATTATTCATTTGTGTGAAATTATTATTAAGTCATATTAAGTTTAACCCTTACTTACTGTGACTAGGCCTGCAGGTTGGAGTTCAAGGGTTGGAGATCTTTAAGCCCCATACATGGAAGGACATTCCATCATCCAAGTTAGTTGGCAATGGGATTAAGCAGCTCGCAAACATAGTTGGGGGGCTGGTCTTGAAATTCACTTAGTACTGTGTGAGGAGGACAATGTTGATGATGAAATGACTAACTGGAAAGTGAAAAACGTAACATTCTCTGTTCAACAGCCAGTAATAGGATTGTGATATTTCAGATACACGGCCACTGTTTCCTTTTGTTTCGTTTGCCCCCACTTAGTTTTTCTTTATATATATATATATATATATTTTAAAGCATGTATAGCACATTATTTTAAAAGCCCCCACTCTATTCAAGATTCCTATACACTGTAATTTTTTTTTAATTTTTAAACTTACAAATCTAATTTTATTATTAGTTACTAGGTTAATTTGCTCAATGTCTTTTATATTTTATTTATTGTGAAATCTGAAAAAAAATTATTCTCATTTTTATATGCTGAAAAATAAATGAGATAAAATTAAATGTTATTTTATATATGTTGTATGTGAAGATATGTAGTAGTTATAATTTTCAGTTGTTGTAGTAATTGTTAACATTGATGATTTGCATAAGTAAAATAATTATTTATTTTTAACACTTGTATTTTACTTAGTAGTAATTTTGTTAATTAGTTATTTGTTAATTTATATCAGTTTAGAGTTATTTGATTGTGGTTTGCTTTTTCCATTTTGTTGTGGATAAAAAAATGTGTTTAAAGTGTGTTATCAACTATAATTATAGGGTTCTAAAAAATATATAAAAAAAATTATTTTTTTTAAAAAATAACACTTTAGGTGGCGCTTCCTTGAGGAAGTGCTTCCTTGAGAAAGTGTTCACTTCCTATACCCTTTCCTTAAGGAAGTACCACAAGAAGTGTTTTTTTAAAATATATATATATAAGTGGTGATGGGATATGTGGCACTTCTTAAGCACCACAATTAGTTTAAAAATAACCGTCACAGTTGCCCTTTTTTGTAATAGTGAATAGAGTAAATATATTGAGCTTTAGGGGAATCCGCGATATGGAAAGAGAAGATGGGGAATGAGTAGTGTAATGACCCAATTTGAGATTTAGGGCTAATGACTTCGAAATTGATTGTAATTAGTGTAATTAAACACTTTTGGAGAAATATGATGTGAATTTGATATAAATGTACTTAGTGATGACTTATTAAGCATAGTGAAAATAAGGGGCAAAATGGTAAAATTGGAAATTTACCGACCGATTGGTCAATTACCAAAGAGGAAACTCATTGGTGATCAAAGATCAATGGTTGAAATTCATTGTCTATGGGTTGGAATCCTGTGCTTTGAGTTTATGTGAGCCCATGAGGGAAGTGCGCAAGATTAAGCCAAGTGGCTCAATGTAGGCCAAAGGATCATGCACATAAGTCAAAAACCCACTTTTTCTCTCTCTTCTTTCTCCTATTCGGTTTTGGGGAGTATGGGCTAAGGGAAATTTCTGCATTCATCATCATCTCCATCATCTCATCGTCTCTCTCTCCTTATCCTCTATTTCCGGCGATCCAAGGAAAAAAGAGAAAGAGAAAGCTTGATTTTTGGGTGAGTAATGGTTCTCATATGCTCAAACACTCTTCATTAAACTATTTCATAATGTTAAGAGCTTCATCTTGATAGTTTCAGAATTTCGAAAGGTGGTGATTTGGGTGTTGGAACAAATTTAGAAGTTTGAGAATCAAGATTTTGGTTTTAGCAAAGTGAAGAGGTGAGCATTTAGATCATTTTGATATATTTATTGTGATTTTTGGTTGAGTATGATGAATTCTGGAATTTGCCCTGGTTTTATGCCAATTTTGAATGCATGGATTATATGATGAATGATGTGGGAATTGGTTTAGTGTGAAGTTATTTAAGTGTTGGATATGGTTTTGGATTTTGGATGTAAGATGGATGAATTTGGGTATTGTGTGTGTTATAGAGACCCAAGAGTATGAATTGTTGTTAGGATGGGTTTTGAGTGTTTTGGAGGCTATCAATGAGTTCCTTATGAAATTTTAAGTGGGTATGAGCATTGTGTTGAGTTTAGGAACCATGGGGATCAGTTTTGGCCAATCTGGGAATTTCTATCTTTTGCTGTGATCTGGCAATCTGATAGGCCTCACTCGAGTGAGGATGAGTCTCACCCGAGTGAGGATGAGTCTCACTCGAGTGTTGTGCATATTTTTACCTAAGTTCTTTCAATTCTTGTTGCACTTTCATGCAAAAAGCACAAGTGTACTTCCTGATTCGCGAGTGATACAGGCCATCACTCGAGTGAGCATAGGGTCATTCGAGTACAAGTGTAATGCCAAGTTAAGAGTTGCTCTTGGCCAAGCACTAGCGGGCCATTTGTTAAGAGAGTGTTCTGACACTCGCAAGTATAGTCTTCTCACTCGAGTGCCAAGGGTTGTGCTCGAGTGAGTTTCCTCCTCTAAAGTTGTCTGTGCTCTCGGGCAAGCACTTTCTGTGTTGTACTTTTGTGGACTCAAGTGATTTTGGAGTCATCACTTGAGTGGAAAACCCCCATGCTCGAGTGTTGTGAGCACTTTCTGGTCGTGGTTGTTGCTCACTGTCAAACACTCATGAGTAAAAGCCACTCTCACTCGAGTACAAGCCTCCCACCACTCGAATAAGGTCATTTTCACTTGAGTGAGCCAGCTGAAAATCAGAGTTGTTCTTCTTAAAAGGGCTCTTCAGGGTAGTTTCTTCCAACCCTTTTAGCATGTGTTTAGACCTCTAATTGTCATTCTAAAGAGTTTAAATGATAACCAACTTAGAATATTATAGAAATAAGTATTTGGAAAAGAGATTGATCGGTTGTCCCTAATTTGGTTATAGGATTTGACATTTGCCGTACTAGTGAGCCCACTGTGCCAAGGAACATCAGAAAAGAACAAGGTAGTGACTCTTCTCTTATACTTTGTGTAAATGTATTGTATGTATGTTGTCATGCATTGTGTTGCTGCTGCTTTGTGATGCCTTATGACACCTTGTGGAGCTTTTTGATGCTTTGTGCCTTGTGATGCTGTTGCATAGTGTTTGCTGTGAAAGCGGGTATTGAGATTACAGCAAAAGCTATCGCATTGTGATTACAGCCATGAGTGTTGTCGTTCGTGGCGTGAGCCATGAATCATTGAGATGCTGCTGAAAATTATCATATATGTTATGTGTTTATACATTGTATGAGTGATTTGTTACTATTGGAATTCTCTTGAATCTCATTCTTTCCAATGACTAACATTTCAGACAGGGTAAGTGGCTCAAAAGGAAGCGGACAACACAGAGTGGTTAAGATCTCTTAGAGACATTTTATTTGGTTGTTGGTTATCTATTTTGGATTTGGGATTATTGTATATATTTTGGGTTGTAAATATTATTTTTGGATAGTAATCCTTTATTTTGGGATCTATACACCCATTTTATATATACATGTAACCTGGGATATGCCGGGATTTTAGTTGTGCACTCTGTTATTTATCAATGTGATTTGATTTCTCAAGTAATTATATTCGAAGAGTGAATGTGAGACCAGGCTGAATATATTTTGAACTGTTTTTTTGAACACCTTATCTTGAAGGTGAGGGATTATAAATGTTGATTTTGTCTTATTGGTCTCTATTTCACTTTAATCTCATAAACTGGATGTAATTACAATGAGGGGGTTACAAGTGGTCAATATATATATGGAATTGTTTTTTGTTGAAAAAACTAGCTACTTCTCTCGATCCTTAATATAAGACAAATTTACTTAATTTAATTAGATTAAAGAAGTTAGTTAATATGACATGTATTTTTTAAAACACATTAGTCATCTTCCTTAATTCCCCCATTCTCTTTCCTCATTGATTATTGATGAGGAAACATTAATAAGGATAAATGAAAAAACAATTGAAAAATAAGAAAATTGTGCTTTATATTTAGAACAAGGATTAACTCCCAAATATGTCTTGTATTAATGACCGGAGGAAGTAGCATCTTGTAATGACAAATATAATAAACAACTTTCTAAATTATATTACAATCACTAGTAAATATATGTATAAAATATTATCCTCAGTCTATAATATAAAACCTAGTTACCTTTTTTTTTAAGAGATTAAGAAACCTAAATAAATTATTTTAGAGTATTTATATTTATTTTTTTATATCAAACTAACTTGCTTGATTTATAGACTGATATATAATTAAATGATATACAACATATGTTATGAATTATGATTAATTAAGTTATTTAGCTTCCTTAATCTCTTAAAAAAAAATCAACTGCATCTTATATTAAAGACTGGAGTGAGGATTATTTTTCAACTTTCTCCCCTCCCTTACTATTTATTGTTGAGTGCTCAATGGCTGATCACTATCTATTGGTTGAACTAGTTAAAGATTCAAATAACTTTTCCCCTAAAAATACCTTTTGTCCTAGGCTGTGGTCTTTATACTTCGCTTCCCAAATTTTCATTTCTTTTATTGTCCTTCTTTTTCTCCCATTGACATCAAGGATTGTGTTTTTGTATAAATAAGTATATGGATATCAATAATGTAGAAGTGGTTGTAAATCCAAAAATAATCATACTCTGGCTATATCTGCTATTTAGTTTAATTAGTTATTATATTGTTTGAAATGGAGGGCAAGGCCCGAAAAGGGGAAGAATACAAATGAACATTGAGAAGGAGAAGATGTCACATCTTAATTAAAACGCTAAACTCTAGGTTTATGGATCTTTTTCTCTTTATTATATAGCAGCTATTATTAAATTCAACCCTATACAGGATACACCTCTCACAAGTTCACGTATACTTTCAAGTTGTAAAAGTATTTCAAGTTCACCTTCTCATGGTATGCAGAACATCATCCAAAGGGTTTTTACAATCAAGAAAACCAGCATTGACATAAAGAAATGCCCTTAGAACTTCGCGTAATTTCCAAACCAAGGAAATATTTAAGATCACCCAAATCCTTAATTTTAAAAAAGTCATTAAGAAAAGCTTTAATGTGATTAATTTCAGCCAAATATGTACCACTAACAATGATATCATCGACATAGACTAGCAAGTCAGTAAAAGATGTGTCAATATTCTAAATAAACAAAGAATGACCAGCTTGTGAATGTTGGTAACCACACGAAAGTACCTTGGAAAGCTTGAAGAACCATGGGAAACTAGCTTGCTTAAGACTATAAAGCGACCTTTGTAACTTCACTACTATAAAAGAGGGGTCTAACGACGCTTATTTTCAAGAATACTTTGGCACTTAAGAAGTGCTAAAGCTTTCAACGCCATTAAAAATATCTATGACATTTCTTGAATTTATGGAAAAGCCATAGGTTAGTTTTTGGGGTTAATATTATAAATAAATACTTATGGCGTTTCTACAAAAAGGGCCAAAGGAGGTGTAGCACCTCCTTTGGCGCTTCACTACCAAACACCAAAGGAGGACGCCACCTCCTCTGGCGCTTAAACCTCAAGGTTAACGTCAACTATGGTGTTTATAATTATTTGGCTCTTATTCAAGAAAGCGTCATACAAGGTTAACGTCAACTATGACGTTTATAATTGTAAGTGCCAAAGCTTCCAAGTATTTTTGTTTTTAAAAAAAGAAATAAGCATATTTAGCGTTTCTTAAAAAAAATGCTACAAGAGGTTTGCCACTAAACCCCTTTTTTGTAGTAGTGCTTGCACACCTGATTGGGAGAAGAAACAAATAAACTAGGAGTAGGTAACATATACACTTCTTCATTAAGGTCTCCATGAAGAAAGACATTATTAACATCTAATTGTTTCAAATACCAATTATGAGCAACAACAAGGGCAAGTAACAAACAAACAGTAGTAAGTTTAGCAACAAGAGAAAATGTGTCATTTTATTATAATCAACTCCCTCAACTTGTGTATAACCTTGAGCAACCAAGTGACCTTTATATCTATTTAAGCTACTATCTTAGTTATACGTCTTAGCAAAAACCCACTTACACCCACCCAATAGGCCATTTTCAAATAAATCAATTAACATCCAGGTTTGGTTTTGTTACAAAGCCTCTAGCTTAACCTCTATGGCTTTCCGCCAACCCTCATGTTTGATGACCTTATAATAGGTCTTAGGAATATCATCAATTGAAATGGATAAAGCAAAATGATGAGAAGTAGAATAAAAATTGTTATAAGAAAGAACATGAGAAAGAGGATGATAACTACCTGCCTCCATAGAATATAGTACATCTTATGCACATTGAAGAGAGTAATGATAATCATGTAGATAAGTAGGTAGTCGTCTAGATCTAGTAGAATGCATAGGTAAGGGTAAGGATGGGATTGGAGTGGAAGAGGAAGGAGAATCAAAGAGAGAGGCTGGCTGGACATCAATGCCACCATGAAAATCAAGTAGAGGTACCTCTTGAGGTGAAGGTATGGAATTTGGCAAAGGAGGAGATTGGCAAAAGGGAAATATAGATTCATAAAAATACACTTTCCTAATAATAATTTGACGAGTATGTAAATCTAATGTAACAAATCCTTTAGTGCCATGTTTAAAACCAAGAAAAACACACTTTTGACCACGTTTATCAAGCTTAATCCTCTGTTGCAAAATAGTAGAAGGAAAACAAAGACAACAAAAAATTTTGAGTATGCTAAAATATGGATTCTACTGATATAGGAGCTCAAAAGGACATTTATTACTTAGAATAGGAGTAGGAAGACAATTAATGATATATATAGCAAATAGCATGAAGAATAGCAAAAGACCAAAATACCTTAGGTACATGAGCCTGAAATAACAAAGCTCTAGTCACATTAAGAATATGTTGATGCTTTCTCTCTACCTTATTATTTTGTTTAGGTGTTTCAACATAAGTAGTTTGATGTATTATGCCATGCTAAGCATAAAAATCAGTCATATCAAACTCTAAGCATTATTTGATCGAATAACCTGAACAGAAGTATCAAACTGAGTTGAAACCATATGCACAAAAGTTTTAATAGTGGTACAAACCTCATATTTGTTTTTAAGCAAGTATATTCATGTATATTGAGAAAAATCATCAACAATAGTGAGAAAATATTTGTGACCATGCACATAAGGTAAATGATTGTTTGCCATTTAGCTTCCACAAGCATACGGGTTGCAAGTAATAAAGTGATGAGTGAAGATCGTTCCCATGAGGACTACGACGAAAGCGAACTAACGAATGCAATCATGTGTTCAATTAGGTTGAATAGATTCATTTGAAATTGATCAAGTTGGAACAAAACATGTTGGTTGGGTGAAAAAGGAATATTAAAACTACTTTTCAACGGAAAATTTATAAAAGCAAATGATTCTTTGAATTCAAGTATTGGATGAAACTTAGGATTGTTTATCCCCTTGTATTTCAAAAGCACTCACTAAATCCCCCCAATATATGCTACTTAATGAAAGATTATACTAACCAAGGATACTAATTTACCTATAAGTGCTCTCTCAAGTCTCCAAATAGGTGTATAATTTAATTAATTCATTAATCTCTTAATTAACTAATCAAACCCTGATTTCATTGCAAATCCTATTTGGCTATATGAGGTCAATGAGTGTATCTCTACCTCATTAACAAAGCTATCCATTCAATTCACAAATTTCAAGCTCTCATATGATTTAACTCAAGTTCTACATTCAATCTAGCCCTCTCAAGCATTGATCAAGTGAACCCAATAATCTTATTGGTGGCCAATTAACAAGAAACTTTAAGTAAAGAGTAAAATCAGCATAATCTCTTCATTAATTACAAATATAAAGGGGAAAATGAGTACTTAATCCATACAAGGGGTTCAAAACAACCCTAAAATAAGGTGCCTAGCTACACATAGTCATGAAAGAGCTACAACTATGCAGAATAATTACAGCCATATCAAAAACTAAGCAAAGAAAGAGAAGAGGAATGAGAAAAACCAAGGATTGGAGCCAAAAATCTCTTATAGACTTCAACCCAAGCTCAATACTCTTCAAGGAGGCAAACCCCTAGCACACCCAGCTCCTAAGAACACTTGAAAACTGAAGAATGACCTAATTTCGGCCTATCCCTTGCTTAAATACCCTCCACATGCGTTTCAGTAAGTAAAACGCATGGTTGCATAGTTTGTCGTATGCTTCGGCACATACGTGTGTGCTGAAGCATATGACACAGTAAGTTCTGGTCCTAGTTGGCTACAGCCAAGGGTTGGGTGCTGAAGCATATGACACAGTAAGTTCTGACCTCGCCTGCTTCAGCACATATGCTGTTGGCTGAAACATATGACATAGTGAATGTAATTTCCCATTGGCTTTAGCATATGTATTGTTGGCTGAAGCCAACAACACAACAGCTTCTCTCATGGTGAATGGAGCTATTCCTTGGTCTTTGAAAGCTTTAGCACTTGTCATCTTTACCTACAAGAGACACTTCATAAGCTCTAACTTGAATGGATAATCCTACTTATATGCATTTAACTCATGATTTGAACTTTTCTTTTGTTCTATCATATTTTCCTTTATATATGCACAATTTATACTTAAAAAAGTGAATAGACAAGAAAATGTGCTAGAATGTTATCAATTTCTATGAGTTAACAATGATAAAGACCCCAAATGTCCATATGAACCAAATGAAAAATTTTATTGGATTTGGTAATGCTTACTGAGAAAGGAAGTTTGCATTGCTTAGCAAAATGACAAATATCATAGCAAGAAAAAGAAGGATTATAAGAGACACATGGGTATTGTTTGTGAATGGAATGCAAGGTGGAGTTGGATAAATGCCCTAAGCGAAAATGCCAAATGTCAAATAGTGTGGAACAATTAGTTGTAGTGGAGATATTACCAACAGATGTGGTGTGAAAATTGCACTTTGTTTCATGATGTATAACCTTTCAATGACATCAGCTGAACCAATCATCTTCCTTGAAGGTAGGAGGCTGATAAGGCACTTTGAATTTGGAAAGAAACATCACAAGGAATGGACAATGTAAGTTTAGAGACAGAGATAAGGTTGAAATGGAAATCCAGGACATATAAAACATCCTAAATAGTAAAAGAGTTAGAAAAATGAATGGTACCACTATAAGCAACAATAACCCGAGAACTATCAGGTATTTTAATAGAAATAGGAGAAATATGTGTATATGAAGAAAATAAAGAAAGACGAGAACACACATGATCTGTAGCTCCTGAATCAATGATCCGGGAATCTGCAAGGGAATGTATAGCACAAGTAAGAGGCATACCATGAACAAAAATGCTATTAATTCATGATAAGGGTTGAGCAGATGAATTATCAACTTGAACAAGAGCTAGCAACTTGTGATATTGTTCTAAAGTAAAACTATAAGATTGATTAAAGACCTTTATAGGCTCTGTAGTATTCTTACCAAACAAACTGTGCTCAGATGAAATAGCATTAACAGATGTGTTCCTGAATTTGAAACCTGGTGGAAGTCCATGTTTCCTATAACATGTAGCTTTAGCATGTTTGCATTTTCCACAGTATATACATTACTTACTGAACCAAAAGAGCTAGACTTATTATGCCCTGAAAATTGAGATCGAGGTCCAAAAGTTTTACTAAGCAAAGTAGTCACCTCAACCACCTGAGATCCTAATTATCACCCTTATTGTGTTACCAAAGAAAAAACTCAATTAATATTTGGTAATGGATCAATGGGGGTGGAAACAAGCCAGGTGGCCTGGCCTGTTTCTGGCCTGATCAGGCCTGTCCTATTAGAATAAAAGGCTAGGCCTAGGCTTCTTTTAAAGTCTGTTTTACTAAACATGCCAGGCCTAGGATTATTGATAGGCCTTTTAGGCCTATTAGGCTAGCCTATTAATATATATATATATATATGTATATATATATATATAAATGGGCTACCTCTAAGTCCAACTACTTCCCAATACCCACGCTCAGACTCAGTCACACATTCTCTTCCAAATTCCAATCTTGTCCTCTCTATCTAACTCTCAGTCTCACTTTCTCACTCTCACTCTGCTCTCACTCTCAGTCGACGATCTAACTCTCACTCTCTCACTCTCACTCCGATCTCGCTCTTAGACGATGATCTCACCGAACAGTGGTTGGCTACTCTCCTCTCCCTCTCAACCATCACTTGTCATCTTGTGGTTATGGGTTTCCCCCTCTTCGGTCTCCCCCTCTTATCCCGTCACTTATGGCTGTAGGTCATGGTCAACTAGTCGGATTCTCACTAATCGGCCACGCAAGTATGTCTTTCTCTTCCTTTTAGATTTGTCCATTTTGTGCAATGGGGAAGCTTGATATGTCATTCAATCCAAATTCTGAATGCCCAAACTTTCTCATCTAGGGATATATGTGCGATTTTACGCGACTTACTTAAAATTTGGGGCCATGGTTACCGAAAGAAGACACAAAGCTGAAAGAGTACATAGAGAAGAATGGAATAGGAGGTAATTGAATCGCTCTTCCCTAGAAAGCAAGTAGTATATAAATAACGCTCTCACCGTTTCTTCTTATTAATTAAAGGTGTGGGAAAAGTTATAGATTGAGGTGGCTCAACTATCTGAGGCCCAACATTAAGCACAACAAATTCTCTTTTAAGTTTGATTATAATGGTCAACTTTTTTTTTACCTGAAATCATTAGCTTGAATATTTGTGCAAAGTGAACCTTTTTGTTCCTTTTTGTGATGGGGTTTTTCCTTTTCGTTGTTGGGATTGAATCTTTTTGTTCTTGTTAGATGTTGTTGAATGTATTCAATAATCCAATATATTTCTTTCTTCATTTCTTGATCTGTGCTTGAATAAATGTTCAAAGTGAACCTTTTTATTCTATTCTTGAATAAATTGTTTGTTTTGTGCTTGAAAAAAACATCCATAGATCTGGATATTTTCATGAGTTCAATGCTTGATCTTGTTACAATAATGTTAACCTTTTTTGTGTGGTATAATCTATTTAATAATTAAATTTTCTGATGGGAAGGTTAACAGGCATGCTCGGTGAAGTTTATATAGTAAAGTAATTTAATCCCTTAAATAATCCAAGCTTCCTTAACAGGCCTCAAGTCAGGCCAAGCCTTTGTATAGGCTAGGTTTAGGCCCAAAAAAATACATATAACAGGCTACAGGCCAGACTCAAGTAACCTTATTGCAAAATAGGCCTGGCCTAGTTCCACCCCTATGGATCGATTAACATAATTTGAGATTTAACAGCTGAAAAACGATCACTCAATCCTTTCAAGAATTGAATCATATAGTCCTGTTCCATATGCTTTTTGTAAAGTTTAACAGCTCCACAACAATATTGTGTATTACATGTACATGATATCTCAGGCCACATAGTCAGAAATTCATCCTAAGTATTTTGAGTTTAGTAAAATAGTCACTTATAGTAAGATCTCCCTACTTCTCTAAATCTCTTCTTGTAAATCTAAAAGCCAAAACACATTATTTTGAGAAACTGATGATGAAGATCTTCTAGACGTCACAAGCTCAAATGATCCATAATATGCTTTGAGTGAGAGTCAGTGAAATAGATATAGTAAGCCATGACAAACCATCATATTACATCGTTCCCAAGCACAATAAATCGGATCCACAAAACTAGGCATTGGAATAGAACGATCGATGAATATTGTCTTGCTCTTAAACATTAAAGCCATCTTCATTACCCTAGCCCAAGAATTGTAATTTGGGCCTATTAGCATAGGAGAAACCAGAACTAATGAGGGATTCTCATTAAGATACAAGCAGTAAGGATTCGCTACATTTTGAATGGCATCAAGAAGAGTAGAAGGTAAAACACCAGTTGAATTTTTGGCAAGAGAAGAAGAAGAAGAAGATTGAGACAAAGGCATCAGAATATTAGCCATAGGAGGAAAAGGTAACGTCAAGAAAGGAAGGATGAAAAGTGTAGAAATAGAAAAGCAAGTTGAAGTCAATGACTTCCCTACTCTGATACCATATATATCAGAGATTGTATTTCTTATTCTATAATGGAATACACTTGTCCTTATATACACCTCTTGTCACATATAAATAATTGACAACTGTATATCAATACCTATACCTATCTAACTAACTTTGTTCTACTAACTCTTCAAACTGTAATTAGTTGCACTAATTCATTTATGCTCAAATGATGTTGAGTATTAAAAGATTTAAATTAACAACATACATGTGTGTGTATTAAATTTAAAATATTTGGCTTGCAACATTTGATGATGGGTAATATCACTCCAGTTGTTAATATAAGATAATGTCATAGTGCAAATATACTACGAACAAGATCTTATATTAAGGACTGGAGATAACAATATAACACAAGCATAATAATTTTTGGGACACGGCATTAAAAAAAGAACCAACACACCAAAAGAATGAAGGAGTTAATTAATCTGCAAAGTTGCTTGATAATTAGATGGTAGGTGGCCACTGGCTAGTGTCCCGGTCCTCGAGGGCTGGGACCAGAGTCCTTAACATCTCCAAAAGTCTGACTGTTGCTAAATTTATGTCCCCCTCCTTTAGGGCTGGGACCCGAGTTTTTAATCCCTCCTAACGTCTCTGAGTTGGTGAACCTGTGTCCCTCCCCAGGGGTACTTGGCCCTGATTGCTTCACTGATCCCAGAGATAACCAATCAAACACATCCACGTCCTCCCTAATGCCTTCGTTCACTTCCTTATTAAGACTGAGAGGACGAGCTTCTAACACTATGAACACACTGCTCATCAACAGAAACAGAACCAAGAGACCCTGAGCTTTGAGCGCTGCCATTGTCATCATGCTTTTAAGTTGCAAGACAATAAAGCTCAAGAGAGTGCAAAAACAATGCTTGAAAGTTAAGATAAAGATATGGATAAAGAAAGAAGTAAAGAAGTTAAAGTGTCTGATGTATTTCATTTGTGCAAGATATGGAGTCCCTTAAATAGAATTGGCATGCATGCACCTGAGAAGCAGAGACGAAGGCATGGGTTAGGTTTGTTTGACTCGTGCATATTCCAACGAGAGACTTGAATTTGTTGTGCCATGTTCAAATCTCCAATGTGAGGAGATTGATCATATTCTCATGGAGGCAGCCGCCGACGGGGTTCAATGAGGGAAAAATTAGACGAAGGGTTACGTGTCCAAATAGGATTAGAGGACGAGAAGTCATCGGAAAAGCTGAAGCCTCCTAAGAGGAGCTCGAAGAAGAAGACCAAAGACTAAATTAATATATGTGTGAGGACGTCACTTGAGTTTGAACATGAGGATCAGAGTGGTTGATTTATTGGAGCACTATGTTGGTACCAGTCAAATAATTAAAAGACGTCATGCGTGACTGTGTGCGAGTAAGTGTGTGTGTGTGTGTGTGGCAGATCAATGGGCGCAAGCGGGATGAAAGTTCGTAGCTTGTAAGTCATTACAATACAACTTCACTTTTCATATTGAAACTGAATTGGCAGATTAATGCCAATCTTTACCCGTTTAAGAATTCATGCCAATTTATTTGTCTATTAATAACTTAATATGCATATATACATACAATGGTCTTATGAGCTGATCAAGTATATATTACCAGCATGTAAAAAGAACTTGTGCCACTAACAAGTAACAAGTCACTTTCACTGGAGGAGCTAAAGTCTCAAAAGCCATCGCAATTCTTTTTATTATATATGTGTGAATATATACAATCACGACTGATAAATTTAAGACTAGCTTACCCATATAAAGTATTTCAAAACTATTGGTCAAATTCAAATTGTTATCGCATGCCTGTTATTTTAAAGAGTGTGTATGTTGTATTTTCCCTGCTTTATGTTCCTTCTTTCGGTTCGGGCAAAACAAATAAAAAATTGAATTTTTATTGTAAGCTGTAACGGCTTAGGACATTTTTGAGGACAAACAAGGTTGGGGCGATAACGGATAACTTTTTTTCTTTTCTCTCTCTCTCTCCTTTTGCTAATAATCATTGAGCCATGACAAATTTATGTACGATTTCACTTATGTTGAGCCTGTCTGATCTGTTCTTTTTTTTTTTTTTTTTTATATTAGGTTAAGAGTTTCCCATCGAAGTTTAAAGAATAAAAGGTTCTCATCTTTTTGAATAAATGTATTTTATGATATTCGAATTTGTATTCTCCTTCTTACAGAATTAGGTTTCTTAATAACTTAATCAACAGTTTGATCTGTTCTAACTTTCACCCTTTCCACTAATTCCTCTGGGGAACTAGTAATTAATAGAGTAATAAAAAGAACTAGTAAAATTTATAATTTCTTGAACAAAATGCGTTGGTATCCAAGTATAGAAACTAGTAAAAATAATCAAAAATAGATGGAGCTTTGGGGGGAATTCGTTGCGGAAAGAGAAGATGGGCAATGATATGGAATTGTTTTTTCTTAAAAAAAAACTAGCTAGGATCTTGGCGGCAAATACTATAATAAACAGTTTTCAAAATTATTACAAACACAAGTAAATATGTGTATGGAATATTATTTTTAAACTTTCTCGCCTCCCGGACTATTCGTTGGTCAGTGCTCACTGACTGGTCATTATCTATTGGTTGAACTATTTAAATATTCAGATCACTTTCCACTACGAAAACCTTTTGTCCTAGGCTGTGGACTGTATATTTCATTTCCCGAATTTTCATTTCGTTTATTTTCCTTCTTTTGACGTCCAGGATTATTGTGGTTGTATAAATAAGAGCGTAGATATGATAATGGAGTAGTTAAATCCTAAAATAATTATACTCTGGCTATATCTGCTATTTAGTTTAGTTCTTGTTGGAAATGGTCAATTGGAGAGAGCAAGGCCCGAAAGGGGAAGAATACAAATGAACAATGAGAAGGAGAAGACGTCACATCTTAATTAAAACACTAAACTTTGGGTTTGTGGATCTTCTCTCTTTATTACATGGTAGCTATTATTAAATTCAACCCAATACAGTATACACATTCTCACAATGCAAGTTCACTTATACTTTCAAGTTGTAAAAGTATTTCAACAAAAATGTAACTACACTGAGTATTAAAAGATTTAAATTAACAACACACACATATATTAAATTTGAAATATTTGACTTGCAGCATTTGATGCTGGGCAACACCGCCCAGTTCTTAATATAAGATAATGTCGCAGCACAAAATCATTACGAACAAAATCTTATATTAAATACTGAAGTTATAGTACAAACATAATAATTTTTGGGACGCGTAATAAAAAATACAAACAAACAAACCAAAAGAATGAAGGAGTTAATCTATAAAGTTGCTTGGTAATTAGATAGATGGCAGGTGGCCACTAACTAGTGTCCTCCTCCTCGAGGGCTAGGACCAGAGTCCTTGACATCTCCGAAGGTCTGACTGCTGCTAAATTTATGTCCCCCTCCTTTAGGGCTGGGACCCGAGTTTTTTATCCCTCCTAACGTCTCTGCGTTGGAGAACCTGTGTCCCTCCCCAGGGGCACTTGGCCCTGATTGCTTCACTGACCCCAGAGACAACCAATCAAAATCATCCACGTCCTCCCTAATGCCTTCGTTCACTTCCTTAATAATGCTCAGAGGACGAGCTTCTAACACTATGAACACACTGTTCACCAACAGAAACAGAACCAAGAGACCCTGAACTCTGAGCGCTGCCATTGCCATGCTTTTAAGTTGCAAGACAATAAAGCTCAAGAGAGTGCAAAAACAATGCTTGAAAGTTAAGGTAGAGAGATGGATAAAGAAAGAAGTAAAGAAGTTAAAGTGTCTGATGTATTTCTTTTGTGCAAGATATGGAGTCCCTTAAATAGGATTGGTATGCATGAACCTGAGAAGCAGAGAGGAAGGTATGGGTTAGGTTTGTTTGACTCGTGCATATTCCAACGAGAGACTTGAATTTGTTGTGCCATGTTCAAATCCAATGTGAGGAGATTGATCATATTCTCAGGCAGGCAGGCAGCCACCGACGGGGTTCAATGAGGGGAAAATTGAAGGAAGGGTTACGTGTCCAAATCGGATTGGAGGACGACCGCAGTGAAGTCATCGGGAAAGTTGAAGCGAGGAGCTCAAACGAAGAAGAAGACCAGAGACTAAAATTATGTGACGTCACTTGGTTTTGAATATCAGAATCAAAGTGGTGGATCGGTTGGAGAAGGATGCTGTGACCATTCAAAATTAAAAGGACGTGGTCTGTGACTGTGGCTGTACGTGAAAGTGAGACGAAGGTTCATAGGAATTAGGATCTAACTTCTCCTTTTGCAGATGCTCCTATTGATGATGTTTGGGCTCAGCATTCAGCAATAGTGATTGGGCTATGACAAATCAATGGTTTAATTTCTTGTTTTCTTTTTTAAAGAAAAGTTTAAGTGAGTTAGGTTTCTGGGCCCAACAGGGTCAGACCATACTGCCAGATTCAAATGATATTTCTATATTATCTACAATGTTATTTATTATTTCTTTTTAAGAAAAATTTAGGTGAGTTCATACCTTCAGATTTAAAGAGTATTTACAGAAGTATTTATAGATCTTACACCAATAAGACGCTCACATTAGTAATGAGATTCAAGTTCATAATCTTATGGTTATAAGTTAGTCACCTACCAACCAAACCAATCTTTATTGACAATAACATGGTTTCATTTCTAGTGGTTCAGCTTCTTATGTAACTTGCACATTTTCATCTATTTCCTCTGGTAAGTACTTAACTTATAACCCACAAAGTAATAAGTTCAAATCTTGTTACTGAAGTAAGAACCTTGTTGATGGACGAATAGAAGTATCTCTATAAGAATTATTAATGGGCACAGACAAAAATTCCAAGGCGGAACCATCTCTGCTTGGTTGTGGAGAGGCTAAGTATAGTTTAGATCGTTATATCTTGGGTCTAACATGTTATAATTTTTTATACCATTATTCTATTTTTTTCCCTGCGTGGCCCAATGTCAATACAAAAAATTTGGGAACGATAGTTTTTATTTTCTGAAGTTTAATACTTCATTAAGATATCTTTTCTTTTTAGACTGTTATTTATTATATTAACAAATACTTAAATCTTAATAAAATAGTTAAAATATTTAAATACCTTTCATTGTCAAGTGTCATTTGTTAAGGTGAGATGACATAAACCGTTAAGTTTAACAGCAGAGAGGTTAACTATCAAACTATTAAATTTCAGGGTGTTGGTTTTAAACTTTTAAAGGTGAGGGATGTTATTCGCAATACACCTAAAGTTTAGGGGAGGTTTTTTTATTATAGCCTTTAAATTTTTATTTTGTCATTAAATATATGCAATATTCCAAATTTTAAGGTATACTAATTATTATTTGTTTTTAATAATGCCCTAGTTAGATTAGAGGTCGAGTATTAAATGAAGAGTAAAATTGGAAGGAAAGTAATTCTTAACCACTAAGTACTTAATTCAACGGGTAATGGTCTGTAGCGGCTTAATTAGAGGTCTTGAATTCGAGCTCTGAGAACATAGCAGTATTAAATACTTTGTGATAAAGTTTGTCGCCCTTGTAGTTCTCCCTAGTTCGATCACCTTCGATAAATCATCCAAATCAAAAGGAGATATGTAACGGATGTTCTACTAACAAAAGTCTATATAGTACATAAATATTGTTTTTCTCCTTGATCTATATATTTTTTGGGTTAATAGCGGATTTGATCTCTCAAGTTTACTATCATTTTGGTTTTAGTCCCTTAAATTTCAAAAAGTTTTTTTAGCCTCTCTAGGGACAAAATAGTCCAAATTTTTATTGAGTTATAAGGACCAATATTTTAAATGAAATAAAACTTGAGGAACCATAACCTATAATTTGAAATTTGAGAGACTAAAACTAAAATGAAAGTAAATTTGAGGGACCAAAGATTATATTAACCCTTTTTTTTTTCATGAGTTTTAGTAAACCAGGACAAAGAAAGTGCTACCCACCCCTTACTAAGTATCCAATTCAAGATAATTGTAAGAAACAGTTACTCTGGTAAGTGTGGTCCTTATGGCTTGAGTTTCAAGGTTGGAACTTGGCCAAGAGATTTCAAGTTCGATTCCTGGTATATGTCCAGAATTTTAAGCAAAAAAAGGAAAAATATCATATAAATTTAAATCTACATGAAATATGGAAATTCTAATTTAGGTCATTAAATTCAACAAATTCATAATTAAGTTATTGATCCAATTTAGGATTTTAAAATATAAGTAAAATGACTTTATGTCATTCTCTTAGTCTACTATATCATGTCTCCTGGCTTAAAACAATTTTATTGTTTTGTAACTTAGTTTCTTAAAAAGTGTGCATATAACTTAGTTTTTTAATAAGTGTGTGTATATCAAAGTTCTGAAACTTGAACCGGCTATTAAACAAATGGGGGAATTAATAGGGTACTGAGTCATAAGTCATGGGTCAATGGGTCAAATTGGAATCAACCTAGGGCAGATCTAAAAACAGAGCAATGGGGCAAAGATTAGAGCTTGGCGCAATATCCGACAGGGAGAAAAAACAGAGCACAGATAACTTGAAACATCTTGAACAAAACGAAAACCAAAAAAAAAAAAAATTAAAGCAGAGCATTGAAGCCAAAACGATGAAGGAATCTAGATCAAACCGAGAAAAACAAAGCACCGAAAGAGCTTTTCATGGTTAAATGGCTAAGAAGAACCGGAAGAACTGAACCCAAAAGCTCCGAACTTTCTTGCCAATGTTGGGACCATGGAGTAGGAAGAGAAGAAAGAAGTAAAAGCTCTGACCTTTTACGACGAAACGACGATGAACATCCTCATCGGAGTTGCTGAAACTTGGTGACAGGCTCGATGGAGGAGAAGAAGAATGTTGAAGGAAGGAGGAAGCGATGGGGTTTTGTAACTGTTCGAGTTTGTCTTTCGTTCGATCTTTCTTTCTTTCATTTTTAATTTTTTCATATTTCCCTCCTAGTTTTTGAATGAAGTTTAAGCAAAACAAAACGACGTCATTTCATCATTGAAAAGAGAGAAAAAAAATTAAAACGAAACTCGGCAACTCGCTCATCTAGGCCGGGTCACTCCGAGTTGATCAAGCTAGCTTTGAGTTACACGTGAATCTGGTTTACCTTATAACCAATGAACAAAAAAAATCGGATCAGACAGGCCGGTTTGACCAGTTGAATCAAGAACTGGTAAGTGGTCCGGTTCGATCTTTTCATTAAACCGTAAAATCGGTTGGACTGGTTTGAAACCGGTAAAATCGGTGGTTGAACCAGTTTCTTTTCTTTTTTCTTTTTTAATTATTATTTTGTGCTATTTTTTATAGGAAAATGGACGCTTGAAAACTAAAATAAAGAGAAAAGTAGGTAAAAAAAAGAAAAAAATTTAAAAAAAAGAAGATAATGAAAAAAATTATTTAAAAAAATATAATAAATATAGGAAAGGAGATATCATTACATAAATATAGGCATTATAACTAATACTAATAGATTTTAAGCATTTTTTTTCTAAAAATCTTCATTTTTATCTGTAGAAGTTTAAAATATATATTAATATATATATATTGCCACTAATAAATTATAATATTTTAATATGATCGATTCAACAACTGATTAAACCTCATTGATCCATTAACCCTTGAACCTGTACTGTTACTGGTTGATTGCCCGGTCCAGTTTTTCGTTCCTTGCTTATAACCTAGGCCTTTCTCGCCGATTTGGTGGTTTCCAGGCCGGGCTATAAAACCTTGATATATATTAACATTGATATATAATAAAATAAAATATAAGACATATTTACCTAATTTGATTTAATTATAAAAGTTAGTTGAATTAGTTAATATAATATTTTTTTTCTAAAACACCTAAATCATAATTAATATAACATGTTTTTTTTAAATACCCTAATCATCTTACTTAATTCTCCCTGCCTCTATTTTATTTAATTATTGTTGAGAAATCATTAATAGGAGTAAATTAGAAAAAAAATTGACAAATATGATAAATACATATTAGATCAAGAATAAATCTCCAATTAAGTCAGGTTAAGGAGCCGAGGGAGAGTTAGTCATGTTTAAACCTAATAATGTTTAATTATGAATTAATAAACTCGGGCAAAAAAATTATGAATCATTAAATAGTATCGAATACAATATAATTATAAAAAGAACATAATAAAACACACACATAGAAATAAAAAGCTTCTTTTTTTTTTCAGACTAAACTGAAATAGTATTAGGTCATGATGGTTTTTTTTAGTTGGATCCTAACTAAAAATAGCTTTATATTAGCATGATATTTCTCATCTAGAAAGCTATAACCTCACTTTTTGCCATTTCTATGGTTATGTCCCAAAAAAATAAAAAAAAAATCTGATGGTTATGGGATTCTTCCCTCTTCTTTTAATTATCGTTCAATCATACAGGGCGGACTACTTATCCAAACAGGGTATTTGTTCCTTGTCTTGTGTGAAACAATCCTTTTTTTTTTTTTGGGAGGCCAATTGAATGCAGTGGTGGAAGGCTCAAAGATCACAATCTCGTAAGGCTAACGAGTGAAGGCGCTAAGCAGTCAATTTTGACCAGCTCAATAGAAGATGATTGATGAGGACCGAGTGTGAAGGGTTCTTTTCTTGAAATGGAATCGCCAGGCAGCAGTTCCTCAAGACTTGAATTTGAATAAATCCGAAATCGCGAGAAGTGTTCACCGTTCCCTTAATAAAATGATTGTCCCTGTCTCTGTGAAATGTGAATCTCTTCATGGGATCAACCTCAATTATAGGTTCTTCCTCAGTCCCTTTCTTCTTTTATTCTTTGTCACTTCTCCTTTTGCTCTGATTAGCCCCAATCAATATGTGTGTCTATTATTCTGTTCTTGGACTAGTGAATTCCCTCACTCTGTTTCTCTCAACCCTTGCTTTGTGATCTTGGGTTCTCCACTTGACCAGAGAACAAAGAAAGTTCCAAACAAATTACACGCTCTCATCGGACACCCAATGGATGAGCATACTCTCCCTAATTCCTATTCCAGCGACTCGCATCAAGACCCGTGAACCTGTTTTAATACTTGTTGCTTGTCAAGTCTTCAAACAGTAACCCCGCAACAGAAAACAAAAATATGGTTACTGAAAGACATAATCTTCTGCCAATTAAAATAATACACGTTAGGGAAGAATAAAAACCCACCCCAAAAACGATGGTGACAGAAGAAAAATTCAGGAATAAAAACACTCTATTTTTGGTGAAATGGTACCTTCTGATAAAAACCAGAGGAGGAAAAATGGGCAGGGTTATGGGTAAAATTACATATTCCGTTCAATTCCTTTTACTAAAAGATGCTTAGATTTTTAGGCCCTCTGGACTCAAATTATATTAAAAAAAAAAAAGATTGGAGGCCACCAATTGATGATTCTGCTATCTTTGAGCGTGGATGCACCATTCTGTCGTCCATCGATTTCAAAAAGTGAAAAAGGAATAAGAGAACATGCACTTACTACCCCTTTCCTCCATTAATTTGTTGACGCGCGCACACCTCCCCTTATTTTGTGCTACAGTTGTAAACCTTTAGATACTTTTCTTCCCATTTCTTTCCCCTCTTCATGAGTAGAAAGAAATAGCCAGACACAATTTTGCTGAATAATCGAGGGAATTGTTATAAAATAAGCCTTGAGACAACACAAATTTGTTCATTTAGTCCTACCCACAGAAAATAAATAATTGAGAATCTAGCAATCTTTCCTGTCAGTGCAAATTGCGAGGATGTGAACCTGAGTCCAAAGACTCCGCTGGCTCATAATCACCATAGTATATTGATTCCAACTCCACTTTTGCATCAGGTACCCACTTTCCTCACTATAACAAAATGCACCAGAAGATTGGAACGCTTGGATCCTGCGTGTTTCCCAAGTCACAAAGCCATTCTCTGAAGTCAAGTTTTGAACCTGACTCAAATGGGAAGGGTGGTATTGTATATAGTAGTGACTGTGTCTGATTATTGCCTATAAGAAAAGTTTCAGTCAACTTATACTGTCTTTAAGAGGTCCCACCCCCTAAAAGCCCTTCACCGTCCATTTGCCCTTCCAAGCTCCTCGTTCATATGCAAAAGAACGCTTAGCATACTCGTTGGAGATGCCAAACCTATCTTTTCAGCTCCACCACTTTATTTGGGTATAAAAGTTTCAAGCGTTTCGTTACCAATAGGGTTGGGAGAGACAGCTTCTGCCAACTCTAGAATGAGAAGGGTATCTGTTTTCCTTCTGATCATGATGATGATGATGCTATCTTTTACAAGGCCAGGTCTTGTGAATGGTAGGGTTCTTGCATCAACAATCAAGGAACAGAGTGCCAATATTCATCAACCTCGGGAACAGCCTAATATTCCGAGGGGAGCTTCTTCAATAGAGAAGGAGACAGACAAACCTGCAGAAAATCAAAGCAGCCGGGTTTTGATTGGGAACGAATACCACACAATGGCTTCAGGGCCCAGCAGAAAAGGTTCTGGTCACTAGCAGCCTCCCAATTCATGATTCCTACCTGTTTCTTATTTTGATTTTGGTTATTTAGTTACATTTGGATTCATTATACAGCAGCTTTGTACATTAACTATGGAATGTATAATCTTTGTCTATATATCTAAGATATTCGAGTGTTGAATTTATAGCAGAAAAGTTGAGTATTTCTCTAAATTTGGTAGTCGCAGGACAATTTTTGACTTTGAATTAGTGAAAAATAGAGGTTCTTGGCAGCACAAAAATAGTAACTAGAAGGTGATCTTGAACGCTTGTAACTGAAATAATCCGCTGGAGCAGCTCATACCAAATATTTCAGTGTAAGTGAAGTATATGATATTTCTGGGTGTGAAGTGATCACCATGATCCCCAGGGTAAAGTAATCAAAGCTACGATATCTGGGTTTTATATACAATTACACATAGCCACAAACAACCAAAAAAGCATTGGGCGACATATACCTCACACACCAGACCACCCAAATGACAACGAAGATAAAACCTACCAAAAGGCTAAGGCTTTTACCACTGCTAACACATCATGTTCGATGACATGTGCAAATGATTGATGCACATGCCAGGTCTATACTCTAAAGAACTTAACTGACATAGTTGAAGTTCATAGCTTCTGTGAGATTTGGCCTCAAAGATTGCGAATCTGTAATGAAGTTCATGATTGTGATCCCTTGTATGTGCCATTACTCAGTTATCTTACTGAGTCTGCTCATTCTAGACGTGTCAAGTATGATATTAGCAGTACTATCAACACTTAAGTTTTGGAGCATCTGTTCTCCATGAATCACAAATTCATCATTAATCTTATATTTGTTTTCATAGCTTAATACAGACTTTCACTGACAATCGCAACAGGGGATTACAGAAAAACGAAATATACAATTAGGAAAGCTATCAATACTGCAGCAACTCTACCTTATACACAACAAAAGCAGGTTTATTGTACCTTGAAGGGCTTGATCGCGGTAATCTATCTTGCATCATCAATTTTCAACTGTGAGAAAACTGAACCCAATGTGTTGTTAGATTCATCTTCCATTATTGACATATCACCTAATTCACCAAGTGTAGAAAGTGAAGGAAGTCGGCGAACATTAGGCAATTGAATCGATGCAGAAGCACTACTAGAGCTGTCCTCATGTGGTTCTCTCTGAATTGAGCCTCGCTGAAGCTGTAGTGCATATTCCAAGTCCCACAATACATCACCCATGCTAGGCCTATCAGAACCATCTTCCTGTAAACATTTCTCTACTGTCTCGCTAAATTTCCTGAGTGAGTTTGGATCAATTTGCCCCTTGATGAAAGAATCTATAATCTCTTCAAGCATTCCTTTGTTCTTGCAAAGGATTCCCCATTCAGCCAAGTTCACCTGCTCCCGTGGCAGCATAGGGTCAATGGCTGGTCTTGCACATAACACTTCAAGAAGTACCACACCAAATGAGTAAACATCAGATTTTTCTGTTAACTGTTGTGACCGGAAATACTCAGGATCTAGATACCCAAAAGTGCCTTTAACACCTGTGCTGACATAAGGTTGCTGATCAAGAGGGCCTGTTCTTGAGAGGCCAAAGTCAGCAACTTTAGCAACATGGTTTTCATCAAGCAATATATTTGTAGACTTCACGTCTCGGTGAATGATGCCTCCCGATGCTCCTTTGTGAAGGTAATGAAGACCCCTTGCAGCTCCAATGCAAATCTCAAGCCTCAGCTTCCAAGGCAAGCTTGGCAGATTTGAATTGTACAAATGATCCCTCAGTGTCCCCTTTTCCATATATTCATAAACCAAAATCATTTCAGCCCTTTCATCACAATACCCAATCAGGGAAACAAGGTGCCTATGCCGAATTTTGGACAGAACCATAATCTCTGTCTGGAATTCTGGAAGACCTTGTCCCGACCCAGGCTCACTTCTTTTCACAGCCACTGTCAAACCAGTCCTGAGAATTCCCTTGTAAACGTTGCCAAAACCACCCTTTCCAATTAATCGTTTTGTATCAAAGTTGTTGGTTGCAGATTGGATCTCAATCAAAGGGATTTTGAGCCCAAGATTTAAGTTTGGAAGAGGAGAGCCCTGTGAAGTTCCTTCAGTTAATCTGCTGTGAGAACTTCCTCCTCCATAAAACGGCAATGGTAACCAGTCTGCATTCTCAAGAGGCTTAGGTTCTTGCTTCTTAAACTTCACTCGCCAAATTAAGAACCCAACTAGTATAATAGAAATTAGGACAAAACCTCCAACTCCAAGCGCCAGCCCCAGCACCAGAGAGGGATGATTATTCGCATTGGATGCCTCAATCGGAACGGAACTTGAAGAATCAATAATTCTCATAATTTCTAGTCCGTTCAGATACGTATTTGGAACTGGAGAACGAAGAGGTCCTATGCTGATATTCACCAATCCAGTGTTATCAGGATTGACCACAAAATCATAATAAAATGGAACAGGCAACAGGTTAGATACGTTGACGGAATTGATCATTGAGCGGGAGTTGTTGTAGATGTATAGATTGAAGAAAGTAAGATTAGGAGAAGAACTCTCCAAGTCACAGAAGTGAAACCGGACAAGATAATTAGCTTTATTTTCTACAGCAAGACTCCAGGTTATGTTAAAGAAATCAGAGCCATTCAAACGAACCTTTCTCTCACTTAGGTACACACTGCTTGGGGCAGTATACTTAGTAGCCCAATGAATCTCTTCAGAACCAGAATTTTCGTCCCGGTAATTAATATCAACACTGGAACTGTAAGTACCAGCCGACTGTGGATTAAGCAAATAAGGATAATCTATTCCCCAGAATCTGAAAAGTTCATCCTGGCTTCTTGAGACATTAGAGCCTCCAACATTAAGCCTATAAGTCATTTGCAACACCTTAGACAGCAAACCCGTGTGATCCGCAGAATTGCCACTGGGTCTCACAGTCGGAGCATGATCTGGAGTGAGATTATCGGGGAGAAGGAAGAGTTCTATGGCATTCACAAATGCAAATGATGATTCCAACGGCCTGAAAGTGATTTTGAAGTCGTCGGCATTGATAGGTACGAAGAATTCTTTTACTAAAGGAGATTGGCTAACATTTTTGGCAGCGAAATTTTGCAAGAGCCAGAACCCAGGAACCGAAACATTGAAGCGAGCAGCGGAAAGGTTACTTGAGGAAGAGAAAGCAAAGAAATGGAGACGTACCAGATAAGAGCCAGGAGAATCGATTTTGAAGTCATACGAGAATTTCTGATGGAAAACCCTTGCCGTTTGATAGATAGGAGATATGCCCGAAGACTGTGCGCTTGCTTCGCTACTCTGCTTTGGAAAGGATAACGAAAGAGAAGAATCCCCCATGAAAACCCGACCACTTTCTGTGTCTGTTACGCTGTTGCTTGACCCGCAGCTGATAAAATACTTATCGGGGACGGTGTAGGCCGATGAGAAAGACTGAAACCATGCCAGCTGAACGAGAAAATGAAGAAGAAACAGAGAGATATGAACTCTATGGAATTGAAGATTTCCCATGGAAAAAGGAGGACGTTAGTCTCAGTTTAGTTAACAATCTGATTATTGCAATTCTGGGAACAATGAACCCTGAAATTGAGAGGATCAAAGGACACGAGAAGCAGATATGAGAAAGACAACGGGACACCGGTTCGTCAACTTTGAACCTTGTGAAGTTGACTGACTTGTCACCCACTAGAAATATTTTTCCTGACCTAAAAGCCCGAAGTAAAATCTTGGAAATAAAAAATAAAAAAAAGTCCCGTTAATAATTTCAAAAACATAAATTAATAATTCAAGGAGCATGATTAACAATTTCGTGGATCAATTTTTTTTTTTTATCTTGAGCAGGACCTGATTATAATTCTTCCCAAAATTTTTCCAATAGAAGTTTAACATCCGATGAAAGCAACGCGGTGGCGTGCGGCTAGTTATAGTGGTGGTAGCTGGTAGGCGAGGGAAGTTCAGATGTACGGTGGCGATTAGCGAAGAAACTTCATTTGTCGTCTTACTCCTGGAAGAGAGTAAAGTAGATTCATTCATGATCTCCATATGATGAACGAGTCACGACATGACACTGCCTTACGCATGAGGCAATTCAATCACCAAATCACGGAGAAACCCAATAAATGAAGAAATTATTCTGCACCGTCAATAATTTATCATTCTTCCTCTAGATATTCAAATCCGGGCTATACCATAGGCCACCAAATTTCTCCACCAGAATTTATATTTTATAACACTCAATGCATGTGTATTGTAGTGCAGGCAAAACGAAAAACAAAAACAAAATGCATGTGTATTGTAGACACACAATCCACAAGCAGACATTGTTTTTTTTTTTTGGACGGGGGTGTTTGGGGGTTGTTTGGTTTTTTCACCCAGCAACGCTTTAATTAATCTGAAAAAAAATATAACACCATCAAAATCAATATCACCTTAATAACTCAGAATTTTCCTTTAGTTTAAACATGAGATTCCATTTTTTCCCCAATGAGCGGTGGTACTGTATAGCCATCTTATCTTATATTGTTGAGTAAAATATTCTAACCACCATTTAATTTTACCTTAATTACATAAACATTCTTTCTATTTTGAAAATATACACTTTAATTCAAATCATTAACACCGTTAAAGAATATTCTAAAAAGATTCTTAAAGTTTGTTTTTTTAATTAAAAACTATATTAGAATAAATATTGTTTATTAATTTACCCCCTCATTTTGCTAAATCCCTAATTTATCTTTTAATATTAATATTTATTAATGATCTATTTAATTTTTCTTACTAACTTTGGAAAAAAATTAATTAGTTTTTATGTGAAAAACTAAAAGTATATATCAAAATAATTTTAAAAATTTTGGATGAAGATATGTAATTAAAAGAGTATTAAGTATTATTTATGTTAAGGAGGGGCATTTTGGATAAAATGATAAGTCAATGCTATGATTTAATAGTCGACTAACAATTGAATGGATGGAAGTTAAGTATCAAAATTAAAAGAGAGGTTTATGTCACATATATTTTGATTTAAGGAATGTTCTTATAAGTTTTATCAGAATAGAGGGGATATCTCTATAATTTAAAATAAATAGAGCGGAAATTGATGTATTTTACTTTATATTATTCTTTATGTTCCTTATGTTAAAAGCCATGGTTTGTTGCCAGAATGTTGTTTTATAGTAAAATTGTTTATGTTAGAAAATGGCCAAAAAAAAAAAAGTTTAAGTTAGAAATTTTGTCCGACATATAGCATAAGTAGCTAGCTAACTAATTTAACAAACTATGTTTTTTGTGCGCATCGAATGGTCACCACCCCGTGAAGTAATTTCTGTAATAAATTTGCACAAAGAGGCTCGTAATGTAAGATAAACTTGAGGGAATTGTGGAATCAACATTGCATGTGCACTGGCTTTATGCATAGTATCTGACTATCTGTTGTTTAATTTTTGAATATTTATAAGAATATGCTGTAGCAATATATATATTCTCCCTTTGATCCATAACATAAGGCATTTTAATTATATCATGGGAAATAAGAAATGATAGTTAAGTCATTTAATATGTTTTAAACTATAAATTTTTTTCATTTTTACCTTTCTTAAGAAATGTGTTTGATTGCAAATATTATTTTAAAAAAAAGGGGATATAATGAATGGGTAAAATTGGAAAGTGAGTATTAATCATGTGAAGTTGAAATAAACTTGAAACTATATTAGATTCATATATCGAAAAGAGAGGATTACAAGTTATATATACACAGAAAATGAAGATAGAGGAAGAGTGATTATCGATGAGACAGAGAAACTAAAGTCAACAAAATCATGCTACCGAATTGCTTCTGACTTTCTATGTTTCTAATACTCCCCCTCAAGTTGGAGCATAGATATTTAGCATGCCCAACTTGTTACAAAGATACTTAATCCGTGTCCCATGTAAGGCTTTTGTCAGAAGATCTGCCAGTTAGTCTTTTGATTGCACATGCCTTGTAGATACAACATTTTCTTTAATCTTATCACGAATGAAATGACAATCGATTTCAATATGTTTGGTACATTCATGGAATATAGAGTTCAATGCTATATGAAGTGCTGCTTTATTATCACACCATAGCTTTGCAGGCAATGTCGTGGTGATACCAATTTCCTTCAAGAGTTGAAATACCCACACAATTTCTTATATTGACTGTGACATGGCTCTGTATTCCGCTTCTGCACTTGATTTTGACACAACTCCTTGCTTCTTACTTCTTCAAGATATCAAATTTCCACCAACAAACACACAATAACCCGTAGTGGATCGTCTTGTGGCTTTAGATTCTGCATGATCCGCATCACAGAAACACTCGACTTTAGTGTGCCCATAATCTGTATAAAGAATACCAAGACCTGGAGAACCTTTCAAATAATGCAAGATATGTTCTAAAGCTTCCCATTGTGCCATTGTTGGTGATGCCATGAATTGGTTGAGCCTACTGACTGAGAATGTTATATCAAGACGAGTTACTGTCAGATAATTCAACTTTCCAATAAGTCTTCTATATCTTTCGGGAAATGCAAACGGCTTCAGTTTCTCTGGATCAATCTTCTTCTTCAAGTCATCAGGAAGCTCATCAAACATACTAGCATCAAGATCCAGGAAAGGATTCGGAATCATGAGGATGCTGCTTGGTGCAGCTCTAAACTTTCTAGTCTCCTTTGAGAGATCAAGAACATACTTCCTCTGAGTCAAAAGAATACCTTTCTTGCTTCTCAAAACCTCAATGCCAAGGAAGTACCTTAATGATCCCAAATCTTTTGTCTAGAAGTGAGAGTTCAGGAAGATTTTAAGTTCCGAGATTCCAGAAATATTACTCCCTGTAATCACAATATCATCAACATATACTACTAGAAGAATCATGCCTGCATCAGATTGTTGGTAGAACACAGAGTGATAATACTTGCTTTGACTTAACCTAAACTTCTTTACTATTGCACAGAATCTATCAAACCAAGCTCGAGACTTTGCTTTAGACCATACAGTGACTTTCAGAGGTATCACACTTTTCTATTCTCCCCCTGAGCAATGAACTCAGGTGGTTACTCCATATAAACTTCTTCAAGAAGGTTTCCATTCAAGAAGGCATTCTTAACATCTAATTAATGTAAATCCCAATTATGTGTAGCCACCAAAGAAACAAGAAGACGAACTGAGGTGAGTTTGGCCACAGGAGAGAAAGTTTTAGAATAATCAATACCATAAGTTTGGGCATACCCTTTTTCAACAAGTCGAGCTTTTAGCCGTTCCAAGGAACCATCAGCCTTAGTCTTAACAACAAATACCCATTTACATCCAATGGCCTTCTTTCCAGGATGGAGATCAACAAGAGTCCAAGTTCCAACTGTTTCTAGTGTTAAGAGTTCTTTCCATTGCGGCACGCCAACCAGGGTGAGTCAAGGCTTGGTGACGGGTAGTAGGGGTGGAGATGGAATCAAGGGTGGCCACAAGAGAAAAGGAGACAAAGGACAAAGACTTATAGGATACAAAAGATAAGATAAGATAGGTACAGTTAGCATATCTTTTGAGAGGATAATGAGGACGAGTACCTTTTCGAAGGGCAATGGGCAGGTCATCAGAAGTATCAACAGGAGAATCAGGACTAAGTGGTCTGGTAGCAGTAAGAGGAGAATTGGTGGAAATAGGAGTAGGAACTAACGATGCATCAACGGAATCAATCGGCGAAGTAGGAGCTGGCGAAGGTGAATCATTGGCAACATCAGCATCATTAGTGATATCAGGTTCCGGAACAGCAGCCTGTACTAGTGAGAAAGAGACAGGATATCATCAGATTCATCTATGATAAAGGGAGACTCAGAGATGGTTAAAGTCTTGAAGAAAGGAGAGGGCTCATGAAAAGTAACATCAGTGGACACAAAGTAACGACGAAGATCAGGAGAGTAACACCAATAACCTTTCTAAATTTTAGAATATCCAAGAAAAACACATTTTAAGGACTTGGGATCGAGTTTACTAATACTATAACGGACATCTCGAATAAAACAAACACAACCAAAGATTTTAGGATCAACAGGGAATAGCTTAGTGGTGGGAAATGGAATATGGAATATCCCCATCAAGAACAGCCGAAGGCATGCGATTGATGAAAAAACAAGCAGCAGACACGGCATCAGCCCAAAAACTTTTAGGGACAGAGGAATAAAACATGAGAGCTCTGGCAATTTCTCAAAGATGTCGGTTTTTTCTTTCAGCAACATGATTTTGAGCAGGGGTGTCAACACAAAAGGATTGGAGAAGAATACCATGATTTTGCAAGTACTCGGTGAATGGGGTGGAAAAATATTCTTTTGCATTATCACTTCGTAAGATTTTCACAGGAGTATTAAACTGGGTTTGAATCTTAGCGCAGAAATTACGAAAGTGAGTAAATAATTTAGAATGCTGTTTCATTAAATAAAGATAAGTGGTTCGGGAAAAATCATCAACAAAAGTAACAAAATAACGATAACCAGTTTGAGACAGGATTTGACAAGGACCCCAAATGTAACCCCCTGCCGTAATTATATCCGAAATACACGATTAAAGTGAAATAGAGATCAATAAGAAACAAATAACAAATTGCAAACCCATCTACCAGACGGGGTTTTCAAAATTACCTTTCGAAATCATTTATAAACTTGGTCTCATAATCACTTTTCGAATACAATTACTACGCGGAATATCACATTCATAATAAATCAGAGTACACAAAAATAATCCCGGCAATCCCGGTTTTCATATATTAACTCAAGCTTTATAGGGAACATTCGCCCATACAAGCCCTCATATGGGGATTACACAAATCTTCTCAAATACACATAACAAATCCTCATCCACATACTTATATACATATCCAAATACAAATACAAATCATCCCAATTATGATGATAACCAACTACCGAATCTTTAACTCGAAGGGAGTCCTCTTCGCCCTTGTCTGCTTGCAATATCCTTGATCTACTACCCTGTCTGAAAGGTTAGTAGGGGAGGGTGAGATTCGAGAGAATCTCAGTAGGATAACAATATCAATATGCATGTACGATAGATGTTTAATGCATGACATGCTTGCATCACACAACTCATGATAACACAATGACAATTTGCAAGCTCAATGCTTCGAACAATATACCTATGGCCATAGCATAAATTGAAACATAGCTTCAAGTTACACATAATTATGCAAAGCTAAGACATGCACCAACACACTAACACATATATCAAATACAAGCAAAAGAGATATGTTCCCTACCCTCTTTCCACGTATGCTCCAGCTTCGCTTACTCACGATCAGAACGAATACCAAACCACGTTCAGAGCGAACATCAACCCTATAACCAAAGCAAGGACATAGGGTTATTCTCTATTCCAAAACCTTACTTCCATATCACTTAATGTTGGTTACCATTTAACACCTTTAGGTGGCTAATCAAAGCCCAAACAGATGCCTAAAGGCTTGGGAAACACTTGGCCAAAGATCACCTTTTAAAAGTCCAAAATGCTTATTTTTGGGGGTGGGCCGCGGTCCAAAATCCACGGGCTGCGGCCCAAAACTGCCCAGAAACATTTGGGCTGCGGCCCAGAATCCACGGGCCGCGGCCCAAGAAATCCAGTTTCTTGGCTGAACTTCCAAAAATCATAACTAATTCCAAAAAAATCGAAATGAGGTGATCCCAAAGCCAAATGAAAGCTATTCAAGTCCTATACACAGGAAAAATATTGGCCTATACTTGAAATCACCACAAAAGTCTAGATTTACCAAAAACCTAACATTATACCAAAACAGGGTCCAGTTTTGATGCCAAACTTTGGACAGCTATAACTCCCAGTTCCCAAAACGAAATGGCACATATTATATGTCCATTTTAAAGCTTAAGATGTGAACTTCAAGACTAGAAAGTTTCAGAATTTTCTAACATCATTTGCCCATTCAAAACGGCAACACAAACAGACTGCCCAGAACAGCAATTCAAAAGACAGAATTCCAGATTTTGACAATTGCTTCCAATGGTTCCCATTTTCATACGAAACCTCATTCCCACATAAATTTGCACAAGGAATCCATTGGAAATACCAAATCAACCAAATTCACATTATATTGACATGTTTCACAATGAATTGCAACATGTCACACAAAACCACAACACAATCACACATTGTCATTCTTTTCATTCCAAGTTCTCAAACCAAATCCAATGGCCAAATACCACAACATGACACCAATTGCCACTCAAACACAAGGTCATTCATGCAATTCAAAAATCACACAAAATCAGGGCAAAATTCAAAATTCACAATACTCAACCATAATTCACAAAACTTGGATCAAAAGGCTTCAAATACTCACCTATTCCTCTTTCCCAAACCAATTCCTTGATTCTTCATCTTTCCAAATTTTCTTAAGCCATCAAACACCTCCAATCAAGAATCTAAAACCATAGAGATGAAGCTCTCATCACTATGAACAACATTATAGAAGGATGTTTTAGCAATAGAGGACAAGAAACAAGGCAAATCTTACCTTTTTCTTTTCTCTTTCCCCCTTGAAGCATGGCGCCATGGAGTCTTGAGAGAGAGAGGGATGAGATGATGAAATGAAGATGATGTTCAGTTTTTTTAGATGCCACAACCGACTAAAAAGTGAGAGGGAGAGAGGAAAAGTAAGTTTTACACTTTGACCAATCCAAGGGCCCAAAACTTGCCAAGTGTCAACATCTTGCTCACCTTCCATGAGCTCATATAAGCTCACCCACATGAGATTCCACCCTTTGATCTATTACACAAATCAATCTCAACCATTGATCTTGAAGTTACCAATGAGTTTCCTCTTCGGTAACTGACCAATTGGTCGGTAACTTTACCGTTTTGCCCCTGATTACGGTAATTCTCATTGAATCACCACCAACACTTCACATCTTTTCATTTAGCCACAATATGCGCCTTCCCTCTATTTTAAGTCAATTTAGATGTTAATCCATAATTGAGCTTAAATACAGGGTTTTGGCACTGCTCACAGCACATACGAATCACATCGGGTGCCAACTCACACCATAATCTCCAAAAGGGTTTATTTATCACTAACCACTTCCACTTTTGGAGTCATTATCCCTTAATCACAATTTGGGATCTTGCTAAACCGGGGCTTAGCAATCCACTAATCTCAGGCTTATTCTCTAGCCTCACGTCTCAGAATTTGGGATATTACACCAAACATCAGAATGTACTAACTCAAAGGGGGACGCAACTCGTTTATTGACTTGAGGTGACAAATGTACACGATGGTGTTTGGCAAACTGACATGACTCACAATTTAAAATAGACACAGAAGAGAACTGAGGATACAATTTTCGGAGAGATGACAGAGACATATGACCCAGACGACAATGAACTTTAAATAGGGATGACCCACTAGAACAAGCAACAAAACGTGGCACCCGATCATCAAGGATGTAATGGCCACCAGATTCATAGCCTTTACTAATAACTTGCTTCGTCGTGAGATCCTGAATCAAACAATGGTCAGGAAAGAGTGTGATAAAAAAATTTAATTGTTGAGTAACTTTGCTAGTAGACAAAAGATTAAATGCAAGGTCAGGAACATAAAGGACAGAGGATAAAGGAACAGACGAGGTAGGTCTGATAGTGCCAGATCCAAGAACATGAGAATAAGAACCATTGGCAATAGTTATACCAGAGGGATGGCGTAAGGTGCATATGAGGAGAACAAATTCTTGTTACTTGTCATATGATCAATGGCATTGGAATCGATAATCCACTTTGAGAAACAAGTGGCAAGACTAGAAGTAATGTTACTTGTAGCAAGAGCATCTGAAGGTCAGGACTTAGATTCAACCATCATCAAATAAGAAGATGTACCAAACAACAAGTAAGCAAAGATGCAACTACAACAAATTCTCTGAGCAAGAATAAGAGAATCACACAATCATAAATTGCAACAAAAATTTGAAATATCCCAAATAAGGCTTCAAGGTCCTCTAACCACAACAGCAAACGTCACACTAGTGACCAAATAGAGATTTACGAGAAATATCCCAAATGATGAACAGTAGCCATCGAATGAACAGTACCTTTGAATTTGCAAATGACAGGTTGGTTCTTCAAATTGCAAAAATACCAGTTTAGACCTTCAAAATTTTAAAATGACAGTTTGGTCTTACGAATTTGCAGAATGACAGATAGGTCCTACAAATTTGCAAAATGACAAAATATTCTTATGATTTTGCAGAATGACAAACAAGTCTTCCAAATGACAGATAGCTTATGCACAAAACAGCCCCATAAGAACCAGAAGCAATAATATCAACCAAAAGAGGCTAAAAAAATATCAAAATGGAAGCTAATACAAGAGGTACCCGAAAAGCCAACTTTAGAACTATATCACATAACCCCTAAGGATGAACGGGCTCAAAGAGTCGATCAAAACGCACCTAGAACTTGTCTAAAACGGTCACCGGAAAGTTCTCCACGCGCCGGAGCGTGGTATGAACGGCGGAGGAGACGGTAGCGCGTGAAGGGAGACACGTTGTCGGAACTTGACGCCACCAACTGGGTTTTGACGATATTGGGCAGGAGAAGAAGGATGAAGGGCGCGTGTGGTCAAAGGAGGCTCCGGCGAAGGAAGATCTACAACTAAACTTAAGCAAGCTTTGCCGGAAAAAATGGAGTTTTCACCCAAAAAAAAAAAAAGAAATAACACTGAAATCAATTGGATCTGGTACCATGTGAAGTTGAAATAAACTTGAAACTATGTTAAATTTATATATCGAAAAGAGAGGATTACAAGTTATATATACACAGAAAATGAAGACAAAGGAAGAGTGATTATCGGTGAGACAGAGAAACTAAAGTCAACAAAATCATGCTACCGAATTGCTTCTGACTTCTATGTTTCTAACAAATCACAAGGGCAAAATTAGAAAAAGAACATTAATTAAACTAAAAGTGACTTATATTCTGGATCATACTTTTCTTATTGCCCGGATGGGAGTATATACATAAAACAGGATATCGATGTCCTTCGAATTGGGAAATAGCAGTCGATTCTCATGGTTCGTGACTTTCTTACGTTGGACTGATCATAAAATTGATAATAAGAGGTTATCATCGTAAGGTTGAGAAAAACAAAAAAAAAATCCACCAGGTTCGACTCCTTTGTTACAAAACGTCAAAACCAAAAGATGATCATCTCCATAACAGCTGTAAACCACTTTGCTTCCTCCATGATGTTTGTCGCCAAATTAGATTCGTCGCCGTAATACCTTTTTCTGGCAACCATTCTCATTTTGTTGTTATAGCTCAAATTTGAAAATCATTAAAGTTTTATATTCAAGACTTTAGAATAAAAAATCTCTTGCAGATACAGCTCTATATGACTATGTCCGTACAATTGAACTTGTAAAATTAAACCTTGATTTCTACAAATTGGTTGGTATGTGGAAAGAAATACTCCTATAGTATTTGAAAGTAAAGTCTTTCTTCAAAGCATGATTAAAGAGACTATGTTTATTGATGTCAATGTTAATGGCATTTACGTTGAGAGACCAAGTCTTTTCAATTATTCAATACAATTTATATTTATTATTTAACATTGACAAGTATAAACGAACGCTTTTAACAATGATGTTTACGTATAACTTAGTACCCAACCATCAGAAATAATTTCACAAATCTCAATAATTAGTCAACCTTAACAAATTCTTAAACCAGAGAACAAATCATAAACAAATATATATGTGCTCAGAAGCCAATTGATAGTCCAGAGCTTGAAGGCTAAATTAATAATGCGACACGATGAGAGAATCATCTAAGTTTACAATAGAATCTTATTGAGGATGGGACGTGCTTTGCATTGAGCCTCCAATGGAATGGCCTTAGGCATCAAGGTCCCACCCCCTTCGGTCATGTCAATTTTTAAGTCGTTGACCCTTTCCCAGTCAAAGCATTGAATCAACGATGCCAAAGTCAACGATACTGTTCGTTGGGCTAAGCCGGCTCCTGGACAGGCCCGTCTTCCCATTCCAAAAGCTATTAGCTTACCGCCTTCACTCTGCTCATTTTCAAACCTCTCGGGCCTAAAGCTCAATGGATCAGCCCACACATCAGGGTCCCTATGTATGGCCCATGCATTCACAAGTAACATCGTGCCACGTGGCACATCATAACCCCCTACGAAGCAATCCTCTGAAGCCACGTGGGGTAGCAGCATCGGCGCTGCCGGGCTCAGCCGCAAAGTCTCGGTGATGATGCTCTTAAGGTACGATAGTTTGGCCACGTCAGCTTCCTCCACAAGCCTCTCTCCTCCAACCTCAACTTCCAACTCAATCCTTGCTTTCTCCAATACCACTGGATGGTTTAACAGATACGACATTGCCCATTCTAATGTGATCGCCGAAGTGTCTGTTCCTGCTATTATCAACACCTACAGAACAAATATTTCATAATTAATTACTGCGCATAAATTCAAAGGCAGGCGAAAATGTAAATTTATTCTGAAAATTTTTATTGAGGGACAATGTTATCCTATACTATTAAAAAATTGAAGTGGACTTTATATTTTTAATGGTAAGGAACAATTTGCTTCATTTCAATAATTCGTTTTAAAACAATATTAAACCTAAAAAAAATTTTGGAATAACATTGAGAAAAACTTTCTGAATAAATTTCAATATTAACCTTAATTTAAAATTAGGAAACGCATGGTACAAAAACAGGCTGCAAAAATGTATCCAAAAAAACTAACCAAGATAAGGCCTTTGATAATTTCGTCAGTGTAATACTCGGGTTGTGATTCTTGTGATGTGAGTAAATGATCTATTAAAGTATTTGTGCTCTCCAATCCTTCCTTCTTGTACCGATGCTCGTCGACTAGCCCTTGCAACAACTCATCCAACGTCTTCCCAACACTTCGCAGTCTCTTTTGGTAACCATTATAATCAATCCACCGGAACAGAGGCAAGAAATTACCCAAATTCGAATCCTTGGTTCCCAAACCAGGAGATGAGATCTCCCCCATGACATCTCTAAACAACTTTGCTTCCTCCACGTTCGTCGACAAATCAGACTCGTCGCCGTAATACCGTTTGCCGGCAACCATTCTCATGATGGTGTTAAAGGTAAGATCTGAAAACATTGATCTCAGCTCAACTTTGGCGAAGTCTTTGCGAGAATCACGAGATAGCTTGCGTAGCAACAGCTTGGTCTCGTCGATTCGGAGATTGGAGAAGGAGTTGATACGGTGCGTTGAGAGGATCTCGAGGGAGCTTATACGACGTAAGTTGCGCCAGTGGTCACCGTAGGAAGATGAAACAAGGATGGTGTTGTTGTAACCTATGTACTTGGTCTTGAGGGCGTGAGCACGGTTGGCAAAGATGATGTCGTTTTTAGTGAAACACTCTTCAACAGCGGAGGGAGATGAAACGACAACGGTAAAAACAGAGCCGAAACGGAGAGAGAAAATGGGGCCATATTTTGGAGAGAGGGAATGGAGGTAGCTATGGAGAGGTTGTTTTAGTTGCAGGAGGTTGCCCAGTATAGGAAGAGCAGGTGGGCCAGGAGGGAGATTTTTGAATCTTGATCTTGTTTGGAAGAAGAGCTTTAAAGTGATCAGAATAAGAAGGCAGAGAGCAAAATAATAGATCAAGTTATCTTCCATGATCATATCCTTTCGATTTTAACACTACAAAATACAAATGAATCTGTACGCATCGCGCATTATATATATATGTATGTATGTGATTGTGTATGGATGACGATGCGGTGCGGGGAAGAATATTCTTGGCATGTTAAAGATAACTTGATGGACCATGTATGTTCTTGATCTTGAAGGGTTTGCCTTGACCAGACATATATAAATTGTGATCATCTTGTTTTTTACTTCCAAAAGTAAAAATTCTGAGCAACTTGTTTTTGGCTTCCAAAAGTAAGCATTGCCGGCTACTAGCGTTTCCAGTACGGAAAAAATTTGAAGTAGAATTTAATTTCTATTCATGATTTTTCGTGAATCATTTCATCTTCTTTTTCTTCTTTAATTTATTCATGAATACTGATTATGAAGTACTACTATATACATACATATGCACAAACACATCAATATAATTCATGTGTTAGTGTTTTATAATCAATGGTCTGTACTCTATACCCAGAAGCTCGGCTCAAAGTCTCGTAAATACAATTGAACTAAAGTGAATGAGAAGACTCCTTCGTTATTTTTACTCTATAAAATTTCCCTATTGCTTTTATCACGTCTTCTGTATGTCTATTAGTTTTCTAACCAATTAGTTACAATTAAAATTGAGGCGATTTTTAATTTTAGCTCGAATGAGCCACAAGTCTTCTCTATGTATAAAGTCTGAGAAATGAACATCATTGTTATTTAGTTGATATGAATATTGAAAAGTATGTGATCTGTCATATTCTTTTTAATTGTTATTGACTAAAAATGATTTTCAGAATATTATGCGAAAAAATAGTACTTTGACTTTTGGCTATTACAAAAGACTTTTAGTGTTATTAATTATAATCGTAATACTTCCGGCTTTTTAACTTTTCTTAGCTAGCTTTTCGATCAAGACGCTGATGACATCGTTTTCATGTGCATTTTCTTTTGTCTGAATTTTCGCACACATTTATATACATAAATATATCAGGTTATATCGGTTGAGAGCCTTATTCGTTAATCGTTATAACACTATCAAGAAAGTTGATTGTAGTGTAGCCTAATCGAACAAATTCTTGTGTTTAATTTTCTGATGAACAACAGGATGGTTGAGAAGAGAGAGATAGAGAGCAGTTTTTTCATCATATGATATGAAATATGAGACGCTACAACGAAATTAAAGCACATGAATTTATAAGAAACAAGACATGAAAACTTTGCGGCTCATTGCCACTTATTGGCGTTTTAGTTGGGATTGTGCATATAGACGTTCCCATTTCATGTCCTACGTACATACATATGACATAGTCTTAAATTAATTAGGGACGCTTGTTGAGACCAGGGACATAGTCAATGGTGGCGGGTGACGAGCTTTGCACAAGGCCTCTAAAGGAACCGCCTTTGATACAGTGATTCCTGATCCTTCAGTCATTTCAACTTCTTCCTCACTTATTCTCTTCCATTCAAAGCATTGAAGCAACCAACCTAAAGTGACGCCCACTGTTCTTTGAGCTAACCCTGCTCCAGGGCGTGCTCGTCTTCCCATTCCAAAGATAATTAACTTGTCAGCTTCACCTTCTCTCTCAAACCTCTCAGGCCTGAAACTTGTTGGATCACTCCACAGTTGGGGATCTCTGTGGATGGCCCAAACATTTGTCAACACTATAGTGTCACGCGGGACATTATATCCTCCAATGGTGCAGTCATTTGAAACCTCATGCACGATGAACCAACAATGGTGCTACAGGATGTAGCCGTGATGTTTCAAAGCTTACGTTTTGCAGGTATGGCAGTTTTGAAATGTCTTGCTCATCTATCAATCGTTCTTGTCCTGTGTGTGTGTCTATTTCTTGTTGTGCCTTTTTCAACAACTCAGGGTTGTTCATTAAACATGACATTGCCCATTCTAAAGTCGCAGCTGATGTCTCTGTTCCGGCCATAAGCAAAACCTGTGTCAAGTTGAATCAATAAATGTGATGAAAATAAAAGGAAAATCCTTTTAAAAATCATATGAAATACTCAAATTTTAGTTTAGGTCACTAGAGTTAACAAATTATTAATCAGATTAAATGGAGCAAAGTAAAATTTAGAAATTGGCTCAAATTACCTCCATGCCCTTGACTTACAAAACTTTATAACCTCTATGCCTGTGAAAGACTATTCGATTGAATCTTAAAACACAAAATCTTGCAGTGCAAGCAAAGAAAACAACGAAGCGTCAAAAGTTCGGAACAATTAGGTGATACTAAGCCATTATCAAAAGTTGCATCCGCTCGATTTGGATGAAAAAGGATCCTTAGAGGAAACCTCCTTTGTAATCTGCTTCTCTTTTTTGTGGGTTGTTTGCAATTGGGTTTTTATATCCCCTGTTTTCCACTAATTAATTTTCTACTTCATTTATCACAAAAGTCAATTATAAATTCCGGCCAGTACGAACAAGAATGGAGGCACAAAATTAAAAGCATAGCAGAGCACTAGGATAACAAAAAGGAAATTTTTAAGTAGGTTTACTTACCAAAATCAATCCCTTGATGATTTTGGTTGTTTGGGAGGGGTGGTTGTTCAGTTCTATCACCCAGCAATGCTTTGATTAATCTGAAAAAAATATAACACCATCAAAATCAACGCCACCTTAATAACTCAGAATTTTTCTTTAGTTTAAACATGAGATTCCCTTTTTTCCCGAATGAGCGGCAATGCTGTGTAGCTAGAGCTAGGAAAACGGGCAGAACACGTTGGGCCGGCTTGTTTAGGCCCTGGTCCTTCAAGGACCGGGCTTGCAAATTGTAGCATCTAAAGAAAGTCGGGCCTAAAAGGGTCGGCCTTGTAAAGCCGAGGGCTTAAAGGGCTGGCCCGTTAAGCCCGTTTTTTTTTTTTTTTTCTTGGAAAGGGAAACCGTGTTACCTTTTTAAATTACCTTATTGAATCTATATATCACTCAGTCCTCATATTGTATAAAGTATGATTTTTGAGTATACTATTTTGCCTAATTGAATCATATTGTGATTTTTTAGTATATTATTCTGCGTATTAAGAATAAAATCATATTGCATATTATTTTGCCTAATTGAGTATGATTTTTTATAGAGGTTATGATTATTTGACTACTTGAGCCTATTGTTCAAAGTGAAGCACAATCAAATGTCCTTGAAATTGATGATAGTGGCGAATAAGATGAAAATAATAGTCGTCGTGCTCATGGTACTTAGATATTAGAATGTTTAGCCTCTTGCATTCTTATGCTTTGGCCTTAATGTGAGTTATTTATGAACATGATTCTACCTTTGATTATACATTAATAACTGTGTTTGTTTGTTGCATGAGACGTGTTGTTTAAACCTCAATGTTGACAATATTTATGTGTTAAATTAGAACTTTAATCGTTGTTATTTACTAATTATATCTCTTTGGGGGGGGAAACGTAGGAAAAATAGTTAAATATTGTGCAAAGGAATTTCCGGCCCTAACCCGTATGCTCTTGGGCCGAACCTTAAAAAACTACAATTTTTCTGACCCTAAGCTTAAAAGAGCCGGCCCTTTTAGACCTTGGCCCGTTAAGGGCCGACCCTGATTCTCATCTCTATGTATAGCTATCTTATCTTATATTATTGAGTAAAATATTCTAACCACCCTTTAATTTTATCTTAATTACATAGATATCCTCTCTATTTTAGAAACATACACTTTAGTTCAAATCATTAACACCGTTAAAGAATATTCTAAAAAGATTCTTAATTTTTTTAATTAAAAACTATATTAGAATAAAGATTGTTTATTAATTTACCCCTCATTATGCTAAATCCCTAATTTATCTTTTAATATTAATATTTATTACTTTGCAAAAAAAATATTAATATTTATTAATTATCTATTTAATAGTTTTACTAAATTTAGAAAAAAAGTTAGGTAGTTTTTATGTGAAAAATTAAAAGTATATATCAAAATAATTTATTAAATTTTTTATGAAGATATGTAATTAAATGATTATTAAGTATTATTTATGTTAAGGAGGGGCATTTTAGTCAAAATAATAGATCAATGCTATGATTTAATAGTTGATTAACGGTTGAATGGATGAAAGTTAATTATCATAATTAGAGGGAAGGTTTATGTTACGTATATTTTGATTTAACGAAGGCCCTTATCAATTTTCAAAATGTCTCTATAATTTAGAGAGTAAATAAAGGGAAACTTGATGTATTTTACTCTATATCATTAAGCCAGGGTTTGTTGCTAGAATGTTGTATTATAACAAAATTGTTTATGTTAGAACATGGCCAAAAAAAAAAAAGTTTATGTTAGAAATTCTGCCCGACATATAGCAGAAGTAGCTAGCTAACTACTTCAATAAACGATGTTTTTTGTGCGCATCGAACGTGCACCATCCCATGAAGTAATTTCTGTAATAAATTTGCACAATGACGCTCGTAATGTAAGATAAAGGGAACTGTGGAATCAACATTGCATGTGCACTGGCTTTTTGCATAGTATCCGACTATCTGTTGTTTAGTTTTTGAATATTTATAAGAATCTTCTGTAGCAATATATATCTACTACTCCGGTTCATAATATAAGATACTACTTCAATTATATTATGAAAAATAAGAAATGATAGTTAAGTTATTTAATATGTCTTCAATTATATTTTTTTTTTCACTTTTACTCTTATTGAGAAATGTGTTTAATTGCATTGGAAATATTATTTTAGAGAGAGGGGATATAATGAGTAGGTAAAGTTAAAAAGTGAGTATTAATCATAGGAGTATGAAATAACGTAAATCTTATATCTTCATCTCTTGTTACATATGAGTTTATATACACATAATTACAAATGAGAAATCGACCAGCGTTTCCTAACTCATGACTTTTAATGTTATCATTTCTGACTTTTACTCTTAACACTCCCCCTCAAGTTGGAGCATATATATTTATCATGCCCAACTTGTTACAAAGATATTTAACCCGTGTCCCATTTAATGCTTTTGTCAGAAGATCTGCTAGTTGGTCATCGGACCGTATGTGCTCTGTAGATACAATATTTTCTCTGATCTTGTCACAAATAAAATGACAATCAATTTCGATATGTTTGGTACGTTCATGGAACACAGAGTTCGATGCTATATGAAGTGCTGCTTTATTGTCACACCACAGTTTTGCAGGTAATGTTGTAATGATGCCAATTTCCTTCAAAATCTGGGATACCCATACAATTTCTTGTACAGACTGTGACATGGCTCTGTATTTCGCTTCTGCACTTGACTTTGACACGACGCCTTGCTTCTTACTTCTCCAAGATATCAAGTTTCCACCAACAAACACACAGTAACCTGTAGTAGATCGTCTTGTGGCCTTTGATCCTGCATGATCTGCATCACAAAAGCATTCGATTTTAGTGTGCATATAATCTTTATAAAGAATACCAAAACCTGGAGAGCCTTTCAAATAATGTAAGATATGTTCTAAAGCTTCCCATTGTGCCCCTGTTGGTGATGCCATGAATTGGCTGAGCCTACTGACTGAGAAGGTTATATCAGGACGAGTTACTATTAGATAATTTAGCTTCCCAATGAGTCTTCTATATCTCTCAGGAAATGGAAACGGTTTCAATTTCTCTGGATCAATCCTCTTTTTCAAATCATCAGGAAGTTCATCAAACATACTGGCATCAAGATCCAGAAAGGGATTTTGAATCATGGGAATGCTACTTGGTGTGGCTCCAAGTTTTCCAGTCTCCTTTAAGAGATCGAGAACATACTTTCTTTGAGTCAAAAGAATACCTTTATTGCTTCTTAAAACCTCAATACCAAGGAAGTACTTTAATGATCCTAAATCTTTTGTCTGGAAGTGAGAATTCAGGAAGATTTTAAGCGCAGAGATTCCAAAATAGTTACTTCCTGTAATCACAATATCATCCACATAAACTACTAGAAGAATCATGCCTGCATCAGATTGTTGGTAGAATACAGAGTGATCACACTTGCTTTAATGTAATCCAAACTTCTTGACCACATTACAGAATTTATCAAACCAGGCTCGAGGACTTTGCTTTAGACCATATAGTGACTTCCTGAGATAGCATACTTTCCTAGTCTCCCCCTGAGCAACGAACCCAGGTGGTTGCTCAATATAAACTTCTTCAAGTAGGTCGCCATTCAAAAAAGCATTCTTGACATCTAATTGATGTAAAGGCCAATGATATGTAGCAGCTAAAGAAACAAGGAGACGAACGGAAGTAAGTTTGGCCACAGGGGAGAAAGTCTCGGAATAATCAAGGCCGTAAGTTTGGGCAAATCCTTTGGCAACAAGGCGAGCTTTTAGTCTTTCTAAGGAACCATCAGACTTAGTCTTGACAACAAATACCCATTTACATCCAATGGCTCTTTTTTCAGGAGGGAGATCAACAAGAGTCCAGGTACCAGCTGTTGCTAATGCCAAAAGTTCGTCTTCCATTGCGGCACGCCAACCAGGGTGAGCTAGAGCTTGGTGAAGGGAAGTTGGTATGGTAATGGAATCTAAGGTGGCCACAAGGGAAGATGAAACAGGAGACAAAGATCGATAAGAGACAAAAGATGATATAAGATACAGACAGTCAGCATATCGTTTGGGAGGACAATGAGGTCGGGTACCTTTACGAAGTGCAATAGGCAGGTCATCAGAAGTATCACCGAGAGAAGGAGGAACAGGTGGTTCAGTAATAGCAAGATGAGGATCCGCAGAAGCAGAGGTAGGAACTACAGAGGCATCAATAGAGTCAATCGGCGTAGCAGGAGCTGGCGAAGGTGAATCATGATCAACATTAGCATCATTGATAAGATCAGGTGTCAGATTTGCATCTTGTACTGGTGAGAGAGGGATAGGATAAATCAAGATATCATCAGAATTATCCATGATAGAGGGAGACTCAGAGACAGGCAAAGTTTTGAAGTAAGAAGATGACTCAAGAAACATGACATCGATGGATACAAGGTATCGACGGAGATCAGGAGAGTAACACCAATAACCTTTCTGAACTCGAGAATAGCCAAGAAAAACATATTTTAGGGACTTAGGATCTAGTTTGCTAACACTTGGACGGACATCCCGAACAAAACAGACACAACCAAAGATTTTAGGTTCAACAGGAAATAGCTTAGTGGATGGAATCAAAACGGAATAAGGAATATCCCCACCAAGTACAGCCGAAGGCATACGATTGATTAGGAAAAAGCAGTAGAGACAGCATCAGCCCAAAAAGTTTTAGGGACTGAGGAATGAAACATGAGAGCTTGGGAAGTTTCCAAAAGATGGTGATTCTTTCTCTCAGCCACACCGTTTTGAGCAGGTGTATTAGCACAAGAGGATTGGTGAAGAATACCATTAATTTGCATGTAAGCGGTGAATGGGGCGGAAAAATATTCTTTTGTATTATCACTTCATAAGATTTTCACAGGAGTGTTAAACTGGGTTTGAATTTCAACACAAAAGTTACGAAAATGAGTAAACAATTCAGAACGTTGTTTCATTAAATAAAGCCAGGTGGTTCAGGAAAAATCATCAACAAACGTGACAAAATAATGATAACCAGTCTGAGACGTGACTGAACAAGGACCCCAAACATCAGAATGTACTAACTCAAAGGGGGACGTAGCTCGTTTATTTATGCGAGGTGCCAAATGAATACAATGATATTTGGCAAACTGACATGACTCACAATCTAAAGTAGACACAGAAGAAAATTGAGGAAACAATTTTCGGAGAGAAGAAAGCGACACATGACCTAGACGACAATGAACTTCAAAGAGAGACGACCCACCAGAACAAGCAATAGAACGTGGCACCTGATCATCAAGGATGTAATGTCCACCAGATTCATAGCCTCTACCAATAATCTACTTCGTCGATAGATCCTGAATTAAACAATGGTCAGGGAAGAGTGAGATAAAACAGTTTAACTTACGAGTGAGTTTACTTGGAGACAGAAGGTTAAAGGTGAGATCTGGAATGTTAAGAACAGAGGATAATGAGAGGGATACAGTTGGTTGAACAGTGCCAGAGCCAATAACACGGACGGGAGAACCGTTGGCAACAAATATGGATGACTGGTTGGCATATGGGGCATATGAAGAGAATAAGTGATGATTACCTGTCATGTAGTCGGTAGCACCAGAATCAATGATCTACTTAGTTGAAGCAGTAGTTAGGCCAGAGGACAGAGTACCTGTTGCTAGAGCTCCTGCAGAAGAAGATCCAGATCCTAAATCAAGAGGACCAGAGTTCTGGGCAATATGAGCAAGTCCGCGTTGTTGATCACGCTGCTGTTTATTTTATAATTTTCGACAATTTTTCTTAATGTGTCCAGGTTCCTTACAATAATTGCAGATAATACTACCAGAATTGTTATTTTGTTTGTACCCATAATTCCTGTTCTCAAAGGGACCACGTCCAGCTAAAGCACCTGCAGTGGGATCAACAGAAGGGTGAATCAAGCTATCAGCATGAAGAACCCGTGAGAAAACATCTTCAAGAGAAGGAAGCTCTTGACTAGACAGAATCTGAGAACGAATAGTCTCATAGGACGGGTTGAGAGCTTCAAGAAAACTCATGATAGCCTGAAGTTCCAAGTTCTTAATTCAAGTTGAGAGATCTACTTGTGAAGACATAAGTACTTTCATTTCCTCATACATTCTTTTGAAGTCCAAAAAGAAATCTTTCAAGGGACGATTTTGCTGTTGAGAGTGATAAAAACCTTTACAAATTTCATGAACCGAGTAATATTTCCTTTTCCAGAAAACATAAATTCAAGATAATTCATGATTTCTTTGACAGAATTACAATGACTAACAGAAGACAGAATTCGTGGTTCAATGGAATTTCGAATTTGAAACAAAAGATGAGCATCTGCTCTTTTCCAAGTCAAAAGTTTAGTTTCATCACTAGAGGGAGGATCCTCAGTTAAATGGGTTTCCATCTCAATCCCTAGAATATAAACTTTAACGGTTTTGTTCCAATCACTATAATTTGTCCAATTTAATTGTGAAGCAGTAATCTTTGCAGACATAGGTAACAGATCGGAATTTTAAGAATTATCCATGATGCTCTCACAGAATAACAGGATCAACGAATAAGCAGGAAGAATCACAATATTTCACAATCAAATCAGTAGATCAACTGAACCAAGCCACAATCAACTGGACCCGCAGATATATATAAAATCAAGATATATATATATATAGTACCTTAATCAAGGCAAGGGACCCACAGACAGACTACTAACTCAGAACACTGAAGTTAGTAACAAATAGCAATCCACGAATGTTGAAATCGGATGCGAAGAGCAAAGCGCAAAAAATCAAATGGTGTCAGATGGCCACGAAACTTCAGGAGGAGGAAGAGGAGGTTTAGTCGATCAGAGCACTGCAAACCACGTCGCAAACAGTGGCTGAAGAAGCCCACACGAGCGGCGTGTGTACTAGCACGGCGGAGATGGTGGAGGCGCGTGAGACGGCACGCGCAGTTGGAAGGCCGTCGGACTTGGGGATCTGACTGGTCTGGAGGCGGCGGACCCAATGAGCTGGCGCGTGTGTGAGATTGAGTGGTGGTGACTGAAGATCTAAAGCAACCTAGTTTTGTTCACCGGAAGACAAAAGGAAGCTCATCGGAAATTATGGAGGTTGGCCGGAAATTACAGATAAGTTCTAAACTGGCTCTGATGCCAAGAAATAACGTAAATCTTATATCTTCGTCTCTTGTTACATATGAGTTTATATACACATAATTACAAATGAGAAACCGACCAGCGTTTCCTAACTCATGCCTAACTCTTCCTAACTCATGACTTTTAATGTTATCATTTCTGATTTTTACTCTTAAGAGAGTAAAACAGAAAAAAGAGCACTAATTAAATTGGAGGTGATTTATATTCTCGATCATGTTTTGTTTTTCTTTTAAAGGAGTATATATATAAAATAGGAGATCGATGTCCTTCGAATTGGGAAACAGCAAGGAGTCGAATCCCATGGTTCGTGCCTTTCTTACGTTGGACTGATCATAAAAATGATAATAAGAGGTTATCGTAAGGTTGAGAAAAACTGAAAAATCCGCCAGGTTCGACTCCTTTGATACAAAACCAAGAGATGATAATCTCCATGAAATCTGTAAACCGCTTTGCTTCGTCCATGATATTTGTCGTCAAATCAAATTCGTCGCCGTAATAACATTTTCTGGCAACCATTCTCATTTTGCTGTTAAAGCTCAAATTTGAAAATCATTAAAGTCTTATATTCAAGACTTTAGAATAAAAATCTCTTGCAGATATAGCTCTATATGACTGTGTCCATACAATTGAACCTGTAAAATTAAAGTTTAATTTCTACAAATTGGTTGGTATATGAAAAGAAATACTCCTATAGTATTTGAAAGTAAAGTCTTTCTTCAAAGCATAATTAAGTGTGTGTTTGGGATCACTTAATTTTAGAGAATAAGTCCTTATTACGCAAACCGAGATAAAACTCCTCTCACATATTTACCTCGTATACCATAAATCACAATTTATAAGCACTTATTGCTCAAAAATAATCTATTCCAAACAAGCACTAAAGAGACTATGTTTGTTGATGTCAGTGTTAACGGCATTTCATTAAGAGACCAAGTCTTTTCAATTATTCAATACAATTTATATTTATTATTAACATTGACAAGTATAAACAAACGCTTTTAACAATGATGTTTACGCATAACTTAGTACCCAACCATCAGAAATAATTTCACGAATCTCAATAATTAGTCAACCTTAACAAATTCTTAAACTAGAGAACAAATCATAAACAAATACATATGTGCTCGGAAGCCAATTGATAGTCCAGAGCTTGAAGGCTAAATTAATAATGCGACACGATGAGAGAATCATCTAGGTTTACAATAGAATCTTACTGAGGATGGGACGAGCTTTGCATTGAGCCTCCAATGGAATGGCCTTAGGCATCAAGGTCCCACCCCTCTCGGTCATGTCAATTTTTAAGTCGTTGACCCTTTTCCAGTCAAAGCATTGAATCAACGATGCCAAAGTCAACTCTACTGTTCGTTGGGCCAAGCCCGCTCCTGGACAGGCCCTTCTTCCCATTCCGAAAGCTATTAGCTTTCGACCTTCACTCTCCTCATTTTCAAACCTCTCGGGCCTAAAGCTCAATGGATCAGCCCACACATCAGGGTCCCTATGGATGGCCCATGCATTCACAAGTAACATCGTGCCACGTGGCACATCATAACCCCCTACGGAGGAATCCTCTGAAGCCACGTGGGGTATCAGCATCGGCGCCGCCGGGCTCAGCCGCAGAGTCTCGGCAATGATACTCTTAAGGTACGATAGTTTGGCCACGTCAGCTTCCTCCACGAGCCTCTCGCTTCCAACCTCAACGTCCAACTCAATCCTTGCCTTCTCCAATACCACTGGATGGTTTAACAGATACGACATTGCCCATTCTAATGTGATCGCCGAAGTGTCTGTTCCTGCTATCATCAACACCTACAAAACAAATATTTCATAATTAATTACCGCCATAAATTCAAAGACGAAGGTGTAAATTTATTTTAGAAGTTTTTGCTGAAAAACAATATTACCCTGTATCATTAAAAAATTGACATGAACTTCGTATTTTTTAATGGTAAAGGGCAGCTTTGCTTCATTTCAACAGTTTGTTTCAAAACAATATTAAACCTTAAAAAAATTTTTAGGTAACATTGGGAAAAATTGTCCTAAACAAATTTGCATATTAACTTTAAATTAAATTTAGTGACACTCATGGTACAAAAACAGGCTGCAAAAATGTATCCAAAAACACTAACCAAGATAAGGCCTTTGATAATTTCGTCAGTGTAATACTCGGGTTGTGATTCTTGTGATGTGAGTAAATGATCTATTAAAGTATTTGTGCTCTCCAATCCTTCCTTCTTGTACCGATGCTCGTCGACGAGCCCTTGCAACAACTCACCCAACGTCTTCCCAACACTTCGCAGTCTCTTTTGGTAACCATTATAATCAATCCACCGGAACAGAGGCAAGAAATTACCCAAATTCGAATCCTTGGTTCCCACACCAGTAGATGAGATCTCCCCCATGACATCTCTAAACCGCTTTGCTTCCTCCACGTTCGTCGACAAATCAGACTCGTCGCCGTAATACCGTTTGCCGGCAACCATTCTCATGATGGTGTTAAAGGTAATATCTGAAAACATTGATCTCAGCTCAACTTTGGCGAAGTCTTTGCGAGAATCACGAGATAGCTTGCGTAGCAACAGCTTGGTCTCGTCGATTCGGAGATTGGAGAAGGAGTTGATACGGTGCGTTGAGAGGATCTCGAGGGAGCTTATACGACGTAAGTTGCGCCAGTGGTCACCGTAGGAAGCTGAAACGAGGATGGTGTTGTTGTAACCAATGTACTTGGTCCTGAGGGCGTGAGCACGGTTGGCAAAGATGATGTCGTTTTTAGTGAAACACTCTTCAACAGCGGAGGGAGATGAAACGACAACGGTAAAAACAGAGCCGAAACGGAGAGAGAAAATGGGGCCATATTTTGGAGAGAGGGAATGGAGGTAGCTATGGAGAGGTTGTTTTAGTTGCAGGAGGTTGCCCAGTATAGGAAGAGCAGGTGGGCCAGGAGGGAGATTTTTGAATCTTGATCTTGTTTGGAAGAAGAGCTTTAAAGTGATCAGAATAAGAAGGCAGAGAGCAAAATAATAGATCAAGTTATCTTCCATGATCATATCCTTTCGATTTTAACACTACAAAATACAAATGAATTGAATCTGTACGCTGCGCATTATATATATATATATATATATATATATGTATGTATGTATGTATGTATGTATGTGATTGTATATGGATGACGATGAGGTGCGGGGAAGAATATTCTTGGCATGCTAAAGATAACTTGATTAACCATGGATGTTCTTGATCTCGAAGGTTTTGCTTTGACCAGACATATATAAATTGTGATCATCTTGTTTTTTACTTCCAAAAGTAAAAATTCTGAGCAACTTGTTTTTGGCTTCCAAAAGTAAGCATTGCCGGCTACTATAAGGGCCTGTTTGGTACAGTGGAATTGAGGAGATGGAATTGGAATTGAAAATGAATTCCTACTGATAACATGTTTGGTATGATGGAATTGAATTCCATGTGGAATTTAATTAAGCCTAATTCCATCAAATAAATTTCATCTCAAAAGCTAGGATTTATAATTCCATGTGATCATTTCCATCTATTACCCTCCACTACTTTCAAAAAAAATAAAAAATAAAAAATTGAAGGACATTTTGGTATTTTTATACAAAAATTAGATCTCATTTCCATAACATACCAAACATACTTTTAGACACCATTTCCATTTTCGTTTCCATATCCATATCCATATCCATTTCCATCAAAATCAATTACAACGTACCAAACGGGCCCTAAGGTTTCCAGTACGGATAAAATTTGAAGTAGAATTTAATTGCTATTCATGATTTTTCGTGAATCATTTTATCTTCTTTTTCTTCTTTAGTTTATTCATGAATACAAATTATTAAGTACTACTCCCTCCGATCCTAATTATAGGACATATTTACCTAACTTTGGAGAAATTAAGGATAGTAGTTAAATTAGTTAATTTTATTTATTTTCTAAAAATGCCATTATTTAATAGGGATGATTTAGGAATATTACATGAGTCTACCATGAGATAATCCAACCATTATCTAAAGCAATGGGGGTATTTTGGGAACAAATTGACAAAAATTAAAATTTTGTCCTATAATTAGGACCAAGATCAACTTCCAAATGTTGTCCTATAATTAGGACCGGAGGGAGTACTATGTACATGCATATGCACAAACACATCAATATAATTCAAGTGTTAGTGTTTTATAATCAGTGGTCTATACTCTATACCCAGAAGCTCAGCTCAAAGTCTCGTAAATACAATTGAACTAAATGAATGAGAAGACTCCTTCGTTATTTTTACTCTAAAATTTCCTATTACTTTTATCACGTACGTCCTCTGTATGTCTATTAGTTTTCTAACCAATTAGTTACAATTGAAATTGAGGCGATTTTTAATTTTAGCTCGAATGAGCCACAAGTCTTCTCTATGTATAAAGTCTGAGAAATGAACATCATTGTTATTTAGTTGATATGAATATTGAATAGTATGTGATCTGTCATATTCTTTTTAATTGTTATTGACTAAAAATGATTTTCAGAATATTATGCGAAAAAATAGTACTTTGACTTTTGGCTATTACAAAAGACTTTTAGTGTTATTAATTATAATCGTAATACTTCCGGCTTTTTAACTTTTCTTAGCTAGCTTTTGAATCAAGATGCTGATGACATCGTTTTCATGTGCATTTTCTTTTGTCTGAATTTTCGCACACATTTATATACATAAATATATCAGGTTATATCGGTTGAGAGCCTTATTCGTTATAACACTATCAAGAAAGTTGATTGTAGTGTAGCCTAATCAAACCAATTCTTGTGTTTAATTTTCTGATGAACAACAGGATGGGTGAGAAGAGAGAGATAGAGAGCAGTTTTTTCATCATATGATATGAAATATGAGACGCTACAACGAAATTAAAGCACATGAATTTATAAGAAACAAGACATGAAAACTTTGCGGCTCATTGCCACTTATTGGCGTTTTATTAGTTGGGATTGTGCATATAGACGTTCCCATTTCATGTCCTACGTACATACATATGACATAGTCTTAAATTAATTAGGGACGCTTGTTGAGACCAGGGACATAGTCAATGGTGGGGTGACGAGCTTTGCACAAGGCCTCTAAAGGAACCACCTTTGATACAGTGATTCCTGATCCTTCAGTCATGTCAATTTCTTCCTCACTTATTCTCTTCCATTCAAAGCATTGAAGCAACCAACCCAAAGTGACGCCCACTGTTCTTTGAGCTAACCCTGCTCCAGGGCATGCTCGTCTTCCCATTCCAAAGATAATTAACTTGTCAGCTTCACCTTCTCTCTCAAACCTCTCAGGCCTGAAACTTGTTGGATCACTCCATAGTTGGGGATCTCTGTGGATGGCCCAAACATTTGTCAACACTATAGTATCACGCGGGACACTATATCCTCCAATGGTGCAATCTTTTGAAACCTCACGAGGAACCAACAATGGTGCTACAGGATGTAGCCGTAATGTTTCAAAGATTACGTTTTGCAGGTATGGCAGTTTTAAAATGTCTTCCTCATCTATCAACCGTTCTTGTCCTGTGTGTGTGTCTATTTCTTGTTGTGCCTTTTTCAACAACTCAGGGTTGTTCAATAAACATGACATTGCCCATTCTAAAGTCGCTGATGATGTCTCTGTTCCGGCCATAAGCAAAACCTGTGTCAAGTTAAATCAATAAATGTGATGAAGATAAAAGGAAAAAACCCTTTTAAAAGTCATATGAAATACTTAAATTTTAATTTAGGTCACTAGAGTTAACAAATTATTAATCAGATTAAATAGAGTAAAGTAAAATTTAGAAATTGGGTCAAATTACTTCCATACCCTTGATTTACTAAACTTTAAAACCTCTATGCCTGTGAAAGACTGTTCGATTAAATCTTAAAACACAATCTTGCAGTACAAACAAAGAAAACAATAAAACGTCAAAAGTTCGGAACAATTAGGTGATAATAAGCCATTATCAAAAGTTGCATCCTAACGATTTGGACGAAAACGGATCCTTAGAGGAAACCTCCTTTGTAATCCTGCTTACCTTTTTTGTGGGTTGTTTGCAATTGGGTCTTTATATCCCCTGTTTTCCACTAGTCAATTTTCTACTTCATTTATCACTAAATTCAATTATAAATTCCAGCCAGTAAGAACAAGGATGGAGGCACAAAATTAAAAGAATAGAAGAGCACTAGGATAACAAAAAGGAATTTTTAATTAGGTTTACTTACCAAAATCAATCCCTTGATGATTTGATCCGTGTAGTACTCTGGATGTGATTCTTGTAAACTCAAGAGATGATCAACCATGGTATTTGCTGTATGGCTTGCATTTCGATGTCGATTAATGATTCCTTGAAGAAACTTATCGAATCTCTCGGAAAAACTCTTGAGCCTCTTCTCCAGGTTGTCATAATCAAACCACCTCAATATGGGAAAAAAGTCTCCAACGTTGTTTGCCCCTCCTAACCTCGGTAACTCCCAAAAGATGTCCTGAATTTCCCTTGCCTCTTCTTTATCCGCCCCATCAATGTCATCTCCCCAGTACCTTTTCCCACATATCATTCTCATTATAATGTTAAACGTCATCTCGAAAAGCCTGGTTTTGAGTTCCACCTTCGCAAAACCCTTGTACGAATCACAGGCTAGCTTTCGTACAAGTATCATCATCTCGTCTGTTCTCATTTCCAAGAACTGGTTGAGACGGTGCGTCGAGAGTATCTCAACCGCCATGATGCGGCGGAGGTTACGCCAGTGGTCGCCGTAGCTGCTGAACGATATGCTGGTGTAGTTGTAACCTATGTACTTTCCGTTAATCAGGCGGGGGCGGTTTGCTAATGCGATGTCATTAGTAGTGAAGCATTCTTGAACAGCAGAAGGCGATGTGACGACCACAATCAAACGAGAGCCAAACCAAAGGGAAAACATTTTACCATATCGTTCGGAAAGGCGAAATAATTGGCGATGGAGTGGTTTCTTCAGTTGGTGGAGGTTGCCTATCACCGGAAGACCGGGCGGCGTCGGGGGGATGTTCCTGAACCTCCTTTGGAGAAGGAGCTTGAGAGTGAAGAGGGAAATAAGCAATATGACAGAATAATTGACCAAGGAGGTCATGGTTGATTCTTGATTCAGACCTCTTCGATGTGCGACGAAGGATTGAGTTGCTGTAGGATTCATATTATTCAGCGCTTCAATTTATAGGGAAGTGAGAATAAATTTTGGGAGAATTATAAAAAAAATACTATTTAAACTTTAAAATCTCGTTGATAAAGTGTAATGAGATTGACAACGTAAGTTCTTGTCAAATCACTAATTTAAGATTTTAAAGTTCAAGTGATATTTTTCTAAAATTCTTTTTCAATTTTATGCCAAAGTTAATGGATTCTAATATTTTTCTTCATATGTGTAAACATTATGAAAATACCTTATAAATAAAATTAGAGAATTATACGTAACAAGTAACGTATCAACCGGGATTGGAACCCCTCCTCTTTTCTTCACATCTTCTTCCCTCCTCTTCATCTTTCTAATCATTATATCAATATTTGTGAATGGTTAAAATTTGATTTTTTATAAACTTATTATTAAAATGTTAAATTAAAAAATAAAAATAATTAATTAATTACAGGTTGCTAAATTTTGATATGAATAATTTAACACTATAATAAAGAAATTTAAAATAAGCTTATATAAATATCATACTAACTACTGGCTTACAAAATCGAGTTCAGTCACATGTAAACTTATGATAGTTGTAAACTCAATTAAACTTATGAGTTTATACACCGAATTTATCCTTTTTATGTTTCTAATTTACAAAAGCTTTTTAACTTACTTTTAAAACTGTATTAACTTTTTCAATTTGAGAACATTCAGTGGCTTTATATATGAATGTTATAGAAACCTCTTTGTTAAGTATGATATATTTTGAATATTAATGGATTTAATTTCAATTATTTGGATTTAAAATATACTTAACTCAAATTTCCGTCATTTTTATATTTTAATTACTTAATTATATACTATTAATACCTATCTAATGATAAAAGTATACTCTTACGAATTTACGATTCGAGTTCATGATACGAATTTATGTCATAGTCACGTGTTTGCTTAAACTCGTGAATTTGATAACCTTGCTTCCAGGTGCATCACCCTAGCAAGTTTATCAAATTAATTATAGGCCACATTCATTTAATCATCATAGAATTAATCACAGGCATTAAATCTAATAAAGCTAGTACCATTATAGTTCTATTTATAAATCCAAATTACATAATTTTCATATAGTTACATCTTAAGGAGAGTTAGTTAACTCAATAAATATAGACTGCATTGATAAATTTTTTCAATTTTACCTTTATTTATGAATGTGTATTTTTTTACTTCTTTCTTCTCACTCTACCTTTAATAGGGACAAAATTGTAACACTTTCATTTATTACACTGGAAGTAAACTTATAATAAGGACCAAAATTGTTTCCAAATTGGACTTGTAAATAAGATCAAAGTGATATTAAATACATTCATCATCCATTGCCAATGTCAATTATCCAATATAAATATATAATTTTTTTGGTTTGTAAAGATAAATATTAGATATATTAAAATTAACTAGTATTAAGCATTGAAAATTATGCTCAAAAGCAGGCAAAAAAGAAAAAAGAAAATTATGCTCAAACAATACGTTTAAAATCGTATATTAAGAACCGTGGTGAAGTATTTTTTAGGTTTTCCTTTATAATATTCTCTTCCTTCTTTTTTCTTCCCACTTTTTCCTCCACTCAAACATAAAATTCAGTATTTTTGGTGCATGGGTGGGATAAAATGACACAAGCATCACATTGCTCAAATATAGACTCTTTATTATCTCTCATTCATGAATATGATTGATTCAACTAATCTAATTAATATAGACACACAGAGTAACTACTCATAATTAATATGCAAGTTTTAATTAGAGATTCATCTAAGACATTCAACACTATTGTCTATGTGTTTAAAATATCTAGATTGGTGTGAATTTTGATTCTCCTAAATTAGAAGTTGTGTGATTCATGTAATAAATATTGATCCAATCTTAAATGTATGAGTTAGTTTGTAGTGCAAATCCTACATTTAAGAAGTATCAAGGATTGGATGAAGACATGGAGTATTTTTGAGTTTTTCCTCCTTCATAATATTCTCTTCCTTCTATTTTCTTCCCATTTTTCCCTCCATAAAAACACAAATTTTGTATTTTGGCCTTTTGGGTATGGGTGTGATTAAAAAAAAACAATTATCACATTGCTCAATATGGACTCTTCATCATCTCTCATTGATGAATATGGCTGATTCAACTAATCTAATTAATACAGACACACAGAGTAACTACTCATAACATGCAAACTTTAATTAGAGATTCATCTAAGACATTTAGCATCATGTGTTTAATGTATCTAGATTGGTGTGATTCTCCTAAGTTAGAAGTTATGTGATTCATGTAATAAATAATCATCAAGTCTTCAATGTATGACTTAGTTTGTGGTGTAAATCCTACATTTAAAATCTTATATTTAGGGCCCGATGTAATATCTCTTTTTGATCAAGGATGTAGTATGTTTTAGGTTTTCCTTCATAATAGACCAAGGAGGTCATGGTTGATACTTGATTCAGACCTCTTCAATGTGCGACTAAGGATTGAGTTGCTATAGCATTCATATATTTCACCGATTCTATTTATAAGGCAGGGAAAATAAATTCTTTAGAAGGCTTTTGAATTTTATGCCAAGTTAATGGACTTTAATGTTTTTCTTAATATGTGCAAAACATTATGAATACCTTATAAAAAACATTAGAGAAGTATATGTAAGAAGTAAGGTCACATGGGCTTGGAACCTCTCCTCTTTCCTTCACATCTTCTTCCCTCCTCTTCATCTTTATAACCATTAAATCAACATTTGTGAATTGTTCAAATTCGATCTTTTATAAAATTATTATTAAAATGTTAAATTGATTAATTAATTACAAGTTGCTAAATGTTGATATGAATAATTCAACGCTACAATAAAAAAATAAAAAATAATATTTTGTATAAAACTAAATTTAAATCATTTAGATATTGATATAGTGGTTAGAAAAGGAAGAGGATGGGAAGGGAAGAAGTAGAGCCCAAAAGTTGCTTTGATACCAAATATAGAGGAGTGGAAAAGAGAGAAAACAAGAGAGGATAAGAGAGAGAAACAAGTACTTATTGTGATCTAACTGATGTGACTAATCTGTTTAACCCCCTAACTAACTCAATTACAACGGTTTACAGCTATTCAACCAAATTAAGTAACTATGGCTATGTAAGCCCTATTATCAATATTACTGATTATGCCACATAATAGAAGAGGAAGGGTTTCCAAAGGAGAGAAGTCTCTCTATTTTCCTTACCATCCAATTCCGATCATTTCTATAAAAATTAAACATAAAATACTTTAATAAAAATATAAAGATATGAATTAGTTATAGTAAATTTTAATGATTTAAATTTATCTATATACATTTTTTTTATTTAATATTTTTATAGGATATTGAATCTTAACCATTCAGAATTAATCTAACGATGAAAATAAAGAAGTGGAGGAAAGTAAACGGTAAATGAAATGGAAAGACCCCTCTCCCGGTTTCCAAACCCTCACCCTATGTGCATCCTCAAACGTTAGTTTATCAAATTATAGGCCACATGCATTCATCACATCATTAGAGGATTACTAGCATTAAATGTATATGGTATTGAATCTATTATCAATATTATTGCCAAATGCCAAATGTCACTTAACTTACATAAATATCACACTACTAACTTTTTATTTGAAATTGTTCTCAAACTCACTAGTTGACTCTCTGGGTTTAACGAATTTACCTAATCATTTTATTTCAACTGTCATATAAACTCGCAGCTTTTGTGAACTCGCTATGACTTGCGTTTTGACTTGCATAAACTCGTTAAGGTATCATTTAAGTTTTCATGAGGTATCATTTTGTTAATGTTACTAACGAAAAATACCAACTAAACAATGTTAAATGATTACTGTGTCATGCTGACAAAGTAATCTTAAACTTTTAAAACAATTCAGATTCAGAATTTATTTAAATAATAATAATAATAGAAAAAGTCAGTTTTTAGTCCATTTTTTTATTTGTAATGTGCTCTCCCTCCCCAATGGAAAATCCTATAAAACGGATCTGTTGACTTTAGTGCCGTCCATGGATGATTGGATTCATTGATTCATTGCTGTTATACGGGAAGATTGTATCTGCAAGTGGCTCTCCATCTATGGATTCATTGATGCCGAGGAAGGGCGTGTGTAATTAAAAGGCATCCAATTTCACCACAAAAACCACGTTCCGCTCTCTCCATCTGTGATGCTACTGCTGCTAATTGTTTTTCATGACTTTGTTAATCTTTTTTAAAACACATTTGTACGTATCCTTAATTTTTCTACCAAAAATCCCTTTTGCGATCTCTATGGCAGGAACCTTAGGCTTTGTTTGGTTGGAGGTTAGGTTAGGTTGGGGTAGGTTGGGGGTAAAAAATGGTGTTTGGTTGAAAGGAGGTTAGGTTAGGTGTTAGATGTTTTTTTGTCTTCTAGTGGTAACCTAACCTAGGTTCTGAAACCTCCAAAATTGGGATTTTTCCTAGGTAAGAGAATATTTGTCTTCAATTGTGACTAAATTGCCCATGACAATTTTTTAAAATTTCAACACTGCCCTAACTTGACCTCCTGATTCAACGAACTTTCCAAATAATAATAATTTTATAAATAATTATTTATATGCTTACACGAATAATTATTTTATAAATAATAATTTTATATAAATAATTATTATTAATAAATACATTATAAAAAAAGAAAAAAAATATGTAGAAGGGCATTTTAACCTCCTCTAACCTAACTTAACTTAAATAAACCTCACTTAACCTAACCTTCGTTGAACCAAACAACATTATAACCTCTTCTAACCTAACTTAAGTAAACCTCACTTAACTTAACCTTCGTTGAACCAAACAAAGCCTAACAAGTGACATGAAGACATGGTCTTGGCGGCAGCCGGCAGGAGGGTTTTCCATGGGAAGGAAGAGCACAGAACAAATGAACAAGTACATTAAAAACTGATTTTTTCAGTTGTTATTATTTTAATTAAATTCTAAATTTGAATTGTTTAAAAAATTTAAGTTTGCTTCGTTAGCATAACACTAGAATAATGATCCCTCATTAGTAATATTAATGGTGTTAAATTTTAAGGACTAAAACTACATTTTATAAATTTAAAGAACTAAAATAATGATACCTTATATAAATTTAAAGCACCTAAGGTATACTTTAATCTATGAATCTATCAACTCCTTTAGAACGTTTATAGGAAGTTGATAAATGGAAGAAAAATAATGTCCATAAGTACATAACCGTGTAGCTGTGAACTCTGACATGGGTGCCACCCCTAGAAATGGCCGACTTCAGTTACTTTTTTTTTTTTTTTCATAATACTGAGTTCTGGTTCTTTTAACAGATTCATTTATAGAGACAATATTTAAATATTTAAACAACGGTTACAGGTGAAAAGGAAAATTATATTTAATTACAAAGATAATAAAAAATATAACATTATACTAAACAACTACTTCAATTAATTAATTATAGAAAGGTTAAACTATACTATTACTCCTTTAAGCTTACATGAAGTATATTTCTGGTCTCTTAACTTTAATATGTATACTTTTGATTCTATAATTTTAATACCGTTAATGTTTCTAATAAAAAATATTGACGCAACAAACTCAAGAAATAATTATATAAACTTAAGTAATTAATGTAATTAAATGTTATTAATCTTAAATTTAAAATATATGAAAATTGTAAAACATCTAAAAATCTAATAAAGCAGTCAATATCAAAACCTAGATTGTTTTAAAAAAATCTTAATTTAATAATCTAAATATATTAGTTTAACAATCTAAATATCAAAACCTTGAAGATTTTTTCCCCAATCAATTGTGGATAAATTTATGCCATTAGACTTAATGAAATACAGATAAGTATATTCTCCGATCCACAATTATTTATGTTTAGTGATTGCGCAAAACTTATTTGATTTTTTAATATATATTATAGTTTATAATAGGAAAAATCCCAATCAAATATAGTTAAAATATTAAAAAAAAATTGAGCCTATACTTTTTTCGGACTATACTTATATCAAGTTCCTTACATCCATTACATCAAGTCCTCTAATAACATACAACCACGTGTTCTATTTTTTGCATTTTATTTTATAGTTAATTGATAATAATGCAAAAATGTAACACATGGTCACATGTAATTGGAGAACTTGACGAAATGGATATAAGGAACTTGATCTAAATATTTTCCTTTAAAAAATCCTAATAAAGTTAAGAGGCCTAATTAAAGATTTTTTAGCGTTATTAAAAGACTAAAATGCTCTTTGTAGTTAAAAATTAAAGCACATTTCACTTTAAATTAAATAATAAATAGAATCGCCATCTTTATGTAAATTGTAATCTATCTGCAAAGTGTGCGGAATATTTTTTAAAAAAAAAATAAGAAATCAAAATTAAGACGATTTGAGATCGAAAATCAAGACAGCAACAATCGGAAAATAACTTGGGGGTCATGCGGGAAATTAAAATTCGATTATTTACTTTTCTTCTTTATATGTTGTTCTAGAAAAGGTCATCATCGCGCACATAGAAAGCGAAATAGGTAACTGAAGCTCTGTTATTCTGAAAACACCTCTTCGATTATTGTGAGCAACCTTAAATTTCCTAAATTGCGGTCCTTATTCCTCCATCATAGTTTAATTAATGGGTATGGGAGTTTTGGAGCGATTTTTAGAGGCTTCCCCTCCGATTTAAAAATTTCAACTTTAAGGTTGTTTTGGGATTTTTTTTTTGCTAGTGTTCGTTGTTCTAGTTAATAAATGCTATTGTTAGCAAGAGAAGACAATTAACCATTTGAGTATCATGCTCTTTGGTTGCTTTGCAGAGTCAGGATAGAACAAACATCATCGAACATCAATTTAGTTATGTAGACGGAAAATAAAATGTTCTCGCGAGCTTGTTCTGTTGGGTCCTGAGATAAATGCATGCTATTACTTTTTTTTAAAAAAAAAATCTCAGAAAGCTGCTTCTAGGTATATTTATTCACTGCTATAAAATATAGATTTGATGGCGCTAATCTTTTGATACTTCTTTAAATAATCACTGAAAGAGACTTCTATTTTTTCAAAAAAAAAAATGCATGTGGCAACTAAAACAGTTGATCGGGAAAGTGCCATAGCTACCTAGTATCTTGTATGGTGCTTTCCTAGGAAAACATTATACAAGGGGTTATTTCCTTTAAAAAAAATACAACCCTTGTATGGCGCCATACAAGGGGTTATTAAATAATACACAGTCCAATTGATTGTGGTATTTTCTTCTCTAAGTACATACTAAATTCTCAAATCTCACCTTATAATAAATGCTACTATTGTTTGCAAGGGAATATAAGTCCGATTGCAAGTCTTTTTTTTTTTAAATACAGAAGCTTTCTTCAATTGGCACTATAGTTTTCTTTGTTTTTTTTAAGTTTAAAATTTGTCATAAATCTTAGCTTGTAGTTTTATATATACTTATAATTTTTTTTTCAAGTATTTACTTGAAGTTACAACTCTCTCTTGTTAAATTTTTTATATATTATAAGTTTTTTAATTTTTAAGTTTACAAATATAATTTTATTAATTGTTACTTATTTAATTTGCTCAATATCTTTTTTTATTTAATTTACCACGTAAAGTTATTTTTTTAAAAAAAAAATACTTCCTATGGTCATTCCTAAAGAAAGGCCTTAGGAAGTGATTGTGTAAGAAGTGTCATTTAAAAAATAAAATAAAATTATCATTTCTTATGACGCTTCCTAAAGAAGTGCCCACACTTCTTATGACACTTCCTAAAGAAGTGTTCACACTTCCTATGGCGCTTCTAAGGAAGGGTCATAGGAAGTATGGGCACTTCTTTAGGAAGCACCATAGAAAGTGATAATTTTTTTTTAAATAACACTTTTTATAATGTTTCCTAAAGAAGGGTCATAGGAAGGAAGTGTTATAAGAAGCGTGGGCACTTCCTTAGGAATCATCATAGGAAGTGATAATTTTTTTTTAAATGACACTTCGTGTGTTGCTTCCTAAGGAAGGGCCATAAGAAGTATCACTTCCTATGGCGCTTCTTTAGAAAACGTCATAGGAAATATTTTTTTTTAATAATAATTTTACGTAATAAATTAAATATAAAAGATTGTGTGATATATATTGGTAATATGTTCATCTTTAGCTACTTTTGCTGAGGCTTATTTGAGTTTTTGTCCTTTACTATTAAGTATCAAAGTTTTGTAAACTTGGCTATTATAGCATTTTGGTTAAATATCACCCCAAAAAAATGTTGGTATTTAAGTTGACTTTTTTCACTAGGTCATTGTGGGTTTGGAATTTAAGGTGTCCATTGTCTTTAAGCTAGTTTCTTTTCTTCCTTTTGTTTTTCATGAAGATTGAGATGTGGAATCATCTATTGTTAGAACTCCCCTTTATTTTAAAAAAATCAAGGGAAGCAATGGTGCTTACAGTTTTCCCTATCTGCCATTTTTTATTTTTTTTTAAAAAAATAAAGGGAAGCAACAACAAGCGCCTAAGTTTCTATTTGTTTTAAAAAAAAATCAAGGGAATCCAAATGTCTTGTATGGCGCCATACAAGGTACTTTAAAATTTCACAAGCCCGCCATTATCGTCTTCTCACATGCCTTCTAGCTCTCCATTTCCTAGAACTCGATCGGTCCACCATCTTATATCCCTTTAGTCCCCACTCTATTGTTCCACCACCTTTCCTTATCCATTGTCCCCACTCCCTCCTCTCTTTGACAGCGGCAAGTAGAAGCTTCCGTTGCAGCATAAAACTTGGTCTCCCACATGTTTGTTTCCTTCTTATCTCAGCCTCGTATAGAAGTTCCCTAGCTTGTAAGTTTTTTTTATATATATAAAAGCTTAAGTCCGTACGTTTTAAATTTAACTGACAAGTGTCTAAGCTAATTGATTTTTAGTGATTTTAATTTGTTGTGTGCATGATTATTTATGTAGTATTATGAAGATCAACGTTTTGCCCAATTGAATGACCAACAAGTGGATGAAATCATTGAGGAATTGTATGAATATATGGTCAGACAATTAGCTAATATTTCAGTACATAGGTTGTTTCTTACATATTTTTGTCTTGTTTTTTCACTTAAAATTAGTTGTACATTGTAATTATTGTAATTAATATATTTACCAGATTTTATGAATTAGTTTTTTTATTTTGAGTTGTTTCATTTTTCTGCGGATTGTATTTGTAAATTACTGTGGATTTAGACGGTAAATACATAGGGTTTCACTAGAAAAAGGAAACAATTACATAAAATATTTTTTTAAAAAAATAATTACTATACATATTAGCATTAGTAGAGGTGTTCAAGATTTTTCTGAGGATATTGGAACGAGAAAATCCTGCCCCGAAAATTTCGAGATAGGAAAATTTGGGATTGGGAAAAATTATATTTGGGATCAGGATCAGGATTGAGAATGGGACTTCCCGATCCCGAATATATATATTATATTTTTTTTGAATTCCATAATATCTAAAATTATCCCAAATATATATTATATTTTTTTAAGAATTTCAATGAATTTTTAATTTTAATTTTGCTTTAAATATTTGTATTGGACTAATTGGTATAATATGATATTTATATCTTAGATATCATTAGAGCCGGTAATACAGGCCCAATCTGCTGGCCTGCGAGTTGGGACAGGGTTTTCCAACTTGTAAAAATGCGGGCCGCACAGGCCCACACCGCATAACCCGCTGGTTGGCCCGTAATTTTTTTTACATATAATAATTGTATAAAAATTATAAGTTTTTCACTTCTATCTTGGTACCTCCCAATCCAAAGAGAAAAAATCTTACCTTATTCCCTTCTTCTTTAAACAAAATTATTATATCTTGGTTGTTTGAGAATGGGTTTATGTTTTATTTATAAAATTTGACAAATTTGATAATTTTATCACTTAAATTGTGGATTATATTTTTAAATTTTTATAAGAGGAATGATTGATGTAAGGAAGGTAAATTTAATGATTCATATATATGTGTTTCGTATTTTCAGCCTTCTTTAAAAAATAGGAAATTTTTTTTAAAAAAAATGCTAGCCCGCGGGCTGGCCCGCAACCCGAACACTACAAGTTAGAGTTGCCATTTTGCCAACCCGCACTGCCTGGCCCTGCGGGTTGGTGCCGGCCATCCCCCAACCCGCGGGCTGGCCTGTATCCCCAACTCTAGATATTATAAAGGAAATACAGGAAATTGGGCCTAATTCATGTCAAAATTGGACCAAAGTTATTAGAGGAAAAAAAGTAAAATTTTTGGAAAATCCCGATTAGGGAAATTTTTGGGATCAGGGTTGATTTCCCTTCTCATGCCCTTCTTCGGGATGGGGACCGGGAATGAGGTTTCCCGATTCTGTCCCAGTCCTGAGAACACCCCTAAACTAGTGTTATGAATATTAACTATGTAGATATTCATTGACTCTTGATCACTCATATTCTAATTATCATTCATAAATAGTAGTTGGGAAACCAAAAGACTAATTAAGGTATATTCATACACATGAATGTTGCGAAGGATCACATAGTGTACATTCATCTATATTAATTGCACTATTCATTATGACTCTTAGTGGTGACTCTTGAAGTCTATAAACAAAAGAATGTATAAAAGCGTTGTAATATGAGAAACACAAGTAAATGAGAATTGCTTCCCATTCTCTCTCAAATTTTCTCTTTTCTTGCTCTTCTCTCTTATCCTAGATCTTTTATCTTTACAACAAGTCAATAGCACGAAAACGTTAATGAAGGTATATTTTCTCCCATCATTTCCTTAATGATTTCATTTATCTTCTTTTATCTTATTTTTATTTTATCTATATGGGATAATTTGAGTATATGGAATTAAAGAGATACTTTTACCAATTGTTATAAATATTGGTTATATGATTAAGATTGGAAATTGTTATTGCTTTGTATCTTATTTTAATCTCCTTTACAAGTTCTTTTATATTATTGATGTAGTTATTTAAGTATAGCCAGAAGCCATACACATCTAATTCCATTTTCTAAAATTATATGATCAAAAGTCATCTTGCTTTCATTTTTTATTTTGATATAATATTGGGCAGAAGCGATATCCTTTGATTCCCTATTATATTCCTTTGATATATTATCTCTTAGTTTTTTATTTGATGTGTTTATTAGACAGAGGCATTATTTGGGTTTTCAAAATTAACACGGACACGGATACTATTAAAGATTGAGGCCCATTATCTGGGATGGGAAATGGCAGAAACTCACTGTGGGTAAATGGTGTTGTGCAACCGTCGCGTGTAATTGTCCAGACCACGTTTTAGCACAAGGCTGTTTTACTATGAAACGTTTTCACAAATATTATTATATCGGCAAATTTAATAATATAATTTGTTAAGCTCTATCCGTTGGTAAATTTAAGAACCATTAGTAGCACGTTGTTCATGCTATTAACTTTGTTCCTAACCGTTGGGGGTTATTGTGTATTTGTCTTGGACTAATAATGTTTATATTAAATTGATTTTAATAATTTGTTTGTGAGGAACAAAAGTTATCATGACTAAGTTTGTTAGCACATATGGCTAAATAAATTTCTGAATGAATTTGTGATTGTTGTGTTATTGTTTAAGATTATCTCTAGAACATGGTAATCATTGGAAGTTGAAACAAGAGGTTGTGTGTGTAAAATCAAAGTATGGTGATGATGCTAAGAAAATGGCTGAGAAAAAGGGAACCATTGGAACAGGTTCAACATCCTCAACCCAGCTTAGTGGCTTTTATATGCTAACTACGATAAATCGCTAAATGAGCTTTCATAAATTATGGCATTGCATCTATATATTTGTGATTTTTATATACATGTACTGTAAAATAACACTCAATATCTTACATAAATATTTTAAAATAATTTATTTAGTTTATTTAATCTCTCTAATTTAAAAAAATCAATTAGGTTTTATATTAAATATCAGAGACAGTAGATCAATGAGTCTTTGAATTTGAGAACTTTACATTATGGATACAATACAATTCGGATGTCAATATTTTATAATCAGAGAGGTCTATACTCTAACTGATGGGCATATATATATAGAAGCCCATCTCCTGTACGTATAATTAAATTAAAGTGAATGAGAAGATTCCTCCGTTATACATTTTTCTGTACTACTCTTATCACGTTGTCTATATGTCCTTTAATTAATTTAACTTTAAAACCAAATATTTTTAATTGAAATTAAAATGACTTAATTTTAGCTTGAATGAGATATAAGTCCTCCTTATATGCGTATAAAGTCTGAGAAATGAACCCCATTGTTATTAGTTTATGAAAATTGAGTGGTATGATTAATTATATTTTTTATTGATAAAAAAAATATTTATTTTGCCCAAAAAAAACTATTTTGACTTATTTCCCATTACAAAATATTTTAAGTATTATTATAATCGTAATCCTTCAGGTTTTTTTAACTTTTCTCAGCTAGCTTTCAATTAAGATGCTGATGACATCATTATCGCGTACATTTACATATACATTTTACATGTTATATATATTGGTTGAGCCCTATTCGTTATTACGCTATCAAGAACGTTGATCGTATTTTAACCTAATTACCACCATCATCTTCTCTCCTCTAGCTACCGTGGGTCAAATTGAACATAAGGCAACTGGAATCAAACTAACTATTGTGTTTGCTGATGATGAACAACAGGGTAGGTGACAACTGAGAAGAGAGGGATAAGATCAGAGATTACAAGTGTTGTTGCATGATTAATTAGCCAGATAAAATTAACCTTTAAAAGTAATATCGGTGCTGGAATTAAAAACACGAGAGAGCTAGCAAGAACATGTAGAGGCTAGAATTATTGTTTTCACGACAATCCATATCAAAATTTTACCATGATCCCACACACAAAGTCGTGAATATCAGAATCCAATAATAAAACCTCCATACAGTTTTTTTATTATATGACATGAAATATAAGACGCTACAACATTAAAGCAAGTGCATTTATAAGAAACGCAACAAGACATGAAAACTGGAGTTTTAGTTGGGATTGTGCATATAGACGTTCCCATTTCATGTCCTACATACATACATATGACATAGTCTTGAGGAAAATCACACCAAGGTCCTAACTTAAAAAAATAATATCAGAAAAGTGTTATATCTTGTCAACATCAAGTGAAAGAGTCATTATTGACATATGAAAGAGTTACCATTGACAAGTTATAAGATCTTTCTAATATTATTTTTTTAAATTAGGACCTAAGTATGATTTTTCCTAGTCTTAATTAATCAGGGACGCTTGTTTAAACCAGGGACAAAGTCAATGGCGGGATGACGAGCTTTGCACATGGCCTCTAAAGGAATGGCCTTAAACAAAGTGACTGCTGATCCTTCTGTCAGATCAACTTCTTCGTCACCTGTTCTCTTCCAATCAAAGCATTGAAACAACCGACCCAAAGTGACGCCGAGTGTTCGGCGAGCTAAGGCTGTTCCAGGACATTGTCGTCTGCCCATTCCAAATGTAAGTAACTTGTCTTCTTCACCTTCTTTCTCAAACCTCTCAGGCTTGAAACTTGTTGGATCACTAAATAGTTGGGGATCTCTATGGATGGCCCAAACATTTGCCAACACTATAGTGCCATGCGGGACAGTATATCCTCCAATGGTGCAATCTTTTGAAGCCTCACGAGGAGGTAACATTGGAACTACAGGATACAGCCGAGTTGTTTCAGAGATGACATTTTGTAGGTATGGCAGTTTTGAAATGTCTTGCTCTTCTATCAATCGTTTTTGTCCTGTGTATGTGTCTACTTCTTGTTGTGCCTTTTTCAACACCTCAGGGTTGTTTAATAAACATGACATTGCCCATTCTAAAGTCATAGATGTTGTCTCTGTTGCGGCAAATATTAGAACCTGTCTCAAGTTGAATCAATATGATCGATCAATGTTACGGTAGAGATATAATTGATATTAAGATTGCCCTATATCATTCGGCTAAGTTATGTAACTTTTGAAACTTGTGTTGGTTGTTTTATTTATTTATTTATTGTTTTTTGGGGCATGTAACTGAGCAAAGAAAAAATAAGGTGGCAGCCACAACTTGCTAGCGGATCTAAGATTTCTCCAAACTGAACTATTGGCCAAGGATCAAGTTGCACTTGATATTAGGGTATTTTTTTAATTAAAAGGAATTTTTGTCGGTTAAACTATTAGTATTGAGTATTATAAGCTATCAAATGGTAATCAAAAAAAGAAAAAGAAAACGTTTGCAATGTCGCTCCTCTATCTGCAGTTAAAAGAGAGCAAATGCCCATTAATTGTGTGGTATGGGACACACGTACATATCTATGCTTTGTTTTTAATGGACAATTGCGATCTCTTTTAATAAGAGAGGTGAAATTACGACAATTTTTTAAGTTTGAGAGTAAGATGACACTACTTGATAGTTTAAGTTACCTAGTACTACTGTGAGAATAATTTAAGGACAAAATTTTCTTGGTTAAGACATGCACTTGCTATGTACAAACCCGCAAGTCCAATATATTGAATTACATTCTCTGTTCATATATATGCTTCATGAGTTACTGTTATCATAAGCTAACAATTTTTAAACGAAGGTTGGAATTAAGCATCTATTAGAAAGCAAATTAAAGCAAAAGACGCAGCATATAGTCAAACTGATAACAAAAGGGAAATTAATTTTTACTTACAAAAATCAGCCCCTTGATGATTTGATCTGTGTAGTACTCTGGATGTGATTCTTGAAAACTCAAGAGATGATCAATCATGGTATCTGATGTTGTACTCTTTGCATTTCGATGTCGATTAATCATTCCTTGTAAAAACTTATCGGCTCTCAGGAAAGAACCCTTGAGCTTCTTCTCCAAACTATCATAATCAAACCACCTCAACAAGGGAAAAAAGTCTCCAACGTTGTTTGCCCCTCCTAACCTCGGTAAGTCCCAAAGGATGTCCTGAAGTTCCCTTGCCTCTTCTTTATCCTCCGCATTAATATCATCTCCCCAATACCTTTTCCCACATATCATTCTCATGATAATGTTAAACGTCATATGGGAAAAACTAGATTTAAGTTCCACCTTTGCATAACCCTTGTACGAATCATGGGCTAGCTTTTGTACAAGTCGGGTAATCTCGTCATATCTCATTTCCAAGAACTGGTTGAGACGGTGCGTTGAGAGGATCTCAACCGTCATGAGGCGGCGGAGGTTACGCCAGTGGTCACCGTAGCTGCTGAACGATATGCTGGTGTAGTTGTAACCTACGTACTTTCCGTTGATTAGGCGGGGCCGGTTTGCCAATGCGATGTCATTAGTGCTGAAGCATTCTTTGAAAATAGAAGGCGAGTTGACGGCCACGATCAAACGAGAGCCAAACCAGAGGGAAAACATTTTACCATGGCGTTCCGAAAGGCGGAGTAATTGTCGATGGAGTGGTTTCTTCAGTTGGTGGAGGTTGCCGATCACCGGAAGACCAGGCGGCGTCGGAGGGATGTTTTTGAACCTCCTCCTTTGGAGAAGGAACTTGAGAGTGAAGAGGGAAATAAGCAATATGACAGAGTAAAAGACGAAGGAGGTCATGGTTGATTCTTGGTTCAGAGCTCTCTTCAATGTGCGACGAAGGATTGAATTGCCATGGCCTTTATATATAGGCGAGGAGTAAGGCCGCTCCTCCAGGTGCATCCCCTACGGCCAGTTTAACAAATTAATTATAGGCCACATTCATTGAATCATCAGAGATCAATTAATCACAAGCATTTATAATAAAGTTGGTACAATTTTGATTCTATTTATAAGTCTAAATTACATAATTTTTACTTAGCCACATACCAATGGGAGTTAGTTTACTCAATAAATATGGATTAAATTAATAATTTTTTTTTATTTTACCATCATTTATAAATGAGTATTTTTCACCTCTTTCTTCTCATTCTACTTTTAATAGGGCCAAAATTGTTACACTCTCATTTATTACTCTGAAAGTAGACTTATAATAAAAACCAAAATTATTTCCAAATTGCACTTATAAATAAAACAAGAGTGGTATTAAATACATTCATGATCCATCGCCATACATCAATTAACTAATATAAATATATAATTTTTTTGGTTTGCAAAGATAAATATTAAATGTATTAACATTAACTAGCACTCATTTGGTCTTATATATAAGTCATTTCCAATATATTTTACATAGACCGAGAAAAACTTTAAATTTTATTAACTTTTTCATAAAATTCAACAACTTTTCAAATCTACCCCTATTTAATCTACATTACATTCCATGAGAAAAAAGTCACTACAATAATAAATAAAGGGTAAAATTGTACATTCATATGAAAGTTTTTTCTCTCAACCTTGTAAATATGACCAAAAAATTTCTTCTCCCTCTGCCCTATATATAGGACTGAAAGAGTATTAAGCATTGACAATTATGCTTAAACAATATGTTTAAAATCTTACATTAAGGACCGAGTGTAGTATTTTTGTGATTTTCCTTCATAAATATTTCCTTCTTTCTTATTTCTTCCTACTTTTTCCTCCACCCAAACATAAAATTCAGTATTTTGGGTGCATGGGTGTGATAAAAAGATACAAGTTTCTCATTGCTCAAATATTGACTCTTTATTATCTCTCATTCATGAATCTAATTGGTTCAACCAATCTAATTAATATAGATACACAGAGTAATTACTCATAATTAATATGCAAGCTTTAATTAGAGATTCATCTAAGACATTTAGCATTATGTGTTTAATGTGCCTAGATTGGTGTGATTCTCCTAAATTAGAAGTTGTGTGATTCATGTAATAAAAATTCATCCGGTTTTAAATGTACGACCTAGTTTGTAGTACAAATCCTACGTTTGAGAACTTATATTAAGGATTGGATGCAGTATTTTTTAGGTTTTGTTCCATCATACTATTCTCTTCCTTCTATTTTCTTCCCACTTTTTCCTCTACCTAAACATAAAATTCAGTATTTTGGGTGCATGGGTGTGATAAAAAGATGCAAGTATCACATTGCTCAAATGTGGACTCTTTATAATCTCTCATTCATGAATCTAATTGGTTCAACTAATCTAATTAATATAGATACACAGAGTAACTACTCATAATTAAAATGCAAGCTTTAATTAGAGATTTGTCTAAGACATTTAGCATTATGTGTTTAATGTATCTAGATTGGTGTGATTCTCCTAAATTAGAAGTTGTGTGATTCATGTAATAAATACTCATCTGGTCTTAAATGTATGACCTAGTTTGCAGTGCAAATCCTATATTTAAGAATTTATATTAAGGATTGGATGTAGTATTTTTTTAGGTTTTGTTCCATCATAATATTCTCTTCCTTCTATTTTCTTCCCACTCTTCCCTCCATCAAAACATAAAATTTAGTATTTTGGCCTTTTGAGTATGGGTGTGATAAAAAGATACAAGTATCATATTGCTCAAATATGGACTCTTCATTATCTCTCATTCATGAATCTGGTTGATTCAACTAATCTAGTTAATACAGATACACATAGCAATTACTCATTACATGCAGGCTTTAATTAGAGATTTCGTCTAAGGCATTTAGCATTATGTGTTTAATGTATCTAGATTGGTGTGATTCTCCTAAATTAGAAGTTTTGTGATCCATGTAATAAATATTCACCCAGTCTTAAATGTATGACCTAGTTTGTGGTGTAAGTCCTATGTTTAAGATATTATAATAAGGACCGGATGTAGTAATTTTTAGGTTTGCTTCATAATATTCTCTTCCTTCCATTTCCTCCTGCTTTACACTCCACCCAAACATAAAATTTAGGGTGTTGGGTGCATCGGTATGAAAAAAAAGGTACTAGTATCATATAGCTCAAATACTTCATTATCTCTCATTCATGAATCTGGTTGATTCAACTAATCTAGTTAATACAGATACACAAAGTAACTACTCATAACATGCAAGCTTTAATTAGAGATTCGTCTAAGACATTTAGGATTATGTGTTTAATGAGTCTAGATTGGTGTGATTCTCCTAAATTAGATCGAAGTTGTGTGATTCATGTAATAAATACTCATATTTTCCTAGATATATAACTTAGTTTGGGGTGCAAATCCTACACTTACGATATTTAGGATCGGATGTAGTATTTTTTAAGCTTTTCCTTTGTAATATTTTCTTCCTTCTATTTCCTCCCACTTTCACTTCATCCAAACATAGAATTTAGTGTTTTGGGTGCATGGCTGTGATAAAAAGATACAAGTATCACATTACTCAAATATGGACTCTTCATTATCTTTTATTCATGAATTTGAATGATTCAACTAATCTAATTAACATAGATACACAAAGTAACTACTCATAACATGCAGGCTTTAATTAGAGATTCATCTAAGACATTTAGCATTATGTGTTTAATGTATCTAGATTGGTGTGATTTTCCTAAATTAGAAGTTGTGTGATTCATGTAATAAATATTCATTAGTCCTAATTGTACGATCTAGTTTGTTGTGTAAATCGTACATTTAATTAAGATATTGTATTTAATACTGGATGTAGAATTTTTTAAGTTTTCCTTTGTTATATTCTCTTCTTTCCATTTCCTCCCACTTTTCCCTCCACCCAAACATAAAATTTAGTGTGTTGGGTGAAATAAAAAGATACTAATATCACAATGCTCAAATATGGACTATTCCTTATCTCTCATTCATGAATTTGATTGATTCAACTAATCTAATTAATATAGATACACAAAGTAACTACTCATAATATGCAAGCTTTAATTAGAGATTTTGAGACATGTTGCCTTATGTGTTTAATTTGTCTAAATTAGTGTGATTCTCATAAATCAAAAGTTGTGTGATTCATATACTAAATACTCATCTGATCTTAAATATATGACCTAGTTTGTACACTATAAAAAAATAGTCTCTTAATAGCGGTTAAATTGTAGTGGTTACATATATCAGGAGGGAAACTACTATAAATTTGCAATGGTATGCTTCCCACTAAATGGCATGTTGGTAAGTGAGGTTACTTTGTAACAGTTAGAACAAAAAAACCGCTACAAAATGTAGTGTTAACTTGGCACCACAGCTGTAGCGATCCTTTAGTAGCGGTTGAGTCTTACTAATTGCCACAAAATGTGGCGCTAGCTTGGCTCCTTTAGCACCAAGTTGGCGCCACATTTGTAGTGGTGAATTTGTAGTGGTTGAAAAGGGTAAACCGCTGTAAAAGACAAAAATTTGAAGGTTTATAGTGGTTCCTCCCAACCGCAACAAAATGTGTCATGATTTGTAAAGCTTTTTGAGGCAAAAACCACTACAAAATGCAAAGGATTGCATGTTTGTAGAGGTATACGACAACCACTACAAAGTGTCACGTTGATTAAGGTAGGGTTTTGTAATTTGTAGCAGTTATTTGTAGCATTTTTGTGTAGAACCGCTACAAATGTTGCTGATATATGAAAGTAGCCACCCCTTATTTACCGCTTTTGGCAAATTCTTTTTACACGCACACTCTGAGAAATTTTCATTACATCTGAAGTTATGCTCAAAGATATAAGGAGTTAGGCACTTGAGGTTTCTTATTTCATTTTGTTTTTGAGCTAAATATACTTGCTTATAGTAATTTTATTGTTATTTACATATATTTTAGTAATATTTATGAGGTTCTGTGCCTAATTTGCCATGCGTAATCTATTTTTTTATTACTAATTTTTTAATATGTTGGTTATAATTATTGTAATTTTTTTACAAATATTGGTTAGGTGTGACTGTAATTTATTTTTAATTGGTTAAGTAAGAGATTATAATCAATTATATTTGTATTTATTTTTTTATTCCAAAAAAAATTCATTAATATTTTTTATTGTATTTTTCATTAGAAAAAATTTCATTAATATGAAAAGTGAATAATTGTAGTTATAATGTTTTCCGAGAAAGACAAGGGGAAAGGGAAGGCGGTAGATAAGCGTACCCCTAGAGGACCTCTTCTGCGAGGGCAGAAGTTTAGGTAGAGAGCACCCCAGAGGTTGACATATTCCTGCGGCACCACAGTAGGCGACCCTGCCACAGCAGGAGCCAACACAGGGGCCCCACCACAACATGCAACCACACCAGAGGTGCCTATTCAATCAGAGGTATTAGTATGAGTGACTATGAGGATAATGGGGAATTTGATATCAATTTTCCCTTGAGCGAGGAGAAGCGGTTCATTGACAAGGAGAGGGTTAGGGACCAAAATCACCCACGACAGCTGTCTTTACGGGAGACCAAGTTTGAGGTGTAGGTTCTAGGTAAAAAATTGTTTTAATGAGTTAATATTTTAATTAAAGTATTTTAAATGTGAAATAATTATATTTAATTAAAATTTGTGATCAATTGTGCAGATGAGCAGGAGAACTTCACTACCAAGAGGCAAATGTGGCTGCTTTAAATAAGCTAGGCTCGAGGCTATGTGTAGTAGTTTCATGGAATGAGGCCATGGACCAGCCGATTGAGAATGGTGGTAATCTATTTAACCGCTATCGAACAAGTTGAGTAGGACTTGGATCCATTTCCCTACCCACTTTCAAGATTGGAAGAAGATTCCCTTAAGGCAGAAGGATATAGCTTAGGATGACACTGTGAAAGTAACCAATTTAATATACTAAATCAAATATAAATAATTATAATTTTTAATTTTTATTTAATTAATCAAATGTATTTAATTATAATTTATTTAATTATTACTGATTTATTTAAATTTGTGATATAGGATAAGTTTGCTGTGTGAGACAACAGGAGGTAGTACACCATGATAAAGATAGGGGATGGGTGGAAAAATAGGAGAAACCATCTCTACCATTCTGTAGATAAGGATGGGATGATGCTTCTGGAGCAGTTGATGGAGGCTGTTCTTAACAACATCCCACCTAATAACTGGGCAAAATTTGTTCAGTATAGAGGAGTCCAGTAAGACAAGTAATTTTTTTTAATATTTATTATTTAGAAGTAAATATAAAAGATAATTAAAAATGGATTTTTTTTGTTTTTGTAGGCTGTTTCTGAGAGGAACACCAAGAACTGAAGGCACAAGAGGATCCATGACATTACAGGATTGAAGACATTTACTGTCATCTACAGCGAATTGGTATTTTTTATAATTAAATTAATTAGAGTTTAATATTATAAATTTATTGTTTTAATTCTTTTAGGAGAAGAATGTTGAGTAAGAAAACTGTCAGACGAACTACGGGGAGTTATTGACTGTTGCACACAGACATTGGGACGGCAGTGCAACCTCTCAGTAGGTGGAGGAGGCCATTGTAAGATATAGTCATTGTAATAAAATGTGTGTGGTAGGAGAAAATTCAGTAGATGCAGGCTGAGCTGAGAGAGTCCCAAATGATGGAGTCTCAAGGGTCAGCTGTGGATCCCACTGCGCCTCTGAAAGTTGTTATGGGCCCAGTTGAGCACCTTAGATGTTGTAACGGTCTTGGGATAGGCGCCAGACCCTAGTTGCTGTAGGGGTCTGGGTATTCAAGCAATATTTCACGATGTATTGACATGCAAACTTGAAAGGTTGCTGGGTTGAAGAGTCATGACTCACATATTCTAATGCATCAATTACTTCAACTAGTAATGAGAAACACATTGTCGCTTAAGGTATCTATCTTTCTGGTGAAGCTGTGTTCCAAGGCTTTGTTTATTGAGGAGCTCAATCAACTACAACACAAAATCATTCTTACGCTTTGTCATTTAAAGATGATATTTCCTCCATCTTTTTTCACTGAGATGGTCCACCTTGTTGATGAAACAAAGTTAGCTAGCCTAGTTCAATATCAATTCCTATGGAGAGGTACTCATTTTACATATGTCCATCAACATTAAACTCTAAATTTGCTAGCTACACATTTCAACATTTATTAACATTTTTCGTTATTAAATATATAAGTTTCTTGAGAAATTGAATTCTTACATAAGAAATAAGGCGTGACCAAAAGGTTTTATAGCTGAAGGTTATATAAGAGATGAGGTTATGTATTTATGTTCAAGATACTTTGATGATATGAGACGTCTTTCAACCAATCACCTCGTGTAGACGATTATCCTGAACTTGAGACATCATCAAGAGAGTTGTTGATCCCTCATGTTGGTAAACCAGTTAAATAAAGTGAAAAATTCTAACTAAATGCAACTAATAAGTTCCAAGCATATAGATATGTGTTGATTAATTACAGTCAAGTTGATTCCTTCCTTTTATAAGAATTGTACACTCATATGTATGTTATTCTATATATTTCCTTACATTTCATTATCACCTTTCATGATTAATTACAGGGAATCCACAAGTCATATGAAGTGTCAACTCAGGATTCGTACACAAACATCTTCCAAAATTGATAAAAAGGTCAACAAAGAATTCCCAAATTGGTTTGCACGTCGAATACCAAATGACCACAACCTATACTCACCAGATTTTAAAGCTCCCACAATCAGCCTGCTTGACCATGCAACAAGGTTTACAATATATAATGTCAATGGTTTCAAGTGTTGCACGATTTCATGAGATCAAGGATTACTAACCCAAAACTCGGGTGTTTATGGCACCTTTGGGGTAAGAAGTTATGCAAGTAGCAGTGACGACAGCATGCAGTTCGAAGGCGTCCCTTATTATGGAAAGCTTATTGATATCATCGAACTAAATTATTAAGGCCGTTTCATCGTGACGCTTTTCAAGTGTATGTGGGCAAATACGACAACTTCATGGGGACTCACAACTGATGAATTAGGAATCACATCTATAAATTTTTCCCAACCAATTCACACCAATCAATATGAAGATAATGAGCTATATATTATTGCCTCAAATGCATACTAGGTTTATTATATCGAGGATGGGAGGCACAAGAATTAGAATATGGTGTTTCACTTAAAGCCTCAAGACCTTTATGACATGAGTGATGGTGATAACATCACCTACGAGACAGAGCCATTCTAGCCTACCAATTTTGAAAACCTTTTCCTCGAAGACGATGGCAATTTACCTATAAGTAGCTGCGTTTTATAAGTTACACTTTATTATCACTTAATTTAAATATAATTTTTGTACAAAATCAAACACTCAACACAAATATTCTCTCCGCACATTTTTTAAGGGATGGTGACAAAAAATGATTAAAAAAAATATAAGTTTTGTTCTTGTAAAACAATCAAATTATATTTTTTAAAAAATCCAACTAATAAACCATCATTTTAACCGCTACAAAAGTCTCACTGATCCTTATAAATACCTCATCACACCTCATTTCTTACCCTCTTCCATTTCTTCCCACCCCTCTTGTTAACTCATAGAAATCGATCACATTCTAGCACATTTTCTTCTCTTTTCACTCACTTTTGGGTATAAATTTTGCATATAAAGAGAGTATTCAAGGAAATGTGATAAAACAAAAGAAAAGTCAAACTTTTGCTAAATTATGAGTTAAATGTATATAGCTATGATTATTTGTGAAAGTTAAAGTGTTCATGAAGACCTCCTCTTTGTAGGTGGAAGAAGACAAGTCATAAAAGCTCTCAAAAATCAAAGAAAGCTCATGGACTAGGAGGAAGTTACTGTGTTGTTGGAGATCTGGACTTTTTGTGCGATATGCTTTAGCACTTGGCACTTGGCTGAAGCCAACGAGGGGCAGAATTCTCTGTGTCATATGCTTCAGCACACCACAGTGTGCCCAAGCACATGACAGACAGTACAACCATGTGTTTTACTTGCTGAAACACATGTGGAGGGTTTTTAAGGAAGGGTTAGGCCGAAAATTGGGTATTCTGGACTTTAGAGGCTATCTTGGAGGCTTGCTTTGCTAGGGTTTAGAGTTGGAGGTGGAGATTGAGTTAGAAATTGAAGATTTAAAGAGATATAAGCTTCTCCTTTTGGTTTTTCCTCTCCATCTGCTATTATTTCCTCATGTTCTGTTGTTTTTCTGGTTTATCCCCATTTTCTCATGGGTTGTATGAACATGTGTAGCTAGATCTTTGATGTTAGGATTATTTTGAACCCTTGTATGGATTAAGTACTCATTTCCCCTTTATATTTGTGATTAATGATTAAATTATGCTGATTTTACTTTTTGCTTAATGCTTCTTGTTGATTGGCCACCAATGAGATTGTTGGGTTCACTTGATAGATGCCTGAGAGGGCTAAATTGAGTGTAGAACTTGAGTTTAATCGTGTGAGAACTTGAAATTTGCGAGTTGAATGGATAGTTTTGTTAATGAGGTAGAGATACACTCATTGACCTCACATAGCCATATAGGATTTGCAATGAAAACGGGGTTTAATTAATTAATTAAGAGATTAATGAATTAATTAAACTAAACACCTATTTGGAGACTTGAGAGAGCACTTATAGGTAATTTAGTATCCTTGACTAGTATAATATTTTATTAAAAAGCATATATTGTGGGGATTCGATTGAGTGCTTTTGAAATACAAGGGGGGAAATAATCCTAACTCCTATTTTATCCTTGAAGTCCATTAATCATTTATTTTTATTTTCTTTTTAATTTCAAAATTTGGTTCTTTTTACCATCGATAATTGTGTAACTCAAATTATGCGAAAGTGCGATAATTGATACTTGACGGGTTTTGAAATCAAATCCTCGTAGGAACGATACTTTACTTATCACTTTATTACTTGACGTGACCCGTGCACTTGCGGTAGTGAACACCTCTCCTCTCTCGTTTTCTCTCCCTTCTTGATAAGAAACAGAGCTTATATGGTACATTTTTTCCTCAAATCTTTGATTTCACCATTTCATTTTATTTTGCTTCTTCATATAATTCTTATTCTAATTCTTTTTTCCTTCTACAAAATCTAAAGGTTCCTTCCACTACATTTTCAACATTCCTTCCATGAGTACATATATCTTTCCATCTTCAACTTCATAAAGTGAAAGAACCTAATTCATTATTACCTACACATTCTCAATATTAAACATACATAATATTCATACTTATCTAACTTAATTTAATCATTCTTCTCAAATAATAATTACTGTCATTTAAATTGTTACTTAAATAATAAATCATTCAAAGTAATATTGGAACAGCAAATTGAAAAAAAAAAAATCATGCAATTTTTTAAATTTATACAATGTTACGTGTGTAGATGATCAATTAAATAGTGCAAGTATATACTGTCGTAATCAAGTAATATAGAAGTGAGTAGAGTATCGTTCCCACGAGGATTGATCACTAAATACCAAAATAGGTGATTTTAATTCTATTTAGTCAATTGATTAGTTCGTGATTGAGAGCACAAAATAAAAGATGATTAAATATGAGTGCAAATGATATGAAAGTAACTATGAGAAAAAGCCCTAGAGATTATATTTCACTTAACAAATTTTGGATTGAATCACTTATATATTCTAACCCAATTTATTCCACATGATTGATAGTCGAGTTTTCCTAATTTAATTACTAGCATCTTCAAAGGTCAAGCAATTCTATAATCAATTGATAATCCAATATATTCCTATATGAATTTAAGTAATTAATTATGCATTAAGATTTATGGAACTCAGTAAGACTACATAACCGATATGAATATATTCCTATTTCATATGCAAGTCATGGTTTTAATTATAGGGTCTACACACATGTATCTCCTTCCGGTCTCAACATACATATTGAAATCATTCAAAAGATAGCCAATCTTTTTTTTTTTTTGCCAACAAAAGATGGTCAATCAAATGAAAGCATTAAGAACAATAATTAAAACTCAATCATGAAGAAGAAATTAAAACTAGATTTAATAAATTAAGATTCAATCCATCATTAGTAAGCTACATCATCACCCTAGAAAAATATAAATTTAGATCATGATAAAATTAAAAATAAATTAACATTACATAAAACTAGAATAAAATCCTTATAAATACTGCATAAAACTTGAATATTAAATTCTCAAACAAAAATATACAACTAAAAGATGCATGAAAAATGGAGAAATTTAACCGTCCATTTAGGAGGTAAAACCTTCCATTTAGGAGGCATGCAAAAAGTAATACAATACTAAGTCTTCCATGTAGGAGCCACGCAAAAAGCAATACAATACATGAAATTAAATCTAGAAAATAACATAATTTATTCAGAACTGTCAGAGAAAAGATCTCTCCCTATTAGAGAAGGACCTCTAATTGTCAAAGAAGGAAAACTTTACTTCTCTCACTTCTTGCATTTTGTGCTTGGCCTTCATATCTATTTATAGGGAAAAAAACCGTGTTGCCACAGTGCCCAAAACCGTGTTGCTACAGTGAACCACGTCTGGAATAGTGAAAAGCGCGTACTGCTACAGTGTTTCCGTTGCTACAGTCACTTCTGTCATGAATAGTGATTTCCATCGTGAATAGTGCTGCCATGTATAGTGACCACAGTGAATAGTAACCTATGCTACAGTATTAGCCTTTTTCAATCCCATCGGTCCAATTTTTGGTCTCCTTTCTCCTCTTATTGTGTGGCTATCAAAAGAAAAAAATAAATAAATATTATAATAGTAATAAAAATATTTATGTCAAAATCATCTTATATTTATCAATTACATCTAAATTTATTACATTAATCTCAAATATCGTCCACAAAATTATTATATAAGGGAAAATGAATATACAATATTTTACTTATTAAATTCCCCCTCACTTAGCTCTTGAACGTCTTAGGACAAAGAATGACTAGTAAGTGTTTCCAACAAAATTAGAAGTGTCAAGTCATAAGCAAGAACACAATTGAAAAATAAAGAGATCATAGTATACATAAATCAACGAAGATATAAACTGGTAACTTTATTTGAAAATGAATTAATCGAGTTCATAAGTGTAACTCATCCTCTCAATCTCTCAAGTGTTTAAGGGTAAGTGTTTCATTCAAATTCAACAAAAAAAATTGCACTACCATAGGCTTGCTAAAAATTTCAATCTCCACTACCTAATTCACATGCATAATTCAAATCAAAAGGACTTATTAAAGGTTGTAATGGGGTTAAAGTAAAAGGAATATAAAATATGATATGAAAGGCTATTTAAGAAATTTAATAGAACAATTGAAAAATAGGCTACTTATAAATTTATCTCATCACAACAACCCACAATTCAAATACTTAACATTTTTTTTTCTTTTTTTCTTCATGCATAAAACTCTGCAACTTTAAAGTTGATGTTATAGACACCCCCACACTTGTCAAAAGCCATTTCACAAGAATTTCAAATACTCTACTAATCTTTCGAATCAGGTAAAAGCACTTGATATAACATTAAAGCAGATATTAATAGGTTTAGAACAAAAAAAACAATCAATTAGGCTCAAAAGGGCTTAACAACGATATAATTACAAGGTTGGCTATTTGGGTCTGGCTAAAGAAAATGAATGCTTTTAACATTTTTGAATATACATGTGAGATGTAATTTCAACCAAATTTAAAGCAAATTCTAGAGTGACAACTTAATAGGTGAATATCACACACAAAAGAAATAATCATTATAGGCTTTAAAGGTCATGGTTAGGGGCTTTCAAACTCAGCTCATTCAATCTCAAAATTCATCACCAATTGCAACAATTAGTTGTTCATTCATGCTATAAAATTTCTAAATTTAATTAATCCATACTTAAAACTTATATACTTCTTAAAATCATTACAAAGCATTTGAACATGATAATTTTTTTTTTTAAAGAAGGGACAAAAAAATGCAACTAATAAAATGCGTCTCAGGAGTTAAGAATAACTCTTTACTCTGCCATTTTTTCCACACCCCATGCATCTAATAGTTTTACTAACTAACTAAAATTTTGTTCTCTCCCCCAACCTAAATCATACATTGTCCCCAATGTCTTCTAGAGTTCAGAGAAAGTTTTTTTTTTGAAACATTAACACACAATAAAGTAAAACCAAAATGCTAAAAGTAAAACCAAGAGATTAGGGAAAGTTACAACCGAAGAGTGATATCTAGATTCTGCTTCTAAGTGCTTTCTGAAGATTGCCCACCTATTTGCTTGACTAATAGATCTGGGTGAGGTTCATAGGTTTTCAGTTGATCGAGCAGCTGATCAGTAGTTGATGCTAAAATTATGGAGTGACAAGTCGCTTGGGGTATGAATCCTGTTTCCACAACATGATCAAAAAAAGACAACAAATCATCATGAAAATCATTAACATTTAACAATCCTAATGGCTTTTTATGAAAGTTTAACTTAGCCAAATATGCAACGATAGAAATGTCATCCAACGTCTCCAAACCACCGGGTAGAGCAATGAAAGCTTGAGCATGGTAGAACATTTGTCCCACTCGTTCAGGCAAGCTCGAAACTTGTAAATCTTGTCCTAAGGAAAAAGTGTAGATTCTAACTCTTTTACCCTTACACTCAAACCCTTGCTTCTATTCATGGATGCAGAAATGGTCACACTTCCCCTTAGTCATTGGATGCCTCCCCCATATACAAAGTTTATCTTTCTAGTGGCTAGTGCACTTCCAAGTTCATTTGCTGCCATTATAAACTCTTCATTCTTATCCGTATCAATTTCACCAAAAATGCAGATAGATGTAAATCTATATTTTTGTATGATACCCTTTTTCGTTTCTTTTCTCTCGGACCATTTGTGTTCACAAGTAGAAGAATGCATATTTACAAGTGAAAGAGTAAATATATATAATACTGAAACAACGACAACAAAATCATACAAATCACGTATTTTTCAAAGAAGTTTGAAAAAAAAATTCCGACATAGATGACCGGTAGGCCATTGCGTGAAGAAATTAATAAAAAGAGGAAAGAAAGTTAAAAGTTATTGAAAAGGTAAGAAAATTAGACAAAAGCTGCTGAAGAGATAAAACAGATTAGACAAAAATATGATTATGTACATAGTTGTGATTTTGGCTTACATCTTCCTCTAGTTTTACGTCCAGTAACGACTTAAACGATTTATATGAATCGAGGATCTTCTTCCCATCCAATTTTCTAATAAACTGGCAAACAAGGTTTTTTAACATCAGATTCCCAAGACAATAGCGCTCTTTTTCTCTATTAAATATATCCACTAAATCAAGAAGAATACGATGAACATCACCACTCAGATGCGTCTCAAGAGTTTAAATGATATCATCCAGTAACTCCTTACTCAGTCCATCCTTTATAAATTTAATTTTATCTTCTCAATTTATAGAAACCATACCTTTACTCCTACAACACTGATCACAATTCCATTGTGCACATTTATGGCAAGCATTCATCCTTTTAGCTCTTCTCTTTTTGAAGTAAGAACTTCTTCTCATTTATAGGAAAGGTTTAACAAATGATTTATAAATCTTACCTGCTAAACGTACCTTAGCTTCAATGATCCAGCATATGTCCACAGGAAAGCCTAAACGTTTGAATATCTTCATCCTTTCAAGTTAACTACTATAGATCTTCCTGAGCACATCTTTGGGAAGAGTAAGGAACCTGTTCTTAATCTTTACAAGAGATTTCTCCATAGTAACTTAAAATGAAAATGATGAAAATTAAAATCTCAACGTAGTGCAGTGTGTTTTGCTGAGTAAGAAAAATGAGAGAGTTGGAAAGAAGTTTTGAGAAAGCAGAAAAGAAATGAGTGAGTAGGAAAGAAGTTTTGGGTTACCTCCCAAATAGCCACCCATCTTTAACGTCTTTAGTTAGACAAAGACCAAACCAAAAAAAAATTCTAAAATTTTTTTTAATTTTTTTTAAATTTTTTATATTATTATTTTAATATATTTTTTCCAGTTTTTTTAATTATAACTACCAAAGTGAAATACATCATCAAGGGCTACCAGAAGTCCTACAAAATTATACCAAAACATCCAACTAAACCTTGGGTTGCCTCCCAAGCAGCGCTAAATTTATAGTCTTAAGCCAAACTCCCAAACAAACTACTAATCAAAAGTATCAAACACCATGATTACCTTATCTTCATTTCTTTTCAAGCAACAATATTTCAGACACAAGAAATGATCATTCAAAGTAATTAATTGTACTTCTTCAATCATAGATAATTTTAGAGTACAATTATTTACTGAATTCAAATAAAGTACAACATGCATGTATTTGCAAATAAATTTAAGAGTATCCAAAATTTTAAAGCATCTCACAAAATTCACTTGATTCTCATCAATAAGAGTCAATACTTCAATAGGAGAGACATAAATAACAGCTTTTGGAACATCCACATTAGTTTCAACATCAAATTCACAAAAGATTAAGCTCCACAGTCGAAACCTCACTTAGACATTCACTGTTCTCTCCAAAAGTGATTTCAAGTTCCTTATCACATACCAAAAGAGCTAAAGTTTCATTCAATTTCACCTCCTCAACTTCCTCACAATAATCATCATAAACACAAGAAGTGGTCATCATGCCCAAAGAATTATTTTGCCTCATAGTCTCGAGTGACGAAACAATTTGACTCACATATATTCCAATATTTTGAATACTTGATTCAACACTAGTGACAATTTCCTTTTGCTCTTTAATAAATCTCTCTGTTGATTCCACAAACTCCTCATCTAATCTTTCTAAATAAGACTTTTCCTTATACTCAAAAGTGTGTTCTTCAATATATGGATAAGAGTAGAAAGGAGGATTAGGATAATACCTGACATATGGATCCAAAGACTCTTGTTGCTCTAAAATTCCACCAGGATAAAAGGAATGATCAAAACAATTTTGGTTCGTATTGAAATCATCTATCATATAATGATAAGTATTGCTATATGGACTATGCTTATAAGAATGACACTCTCCACAACAAACACTAGAAAAACAATTATAAGGAGGAGCATTTTCAATCCAACCAGCATTTATATTTTCTTGTCTCATTCCATCCACATGCATTCCAGAAAAAGAACCAAGATATGATAAGTTATCACTAATTAAACCAAATGAATGCTGTGAATAATCCTTTTTTTTTTAATTTTTACATGAAGATTAAATTAGTATTAAAATTACTTGGTATTGATATTAATGACAATAATCCCCGGCAACGGCGCTAAAAACTTGTTACGAGTTTAGATGATCAATTAAATAATGCAAGTGTACACTGTCGTAATCAAGTAATACAAAAGTGAGTAGAGTATCATTCCCACGAGGATTGATCACTAAGTACCAAAATAGGTAATCTTAATTCTATTTAGTAGCTCGATTAGTTTGTGGTTGAGAGTACAAAATAAAAGATGATTAAATATGAGTGCAAATGATATGAAAGCAACTACGAGAAAAAGCCCTAGGGATTAGATTTCACTTAACAAATTTTGGATTAAATCACTTATCTATTTTAGCCCAATTTATTCCACATGATTGATAGTTGAGTTTTTCGAATTTAATTACTAGCATCTTCCAATGTCAAACAATTCTATAATCAATTGCTAATCCAATATATTCCTATATGAATTTAAGCAATTAATTATGCATTAAGATTTATGGAACTCAGTAAGACTACACAACTGATATGAATATATTCCTATTTCATATGTAAGTCATGGTTTTAATTATAGAGTTAACACACATGTATCTCCTTCCGGTCTCAACATACATATTGAAATCATTCAAAAGATGACCAATCAAATGAAAGCATTAAGAACAATAATTAAAACTCAATCATGAAGGAGAAATTAAAAATAGATTTAATAAGTTAAAATTCAATCCGTCATTAGTAAGCTACGTCATCACCCTAGGAAAATAAAAATTTAGATCATGATGAAATTAAAAATAAAATAAAAATAAATTAACATTACATAAAATTAGAATGAAATCCTCATAAATATTGCATAAAACTTGAATATTAAATTTTCAAACATAAATATACAACTAAAATATTCATGAAAAATGGAGAAATCTAACCATCTATTTAGGAGGTAAAACCTTCCATTTAGAAGGCATGCAAAAAGTAATGCAATACTAAGCCTTCCATGTATGAGGCATGCAAAAAGTAATACAATACATGAATTAAATTTAGAAAATAACACAATTTATTCAAAACTGTCAGAGAAAAGATCTCTCCCTATCAGAGAAGGACCTCTAATTGTCCGAGAAGAAAAACTCTACTTCTCTCACTTCTTGCATTTTGTGCTTGGCCTTCATCTCTATTTATAGGGAAAAAAACCGCGTTGCTATAGTGAAAAGTGCGTTGCTAAGCGAACCGCGTCTGGAATAGTGAAAAGCGCGTGTTGCTACAAAGCTTCCGTTGCTACAGTCACTTATGTCATGAATAGTGATTTCCATCATGAATAGTGCCACCATGAATAGTGACCACAATGAATAGTACCGATATTACAGTAATTAGCCTTTTTCAATCCCATCGGTTCAATTTTTGGTCTCTTTTCTCCTCTTATTGTGTGGCTATCAAAAGAGAAAACAAATAAATATTATAATAGTAATAAAAATATTTATGCCAAAATCATTCTGTATTTATCAATTACACCTAAATTTATTACATTAATCTCAAATATCGTCCACAAAATCATTATATAAGGGAAAATGAATATACAAATATTTTACTTATCATGCAACATTTAGTAGCGGTTGCTCAACTACTACATCAATGGCTACAAAGTTAAATTCAAATTCAAATTTAAATTTTCAGTGCAACAATTTGAAATTTCATTAAATATTAGTAGGTGTTATCTAACCGTTACAAATGTTTGGCACCATATTTTAAAATTTCTGAAATTACTTACCAACCGCTACAAATGTTAGCGCCACATTTGTAGTAGTTTGCTAATACTACAAGATGCTCCAATAATGTGTGATCTATAGATACATCTCGTAGCGATTTGTCCAAACCGCTACAAATATAGTAGCGGTTATGTTGACATGCGTAGCGATTCCATAAAACTGCTACAAAATTGTTTGCAACAGTGTTTTGTAGCGACTCACCTAACCACTATTATTGTCGTTTGTAATACGTCATTTTAATCGCTATAAATGAGCAAATTTTTTGTAGTGGTAGTGCAAATCATACGTTTAAGATTGGAGCTAGTATTTAAAGAGTCATAACTCATGATGGTTGTTAAAGTAAATTTGTTGATATTACATATATAAGTCGTTTTATCTTTTTTTTGCCACGACTTTTATCTCATCCTTAATTAGAGAAATAATAAGAATTATCCTCTCATATATATCTGTTGGCGAACTCCTACAAAACACCGTGTAATCTGAGTCACGTCTAAGGATACTGTCCTTAAAAGCTATGCCGCGACTACCGGCTAATTGGAAGCGGCACTTTCCAAGATAAAATGGACCCTTCCTGCAGATACAGGGTGAACAGAACAACAAAACACAAAGCAATTATAAGGCAGAGATAACAGAGGAATGTCATAGAGGAAGAGAGAGCTTGAGATCTCTAAGCGTGGTGCTTGAACCTTTTGTAGGTAGTGCCTTTTATAGGCCTCTTAAGCATCTAAACAAGGGCAAAATTCAATGGCAATAAACATGATTAAAGCAGCGGTTTCCGAACATTGAAGATCATAAACAAATTTTAATGATTGGTTTTCGGAATATGAAGGCAATGGGTTGCAACATGAATGTCTGTCATGATGGCTAGTTGAACAAAATTAAACCTAGTGCTAAATCCAAAATTAAACCTAGTTCCTTTATAACCAAAATATTCAGGTTTCAAAATTTAAATGTCTCAAAACTGGGTTTTCCAGGTAAGCCATTTTCACAAAAATAAATTGTAGATTTTTCCAAAAATATATTTGATAAAAAGTGCTAAGTTTATATTTAACTCACGCGCAGGGGGAATCACTAGATTTTCACTACGTTTGCCTCCTGGTGGCCCTTTGTTGTGCACGCGAGCCCACTCTTCCTCTTGGCCCATTTACTATCCCAAATTCACAAAGCGTAATATATACATGTGCATTCTCTCTTTCCTAAACAATGTGAAACTTGTTCCATTTGACATATCCACATGTAACTTAAAACTCCAACAGTATCTACTTTATTCTCTTTATCGTGCATCTCAATCTTTTTAGAAAATGTGTATTTTCTATTTTGCCTCAGACATAAGTCATACTCTCATATCCCATTACATTCTCTCATACCCGTTTGGTTCACGGAATTGAAGAGAATGTAATGCAATGTAATGTAATAATGATAACATGAATTTATTTGGTTTGTCATTAAAAAAAAGAAAATACATAGGCATAAAATCATTTGATTAGATTACATCGAACACAGGAATATATGAGAATAATATAGTAAGAAACAAAATTGCCCCTTTCTATATGTACAATAGATTAAAGTATCTATTTTTATCAATTATATATAATAATCTATCAATTAGTTGCATTTATCAAAACTACCTATATATATATATATATATATAAATATAATAACCGGTATAATATATATGTGGTTTATGGTAAGTTTTTCATTTTGTGCAGTGTACATGTTGGGTTCATAGTACCTTTTTAATATTTAATGGTGAAAATATTATGTAGTGTATACCTTAGATTCATGGTAATTTTTTAATATTTAATGGTAGTAATATTATTTAATGAGATATTTTAATATTTTTAACAGTGGAATATTATTTTTAAAAATTTTAAATGGGGGAATATTTTTTAAATTTTTTATTAATTAATTATTTTTATATTTAATGGTGGTAATTTTTCAATATTTAATAACACTTATAGGTGGACACTTTAGTCAAATTAAAAATTATAATGGCAATAAGGTCTTTTTCATTTGATTACAATATGTCTACATCCGCATTCATTAGCCCTAGGATTGTAATCCTCTTTACATTATATAAGCGCAATCAAATGCTGTAATTAATCTGTTGCATCAAGATTACATGTAATTCTTTCTTATGGAATTGAAACCAACTTGTCGCTTAGAAATTCAAGCCAAGTTACTTTCTTTTGCTCTTATTGCAAGGTAAGACCAAGGTAATTAAACTCAGACCGATCACTGAATTGGTCAGGGTACTGGATCAAGGGTCAGTGGGTTAGAACGGAGTCAAACAGAAGCTAACTCAGAACTAAACTGGTGAGAAATTGAAAATTTTAGGATTATTATTATAAAATTCTAAAAAAATAAAAAAAAAATTGACCCTGACCATACTGAGCTACCAACCGGTTGGCCGATTTCTGATCCGGGTCTGAGAACTTGGGGTAAGGCACACTCTTTATCATAATGCAAGTTCACCTCCATTAGTAAATTACACACACACACAAAACATGCAATAGTACCGAGTTTTACCGTCTTAAATATGACTTGAAACATATATTATCACTTATTTGAAGCTAGCGTATAAATATTATATCACCATGGGTTAAGTTGTCCAATATCATGAAGTATTTTTTCAGTAGTATACATTAGTCCTTTATAATATTTTTTTTGTGTTTAGCACCTTTAGCGTTTTTTAGTAGTACTTAGTATTATAAAATAATTTTTTGTACAATTTTACCCTTAAAATATTTTTTGAATAGCAATGAACATTCAAAGTAAGAACACGTCCCTAATTTTCTAACTTGGTAATCAACTCCTTACGACTTCTAAAGTAGAGGTGGGAAGGGCCGGCCCTTCACTGGCTCAGGCCTAAATAAGCCAAGCCTAAAGCCCGTTTAGGCCCAACTCACATAAAAGGGTTATATTTTGAAGCCCGACCCTTTTACTTATGAGCTCGGGTCGACCTGCAAGCTTTAAGCCTGTTTAACAAAAAGAAAATATTTTTTTTTTCATTTCTTAAGGAAATTAAATCAAAACATTACAATTTTTAACTTATTACTTAAATATTATTAAAGTATTAAATGTTTTATCTTTTTTTGATAAATAGAATAAGTTACCATTTGCCTTAAAAAAAACTTTTCATGAGAGAGAGACTTTACCTTCTTATTTGTTTAATGTGTTAGTAGTTTCTCTTTTTGATATAGTTTGCATAATATTCAGACCTCCTGAAATACAATTTAAAAATTATTTTCTTTGCTTATCTTACATAAAAAAATGACTTTTTCAATATTTCATAAGCAAAAATTTCTTTGTAGAATTGTTAAGAAACAAATGAAAAATTCTTAAAATTTGATTAATTTTTATTAAAAAAAATCAATTAGAAGGCTATTAACTAACTATAATGTTATCAACAAGCTTCTCTTATGTTTTTAATAATAATATAGTTAATTTTTTTTTCTTTTAAAAACGTTAAAATAGCAACACTATATGATTTGAAAAACATTTTTCATTTTGAAAAATCATTAGCCTCAAACTACACTTATAGTCATTAAATAAAAATAAAAATCATTAGCCTCAAACTACACAAGCCCGTTTAAGCCTGCATCCCTACAGAACTAGCTCTTTTAAGCCTGATTCCTTCTAAAAGTTCTAAATTATAAATTCGGCCCCCTAACTTATACATATTTAAACAAGCCGACCCGACAGGCTCGACCATTTTCTGGCTCTACCCTAAAGATCTGGCTCTACCCTAAAGAAGTATGAGTAAACAAAGCAAATTGAAGATGAATTTTGTGAGCCAATTCACTCGTTCATTTTCGTGAGAGATATATGGTGCGGTCAAAATTAATGTTCTAGACAATTACTAAACTTAAGTAGTTTGAGAAGCTTCAGATATTCACACGTGAAGCCTGAACAGATAGGATCTTGTCTCACCTCAAAACCCATGGCCCAATCTGCCCAAGTTTAACTCAGTTTACAAAATGGGTCGGACTAACTCAGTTGGGTCAATCCGGTCAGGTCGGGCTAACTCAGTTTAATATTGCTTTTTTAAAAAAAAAAAAAGTGACATTTCATATCTTGACGTCCAAATAACTACTATTTTGGATGTATTACCGTCTGTTTCGATATGTTTGCAAGGATATATTTGTTTTTTAAAATATATTTTTATAATAAAAAGAAAATATGTCCGGACATGCCTAACAATTCCGTAGAGTGGAGATGAAAGCAGTACCTGAAATAATCTTAAATGCGACAATTCCACTAATAATTAACACTACTATAAAAAAATAAAGCTGTGGTGCTTATAATTGTATTAGCTGTGGCGTTAGAAAAGTGCCACATATCTGAACGCCAAAAAAAAGCTGTGGCGCTTGGAAGCACTACAACATTTAATTTTTTTTTAAAAAAAATACCCTCCTGTGGCGCTTGTTGGAGGAAGTACCACAGGAGGGAGGACGCAAGCGCCACAGGAGACCCCCTCCTGTGGCACTTCCTCCAACAAACGCCACAGGAGGGTATTTTTTTTAAAAAAAAATTTAAATGCTATGGCGCTTAAATAATCAATCACACTAATATTGGACTTTCTAGGGTTATTACTAAATCTAAATAATATTTTTATTATTATCCTTCTTTTTTATAAAATTTAAATTATATTCCTTTTAGAGTTTGTAGCTAAGAATGCCAGATCTTGAAAACATTCACCAGCATTTAAAACAACCAAGAAATCACAATCAATATTATATAATTAAAAAAATACACCATACCTAGCTTATTGCATTCAAAAGAGTCAAGCTTATGCATAATATTAACTATTATTGTCCACTACTAATGCAAACGTGTGTTACCGTTTTAAAAATAAATTTATTGCTAAAAAATTACATACAATAGAAATATTAGAAATAGAATATATATAAAACACGCACACACGTATGCATAATATTTACTATTAATTTAAAATAAAAAATTACAGAAATTATATGCCAATTAAAAAAAACAAGAAAAAGCTAGGTGAACTTACAGCTTAATTGATCAGCGCAGTGGAGTGGGGGATCACGTTGCCCGTTGGTAACAGTTGGAACAAAATAAAGTAGTAGATTTGATGATGAAGGCGTATGTGCGTGTGGGTGTGTTTTTAAGTGAGAAAATAACAGGAAATGGAGGGAGGGGGGCGACATCCACGGCAAGAAGATGAGAAAGGGAAAATGAGAGAGGGGGAAATAATTAAAGTGGGAGTTAAAATAAAAGAGAAGGAGGGGCCACACGCGGGTGGAGGCAATTGTGATTGGTGGGGAATGGATTACGCTATCCACTTAAAAGGTTAAAAAAAAATTTTGTAAATACAAGAACTAGCTGGGCGCTTGGTTGGTTAGGCGCCATAGCTGTTGTTAAATTATGGTGACCATGTGACCAGCTGGTGAAATTTTTTTTTTAATATATAACTAGCTGTCGCACTTGGTTTCCCAGGCGCCACAGCTAGTTAAATTTTTTTTTATAATATAACTAGCTGTGGTGCCTAGGAAACCAGGCACCACAGCTAGTGTAATTTTTTTTTTATAATAGCTGGTCAGGTGCTCCCAAGTGTGGCGCCTGTCTTGGCAGGCGCCACACTTGGGCCAACCAGCTGTGGCACCTGATCCATCAGGTGCCACAGCTGGTACCCAAAATTAAAAAAAAAAAACTAAAATAGAAAAGGGAAAAAAAAAGACAGCTGTAATACTTTTTTAAAGAAGAGTCACAAAATGTGCATCACCTTTCGATCTTTTTGTAGTAGTGTAAGGATCGAGCTTATTATCAGGCTAACTAACGTCGGTTAAATTATGTTCAATATATCATTAAATTATTCAGGGAAAATTGCTAGCGTCTACACACACACACACACTCTATGTTATGTTTCGCCAGTAGATATATACGCTGGTTTCTGCAGGTGGTTATGGTAGTATTAACGTCAACAGCATTATAAATGCAAATATTTAGGCTATCACATTCGAATGAGCTGCATAGAAACCAATGATGATCAGATATTATTCTTTTTTTTTTGGGCCAGAGATGATGAAATACTATTCATTATTCATTAATTAATAAACAACACAGAATACAAGAGATTAATTGTTGGCTCGTGCGTCGTGACACACGTAAATTATTATACACTAAACTGCACTTATATGTTATGGATCTTTTATACATCCACTCCCCTCTATTTTACCATTTTGTTTGCGTCCTAACAATAATTAACCTTTTTTTAACCCAAAGTCTCCTTAAGTCATTTTAGACTTGAGCTCATAATAATTAACCTCTTAGAAAAGAACGTGGTTAATAATGGGGTGACGTGCTTTACACATGGCTTCTAAGGGAATAACTTTGGGCATAGTGACTCCAGATCCATCAGTCATATCAATTTCTTCCTCACTTGTTCGTTTCCATTCAAAGCACTGAATCATCAACCCTAAAGTTAAGCCAATTGTTCGCTGAGCCAAACTTACTCCGGGACAAACTCGTCTTCCCAACCCAAATGCAAATACCTTGTTGGCTTCTCCTTCTTTCTCAAACCTTTCAGGCTTAAATTTCATAGGGTCACTCCATATTTGGGGATCTCTATGTATGGCCCAACCATTGATCAACACTATGGTGTCACGTGGGATATTATATCCTTGGATATTGCATTTATCTGAAGACATATGAGGAATAAACAATGGTGCCGCAGGATGTAACCGAAGTGTTTCAGTGATAATACTTTGAAGATATGGGAGATTCGAAACATCCACCTCTTCTATCAAACGTTCTTGTTCTATTTCTGTATCTATTTCTTCTTTCGCCTTCTTCAACACCTCTGGATGGTTCAATAAATTAGCCATCGCCCACTCTAAAGTCACAGCCGTTGAGTCTATTCCACCCAAAAGGATAACCTGTTTGATCAAACGACGACAATTTTAGTGTTAAACTCTCCTATATAATTTCCAGTACTCTATATAATGTTTATACTAAAGCTATGATGTTTACATATGTGAATTAATATAGAGTAAGGGTGTCAGCAGCCCCCAGCTGCCCTTCAATTTTGGAGCCACTCCCAAATGTTTTTTAATGGTTTTTTTTATCATTAGATTCTATATGAAATAAGTGACACTTTGATATCTTATAAGTAAAAAAAATGGTATTGTTTTCTTTTCTTTTTTTTTGATTTTTCAATGATTTAATACTCTAAATTAAAAAGAAATGAACTACATAAATTAAGAGTATTAAATCTGTAAAATATTATAAAAAATTAAAAATTGCACCATTTTTTACCCCTAAGACATCAAAATATCATTCATTTCATATAATATTTAATGATAAAAGAATGGTAAAAAAACATCTGGGAAGAGTCCTAAAATTGAGAGACAGATCCGGGCACAGCTGAGATGGGGCAGCTGCCAGCCCCCAGTCCATTAATCTTAGGCGTGTGTTAATTATTCCAAGTAGCCTAGGAAAGTTCAACGGCATCAAATATTGGTAGCACGTGACATTGCGACAGAATCACAAAATAGTGCTACGTACTAACCTGGACAAGACCCTTAATAATTTGATCCGTGTAGTACTCAGGCTGGGACTGTTGCAAAGTTAGGAGATGATCTATCATGGTGTTTTCACCGACTTGGTTACCATTTCGGTGCTCATCAACGAGTCCTTGCAAGAATGTATCGACTCTTATGGCTAAAAGCTTGAGCCTCTTCTCCAAATTCTGGAAATCAAACCACCTAAGTACAGGTGAGAATTCTGCAGGATTATTCGCACCTCCTAGTTTCATCATCTCAATTATCAGTTCTCTACCTCGTTTTGCGTCTTCATTGTCTCCCACCTCAGAATCATCACCCCAATACCTCTTCCCCGTGGTCATGCTCATTATAGTGTTGAACGTCATCTCTAAAAACTCCGATCTGAGCTCCACCTTGGAAAATTCCTTATATGATTGTCGAGCTAGCTTCTTTATTAGCCTCATCCTCTCACTTGTTCGCATTTCCAAGGAAGCGTTGAGACGGTTCGTCGAGAGGACCTCGAGCGCGAGGATGCGGCGGAGGTTGCGCCAGTGGTCGCCATAGTGGGAGAAAGTCATGGTGGTGAAGTTGTAGCCGACGTGCTTGGCGATAAGAAGTGGAGGTCTATTTGCCAAGACAATGTCATTTTTGGTGAAGCATTCTTGGGCTGCCGGTGCAGACGAAACGATGACGACGAGACGAGAACCGAACCAGAGAGAAAATATTTTGCCATAGCGTTGCGAAATTCGGTGAAATGTGCGGTGGAGGGGCTTCTGGAGTTGGTGGATATTTCCTACAATTGGAAGCGACGGTGGTCCTGGTGGCAGGTTTAGCAATTTTCTAGTTTGGAACCATAGCTTGAAAGCGAGGAATAAAGCAAGACAAAGCAGAGGATAATGGAAGAAGGAGGTCATGGTCACTGTTTTCTAATGTTCCCGTGTGAATGATCTTAAGTGCGATACTGCTATATATACAAATGATCTCAACCCACTCGTGTTTCGTTGGGTTTTCACTTTTCACCACTACTATAGCTGTGTTAACTTACCAACGACTCAAATTAAGCAACAGCCGGGTGTCTCGAATTTTAGTGATAAGTTTATGATATATTTTATCAAATATTTTGCTGTAAAACCTGTCAGTATATTTTGTCACACACTTCCATGAATAGATTATTCTTCAATTGGACTAAAATAACCACCATGTCGGGGGGTGGGGCTCCATTTGCCTTTGGTGACATGTCACGTCATTTAATTGTCCCATGTCCCACACATACTTGGAAGTTTTGCGTCGCAATCGTCCTGTGTGAGTATATATATTTATATTTTTAATAAGATGAAGTGTGACGTCATTTAATTGTCCTAATATCCCACCCATACTTGGAAGTTTTGCGTCGCAATTGTCCTGTGTGTGTGTGTCTATTTATTGGCAAAAAAAAAGTGAATATATATTTATATTTTTAATAAGATTAAGTGTGACGTCGTTTAATTGTCCTAATGTCCCACACATACTTGGAAGTTTTGCGTCGCAATCGTCCTGTGTGTATATTTAGGAAAAGTCAATCTAGGATTCCAAAGACTAAAGATGATATCAAAAAAATCCTTGAGAAAAGTCAAATATTCAGGGTTCAGGAATTCGGGCCGGATCGGCCATCGGCGAATCGGGCGGTAGACTGGTCTTGTTCCCGGTCCGGTCTTGGTTCCTATTTTTTTTAAAAAAAATTAATTTTCTTTAGAATTTTATATTAATAAGTTTAAAATCTTCAATTTCTCATCGGTTTGGCCCTAATCTGACCCACTGACCCTTAACCTAGTACTCCGATCGGTTCAGTGACTTTTCTGATATTATTTCCTAAAATCAAATGACAAAGATGCCCCCATACAAAATTGCAAAATGGAAGGCATAGAAATTGTTAAAATGACTTAAAATGTTGTAAATACACGTTTCATGAGTTGTAAACAAAACATTTCATATAGTTAACATGAAACAAGATTGTTTCAGACAGACATGAGGTAGAAGTTGTTAACATGACTCAACATGTTGTGAATACACGCTTCACGAATTATAAACAAAGCATTTTGCATAGTTAATGTGAGACAAGATTGCTCCAGGCAGACATGAGGTACAAGTTGTTAACATGACTCAACATGTTGTGAATACATACTTTTCGAGTTGTAAACAAAACATTTCGCATGGTTAATGTGAGAAAAGATTGTTCCAGACAGACATGAGGTAGAAATTGTTAACATAACTCAACATGTTGTAAATACACGCTTCACGAGTTATAAACAAAAAAATTCATTTTGCAATTTCTATGGGAGCATATATGTCATTTGACTTTGAAAAATAATATCAGAAAAGTTCCTAGGGATTTCTTTGATATTTGACTTTTTTCAGGGGCTTTTCTGATATTATTTTGGTCCTTAGAACCTATGAGTGATTTTCCCATATATTTATTGGCAAAAAAAAGTGCATATATATTTATATTTTTAATAAGATGAAGTGTGACGTCATTTAATTGTTCTAAAGTCCCACACATGCTTGGAAGTTTTGCGTCGCAATCGTCCTCTGAGTGTGTGTATTTATATTTCGGGTTTATATTTATATTTTGGGTTAAGGGGTAAAACTATCCTTAAATTTTAATTATAAATACACCTACTACTATAAACTTTTTTTTTGTATAAAAGTGACCATGAACTTTTAAAAAAGGAACAAAGGCCTATAGTTAAAATTAACCAACAGGCGTTTACTCCCATGTAAAAATACCAAATTATCCTTGACTAAAAAAGCATTGAAGGGCAAAAATACACGTAAACTTTTTTTAAAAGTGCATCTATCACCATAAATTTTTTTTTGGTGCAAAAATAATCACGAATTGTCAAAAAGGAGACAAAAGTGACATTTTCGCTAAGATTGATAGGCCTCATGCTAACATCTACTATCATTCTTAGTATGCCACATATTATTAAAAAAATAAAAATGGCTAAATTTTTTAATTCTCATTGCTACCCTTCCCTTATCTCTCTCATCCATATCTCAAACTCCCCTTTCTCAACATTTAATAGCCCCAATTTCTTCTCAAAAAACAGTGGCGCCAACGTCGGCGTGACATTCTCTGCCAATGACCGCGGCGAATCAAGCATGGTGATGGTTTGACTTCCTCTTCCTCATCTTCACTAATCCTTCCCTATTGTCATCGCAACTCGATGAGAGTATGATGGCAATGTCATCTTCATTGGATGCAGTAAGATCGGTGGCGTAGTGGGGATAAGAGAAAGTGGCAACCTCCCCCCCCATTTCTCTCTGTTTTTTTTTTGTTCTATCTCATTCTTCTTTTTTACTCTCACTTTTCACCTCTTTTAGTTGTTCTTTAATTTTGGCGACTACGTTCACGATACTGTCGATCTCAACAATTCCAATTACGGCGCCATCGATCTCTTCGTTGTTCTACTATCTTAATCACTAAACCCAAATGATGGGGAAGAAGAAATTGGATCAGGTGCTTGAGTGTTGAAGGTTCTGTTTCCCCCCCCCCCCCCCCCCATTTTTTTCAATCTTTTGAGATATTTGTGTTGATCAAGTCACTTTATCTTAATCAATATAGTAAGATTGATTACTCTAATTTAATTTGTCGTTGAATTTGATGATGAATTTCAATGACTCGGAAAGATTCAATATTGATGATTGTTGATGATGAAAATGGATTTTTCAATTTTTGAGTTGGAAAAATTATGGTGGACAAGTCGGGATGCTTTTTCCTGAACTTAGAATAATCAAAAGATGACATTTAAACCCAGTAAGAGAACTGTTACTTTTGTCCCCTTTTTAAAAATCTATGGTTATTGTTGCACAAAAAAAAAGTTTATGGTGATAGGTGCACTTTTAATAAAAGTTTATAGGGGTTTTTGCCCGTTAACCCTTTTTTAGTCAGGGGTAATTTGGTAATTTCACACAGGAGTAAACGGCCGTTGGTTAATTTTAACAATAGTGTTACTTTTGTTCCTCTTTTTGAAAGTTCATGGTTACTTTTGCACATACAAAAAAGTTTATGATGGTGGGTGCACTTTTGAAAAAAGTTTAAGGGTAGTTTTGCCCCTTAGCCTTATATTTTTAAGGGTTAAGGTGCAAAAATACCCATGAACTTTTCTCAAAAGTGCATTCAACACCATAAACTTTTTTTAGGTGCAAAAATACCCATGAATTTCTAAAAATGAGGCAAAAATGTCAAACCGTTAATTGATACAAACGTCCGTTTTGTGGGACCCACAATTTTATTTTTTGAGGTGCAAAAATATACATGAACTTTTCTAAAAAGTGCACCAAACACCATAAATTTTTGAAAAGTTCATGGGTATTTTTGCACCCAGAAAAAATTTTATGGTGTTGGATGCACTTTTTAGAAAAATTCATAGGTATTTTTGCACCTCAAAAAATAAAATTGTGGGTCCCACAAAACGGACGTTTGTACCAATTAACGGTTTGACATTTTTGCCGCATTTTTAGAAATTCATGGGTATTTTTGCACCTAAAAAAAGTTTATGGTGTTGAATGTACTTTTGAGAAAAATTCATGGGTATTTTTACACCTTAACCCTATTTTTAATAAGATGAAGGCTTTCCCTCTAGGCTTAAAAGGCAAATGATTTTTATATCTCCCAACAAGGACACTTCTCAAGATTCGAATTTGTATTCTCCTTCTTATAGGATGGGGCTATTTACCACATCAATCAATAATTTATTAGTGTGTGTAACTTTGGTAAAATGCATTGCCTATCATTTTTTTTTTTTGGCGGATTACGTTTTCCTATCATTGATAAAAATAGAGTGGAGTGGCAGAAGGTCATTAATCCCTGGTTCCTATCCAAGGCTAACTTCCAAGACATCCCAGATTTAGAGAGTCCAAACAGGATTAATTTCAAGCTAATAGGCACGTGGACCATCAATAATTTTTTTGGCCAACTAATAATTCATTCGTTGACGGGAACCGAATGCCACGTGCAAGGATCAGTTGGCCATAAGGTGTCAAGGTGATTGTCCGGAAATTTTCACACGATATTGTCAAAGGGCAAATGAACGTCTCATTAAAAGTTGAAAGTCTTTGCAGCCTAATGGCGTAAGAATTTTAAGGGGTCACTTGTTCGATCCAGTCTCTTGCACATTAAGTCATTAGTGCCTACCCTTTATTAAAAAACAAATTTAAGAGCTAGCTGGTATTGTCGTATAATTTAATGGATTATTTATATGGCTGTTTAAAAAATAACGGGAATGGATTTCTGTAAATGTGTCGTTTCAGAGACATCATCAGATACTCCAAATCTTGATATTTCAGGTTCACTCATATGTTGCCCTAATGGAACACTGATTTATGAGCCATGTGTGCCGCGCATCGCTTTGTTATGAATTATGTTCTGCTTTGCAGCAATTATTGAACAGTACGATGCTTATAAAACACGGCGGGGCCTTTCGTGACATTTGTGATGTCCCTCTCGATGGGGCCACGAAAAACTCGAGAGGGCCTTGCTTTTTGTAATTTCTTTTGTTTTTTTTTTGGTGAACTGCTTTTTGTAATTTCTGAACCCATGTGTTTTATATCAAAAATATGCTTGTTACCGACATGGCTTGGCGTAAGTAGTAAGGGGCTTGCGTTCTTTTAAGCGTTCTAGTCTCAGGTTCGATCTATGGGATGACGTGTATGGAGAAAATTTGTTTGAGAGGATCATTATCATCATCTTGAGCCTGACAGTATCCAAGGAATTAGTCATCAAGCTCGTTCTGATGGATAACCTATGTAGGAAAAAAAAACATGTTCGTTCAAGTGTCTTAGGATGTGTTTGGTTTGAGGAAGGGGGGAGGGTGGGGATATTACAGTTTTGGAGAGAAAAAATCCAAAATTTACCCTCTAATTTTTTTAAATTTTGGATTCTCACTCAAAATTTATTCTCTCATTCCTTTTAAACTTTAGATTTTCGCCTAAAATTTAAATACCTTCAACCTAAAAAGATAATTTACCCATCCTCCCATCCCCGCTCAAACCAGATACACCTTTAGCCGCATGGAGGAGGGGTTAGTTATCAATTTAGGAGACTCGCTTAACCTATCTCAACTAGTCCAGCAAAGGAGTAAAGCAGAGGCGAATAATTGGGCTCGGCCCAGTCTAAAAATTTGTGTAAATTGAAAACCGAACCAATCCAAATACCCACAAAAATGGGGTCGAATTACGACCAGAAAACTAACGAAATGGCCTGCCCCGACATTGATGCTTTACCCAAAAGTCTCCTCAGAAATTACCCCCCGCCCAAAAAAAAAGCAGAGAGAAACTCTTCACGAGGTTTGCGTCTTGAGTCATTGCTTATTGCTTGGTTAAGAGAAATTGATGTTCAAAATGAAAATAATAATAAAAAAACTTCATTAAGAAGGGTAAGCATGAATCAAATTAGGATATGCATGTTTTTTATTTCTGATTTAGCTCTTGGGTCCTTATAATTAATTATTGTTATCATCATTTTTTATTTATAATTTAAAATACGTGTATTGTAGTTTGATTTAAAACACGTTAAATATGTAAGATTCAGTGTGTGTGCATATTATCATTTATAATTTATAAATAACATCCCACTTAAAATATTAAAAATGAAATTAATTCCATCGTCTATCAATCAAAAAGAAAGAAAGAGAGAAAGAGTTGCGTCCTATCAATAGTCTTACTAACTACGTGCTCGTTTGGAATAACTTATTTTTGGGTAATAAGTGTTTATAATTCGTGATTTACGGTATACGAGGTAAGCATGTGAGAGGAGTTTTGTCTCGATTTATGTAATAAGTGCTTATTTCCTAAAATTAAGTCATTCCAAACACTCACTACGTGTGTCATGTCACCTTAAAAAAAGCATTCTGTTCCCCATTATTCTTTCGTTATTATCAATCTCCCTCCGATACCACAGGATGTTTAATTTGAAGTATGTTTGGATTAATTTATTTTTTAAGAATAAATATTTATTATATAAATGAGATAAAATTTTTCTTACATATTTCGTATACCATAAATCATAATTTATAAGCGTTTATTACCCAAAAATAAACTATCCCAAACAAACACTTATATATATGTTATCGTTGTAATGCGTGTTATCCATTATTATTATGATTGTTTGGAATTACGTTTGTAACCTTTAAAAGCAATTTTTCAATCATACTTTATAATGTGTGAGATAAATATATGAGAAGAATTTTATCTCAATGTTTATAAATAAGAGTTTTTAATATGCTCAGTCGAGATCCCAACAAACACATTATTACTATATTTTTTTGGCCAGAATCTTTATTATCACTGCTTATTAGCTAACGCCAGATAACATACTCTATATGGAAGTATTCCCTCATGTCCATAAGTCACACTCATTTATCCATGAAACCAAAAAAAAAAAACGCACTCTTTTGTTCTTAATCTAATACCTATTTGATTTGCTTTTTTTTTTTGAGACATATTAAGGAAGGTTTAGTGCATGTGTTGGGAAACAACAAAACTGTGGTTTCAGAACTTTTTTTTTCGTAAATCAAGACAAAACTCTTTTCATATATTTACCTTATAAATCATAAAATTTATTATCTAAAAGTTAATCTAAACATACACTGAGTAAGTTAGTCATAATATAAGTTGTGTATTATTTGATTATATATTAATTTATATGTCAACACCCGTTTCCATTTTGATATGCATAGGGCAATAATGAACAAGTTCCACAGGTAAATAAAAAAGTACAGTTATACTGATAATAAGTATTTGTTTATAGACAGTCATTAACAGAGCAAAATTCACTACTAACTACAAATATGTATAAAATATCCCAAAATATTCCAAGTACAAGCTAAATATAACCACCAGTTGTGTCTGAGAAATGTGCCCGTCAGTTTTCCGTAACTGTGTCCTTGCCTTTTGAACTACTAGCACCTGCTGTGACATTTTGATTTAGAAAAATAGATGAGATTCTAAAGAATCCCAATAGAAACATGCTATCGTTCATAGAAAATGTGTAACATCATTGAATTTTTAGGACTTATAGTTAGTTGTAGCTTGAGTTTTATTCAGTCAAAAAGAATATAATAAATTAATAATTTAAAAGAAGCATAAAGTAATGAATATTTGTTCTATACAAAAAAAAAATTATACAAATGAAATGTCTCCTTAAAATAATTATTTTAAATATATGAGTATATGTGTGTAAATATATCTTATTATTGGAATAGGTAAGAAGAAGAAGAAATAATGTCCGAAAATTACCACCCTATTATCATTTTTATTATTTTATAGAAAAATAAAATAATACTACATTATTTTAATAAAAACAAACCCTAACTCTACTCCTATAAATCCCTCTTCCCCCACTTTTCATACTCAGCCGCCTTACTTCACAGTTTCAGGTAACTCCGCCTTTTCTTCTACTTTCTTTCTCTTGTTCGGCATCCCTTCCTTGTGCATCAATCTTGTCACAACTTTTCACCTTTTATCTCTCTTTCTTCCTTCTCTCTTATTCATTAAGCATGTCTTGCCTTGTCAGTTAAATCATCAATTTCTCCGTTTGATTTCTGTGATGAGTGTGATATGTGTGTATATAAATATATATTTACTTCTTCACAGCCTCTCATTTTATTCCAGCAAGCGGCTCTATGTATTTTAAACCCTTGAGCCCACTTTTTTTTATAACTCCATTCCTGCTTTGCGTGTGTGTGTATACACAGTAAATTGTTGCTTTATGACCAAACGTCCTTCCTTTGGAGGTATGTTTTATTATTAAATTTTTAATTCCCAACTCCCCCTTTTTTTGATAGTTTATGCAGGCTGGGGATGTATATTTAAATCAATTTCTTGTGTATACATATTATTTAAACCGGGGGTCAAACATTCTACTCGACAATCTTTTCCCATTTCCATATATATATATGTGTGTGTATTTATATAATCTTTTCATAACGCACTGTACTCCATCAATAAGAATGAGACTATGCTAGTTTATGCAAAGGTATACCTTATTCACTCTCCTTCGGTTGTTCGTCCTTTCTTGCCAGTGGGTATCATTTCAATGTCGTAGATAGTTTTCTGTTTCCCTTTCATATTTGGGCCATATAATATAATATATACACTTTCTATTGAAATCAACCAAAATGTTCTCTTTTCTTTTCTGCATACTCAAATAGCTTGACCTATGTTCTTTTTCTTCACTCATTTATTGCTTCGTGTACTTTGGCTACATATATCCCATCCAGCATGATACCTTGTCCTCTTTTATTAATTAATAAATATATATTTTCGAGACCTTAAATTGTGACTCTCTCTCCTGTTCCTTTGGACTATCCTATTAAGCACTACACACGTAAAGTTACATAGTTATACACATACAAATATATATTACAATAAATTGTTATATTTAAATCTTTTATCTTGTATGAAAATTTGATTCTCAAACAATGTTAAACCTTAATAAAATAGCTGGATGGAGATAATGTGTATGTAATATATGTACAAGGTACTTTTAAGGTTTTTAAGTAGCTTAGGAGTAGTAAGCATAGAGTAACTTTAAAGTAGTTTTAATTATTATATTAATAGATATTTATATTTGTAACTTTGTAGACTCTCATTGAGAGCTACGGGGTATCTCTTGTATGATTATCTGTGAGTTAAGGAGTGACATGTAACTTTGAATATTCTTTTATATACTTGTGAATTGTGTATGATTGTGAATGACTATTTTTTTATAAAAGAAAAATGGACTGAATTATATGTATATGTGTTTGTATTATAAATTCTCAAATAAGTAGTGTTACAAGTAAATTTCTATATAACTCATTTTATTAATATAATTAATAATTTGATGATAATTAATGTATTATTGGATTATTATTTCCTTTTTAGCATGTTTGAATATGTGATGATATTTGGTATGAATGAAAGCATGGATTATTGTACCTTGTCTTTTAATGATATTATATTTATTACTGTCATGGCGGTTGCATCTGTAATGGGTTGGAGTGAGGAGGAATTTGTATGTTGAGATATTTTACCACGTGGTATGCCATCACTCGGTGCACAGTGGATGGTACTTGTGAGGGCCACTTCTTCCATGTTTTCCTTTGGCCGGGATTGCATTGAAGCTGTGGGACATGTGACACCTCCTTAGTTGTATTCTTTTAATGAGGGGAGTCATAATCCAGACTTAAGCTCTACACCTTTGGCCGAGTGTATCTTAAGAACTGGTGAGCTTAGGACAATCCATTTAAATGGATGAGTTTCTGTCAGACTATGTGTTAGCCTATGGCTCCAGTCAGCGGAATAAGGATGGACGGTGATATAAGGGAGGTTGCATCTTACATATTGCATATTGCATATTTGTATGTTACATGTTGTGATGAAAATACAGATTGATATAATGGTGATTAAACTTGTTTTTGTCTTGTATGAGAATTATGGTATATATGAATATATATGTAATCAGTTCCTTTTTATCATATGAGATTTGCTTGTGTACGGTAGAAACTTTCAGTAGTTACTGAGACGTGGAATCTCATCCCTATATATTAACATTTTCAGGTGATTGTTCTAGTAGGGAGTAAGGGAAGGCACTTATGGAGTGAGCCTTTGAGGCTCTTTTTTGCTCCTAGAGCTCATGTTATGTCATTTTTATTGCCAATATTCTAAGACTTCCGCATTTTATTTTGTTTTGTTGAAATATTTTGAGGATTTGATTTAACATTGAGACGTGAGATTTATTTAAACTAATTTGTATTTTGATGGTTTGGATGTTGAACATCCTTATTGACGATGTTTGAAATACTTTAGTTAAGTATTTGGCTGCTGTTTGATTGAGGTGTTACAAATGCTAAAAGTAAATATGATATGCGTCATGTATACATCAATTAATGAACAATATAAACATATTATCTGCATGTATACATGTATAGGACCCAGTCCCATTATTCTGCACTGGTTGGGTTCTCACTAACTCCAGTGTAAGTGTCTCTGCACTACTTGCCCTTCTCTGGGCAAAGCATGTTGATTAATAAAATACATTTACAACAATGGCATCCACACAATCATATAACTATGACATGATGTATGAAGAATAATGTTCCTACTTCGAAGTTCTATCAACCCCTTTTTGTGTGCCTCGTGAAACGTGTCGACTTTTGACTCCCGATTCATTCCTAAACTATTAAATGTATAAGAAATAGGTAATCCAAGTATCAATTTAGACACTTCGATAGTATTTCTTGTGGTTATATTAACCTATGGTAAAAATTTACCAAAATACCTCTGGGACCCCCGCCCAGCCCCACCGTACCCGACCCGATGGCACGTTTTGCCAAATTTTTTACTAGGGCTATCCTGACATATTTTCGTCAAAGGAATCCATTTCCGAGATCAAAATTACCAAATTCAATATCAAATTACGAAATTGCCCTTGGCAACCCTCCTTACTTTTAGGTTTTAGGAGCGTTTCCGTAATTATACTTTTTCGGGCTTTTCGGAAAAAGTGCTCAACTGTAACCCCACCTAATTTTTTCTCCTGAATCTAATGGAATCATCAAATCATTGAAAATCCAACTCTAAGACCCATTTATAGCTATGACCGAAATTTATGGGTCTTCCAAAAAAAATCGGGGTTTTACTATTTCAATTCCGTAAACGCGTTCCTTTCTACTCCTAACCACTTTATTAACCATCCAATTGAGTTATAACAACCATTTGAACTAAAATTGGGTAGCATAACCCTTAGGAACACACTTTTCCAAAATTTAAAACCAATGGCAATCTGGTGAAATTTCACCGATTAAATTGCTCACAACAGCCCGAATAGTTAATATACAAAGGTTTGGAAGTTACCTTTTGCTTCCTTTGGCTTTTCCCCAATATGGCTAAAACCCTAACCCTTCAACCACAGATTTTTGAGCCTCCAAACCTTAAAGAACAAAGAGGAGTAGCTTAGGGTCAAAGATATACACGTTAGAAGCGAAATCATCGGAGAAATCGGCTTACCTTACGAGATTTCTTCCCTTTCTCTCTCTAAACTTTCTCAACTTTCTCTCTCTTGTTTCAGATCTGAAATGACAAGAAAATGGGGTGGAGGAAGGAAGGAGATGATGTGTTTTATTATATTAGATGATTTTTTAATGATTTATAGAATTTCCAAAAATTCTAAAATCAATTTTATGTATATAAACCCTATATACATGTAACTAAGTTCATTAAGCCCAACCAATATTTTCTTCCTCTTGCAACATGTAGGAGGCACCTAGGGGTCCTACCCTTTGGTCTCAATTGGCTTCACAACTTGTTCTAGTTGCGTATACACGTAAAGTCTCAATTTTGGTCAAAATTACACTTTGTGCTAAAATCTTCCATAAATTCATATTGAATTTATCAAAATATTCTAAATATTCCCCCCCTTTATTTCCCTTAATTAATTGAAATTAACTTCAATTAATTGGAAAATAAGTAATTTTGTACTAAATTGGCAAAATTACGATTTTGCCATTACCTTTTTAATCCAATTTCTTTTCTCATTTTTCTTTGGCCAATTCCCATATATTTTTGGACCAAATATTTTCTCTAATATTACTTCATTTTTGGACCTTAATATTGGGCTTTTTAAATTACCCAGATTAATTCCATAATTATTTTTGCCCAATTTCTCATGAAATTGAACATTTATAAAATTCATAAATTACAAATTCATGAATATTTACCATTTTATTGAATTTCTCAAATATTTACAATACTTTTAGTGAATATAAAATTTGGGATGTTACATTATATGGGTTCGTTTGGGAAAGCGTTATGAGGCAAAAAAAAGCTAGTTAGAGGCAAAATGGTCTGTTTGGGAAGACTTTTTTACATATGGGTTTTTCCAAACAAAAAAAAGCTGCTTCTTTGAGAGGCTACCTCCAGCTGCTTTTAGAAAAAAAAAAATAATTTTTGCCTCCGTCAATCCAAACACAAATCACATTTACAATATGATTTTTATTCCATCTTAAGTTTGTAAAAGTCATATTGAAAAAAAATCACTTCTGTCACTGCTAATCTAAATGGACTCTAAGTCAGACAAATTTGTTTGATATAAAAAAGGTAAATATAAATACTCTAAAATAATTTATTTAACCTCTTTAATCTCTACAAAAAAAAAAATCAACTGAATTTTATATTAAGAATATAAATCATAAAGTAGTAGTAGTAGTTAAGTTATTAAATTTATTTTAAATTGTAAAAAAATTATAAATTCACCATATTAGACGAGCTTTAAAAAGAGAGAGACCACTGTAATGAATTATATCTAAACATCTATAATATGAGTAAAATTAATAAATAAATATTAAGAGTGACTTATGGGGGGGGGGGGGGAACCAAACCATTCTTCAAAGACCAAACTCTTGATACTCGAGTGAATATCTGGGGTGGGTGGGGAGTGAGCCTGCCATCCCCAACCTCTTTTTTTTTTTTTTGAAAACATATAAAAAAGGCCCATTTATTGTGTGTTTGAATTAATGTTTTAGTAACTGGTTCTCTTTTTAGAAATAATATTTGAGAAAAAATTTAAAAGTTTGATTTTTTGAAAAAAAATTATTTTTATCACCGTTAATTTAAATAAAAATTATATTTATAATTTAATTTTTATTCTATCTTAAATTAGTGAAAATAGGATTGAAAAAAATCCATTTGCTAACCCAAACATGTGAGATACTCACACTAATCACCAATTTATCCATAGAGTCCCGCCCATGCCCATTTTATAGTTCCCTCGAGGTCACCAGTCAAGCCAAGCCGCCAGACATGGCCACGTCCTTGACCGTCCCGTGGAGGGCTTGAATATGAACCATCAGTTGACAAAAAATCGTGTCCTTAAGGAGAAACTAATTGAGATTTAAAAAGGGAAAATCCCTATAAACTACCTTCAAAATAGCAAAATTCCATTTCAGTGCGGTAAAATTCAAAAACCCGAATTAGTCATATGTCAGTACGGATGAACAGTGTAGGGGGTGCCAAAAGACGATTTTGCCTTTCAGTCCTCATTCTCGCCACTTTCAGAATAACAACACGAGTTTCTTAATTAACAACTCTAGATTCTTGATTAATAACTCTACTTTATTCTTTCACATATTCACATTTCCAAAATATAGTGTTGTTAATGTAAAATACGGTTTTGTTAATAAAAAAAGAGGTGTTGTTATTGGCCCTGAAACTTAAATTATGAAGTTGTTAAATAAGAAATGAGAGTTGTTAATGTAGAATATGGTGTTGTTAATAATAAGACCGATGTTGTTATTGTGAAAGTAAAAAGATGAAATTGAAGTTGTTAATCAAGAATTCTGAGTTATTAATTAAGAGGTTTATGTTGTTATTCTGAAAGTGACGAGAATGAGGGCTGAAGGGTAAAATCATCTTTTGGCACCCCCTGTACTGTTTATCTGTACTGACATATGACTGATTCAGGTTTTTGGATTTTGCTGCACTGAAATGGAATTTTTCAATTTCGAAGGTATTTTATCGGGATTTTCCCATTTAAAAATTTTCTAATTTCTATTTCTCTAAATAAAATTTAATGAAAGCGGAGCAAGCAAAGTTGAATGGCACGATATTGGTTGAGGTTCGCCGTCGTCACTTCACCGATACCTACGTGGTGGCATTGTTTCTCTGACGAAGGCGGTTATGTTTCTACCTCTTTGACCGTTCCTTGCTGCTTGCTGCCCCACCGCTACTTCTAGTTGTTTCTGAAGCCAATTTTGTGTTTGTACGATGTTATTTTCCCGGGGACTTTCTCGGCTATCTAGAAATCTCAGAGGCAGCTTGAGCCGATGTCGGCGGTTCCCGTCCGGCCGAGGCCAGAATCATCCTCTTATTCTATCGGATACTTGCCAGTCTCCTGGAAACTCATCTGAAAAGGTAACGCCATTTCAGAAATTTGACGTGGTTTACCTGATTTTGGGCTTTCCCATCTACTTGTTTAGTTTTAAAACGTTGCCGGTATGCCTAATAGTTATTTATCGGATGCAAAGTGTACTTTTCCATATTCACTATTATGTTCTTCAAATGGAACGATGCTTCTGAGCAATGCGTCGCGGGGGAACATTGCTTTGTATTATTCTAATTTACTTAATTCCTTGAAGAAGAAGATAATTTAATAGCATCATTACTGTGCCGAAAATCTGTTTAGACTTCCCGTTTTTAGGATGTTGTTTACTTTTGCCTTTTCCGTTTTATCAACAAAAGAGGAGAAAAAGCCCAACAAAATTATGAGGGGAAAACCAGTTGAGAGTCACAATAAATAAATTTTATGGAGAGATCTTCTTGCCGCTGGATTTATTTGATAGTTACACTGATCTGCAGCTGCGAAGCTTGGAGTGAGACATAAAAGAGGTTTGTGGGTTCATTGGAAGGTTCGACAAGGACATCTTTCGCTTGTTTCTCTTAATTGTGAACTCCAACAATGAGTAATTAACTTTAACTATATCTAATAAGTTTCTTATGTAAATTTTTGAACTTTGATAGCTAGAATAAAATATGTCATACTGACCAATGAGAAGCAGGCATCATAACACTTATAAACTTGAATACAAATTTTTGGACCATGAATCTACTTCAGCAAATAATTATATATCTAACTGGCGAAATATTTTTGTCATATAGGTTATGGTTCACAAATTCTCTAATGGCACGCAGATTCTTTGATGTGTTTATTTCCCCTTCTCATATAAAGTATTTAAAGATGTTGTGGTGATTTCTGGATCATGCTTGTAAAATTTGAGTAATAAATTTTTGTGGTTGTCTATATGTAGTGTAAAACTTCTTTCTAATTGTACATTGTCCCATGAGTTGCAGGTTTTTAGAAGTTTACTTTTCTCTAATGGTCTACCCTCGCTGCATAGTGCTAGTCATGAATTCCATAATCAAAGCAGCTCCATAATTGAGGTTGGTATAATATGTTCCTTTTGTATCTCCTTTAGTCTTCTGGTATGAACTATCACTTTTCAGGAGGATTATATAATTTTCTACATTATAATTTTTAATATGTGTAGAATAAAATCATAACCTCATCAGAGTTCAGATTGCACCTAAGCACCTGTATATCTTTTCATGTGTTATGGTGCCTGTTTCATATCATGTCCTGAATACCTGTGTCATTATGTCTTAGCACATAATGTGTGAATGCTGAAAGCTAAAATCCTTAATTTTCTTCCATGGTAGTTTCTGTGACATGTGGCATGCATGCCTGCAAGGGTGTTTCGTGAGTAAAAAAGAAAAAAGTATAAGAATAGAGTGGGTAGATTTCAATATGCATTACTTATTTCTCTTCTGATATATTCATAAACTATCATAAGGAACAACTTGAACTGTCTTGACCTGTTCTAGTATATTTTTGGCAAAAAATGTAAACGAAAAAAACGAAAAAGAATAATGGGCAGATTTTCTTCCAACTTTAATACTTCTCAATTAATTATTACCCCTCTTTTGAGATGAATGAACTGTTTTCAGGATCAACTTGACCCATTTTCACTGGTTGCCGACGAGCTATCTCTTCTTGCTAATAGGTTGCGAGCAATGGTTGTTGCTGAGGTATCTGACTGTACCGCTTTCTTTGTGTTTCTTGTATCCTTGGAAGCTATGCCAGATTCCATGGTGAAAGTTGGATGTCATGTGACAGGTTCCTAAGCTTGCCTCGGCTGCCGAATACTTTTTCAAAATGGGAGTGGAGGGGAAAAGATTTCGTCCCACAGTAAGAAAATTCATTATCATATCCAGATCTTGTTTTACTATCTACAAAAAAATCTTGCGTTGTTATGGGTTGGTATTGCATGCCTTGTGGGAGAAATTACCATTAGGATGATTGTCATAAAGTTTTGAAATTCTTCACACTTTACCTGGCTCTCAAGTTAACACGTTTATATTCACTGTCCTCTGACACATCAACAACAAGCTCTTTAAGCAATCTTATGCTCATGTTCACACAATTATGTAAAAAAATCTGGAAACAAATGGTCAGTGGATTTATGTTAAATACACAACATGTGAATTATATTGTGCTGGGAAAAACTTCATGGGCATTCTCTTTTTATGGGCATCCACTAGAGGGTTCATCACTTTAGAGCTGGTTATTGAGATGGGAGAACCAATGCTCTTAAGTACTTGATAGAACATCCCATACTAGTTATTACTGGACTTGTGTATCTCATGCTACCTTGTTCTTCATCAATTGGATATCCTTGGAGAGCTGCTGTCTCCAGGCTATAATTTGTTCTTCATTAATTGGATATTCTTGGAGAGCTGATGTCTTCATGGCAACCCTTCGTGACACTTCACTTGGTTTCTTTGATGGTCAACATCCTCTGCGCATAGCCTTTTGTAGTCATCAACCATATAGCTTTGATATTAATCGTTGGGCAACCAAGTCTGGATGTCTCACTTTATTTTCATTCCTCTTAGTGCATCTCATACTACTCTATATGACACTTAGGTATCCTATACTACCTTAGTTTTCACCAACTATTCTTAACTTTCAACTGTTTAGTATCAGTCTTTTATTTTATCTATCTTTCTTTGCTGGTGTGTTTAGATATATGGTGATAAAATGTCTTGTGCGGCACTTTTGTATACTGAATATTGATTAACACATAAATGTTATGCAGATTATTTTATTAATGTCAACAGCATTAAATGTGCAAATACCTAATCCATCTCCTTCTAATGAGCTAGAAGGTATTTTGACAACTGAACTGCGTTCAAGGCAACGATGCATAGCTGAAATTACAGAGATGATCCATGTTAGTGCTGCAGGAAATTTCCTTTTAAGCATACTGTTTGCTTCATATCCCTGGCACCAAATTCCCAATTGCGATTTTGTGTTGATTATCTCCCTACCCCCACCAAAATTCCCCTTAGACCGCCAAATTATCATTGTGAACAAATGTTGTGATCTTGTTGTAGGTGGCAAGTCTTCTTCATGATGATGTTTTAGATGATGCTGATACAAGGCGTGGTATTGGTTCATTAAATTTTGTGATGGGTAATAAGGTATGTGTTTCCTTTTGCCTACATATATTTGCTACTCCTCCATCGAGTCCTTAATATAAGAGCCAATTGACTTTTTTTGTTGAAATTAAGGAAGCTAAATTAGTGAGTTAATTAATCATAACATATATTGTGTATCATTAGATTATATATTAGTTTATAAGTCAGACAAATAAATTTGAAGAAAAACAATAAATATAAATACTTGGGAAAATTATAGTTAGGTCCTAGGTAAGAGAAAAAATGAAGAAATGGTCCCTTCAGATTTTAAAATAAAAAAATGGTCCCAAGAACTTGTCAATGGTGCCCCTGGACTTATTAATGACCTGCACTTGGAGTTGTCAATGAGACCATTTTTTCATTTTGAAATCTGAAGGGACCATTTCATCATTTTTTTTCTTGCCTCGGATTTGACTGTAATTTTTCCTAAATACTTTAATGTAAATTATTTAGTTTCCTTAATTTTTTCATAAAAAGTCAACTGGCTCTTATATTAAGGACCGGAGGAGCATTATTTTATAAATGATCCATGATGTTTTCTGGATCTAACTTTGTGGTCTGTGTGGCCTGCTTGAGCTGCCTGTTTTTATATGTTTGAGTAGTAAGTAGTTTTAGTAAATTCAATAATAAACTACAGCAATACTAGTCACTTCAGAAATTAGTTTCAAATTTGACAAGGTAGAAAGGCCCCGAACTAGAGTTTGCTGACTTCTCTTATGTTATAAATAACAGATCCTTTGTAGACTTGTTGATTTGATTTTGGTCAATGTTAGGAACCAGAAATTGTAACCCAGAATAATTACTGAACAGGACTGGAATTGATTAATATAGTCACTCTTCCAACTCAGTGTGAGAAGGAAGTTACAACAGTGAAAATACACTAACAAATACGATACACTTGACATAGCAATTCTAGAGGCATGCCTCCCCCCTTCACTGCTAACGGCTAAATAGCCCCAAAACAGAAGCAACATGGTCAACACAGGACCCCAAAAATAACCTGTGATGCATATCTAACTAGGTTGTCAAAAGCAATGCTAGGTCTGCTAAATTACTTCAAAATAGGAATAAGTGAAAAGTGAACTTCCTAGGATGTCAAAAGCATCTTGCCTCATGTGTGTTTCGGCCTAAACCTTCTTTTGTAAACCTTTTTGACCAAGTTAGCCCCATCATTACCCGCCCCTAAAAGTTTCACCTTGTCCTCGAGGGGAAAATCAGGGAATTGGTGTGCAATGGTGGAAGCATCCTCCCATGAAGTTTCGAAGTCTGGAAGGTTTTCCCATTGAACGAGGACTTCACTACGGCCGTCAAGTAAGGTTCTGACTTTGCAGATGTCCCGTGGTTGTACTTGTAGCTTCCACTGGTCCGACAAGGTAGCAGGGATAGTAGGAACTACTGGAGCCGATTGAACCTAAGTTGGCCACATGAAAAACAAGGTGTACTCGGGCTGTGGGAGGCAACTTCAGGCGGTATGCAACGGCTCCCACCTTTTCCAGAATCTTAAAGGGCCCATAAAATCTTGGACTTAACTTCTCATTGGTTCTCTTGACTAGTGTGCGCAACCTGTAAGGTTTGATCTTTACATATACCGAGGCCCCTACTTCAAACTGCACCTCACACCGGTGTTTATTAGCTTGGCCCTTCATCTGATTCTGGGCGTTAGCTAAGTTGGTTTTCAATAAATCTATAATCATGGTCCGCTCCTAGATTTGTACGTTAACCACATCATTAACCGATGATTCCTCTTGCAACTTGAGGAACATGGGTGGGTCTCGTCCGTATACCGCCTTAAAGGGTGTCATCCCCGTTGCGCTTTGATAGGAAGTGTTGTACCAATATTCGGCCCATGTTAACCAATGAGCCCATTGGTTTGGTTTTTCACTAGTGAAGCACCTCAAGTAGGTCTCCAATCCTTTGTCCAGCACTTCTGTTTGGCCTTCGGATTCCGGGAGATATGCAGAACTCAAACACAACTGTGTCCCTGCTTGTTTAAACAGTTCTTTCCAGAAGTGGCTCACAAATACTCGGTCGCGATCGGACACAATGGTCTATGGAAAGCCATGCGATTGAACCACTTCGTTGACAAATAGATCAACCACATCTTTGGCATGAAATGGGTGGGATAGTGGAAGGAAATGGGCGTATTTAGTGAACCTATCAACCGTTACCAGAATTGTGTCATACTTCCTGGATTTCGGGAGCCCGGTGATAAATCCATGCTAATATCCTCCTATACCCCCTGAGGAATTGGAAGTGGCTACAATAGTCCAGCTGGAGATAAGGCTTGGTATTTGTTTCGTTGGCATATCCCGCATTTGGCGACATATTGGTGCACATCTTGCTTCATCCCTTCCCAGTACACCACATTCACAAGCCTTTTGTATGTGCGGAGGTAACCCGAATGCCCTCCAATTGGTGTATCATGGAACTCCTGGAGTAATAAGGGAATTCTAGTAGAATTCTTGGGCAGAACTAGTCGCCCTTTGTAGTGTAAGCAACCCTTGATCATGCTGTACCCTTCCACCCTTTCCCTTGATGTAATCAACTGCTGCACAATATGGTGCAATTTGGGATCATTATATATCTCCTACTCCCAATTCTCCAAATCAGCATGCTGCCACAATGAAAACCCTGCATTTCCAGTTGCTCTTCTTGTCTTGACAGTGCATCAGCAGCTCGGTTCTCCTTTCCGGGCTTGTACATAATGTCAAAGTTAAATCCCAGCAACTTGGATGCCCATTTTTGTTGGTTCTCCTCCATGATCCATTGCTCCAAAAGGTACTTCAGGGCCTTCTGATCTGTCCGAATCACAATCTTCTGTGTCCACAAATAATGCCGCCATTTCTTAATAGCCGTCACTATGGCCATCAATTCTTGCTCATAGACAGAACACTGTTGGGCTCTCTTAGACAGTTTTTGACTAAAATATGCAATCGGCCACCCTTGTTGCATCAGCACTGCCCCAACCCCCGTACCGAAGGCGTCGGTTTCTAGTTCAAAAAGGGTTGTGAAGTCAAGCATGGCAAGCACCGGTAGTTGAGTCATAGCTGCCTTAAGTTGTTCAAAGGCCTCGGTGGCTTCTTGGGACCAAATGACGGCATCTTTCTTGAGCAAGTCAGTCAGGGGCCGAGCTATCTTGCCATAGTTCTGAACAAACCGCCGATAATACTTGGTCAACCCCAAGAAACCTTTTAGTGATTTGACGTTCTTGGGTATAGGCCACTTCAACATGCTCTCAATTTTGGCTGGATCCACTTGCATTCCCTCCTTGGAGATGATGTGGCCAAGGTACTTAATCTTTGGCTGGATGAAACTGCATTTCTTTAGGTTGATCACGACTGGTGCTCCTTCAAAACACATAGCACTTGGTCTAGATGCTTCAAGTGAGTGCTCATATCATGACTATAAATGAGAATATCATCGAAAAAGACTAGTACAAATTTACGCAAGTACTCTCTAAATATATCATTCATTGGAGATTGAAATGTAGATGGGGCGTTTGTAAGACCGAAGGGCATCACCTTAAACTCACAATGGCCTTCATGTGTGCGGAAGGCTGTTTTGTGCCTATCCCTAGCCTTGATGTGAATTTGGTGGTATCCTGATTTTAAGTCCAGCTTTGAGTACGCTGCTGACCCCTTAAGTTCATCTAATAATTCTTCAATGGCTGGCATGGGAAATTTGTCGAGGGTGTTAATCTTGTTCAAGGCTCGGTGGTCGACACAGAAACGCCAGCTCCCATCCTTTTTCTTCACTAGTAATACGGGGCTCGAATATGGACTATTACTGGGTTGAATAATCCCAACTTGAAGCATATCCTTAACCATTGCCTCAATTTCATTTTTCTGCTTGTGTGGATAACGGTAAGGACGGATGTTTGGGGGCTGCTCACCGGCCTTCATTACAATGGCATGATCCTACGAACGATAGGGTGGCAGCCCTTCGTACCCATGGCACATCGATGTATACTTGGCCAACAAGGTCTAAATCTCTACCGGTAGTTTCAGATAGTTCCCTTTATCAGCCACAAGTCCCCCAAACTCGATCAAGAATCCTTCGCCCCACTTCTTCACGGATTGAACCATAGACTTCATTGATACTTGAGTGCGAGACCGCAACGGCTCACCTTGTAAATAGATTTGTTCGGTTTTCTTGCCAATCTTCATCGTTTGTTGTCCCCAGTCCACCTTGATATCACCTAGTGATTTCAGCCATTCCTCCCCAAGTACAATATCAACGCCTTTCAATAGAAAAGGGTAGAAGGTCTGTGTCACCTCTAGTCCTTGCAAGTTCAAGGTAACATCCTTGCAGTGATACTCGCGACGAACTACATGGTTGTCTCCAACCGTGATGTTATACTTGGCGATTTTCTCTCGATTAACAGCCACCTTTTGGATCAATTCCTTAGAGATGAAGTTGTAGGTGGCCCCACTGTCTATCAGAGCTACGATTACCTCCTCTAACAATCGGCCTTGTAACTTCATCGTATGGTTGTTGCTGAATCCAACCATGGAGGACAGAGAAAGTTTCATGAGTGCCGATGTTCCCTTTCCACCCTTACTTCGTCTCTGTCGGTCGGTGTCGTGGCCCCCTCGGTCTCACTCTCGTCAGTCGCCGTATCCAAAACCACTAGGTGCAGAACGATTTGTGCACACATGAGCAGGGCCATATTTGTCACCGCACTTCAAGCACAATTCCAGTTCCATTTGTCGTGCGATTTCCGAATCAGACAGCCGGTAAGATCCTCCTGGCTTCCGAATTGACGAAGCCCCTGTTGAGTTGCTAGAGGTCTTTGTGTCATTGTTCCTATTTTCGGTCCTCTGTGTGTTCTCTATGCTCACCAGTGAAGTGGCAAAGGCGAATCGCCGGTTGGGCTCGGGCATAGGTGTGACCCGAGGAAATAGAGGTAAGTTCAGCCTAGTTTTTGGCCCACCCCCTGCACATGGCGCTTGTGTGGACCTGGCATTACTCTCCATTTCAAGTATCTGATGTTTTTTGTCCGCATTTAGAGCTTTCTTAATCAAGTTGTCTATCGTCCTCACCTCGGCTAGTTTCAGTTCTACTTGGATTTTCAGCTTCAACCCATGAAGGAAGGCTCCGATGAGGCATCCTTGTGATGCATCTTTTAGTGGTGTCGTCAGTCTTTCGAACTCCTCTACATATTCGAGCATTGAATGCTCCTGTCGGTTTGTGAACACCAGTCGGTAATCTCCTCCGGGTTACAAGGAATGGAAACATTCGAGCATCTCGTGTTTGAACTCGTCCCAACTACTAATGGTTGTCCGTTTTTCCTTCCATTGGAACCAACTCAGTGCTCGTCCCTCCAAGCAGACGATTCCGGCCCCCAGTTTATCCGTATCCCCGATAGCACTCACCTGGAAATATCGCCCGATTCGGAAGAGCCAACCCAATGGGTCTTCTCTATTGAACATTGGTAACTCTTGCTTCCTGAATTTCCACATGTCTTTTTCTCGGTTGCGGACACTTGACCCGTCGTCGTCGGTTTTGGTGTCTTCCTCCTCTGTTCCGTGGCCGTCATTATTAACACCAAACTTCTTGTGTCCGTCGGCCCTTTCTTTGAGCAAGAGTTCCTTCATGATGTTCATGGCCATGGTCAGTTCTTCGACTTTCTTCAATAAGCCTGTCATCGTTGTCTTTATGCCCTAAAAATCCTCGGCGAGTTGCTCCATTGTCACCCTCTTGAGATCTTACCGCTCTGATACCAAACTGTTAGGAACTAGAAATTGTAACCCAGAATAATTACTGAACAGTACTGGAATTGATTAAAATAGTTACTCTTTCAACTCAGTGGTAGAAGGAAGTTACAACAGTGAAAATACACTCACAAATACGATACACTTGACCTAGCAATTCTAGAGGCTAGCACTCTCCTAACAATCACTCAATATCTGCATGACTCCCCCCTTCACAGCTAACGGCTAAATAGCCACAAAACAGAAGCAAAATGGTCAACATTGGGCATGTTTGTTTTAGTGATCAAATTGCTTATAAGCTGCTTTTCACGTAAATTGAGACACAACTCCTCTCACATACTTACCTCGTATACCATAAATCACGATTGAAAAGCTGTTTTTAAGCATTTCAATCGCTAATCCAAATGAGCACACAGGACCCCAAAAATAACCTGCGACACATATCCAGCTAGGCTGTCAACAGCAATGCTAGGTCTGCTAAATTACTTCAAAATAGGAATAAGTTAAAAGTCAACTTCCTAGGATGTCAAAACCTTTTTGACCAAGTCAGCCCCATCAATCAACAATAATCACTTGTATTGAGTGCTAATTTTACTCTCAACTCTGTACTGGTTTCTCTATATGGTCTATAGCTATTGTGCTTTTGATGCAGTTGGCAGTGTTAGCAGGAGATTTTTTGCTTTCTCGGGCTTGTGTTGCCCTTGCTTCACTTAAAAACACAGAGGTTAGGAAATTTATTGTATATGTAAAGGCATATCTTAGCTTCTTCGATGATGCACACATTTACTTACTATTCACTTAAACTGTTGATCAGCCTAAAGACTGTGCATCTGTAGGTTGTATCTCTGTTCGCAACAGTATTGGAACATCTTGTAACAGGGGAGACCATGCAAATGAGTACAACATCTGATCAACGATGCAGGTATTCTGAGCGGTGCTTCTGTCACATGCATCTGCTTTTTGGCTCAAAGAGTTGGTCTTTATTATTGATAAGTGTGTTAGTGCTCTGTATATCACATAGTTATTCTGTTAATCTATCGATATATTTTAATGAGAAGTAAATGTTCAATTATTTTTTTCCCCAAACAAACACAAATGAATTTACAAATGCATATAATTCCAAGCTATATGCCGGAGCTGGAAGTTGTACAGCATAAACCAACTGTGCTGTGGGTAGCTAAGACTGATTGGTTACCATTCTAAATAGATTGTAAGATGGAGGGAGATATCATTGATGAATGTTGTGTAATTGATCTCTTTGTTCTCTACTCTCTGTCTTTCTCGCACTATTGTTTTTCTTCTGTTATTATAGCACGTCAGCACTTCTCTGATAATAATTTATATCTGCAGCATGGAATATTATATGCAGAAGACATACTACAAGACTGCATCATTAATTTCAAATAGTTGCAAGGCAATTGCCCTGCTTGGGGGGCATACGGCAGAAGTTACCATGTTGGCTTTTGATTATGGAAAAAATCTGGTTGGTATACTGTTCAAATCTTAGTAATATGTTGCTATTCCATTGTAAATAGCATACTAGATGGTGGCATTCCTTTCAGAGAGAGAATAGAGGGAAGCCTGCAGGATGTCCTGCACTTTTTTTGGGGACTCGCGAGTTTTTTGTCTATTTGTTTCTTGCTTGATATATATTCGTATCTGTGAATTTATTGGGTTGGTATAATTGAATTTCCTACCTATGATTTGCAGGGACTGGCATTTCAATTGATAGATGATGTGCTTGATTTCACTGGCACATCAACTTCACTTGGAAAGGGTTCTCTATCAGACATTTGCCATGTAATTTTGCAAATCCACTCGTTTCAAAATTCATTTCGATGCTTTGAATGTGATTTCCTCTTAGTGAGATAAGGCTTCTTCTTGTTGTTGTTTTGAATGTGATTTGAACCTTTCTGATAAAAACCTATGTATATTTGATATTCAACCCAGTTAAATAGGATAACTCTGTTAGAAGAACTGTAGTTCTTTGACCCATTGAATTGATTGAATACTACACTTGTTTATGTTATCCCTTGACATCTATTATACCAAAGTACTAATAAATTCCAAAATCAGAACAGTCTCAGTTGATGAAGATATGTTATATTATACATCGATTAATTCTTAGGATTCTGTTTTACGTTTGATGATCCCTATTGCAGTCCCCATCTAGTAGTTTAAGGTCAAATAGTTGATTGTACAAATTGTTATTGCCTTATTGGGTTTAGGTTTGTATAGTTTAGGCCTACCTTTTTCTCGCCCTATTTTTTTGACACCATCGAATTTCCTGTAAATACATTTACAAGTGTGTAAGAACATATTTGGCTTCACATTGGAAAAAGTTTTGGTAGTTTTTAATGTGAAACCAAACACACAAAATTCTTTTCTGCAAAACCTTTTCTTGTCAGGTCCTCAAATCTTTTTTTTTTAAATTTACATGCTGCAGAGTTTTTGTTTATTTGATAGATTAGAGTATAAGCGTCAGTACGTTTTTAATTTTGGGTACATCTAAGCATTTAAGCTTCCATGACCTAATTTATATAGATTACATGTGACCTTTACACTGCTTTTTTTTTTTTTTTACTTTATATTTCACTATGATCTAAAGTGTAGTTTAGAGACGATTGACTTGTTGATGACACTAATGGCCTGATAAAATTCTTGCAGGGAATTGTAACAGCTCCAATGTTATTTGCAATGGAGGAGTTCCCCAATCTGCGTGCGGTTGTTGAGGAGGGCTTTGACAACCCTGCAAATGTTGACCTTGTAAGTTCTAGTGATGTGCTTGTTTCCAATGTAATTTATTTTTCTCCCGGTGCTGCTTTGTGATCTTAGACTTTTGGTGAATGTGCTATACTGCTAATCATTGGGCAGTATTATGAGGTTGAGCAAATCATTGGGCAGTGTTATACTGCCAGTTCAAGTTATTTTTTGATTATGTGACTCTTTATGACTTAAGATTTTAGGTCAAGCAAATCTTTGGCTGCTTAAGTCTTATAGCGATTCAGAATATATTAACTTGTCTTCATTCTTAATTCCATTTGATTTTTGGTCGAGTAAATTTTGGACTTTTGGTACGAAGTGATCCCTTGACATGATATAAAAACTTGGGTGACCGGGGGGGGGGGGGCCTAGACTTAACCATGAGGTGGCTGCTCGTCAGGGAGGTCAGGGTCTATTATTGTCGCGTGTTTAAAGGACTTTCTTATGAAGGAGCATTTTAGAGATATCAAATAAACCACTCATGAGCCCTCCTTCACCTATCATATTAAGCCCATCGGGATGAAGTGACATTTGACATAACACATTTTTAACGCTGGATTAAGGCCTTTTGCAGTTGTTAGTAACTACATATATAAAAATTGCAACTGCTATTAACTACTTCTTTGCCTATATGTAAGACCTAGTTTGTAGTGTAAGGCCGGAGATAGTATATGAATATATGCACTCATGTTTGAAAAAGATGGTATAATGCAACACAACAGAAACCATTTTAAATTTTTTAAATACCTCCACGTTCTTTCTGATTGCCTATGGTATTTTCTCAACCCAAATTAGTAAGAATTTGGATATGGTGGTTTAACAACCCAGAATCTGAGGTCACAATTAAAATTTTGTACACAAGTTGAAGACGCAATGCTAATTACATGTTTATTCTTTGTTTTTGAGGTTGTATTCTTGAATTCTATTCATATGATATAATATCCGAACCTATGCTATGACGCAGTGATCAGTTAAATTTTGACAAGTGATGACTCATAAACTGCATATTTGTTAATGTAGGCTTTGGATTATCTGGGAAAAAGCCGAGGTATACAGAGGACAAGGGAACTAGCAATAAAGCATGCTAACCTTGCAGCAGCAGCAATTGATTCTTTACCTGAGAGTAATGATGAGGAAGTAAAAAGATCGAGGAGAGCACTAATAGATCTTACTCAGAGAGTGAGTACAAGAACAAAATGAAAAACGAAGGCTATTGAATTAAAATGCACGGCTGAAAAATCGTTCTGCTGCAATTTTTTAAAATTTTCTATCGTTGGCGATAGAAGGTAAGAGGAAAATCCCTTGTTTGTAGTGTCTCTCTTTTTCTTCGGGTTCTCTCTGTCCATTTCTTTGTCTGTTGGTTTGTTTCTTGTTATGACACCAAGAGGAAAATATAGAAATTGTGCTTAGATTTCTTTTTTCTTTACTTATTCACCATCACCCTAGGCTATTATAATAAATTGTACAACTGACAGTTGTTCTGCCTCAATTCTTTAAAATTGATCATTACTTCTACAATGTGACGGGAAATCACGTTTATAGCATTAGTTATATTCATTTTTATCCCTTTTTTCTTAACCTTCCCTTGTTTTCTCTTTAGCAAACACCATTGTCTCAAGTTATTTACAGATTTGATAGAGTGAGAATGGGTTTTGCATTTTTGAATCGTCAGGACGAAACAGAGCTGAATAGAATGAGAATGATGGATCTCATTTTCTATTTACATGAACAGACAAAAGTGGAACCTATTTCTTCTCCGGCGTTTAATATAAAATATATTTATCTAATTTGATTATATTAAGGAAGTTAGTTGATTTAATTAAAATGATATGTATTTTTTAAAACGCCCTAATTATCTTCCTTAATCTCCTCATTTCCTTCTCTTATTGATTATTGTTGTGAGAGTATTAATAGGAATAATTTAGGAAAATAATAACAAATATGAAAACTATATCTTATATTTATGATTAAGATCAACTTCTCATATATGTTTTATATTAAAAATCGGAGGAGTACTTTTTTCTTATCTCTAAGAATGGGGGTGATAAGAAACCTGCGTCAAAGAATTAGAAACGCATAATGAAGGGGAGCACTGGGAGGAACACTGATGGAGCTTGTCGTTAAACCCACCCAAAATACTAAACTAACTATAGTATAGTGATAACTAGCCTAGATCATTTTTCTCTAAGGAGCCTAATGGATGCTAAAGTTCCTAGCAAATCTAATGAGCCACAATTTAAGAGAATTATTACAGCAAAGAGGTAGAATTCGGGAGATCTAATCGCTGAATTAAAGTCCTAAACTATTCTGTCTATAATTTTCTGGTTTATTTAGATAAGATGAAGAAACCTTTCCTAGAACAATGACTCTGCCATTATAGCTAAATAGGATATGGAGCAAATTCATATTCGTATCCAAGAATGCAACAAATCAGACGCAATGTGACAGAAAATTCCAAAGATATAATCAAACGATTCATACCATGAGTTTATCAATCTAATCACCATCAAATATCAAACAGATATTCGAGAGTAATCAAACCTACACAAAATCAAGGAATACAATGTCTATCACAGTCACAATCAAATCTGTCTATATTTCAGAAACATAAATATAAAATTCCTCTTATCAACGTCCAAAGCTAAATATACAAACACATACACCAGCTAAGAACACAGAAGAAGAAGCTCCCAACGAGCTCTATAGCTCCGGCATAGATCACAGCTCCAGGGAAGAATTGAATCAACCATGCATGGTTAAAGAATCAACTCCTCTGAGCTTCAGTGTTGCTCCAGCCATGGCAGAAAAACAATGGAATCGGAGATGGAGGTGGAAGATGATGAAGATGAGAGAAAATAGATGGAGAGTGAATATGGAATGGATCGATTTTTTTCTTTCTCCATGAAGAGTCGACGCTTTTGAATCCCATTTCCGTGAATTTTGATGGCTAGAGATCAGAATTTGGATGTTGGGTAAATTGCAATTGGGCCCCAGAAGACTTTCTGTGATTTGCACTGTAGTCCCTTTTTCTTCCTGCTTGCAAACTTTCTGAACTTTCCAGTTTAATCCTTTTTCTTATTTTCAACTTTTTGACTCCAATTTCTCCCAAGCTTCCTGCCAAACAATTCATACAAATGTACTATCATTTGTTCCACAATTAAAGCACTTAGGAAAAATTATAAAATGTATCAATTAAGCTCTTTTAATCATTAATTTCACATAATCAATATTAATTATAATTCATCATCATAAATGCATTCCAAGCATGATATTATCAATAAAATCTCCCAAAAAGTTATGGAAATATATGGTAAAATTAGGACTTATCAAACACATTAAAATATGTGCTCTCATGATTGAGCATTTAAAATTCTAAGGGTGCATTCTTAATGGGCGAAAAATGTATACTTGTGTTGGATGAGCTTGAAAAGTTATTGGGTTAAAGGGTAAAAATCAAAAAATGTCCTGGAAGTTTTCGCAACTGAGCTATGAGTGTTTGGAAGTTTTAGAGGGGGTGTATTTACCCCGGAAGTTTTACAAATGGGTTGCCCCTCCGTTAACATACCCCAACGGTCAACGTTTGTTGATCAAATTCTGTAAAAGTGGCTTGCCTATGTGGCATCCACCTCACCTTTTTTTCACGTCATATTGTTAAGGGACAAAAATGCCTTGGAAGTTTCCACTGAGAAGCACTGGGTTTCTGAAAGTTTTCTAAAGGACCAATTTTGCCCTGGGAGTTTTAAAAATGGGGCAATTTCGTTCCTTCGTTAACATACACAAACAGTCAACGTTTGTTAACCAAATTCTGCAGAGGTGGCATGTCTACGTGGCATCCACCTCACCTTTTTTCCACATCATACTTTTCATAAGAATAAATTAAAAAAAAAACTCAAGGTCACTGATTGTGCAACTCTTCAGTCTGTCCCTTTGATTTGCCCATAAATTTGCATCCAAAAAATAGCTCCTCCTTAGATTTTTTAGAAGGAAAATATTTTTAAAAACAAACTCATTACTCTCCTAGATTGTGTGATCCCTCAAACTCAATCCCCCCTTCCGACTCAAACCCAAAAAATCGTATCTAAAAAATTGCTTCCCCCTCAGATTTTTTAGTAGGAAAATATTTAAGAAAAAATTAGATCGCCCCTAGGTGCAATTTCTCATATTCATTGGTTTTTTCCTCTCTTGTTGGGTGAGTGATTGAATAAGAATTTAGTCAAGTTAGCCGTCTTCAGACTTTTCCATGTGTTTGAAGGTTGATCTAGGTTCCATTTTATTCACTCTCCTTTCTCTCTAAACTCAGAGTCAAATCGTCAAAAAAGTGTCGCCAGAAAAGACCCGGTTCACTAGCCAAACTAAGCCCATCACTCTCCACCACTGGAAGCTCAAACTCATCGCTATTAGACATAGCACCTAGGTCTCTCTAAGATTTGAATAAGGGAGATCGATATGTCTTCTAAGTTTTTTGGATGCAAATTTCTGGGTGAATCAGAAGAAGAGACTGAAGATTTACACAATTAGTGACCTAAAGTTTTTTTATTTGTTCTTAGGAAAAGTATGATATGGAAAAAGGGTGAGGCGGATGCCATGTAGGCATGCCACCTTTGTTGATTGCTTGGGTATGTTAACGAAGGGGCAAAATTGCCCCATTTTTAAAACTCCTGTGGCAAAATTACCCTATAGAAAACTTTCAGATACCCAATGCCTTTCAGTGAAAACTTCCGGGGCATTTTTACTCTTTAAAAATATGACGTGGAAAAAGGATGAGGTGGTTGCCACATAGGCATGTCACTTCTACAGAATTTGGTCAACAAACGTTAACCGTTTAAGTATGTTAACAGAGGGGCAAAAGTACCTCATTTTTAAAATTTAAATGACAAATACGCCCCCTCTAAAACTTCCAAACACCCATAGCTTAGTTGCAAAAACTTTCGAGACATTTTTTTACCCTTATCCCAGAGTTATTCCTACAATCCTTTTATTGCCCCAACCCTCTTAATATATTAGAAAAGATTTGAGGATAATGAAAACGCGACGAGGGAACATGTTCTTTTACTTCTCCTTCACACCATTTGAACTGCAAGCCCCTGGGCTAAACCTTATATTATTCACATCTGAGATCAAGTATTTTACAATCCAAAGGAATAAATGTGGTTCACCAGAAATCCCCGCACGAACATGATCCGTTCTCAAAGTGATGGAATCTGTTTCGGTCCCTCATTATAATTTTGCGTTTAGTAATCTTTGACATTAACTTCATCACAGCATGACAATCCAAACAAACCCGAAGATTCTTGACTATCTTGATTTTGGTCCCGGGTCGGGTACTGATAAGTCCAAAAGCCATGGCAAGCTTCTCACTGTGAACTCCCAGAGAAAGCTGCTTTTGTCGCTCCCCTAAATCATGCAAAACGACGTCCGTCTGTGGCGTATAACCGTTAGCCTCCAGCCACCTGTTCATCTCCTCCAACATCAAATATATTTCCTTGCTCTTTGGGTGTCTTAAATCCCCAGCAAGAAATTCATGCACCTTGTTGTCCACTTCAATTACGCTACAACCAGGTTCTTTCTCAACTCCACTTTCTTTCATCAATGATCTAACCTTGGCCACACCATCCCAGTTGCCAGCAGCAGCATAAATATTAGAAAGAATTACGTATGTTCCTGAACTTGGTAGATTATGGCTCATAAGAAACCCTGCAATTTCCTCACCCAGAGAAACTTCGTTATGGAGTCTACAAGCCCAAAGCAAAGTTCCCCATAGGACAGGGTCTGGATCAATCTTCATGTTCCTTACAAGGTTGTAAGCTTCTTGAAGTTGTCCTGCTCGGCCGAGAATATTTACCATGCATCCAAAATGTTCAATTTTCGGTTCAATCTCGTATTCATTCTTCATAGAATTGAAAATACTCCACCCTTTGCTGACTAAACCAGAATGTCCACAAGCAGTCAAAATGGCAATGAAGGTAATGTCAGTGGGTTGGACTCCTATTCTACACATCATGTCAAACATTCGAAAAGCTTCTTCGCTAAATCCATGAATGGCGTATCCCATGATCATGGAATTCCAAGCTACGACATCCTTGTCATGCATTTTATCAAACATCTTGCGTGCGTCGTCCAAGCTGCCACATTTGCAGTACATATCAATCAGAGCAGTACCCACACAAACACTGATCTGAATATTGTTATTCTCAATGTATGAATGGAGCCATCTACCAGATTCCAAACTTCCAAGCTGCCCACAAGAAGAGAGAACGGACAACACAGTGATTTCATTAGGCTTAGCTTTTGCGGCTAACATGTGTCTAAAAAGCAATAACGATTCTCTGGGGAACCCATGTTGAGCATACCCATCAATCATCACGTTCCAACAAACCATATCCTTCTCTTCCATTTCTTCGAACAACAAGCGAGCCTCCTGAATTTGACCATGTTTCGCATAACAAGTAAGCATGGCCGTCAAAGAAACCAAACTCTTTTCAGGCATTACATCAAACAGTTGTTTTGCAGACATAACATCGCCCCCTCGGCCATAAGCATCAAGCAACCCTGTGGTGACATACAAATCAGAATCAAAACTGAATTTGATTACCTGCGAGTGGAGAGCTCTACAAGATTTCAACGAACAGCCTCTAAGTACAGAGGAGAAGGTGAAGGCATTGGGTTGGATAGACTGGCTAAGCATTTGTGCGTAATAGACTAGGGCTTGCTCCGAGAGACCACTTTGGGTGTGGGCGTGTATAATGGCAGTCCATAAGAACACATTTGGGTTAACAGTTTGATCGAAGAGGGAAACAGAGTAGTCAAGGCGGCCAAAGGAGAAGTAAGAGCGTTGGAGCTTGAAATTCAATATAGGATGATGGTTTAGACCGTGACGAAGAAGAGCGGCGTGGATTTGAAGAAGCTGATTAATAGATTTGCACTTGTCGATTAGGAAGGCAACTCTGTCTACTTGCAGAAAATGACTGCTTGAAGACGACGACGCGGCAGTAGAACCGGTGGTAACAGAGGAGGAAGGAGAAGCACATTGTAATGACGGAGATAACCAGTTTTTCCTCGCCGCCGGTGATGATGGGGTTGAGCAAAGAGTGGCTGCGGGCATAGTTCTTACTCTTAGTGTAACGGCTTTTCAAGTTTATGACTACGGAAATCAAGCCATAACAATAACTGTCTTGGAGTAATCAATGAATTGCCACCTCTGGTCCTCTGGTTCTTCTTCTCAGGCTAGAGCGAGGGAGGGCATGTTGGGAGGAGCCATAGACTCCATCATCTCCCCCGAGCTTCGACGATATCCAAATAAATTAGAAATCTCACGATATTGGGACCACTTGAGAGGGATTAGAGAAGATACTAGCTTGTCGGCGAAGACACTTGTGCCTTGCCAACAACATCGAGATAAACTGTGTTTCCAGATGGTTGACTTTCCTTCTTCCATCTGAGGCTGTCAGTGTCTGCCATTTTAATTTTTTTTTTTTAAAAAAAACTTTCCTTCTATTGACGAACAGATATTACAAGCGGATTAAATCCATTACTTCTCACTTTAGTGCGTGTTTGTTTAAGCTTTTTCAACAGTAAAAACGGACTTATTACGCAAGCCGAGAAAAAACTCCTCTCACATACTTACCTCGTATACCGTGAATCACGAATTATAAGCACTTATTACCCAAAAATAAGCTCTTCCAAACACACACTTAATGACAGTTTTCATATCGTTAAGCTATAGCTATAAGGTTATTGGCTTCCTTCAACATTTTTTGTGTGTCTAGAATTCCTATTGGGCAAATGGGTATGCACACTTGTTGCATCTTAAAATATTATTGTTTCAGTTTTTAATATAAAATATATTTAGAAAGTTAATTTTTATTTTAAATATAAAACATAGGTTTTATATTTATCAATTTTTTTCTTAATTTACCCTTAATGATGCTCCATTAATCATAATCAACGAGAAAACAGAAGTAGAAAATTAAGGAAGATAACTAATGTATTTTATAAAATACATGTTATATTAACTAACTTAACCAACTTATTTAATCTAATTAAATTAGATAAATATGTCTTATATTAAGGACAGATGAAATAATTCCACTTGAAAACTAACTAATTAGTAACCACATTTATGCTGCTCACTTCCAAAGCAAACTATTAGTATTTAGTACTTTACAGTACAGGAAACATGCATTACTAATTTGTGCAACAACATTTCCGACGTACCTTTTTTAATGGGTTCTTATCTGAAATTGTCATGAGGCTGTCTTAAGATTAAGTGCATCCAAGCAATGATTTTTTTAATTTTCAATTCGATTCTTATTAATAACTGTCTTAGCATACATGTGCCGTTTTAAGAAGTTAGAATATAACCCATATTTTTATTGTAACTTATTATATCCCTTTAATCTTACAAGTCTTGCGACCCCTTGTGTATATAGATCACAAGGGGCATCTTACCCATTAGTTTACAAACCAAATTTCAAGGCACTCATGACATTAAGACAACACAAATTCCTAGATACATGTGACACAAGTCAAGTTTCTAAACACTCATGACATCTTAATGCTGATATATTATAAGATTTTCAATACACATAACGATGACAAACAAGTTATAAAACATTTATTATGTTTCACAATAAGATAAAATATGTTGATACCAACATTTCTTCTTATATGTATGAGGATTCACACTGCATCAACTCTTAATTATAATATTTGTCATGATAGTAGATGCATGTCATGAAGGGTAAATTAACAATTAGACTTACGGATAGATTCCTGATCATAAGACAAGTTGAAGTATCTTTTTTCTTCCTTCCCTTTCTTTTTCTTTGTGCATGTTAAGAGTTTAGAAGTCAACAATATCCCTTACCGACAGGCATATGTTCCACCTTCACCCAAAAGTCAGAATGTTAGGAAGAGTTAGGAAACGTTTGTCGATTTCTCATTGAATCTTCAGATGTAATTATTTGTATATAAATCCATATGTAACAATAGACAATATATGAATTTGATTCACTTCGTTACATGGTATCAGAGCCAAATACCTCTGCTTCAGTCCGATTCTGATTTCTTTTGCTTTCGGTTAAAATCTCTATTTCTTTAGTTTTGAGTTCCCTTAAGCAACTTTGCATCTACGTTGAACCAAAAATTCAGATCTCTCATCTCTGGCCACTACCAACTGACACGTGCCAACTTATTGTTCTCAGAAGCTCAAAATCGGTCTGTCACCAAAATCCGGTCTCATTCCGACCATCGGTGACGTCACACGCGCCACCGCTAGCTCCGCCACCTAGATCCACGAGTGGCGTGTGACGGCAGCTCTGGTTTCCGTTTGCGACAACGATTTGAGCGCCCTGATCGACTCTTCATGCTCTATTTCCCTCTGAAGTGGTGTGGTGATCCGATCAAGTTTGAATTTTAAGTCTTGTTCTTTGCCTCTGCTTAAACGCTCTCCAAGTTGAAATTTGCTTCTATTCTTTATCCAGATTCCTTTTTTTGAGTTAGTATTCCTATCTCTGTGGGTCCCTTGTTTCTTTTGTGATAGCACATATTTTTGCCTATTGGTTCGTGACAATCTTGATTATTCGGTAATCTGTGATAATTCTTTTCTTTATGAGAATTTGTCCTGATTGGTTCATGATATTTTGCCAATCCTAATTGATTCAACAATCTGTACCACTTTGCTATTTTGTGAGCATTGTCCGTGTGACTATTTTTTACTGCTCCATTTGTATATTGTTGTGTGTTCTTTAAGCATTATCAATGGCAGACTCAAAGAATTCTGATATATTACCTATGTCTGCTAAGATTACTGCCTCATAGTTGAGCTGGACTAACTATAGTGATTGGAACAAAACTGTTAGAGTGTATATTTTGGGCATAGAGATGGAAACTCATTTAGCCAAGGATCCTCCTTCTGGTAACGAAGCAAAACTTTTGACTTGGCAAAGAGCAGATGCTCGACTTCTGTTTCAAATTCAAAATTCTATTGAACCACGGATTCTATCTTCAGTTAGCCATTATAACACTGTCAAAGAAATTATGAGTTATCTTGAATTTATGTTTTCTGGAAAAGGAAATATTACTCGGGTTCATGAAATTTGTAAAGGTTTTTATCGTTCTCAACAACAAGATCGTCCTTTAAAAGATTTCTTTTTGGACTTCAAGAGGATGTATGAGGAAATGAAAGTACTCATGTCCCCGCAAGCAGATCTCCCAACTCGAAAGAGAGCCATTAGATGTAAATGGGTGTTTGTTATTAAGACTAAGGCTGATGGTTCCTTTGAACAACTAAAAGCTCGCCTTGTTGCCAAAGGATATGCCCAAACTTACGGACTTGATTATTCCAAGACTTTCTCTCCTGTGGCCAAACTTACTTCAGTTCGTCTACTTGTTTCTTTAGCTGCCACCTATCGTTGGCCTTTACATCAATTAGATGTTAAGAATGCTTTTTTGAATGGCGACCTACTTGAAGAAGTTTGTATTGAGCAACCACCTGGGTTCGTTGCTCAGGGAGAGACTAGGAAAGTATGCTATCTTAAGAAGTCACTATATGGTTTAAAGCAAAGTCCTTGAGCCTGGTTTGATAAATTCTGTAATGTAGTCAAGAAGTTTGGATTATATCAAAGCAAGTGTGATCACTCTGTGTTCTACCAACAATCTGATGCGGGAATGATTCTTCTAGTAGTCTATGTGAATGATATTGTGATTACAGGAAGTAACTATTTTGGAATCTCAGAACTTAAAATCTTCCTGAATTCTCACTTTCAGACAAAAGATTTGGGATCATTAAAGTACTTTCTTAGTATTGAGGTTTTGAGAAGCAATATAGGTATTCTTTTAACTCAAAGAAAGTATGTTCTCGATCTCTTAAAGGAGACTGAAAAACTTGGAGCTACACCAAGTAGTATCCCCATGATTCCAAATCCCTTTCTGGATCTTGATGCTAGTATGTTTGATGAGCTTCCTGATGATTTGAAAAAGAGGATTGATCCAGAGAAATTAAAACCGTTTCCATTTCCTGAGAGATATAGAAGACTTATTGGTAAACTAAACTATCTCACCGTAACTCGTCTTGATATAATCTTCTCAGTAAGTAGGCTCAACCAATTCATGGCATCGCCAACAGTGGCATAATGGGAAGCTTTAGAACATATCTTGCATTATTTGAAAGGCTCTCCAGGTCTTGGTATTATTTATAAAGATTATGGGTACACTAAAGTCGAATGCTTTTGTGATGCGAATCATGCAGGATCAAAGGCCACAAGACGATCTACTATGGGTTACTGTGTGTTTGTTGGTGGAAATTTGATATATTGGAGAAGTAAGAAGCAAGGGGTTGTGTCAAAGTCAAGTGCAGAAGCGGAATGCAGAGCCATGTCACAGTCAGTACAAGAAATTGTATGGGTACTTCAGCTTTTGAAGGAAATTGGCATCATCACAACATTACCTGCAAAACTGTGGTGTGACAATAAAGCAGCACTTCATATAGCATCGAACTCTGTGTTCCATGAACGTACCAAACATATTGAAATTGATTGTCATTTTATTTGTGACAAGATAAGAGAAAATATTGTATCTATAGAGCACATACGGTCCGACGACCAACTGGCAGATCTTCTGATAAAAGCATTAAATGAAACACGGGTTGAATATCTTTGTAACAAGTTAGGCATAATAAATATATATGCTCCAGCTTGAGGGGGAGTGTTAAGAGTTTAGAAGTCAACAATATCCCTTACCGACAGGCATATATTCCACCTTCACCCAAAAGTCAGAATGTTAGGAAGAGTTAGGAAACGCTTGTCGATTTCTCATTGAATCTTCAGATGTAATTATTTGTATATAAATCCATATGTAACAATAGACAATATATGAATTTGATTTACTTCGTTACAGTGCACTTGCGTTGGTATTCTCATGCCATTTTTTCAGCGTGTAAATTAAAGTAGTCTAGGACCAAGATGATCATCAAGGCCTTCATTCTCTTTTGCTTCCTAGTTTTTGTGGTTCTCATTCCCAATTTGGTAGCTGCACGACATGAGCCATCAAATGGTGAGCTACAAGTGAGTCTTGAGGAAGAATCAAAAGCTAGAACAGTTGAGCATACGAACGCAACTACTGGTTTTTAAGTACCTTGATGAGTGATAACACTAAGCAGTATCCACTTCATGGTGAGAAGTTGATCGATGAGAATAAAAATGCTCAAAATAGTGTTGGGACTTTTCTTGGTATTGAACACATTAACAAAGTAACTCATATTCCTCCGGTTTCAAACAAAACCAAACAGAAGCTCCATTTCTCATAGGAACATATTAGAATAAGCCAACCACTTGAAGATTCCTTAAAACTAATTTAGAACCAGTGATTGTTGCCTTCTTGCTTTCATGTTTATAGAAAACGCTTCAACTCGATGAGATTCTGACTCATCATATGTGCATATTAGATTTAATAACATTCTCATTCAAATTGTTAAAAAGTTCACCATAAATTACTTGTAACACTTGAATACTAGTTTATACGTGTCGTTGAGTCCAAAGGCAGAATAAAATAAAGGTTGGTGCTGCGCTTTGAGCTAAGGCAGATTTCAGCCTTCTAAATGAGAGCTCACTACCTTTTTAGCTTTTATCCCTAATATGTTTAAGAATTTTAAGATATTCCAATAAGATAATATATATGTCTATGAAACAATAGCTGACTCATCCATTCAACTTCACTGTTATTTTATCTACAAGGGGCGTGAGGCATCACTGCTCTTTCATTGTCATTGCCAGGTAAATTATACCCTTCAGTGAGAATAGCAACACAGGCATTTCTGAATTTAAGAATAAGCATTAGAGGCTTTAAATTCACTTCTTCTATAGTCCAATAACTTTTATGATAAGCAATCAACCATTTAGTATAACTTATAGATGGAAACTGAATAAAAAAGAATTGAAATATCATGATTCTTCCCCCTTGACTCTTTCTGACCATTTTTAACAGTTTTTGGGGCCCATTTAACCTCCAGAACAAGAGTATTGCATTATTGTACGATTAAAAAAAAAGATTGTGCAGATCAACCAGTGTCCACTCCATCCACTAACTATCACTATCTGTGAATTGGTCAATTCCCAAGTTGGTACGTGGAAATGTGTTGCCAGATTTGGCTTTCTTCGTTCATCAAGAAGTTTTCCAAATGGAATAGTGTCTGGAACATATCTTTATCTTTGTCATTTGGTTTTTGTTTATTTTGCGTGACTTGTGGCCTTGAAAAAACATACTATTCTATGACACTTCAGAAACTGTAACCTACCAGTACATGGCACTTTCACCAGGTAAAAAGTCGCCTCGGGGTAATGAACCATCCATTCATAACCCTTTTTCTATATGCTGTCACAAGTTTAAAGCTCAAGGCAAGCGAGAATCTGAAGACATAAATTGCCAACACCATAAGATGACATTAGCAATGTCCCCCTTAAAAAGTGTATTCATTTCTGGATGGTAACACAGAATATAAAGCTGAGATCATATTCAAAAATAATTTACTAAATGAACTTCAACCTTCCTCCACTTATTGTTCTTATTTAAGGGCAAAAACCCTTCATTGATAAGGCCCTCAAACCTATGATCTCAAGTTCTGATTAGAGAGAGAGAGAGAGCACAATGTATTTTTACCGAGAAGATGAAACAGATGAGAAACCCATTAACAAACATGCAGATAATGGCTCAAAGACGATGGGCCAATTGGTAAGTGTGGCTGGCGAGGGTAATGTTGGAGAATGGTTGAGTTTAGGAGTCAACAGAGACATGCCTGAGGAAGTTGATCAAACTCAAAACCCAAATCCTCCGTCAAAACGTCTCAAGAATAAGTTGTTCTCATGCAATTTCTGCATGAGGAAGTCTCATAGTTCACAAGCCTTGGGGGTCACCAGAATGCACACAAGAGATCGAGCAAGAGAAGCAGCCAGGAGAGACCAGTCTCAAAAGATGATAGTGAAGATGACGATGATGAAGAAGAAGAAAACTACAATGAGCTTTCCGTACACTTCTCTGGCAGCTGAGTCTGAGTCTTCAGGCCCATTCACTTAAGCACAAGCCAAGCAGGGAAGGTTATTCTATGGCTACTCCATATAGAGTTGCCAATTCTGGGTTTGGAATGGCTTGGTCGCCTCTTGTGATAGAACAAGCAATGGATTTGATTAATTGGCCAGGAAGCTTTCGGCTTAATTTATCAAAGCGACCAACTGATGGAAATAAGCTTGATTTAGATCTTCGTTTATGATAAAAATATTGTTTACAATTGGTTAAAGTTAATGCTTTCTTCATTATTATCCTCTGTTATGTGTTACATTCGGTTATGGTATTATATAGTATAGTCACTGGACTTTCAGCTCTCTCTGTTTTCTTAACCTTTTTAACTTATTCTTTCCCTGGATTTGGACCAGAAAAAAGAATCTAGGATTGGGTGACATGGCTGATAACTTATTCGTGCTATGCTTGTATCAAGAGCCGGTAATAAGAGTTTAGACCGTGGGCTAAGTCCATCCAACCCAATAAAATGGGCAGTTTGGATTCTATAAAATTGAGATCATTTGAGAGCAGCTCTTTTATATTCGAACCCATATGGTCCTGAAGCGGTTCTTTTAGACCCAAACCCATATGGTCCCAACTCGGGGTAGGCTGGACCACCGAGTTGGCGAGTTGATCCTTTTTTTTTTATGTAGCCCAAGACTAAAGTCCAGAAGCCCCAAACCGAAAGACCCAAAGTCCCAAACCCAATTTCCTGCCCTAACCTATAGTCACTCTACTCTTCATTATCATTTATCTCCTAATTATATTTATTCATTTATCCCATTGTCACTTACTTATTTATTTAAAATTAACATAATATTATCTTTCACTTTGTTTTATTATTTGTGGTAGTGGCGGATTTACCTGTGGAAAAGCAAAGTGATTGAGCTCAAGAAAATCTTACAATTTCACATCATACTTCAAATTCAAACACCATTAATATTAACTAATTATTGATTATTTTTAAATTCTACTGATAGCTTTTGAATTTTTGTTTATTTTGTCATGTGTGAACTTGTGATGAATATTTAATTTATAATGTATTTTTAATTTTTTTATGGTTTAGGTTTATAGAAAAAACAATTGTAGTATATTATTTAAAAAAATTGAAAATAATAATAATAATAATAATAATATGGAATGGGCGGGCTAACCCGCTAACCCAACGGTTATAAATTAGGTTGGCTAAATATTTAGCTAACCCATATTGATATGGTTCTTTTTAGTCCGAACTCATATGATACCAACCCATAATGGATTAGCCCGAACTCAATAAGCAGGATCATATTACCACATCTACTTGTATCCTTCTTCTGCCATTCAAAACAACCACAACCCCCCCCCCCCCCCAGCACGCACACACACGCACGCACACAACACCAACGATAACAACCAAGGAAAAAATTAACTTTTTTGGACAACACTTCGGGTTTTATCTTTGGATCAATGGTTTGACACTCTTCTGGTTTGGGCTTCAAACTTATTTCGAGCCTTTATACGCGTTACCATGATCCATGACCCATTTTATCCTGCGGTTGGTTCATTACTCCCTCCATTTCAGAATTTTCCTAGGTATCTAGTTAATGGTTTGGTCCTTGACGGTATATATAGAGAGAGTCTTGTAGTCAGCACTAAAACCCCTTCAAGAAGTTTATGAAACGAGGGGATTAGTCATTACTATCGGCGATGGATAACCTAAGCATACGAAAAGAAAAAAAGAATAACAGCTATTTATCAATGTGGAATGAGTCCAGTGGAAGAAACCGGTCCCTTATAACATAACAAGCTAAAGTTCAAATCTTCATTAGAAGAGGTGCTCGATTACATTTAGCGCCTCAAACATGATACAAGGATTAAAAAGGTTATTAGGCATTGTAGCAACACTACCATTTGACTAAAATCCTTAATTCTAATGCTTCGCCTAATTATTTTCAATTCCATAGACCCCTGAATATGTGAGAGAGAGGGAGGGAGTGTGTGTGTTAATCCTTTGGCAAGAATCAAATTAATACTGTGATTTTTTTTTTATAAAGCCTCGTATCCAAACATTATCACATTGATAGTACTGGTCTCCATTCCTAATTACAAGTCTCAGCTTTTCTAAACACACGTATTAAGAAAACACCAAAATCTTATGTATAAAATTCTCTCTCTCTCTCTCTCTCTCATTTCTGTTCAATTAAGCGTCACCATATTTTTAACTTCAATTGCCTTCAAAATTAAATGTCATTCTTTATGAGGGGTATTTTAGGGAAAAATATTTTAATAACGTTTAGGACTCTATACTGAGACTCATAATTAGGAATACAACAAATGTAAAAACTAAAACTTATAACCAGGGATGAAGGAAATGAAAAAATGGCCAATGTCTATAAAGGAATTTGCCACAAGTGGGCATGCATATTTCCTTAACTTGAAGTTTTGTAATTATCAATACTACAAACAGGGATTTTAACGTCCTTATTTTGATACTTTTAACGTTTAAAAATAGAGAGACGTCTATATAAGAGGCATAGTATATTTTAGAAAAGATATCCCTAAAAAAAGAGATGTCTAAAGTGCGACTTTAGACATCTCAAATTTAAAAAAGAGATATCTAAAATGGGACTTTAGACATCCCAATTTTACAAAAGGGACGTCTAAAGTGAGAATTTTAAATATCCGAAATGAAGAAAATGGACATTTAAAGTCACTGTGTAGGGGCTTTAAACGTCTCTATTCTCAATAGTAACGTCTAAAGTCCTCACTTTAGAGGTCCCTTTTTCAAATTTAGAACGTCTAAAGTCATCTGCCAATGGACTTTAGACATCCCTTTTTTTCATTTGGGATGTCCAAAGCCCTCACTTTAGACGTCCCTTATTTAAAACTAGGACATCTAAAGTCCCACTTTAGACATCCCTTTTCTACATTTGGGATGTTAAAAGATTTTATTTTTTTTAAATGATTATTTATATTCTTCATTACCCAGTAAATTAAAATTGCAGAAACAAAATCAAAGATGGATTCATAAACCACAAAATGTCCCTTACAAAATGGTAAGGACATTCAGCACTGTAATCTTTTTACTATATATATATGTACAATAACAATAACTCATACAACCTAATATTATATATGTATAACAACAACCAGAAAGTGTCAAAATATTTGTCATCACACAACCTAATATTATGTACAATAACAACAACTCAAAAAACCTAATAGAAATAAAAATTTTATTGATCTATATGTTGAAGAAGACGTCCAGCCAAAAAGTCTTTGATCAAATTAATGTCTTCATGTAGGTAGGCATCTTCATTGTCAAAAATCTGCAAATTAGAATATAAGCTTTGATGGAATGAATCAAGTAAATGAATTAATTAGCAATTCAATTACAAAACCAAAAATACTATCATTTGAGAATGAAGAAGCGATTACCTGTTCAAAATCGTTAATAATTCCACTTTGAATGATGTTATACATAAAAAGTATAACATAATATCCACATTCAGTGTTGCCAAGTGTTAAGGGCACTTTAAATCAAAGCAAATTGGTTGTTAAAATCAATAAAGATATATCTAAAACAACCGTCAATGAAAGAATTAGAATCGAAACTACTTACTTTCAGAAAATACCACTGGGTCTCTACAAACTTTACTCTCGAGTGACCCACCTAGGACTCTATATATTTGAGTCGCACTATCATGAAAATCAAAATCAACAGAAATTAAAATTGTTCATTTTGTTTACAAATCAATAAAATACAAACAAAATAACTTATGTGTTGAAAGCGGATTTTGTTTCGTTGTCTGGCCTTTTAAGCAAGGAATCAGACCAATAGACTACGTTGCGACGAGGACAAATAACACACAAACTCCAATGGTAACTATAACAACATTTACAGATTAAAATAAAGTTAGATGACAAAACAATTATTATTTATTAAACATCTTAAATAAACAAAATTAAAATATGTATCCTTGAACAATGGGTGCTAAATAACAACGAAATTTGGTCTGTCCTATTGTGAAGCCGATATAGTAAGTCCTTGCCACCAAACTATTGGTATCCCTTGTCGTATTTGCAGGACATAAGAATCCATACAAATCATGTCTTTCCATGTCTTTGCAAATGCGGTGGAAGCATCTATAATAGAATTAAAATAAGGAATTAATTATTGAATATATGAAACCAAAAAACCATTACATGAATTGAAGGGAAAAATTGAAAAACAACTTACTAGATTGCAAATTTCACACCCATCCTGCATCTATCTCCTCTATCCTGATAAACTCCTTGAGATCTTTTGTGTCAATCGTGTAGGGATACTCTAATGTAAGGCCGACAATCCCTTGAGGCATATGCAAGTCAATTTGACAAATGTCTTTGTAGATCTGTTGCAATAGTGCTAAGAATAGCCATTTTCTTGCATCTTCGTCATCTTTTTAGAACATAAAAAAACAAATTATTAGTAGGATGCCAACAGATATCAAGTAATAGTAAGGTAATGTTTACCATTGGAGGTGTTGCCCCTGAACTAATAAGATTTTGAGGCCAAAAGATGAAAGATCCCATCGCCTAACCTAAAGTGTCAACCTCTGCATCAGGAACAGGGATGGTTGTACCTTCTTCCCCCTCTCTAACACACATCACATTCACCCTACATAAATGTTGAGGAATTTGCTGATGATGGTTGGTGGTAGCACATGTGTGAACGAGAGTATCGACAACAACACACAACAGTAACGCATCCAAATAGAGAGTAGAAGGTTCTCCCGATGCTGAAGTAGGAGAAGGGTCGCCAAGTGGTTTCTCCAGAGGGTTGTAACTTCCTTTGGTGCTAGGGAAGGCCGAGGATTCCTGATTTCTATGCTCTTCACTTGCCCTATGAGATTCAAACATCTTTGTCATTTCAAGTTAAAGCTCTGGCAACAGCTCTTGTCAGATATTGTCGCGAAATTTGGCCTCAAGCTCTCATTCGACTTCCTCTTGAATCTTGGCCACAAGCTCCCTACTAGGTTCAGCTTGTGACTAATAACGCGAGTCTCGTCCAAAATGAGAAACCGATGAAGAGACCTTTTGTAGCCAAGGTAAACAGTTTTTCTTTCATGCTTAAGTTGATGAAAATGTGTGCCTACTTCATATATCGGACATGCTTTATGACCCTTTACACTATACCCTGACAAGTTTCTGTACGCAGGGAAGTCGTTTATCGTTGTGAAAATCATTGCATGTTGCTTGAAAGACTCCTTCTTATAAGATCAAACACATCTACGCCTTCCTCTCACTACTTCCTTAAATCCTCAATCAAAGGCGCCAAGTAGACATCAATATGGTTCCCTGGCTATTTTGGTCTAGAAATCATCATATAAAGCATCAAATACTTGCGTTTCATACATAGTCAGGGAGGCAAGTTGTATATTACAAGGAGAACCGGTCATGCACTATATGTACTAATAAGAGTTCCACACGGATTGATGTTGTCTATATAAAGCCCAAGCTGAAGGTTTCTCGGCTCGCTAGCAAATTGAGGGAACATTTCATCTATTTTATACCATTGTGGAGAGTCAGCTAGGTGCCAAAGATATTTTCCATCAGATATTCTCTTATCATAGTGTCATCTCAACTTCTTCGCTTTTGTTGCAGTCGCAAACAAACATTTAAAATGTGGTATTATTGGAAGATACCATAAAACATTTAAATATTACCTTTTAGTTGCCCTATCGCCACAACCACCATTTTTCTTTATTTTGTATCGTGCAGTTTTACATTTAGGAAACTCATTAAGACCTTCATACTCATTTATAGGGGTGTTCAAATCCAGGACTGGGACCGAGATCCACCACTCCAGGTCCTGGTCCCGGTTTTTTGCCGGGATGCAAATTGCATCCCGGTCCCAGTCCAGATAATCCCGGCCGGGACCGGGATCAAACCAAGAAACCTCAATTTTTTTTAAAAAAAATTAAATTTAAAAAATATTATTATATTAGTTAAATTTTCTATAATCTAGTGTTTAAAGTAATTAGTTAACACCTAATAAGGCCATAATAATCATACAAACTGATCTAGAATTGAAGAATAACATTTTATTATTATTATGATCACCTTCATCATTTTTATTATTATTTTTATACATTATATAGTAGGATTAATATCACGATATATACAATTTAACTTCAACTAAATATGTGATATACATTTTATCAAATGATAACTTAAATTATGGGATAAAAAGTACAAAAATAAAATAATAACTTAATTTTTAAGAAAAAAAAATTAAAAAATCGGGACCAGGACCAGGACCGGGATCACAAGGTGTGTGACCAGTCCCGGCCGGGACGGGAAATTCTGAGGATCAAAATGTCCAGGATCGGGATCGAACAACTGGGACCAGGACACTTTGAACACCCCTACTCATTTCTGTATAGTACGCAGTCATTAGGGCAAGCATGTATCTTTTTATACTCCATACCCATTGTTGACAGGATTTTTTTTGCCTCATACATACGATTTGGAAATATATTATCGTCTAGAAATATATCACATAATAATTCAAGCAACAAAGTGAAACTACTATTGGTTCACCCACAAGTTGCCTTTAAGTTAACCAAATGCAATGTTCCTATCAGTCGTGTGTACTTACTCCTAGGGTACAACGATGTCTTTGCATCACTTCGCAGGCTATCATACTCTTGCAATTGCGCAAACGATTCTACCTCAACATCGTGAATCATTTTCTCCATTCTATCTTCATCTATGACATCCACATCTTCCTTCTTGTGCGACGGACAATCTGTTACTTCCTCACCATGTCATATCCACCTTGTGTATCACAGATTTATTCCATCACAAAGTAGGTGCTCCTTTATAACATCAACTTCCTGTCAACTCTCATTTAAACAATTGACACAAGGACAAAAATACTTCTCATTTTTTGGTGGAGCATTCTTTCTAGCAAATTCAATAAATTCTTCCACCCCTTTTTCATATTCTTCACTAGTTCTCAAAACATTCATCCAACTGTAATCTATTTTGTTACTACTTAAACCATTCCCAATAACACTCACGTTTAGAACAATTGTCAACAATATGGTGAATGACATGATGAGATTGCCTTTTTTCACTTTTTTTCAACAAAATTTTGGCAGCATTTCCCCATAAAAGTAAGACATCTCAAAATTTCAAGCAACATTATCTCCGCTACACTAATAATCATACTAATATAATCTAAAAAAAAAATAAAACCAACCATGTATTGCATATTATATGGATTTTGACTTCTTTTACTTTCAATGATATAATTAATTCTCATTAATTTAAACTAAATAAAGCTCCCGGCACAGAAGAAAAAAATTACTCTATTTAATTGTTGTTCATTTCATCAAAATAAATATATGTATGTATTTCCCTTGATTTCCAAGCTCTAAACGTATCAAACAAAAACATTTATTAGTATATTGCATAACTACTAATAACTAGTTTATGATTCTAGCAAAAAAAACAAATTAAAGCAAAATCACTCCAGTAACTAACTAGAATCATGTAAATAAATTGAAAGCATTATAATAATTTCATATTGCAAGTTTAACTTAATTCTTCATGTAAATTTATATTTAAAAAAAACAAACCTGATGAAAGCAAAGGAGAGGGCAGCCAACGGTGTCTTTGAGCTTCCAAGGTGGAGAGGACGTTAGAGGAGGTGTGTATGCACGGTGGAGAGCAAGTGGGAGATCTATGCCGGAGGGTGGAGGGGGCAAAAGAAGGTGGAGGAGGTGTACGAAGGAGGAGGGTGATCTAGAGCAAAAAAGGTGTTGTGATGAGAATGGAATGCGGTGGAGGAAAAGGGAATGAAGAAAAGGAAGAGAGGAAGACGAAGGAAGTGGAAAAGGGAATTAATGAAGGGAATAATGAAAAAACTTACCTAAAAGGAAGAGAAGTCATGGACGGCATTGGCAATGAAAGAAAAGGGGAAGAGAAGTCACGGGAAAGATGGGAAAAGGGGGGTGGGTTTCTTCTGACGGATGAATGAAGTTTGACAAGCAAAGTCTTCACGCATGTCAAAAATTCTGACATGGCAACACCTTTTTGGGATGCCTAAAGTAACCCATTAGGATACCTAAAGTCTTATTTTAGGCGTCCCAAATAGGATTTGGAATGCTTAAAATAAGTCAAAATTTTTAACTTACCTTTTTTGGCTCCAGTGGAAATCTTTAGGCATCCCAAATAAAATTTGGGATGCCTAAACTCTACTTTAGACTTTCCAATTTAAATTTGGGACGCCTAATGTTGCGATTTCACTACTTTACTTACAAAAATACCACCGCTTCTATGTTTTAACCTTCCTTTTTAAAAAATAGACATCTATAAGGATAATAATATCTTTAACATGTAGTAGTGTATTGTTGTGATTGTGTTCGTAATTATTCTTTAATTATTGATAAAGCATAATAACACTTTACAATTCATCTAGCCGATTTAATGATCAAAACTTCTCAATGATTATTTGTATATAATATATTCTTAAAAATAAATATAAAAAGAAGAGAGAATCCTATATTATTTAATGCATTTTTGTATTATCTAAATCTATGAATGTAGGGATATAATTTACCTTTTTTGACCATTTATTTATATATACGACTTGACAACCTAAAATCTCACAATTGGTCGAACTAAAACATCTGTACAAGTAACGATCTTTTTCTCACTCTGAACATGTCAAACCAAACAACCTAGGAACCTTACCAGCACAATTCAATTTTCCCCACACCTTAAGTTCTTTGAACTCTAGATTTCTTGTGAATATATAGGAGTTAGATAAGAGTTTATTTTTGTCCTAAATATAATACTCCCTTGAGTCCACAATTTTAAATCACTTATAAAAGAATGCATTGATCCATAATATAGTCACTTTGAGAGTAATTAATACTTATTTATCAATTTTTTCCATATAGTTAATGCTTAAATGTAACCTTTCAAATGTTTTCTCTAATTTAAAACGTAATTTAATATGAGTAAAGTTGAAAAAGAAAATCAATTTAAGGCGTATTTAATGAATTAACTATTGTTTCTTAATTTTAATGAATTAGTTAGTACCTTATATTATGAAGGGGAGGGAGTCTATCATTTTACTTTATTTTCCAAATTTAAAATTTTTTTCACAAACTATTCATATTGATTGCATATATATTGTATGGAGTTTTCATTAAATGGTAGTTACAATGCACTAATTAAATAGGTATTATAGTGAAACTAATATACAGTTGTTATAAATAATTAACTTACCTATTTCTTTTATATCCATAAATTAGTGTTCTAGCTCTCACATTATAATATTAAGAACAGGGGAGTATTAATCAAAGCCTGTAAATAGGAAAAAAAACGGCCAAATGCGGAAGCTTACAGCATTTGAAATCCAACTAGTTTAGACACCAAACACACCCGAGGCGGACAGGAATCGGGATAACCATACGGTTTCTCGTCCGTTGATTAATTCATATTACGTGCAGTACAGGTATGCCAATGGAATAGGAAATATATATATATATATATATATATATATATATATAAAATCCTTTTTCAAATACTTCCACAACTTGTACACTTAATCAGCACAAAATACGTAATGGTTCCAGAAGCCCCCATATTGTCAGAATTCAATATGCCAAACCCCAAGTTGGTGAGAGGCAAAAGTGGATACCAACCTATCTAGTCTAGAAAATATTGATCGATATAATATATTCTATTGCTTTAATTGATTATTGATTACAAACTCGTGAACGTAGTATCGATCCGTATCACATGAATCCTCGTGGAAAATGCTCTAATGAAGATTTGCTTTTCCCCGCTGTCAAACAGTTGAATTAATGAGTTTATTAAGTTATAATCAGTGCATTTGTGGGCCGGCCGGGCAATATATATTTTGTCAAACTTCAACATGCACGAGTCATTATTCTAAGATATTTGTTTAAACTAAAGATTTCTTCTCATAGACGATATATTGCTGGCCTGGTAAAAGAATTTAAATTATTCGGAACAATAATACTGAATTAATTAATGATTAGTATCTATTGGCGGGACTGGTTCTCTAAAGAGTATAAGAAAAGATGAAGAAGAGAGTTGTGCATGATGTCTTAAGGCGTTAGTAATACTTTTCTTTAGACTTAATTCATCAAACTCTCCTTGCTTAAAGCACACAGAGGTAAAGTTAAATTATAAGATCAGTGTTGTCTTGGCTTAAACATTGAAATTAAAGCATAATTCACATTCAAAGAACTTCATTATCTTGAAGAAAATTCAAGAGTCAACCCAATTTATATCCTATAAAATAGAAATAGGTAGAGGCAAATTAAACTTAAAAAAAAATGTTGTTTACTCCTCGAAAACATTGTGCACAACTTTCTTCTTGTACTCTTCGAAGAACCAATCCCACCAATAATATTGATACGATATACTCCTCCGGTCATTTGTATAAAATATATTTACTTAATTTGATTAGATTAAAAAAGTTGATTAAGTTAGTTAATATAGCATATATTTTCTAAAACACCCCATTCATCTTCTTTAATTTCCTCCTTCCTTTTCTTCCATAATTATTGTTGAGGGATATCCATAAGGGTAAATTAGGAAAAAAATCGATAAATATAAAAATTTTGTTATATATTTAGGACCAAGATTAACTCTTCAAATATGTCTTATTTTAAGGACCGTTAGAGTATATAATAATATAACTTGCATATAGAATTTTCCAATTTTCATTATAAACTTAATCACAATATAAAATTTTCCAATTTTCATCAACGTACATACGCAAAAAAAATGAGACTGGTTAAAATTTGTATGAATCGTAATAATGCTGAAGACATCTGACAAAAGCGATGAAAAGCCAAGTCCTGTGACTAGCAGACAAAAATTATTGATGCAATAATCACAGTATCATTTCTGTTATTAGTTCTTCTCTAGGAGATAAAGCTAAAATTGATAAACATACCCCACTACCCAGTACATGCTTTGATCGATCGATCACCCGTGACATATCTTGTCCTTGACTCTGTATTACACCAATGTCTAATTTTTTAGCACCAACGATTCATAAATCACAATCCTAGCTAGGCTTTGTATCTAGACTTAAGACTTGCAAATTAAAGATTGGCGAATTTGGCAAAACATGAAGCATTGAAACTGACACGCACCTAACCATGTTCGTGCACTTAAAAATTAAAACCTAAGGTCTCTCTCTTTCTCTCTTTGTGTGCGTTGCTGCTATCTTTTCTGAATGAACAGCTCCATCACGCTGGGAATCACAATTATACCCTTTCCAAAAATCCAATACTGTGCCTTTTAACGCCCTAGCACTTGGTGGGTACTGAGTAGGGCTTTCTTTATTCTTTCTTTTTAGTTCTTTATCCATATATGCATGCATGTGACTGTGAGACTTTCTTTTCATTTCCCACGTACAGGCCCTATATGACGTCGTCCTTCCATGCAGTCTCAATCAAGACAACCGCTGTTCCTCCACTTTTATCTGCTGACCTCATAAGGTTCCCTTCCTAAATTACCAGACTTAACTACAAATGGACAGTAAATTATATAAAATGGTTAAGGCACAAATTTACCTGAGAAGTTTTTGTTAAGGCGTAATGTTGTCCCGTAAGTTTTTTAAAGTTCTATGTTGCTTGGATGTATTAAAATGGAACAATGTTATCCTTTATTGTTAAAAAGTTAACGATCAATGTCAATTTTTAATAGCGAATGTTAATTTTTTAATGGTATGGGGCAAAATTGCTACATTTTAAAACTTCTGGGGTGACATTAAACCTAAAAAAACTTTCAGAGCAGGAACAACATTGCTCCTTAGAAAATACTTCCAGAACAGATTTGCATCTTAACCCTATATAATTCCTTCACATGTGTTTGTACTTGGAAGTGTGAAAATTTTGAAAAATCTCTAGCATGTTTGACAAAAGGAATGAACCAGAGAAAGATTAGTTTTGCAAGTTCAGTTCAGTTTGGAGAACAGCATCGCAGTTTGTTCGAATATATATAGAAGCGTATTCAAACCGAGTTAATTTTCAACAAGGCACAGTAACTGTAATACTATAAGCGCATATATATATATATATATCCAATCAATATTAGCCAACATGCTGATGCTGTTTAATTAGTCAGCTTAATACTATAACATATTTCACGACAGGATGTTTCCTCTGGCGGAAAAGGTGGCACTAATTTATTAGCTTTTCTCTGTGCGACTTGTTGAAGAATTATAACAAGATGACATGTATATTTTATTTGATTGGTAAGTTCTAATTACGTTGAAAATGACTTTTATATTTGAGGAAAAAATGTTGAACTATGTATAGTTTCTGAATAACTTTGTATACATGAGACATGAGAGTTCATATATGCCAAAGATATAATAACAAGGGATGTTGGCTGTTAATATATGGTGTGTGTGTGTAGATGTATCGTTCATAAGCTGCAAGAATATATTCTCTCCAGTTCCTAGTATATAAAAGGATCTCTCGTTAATTTCAGCGTGTCAATGATTAACAGGGAAAAACAATTATGAATTGCAAGTGGTCGGGCTGTCGATGATATCCAATAATTTTATTTCTCTATCTATATAAGCCTAATCATTTTGCTGTGTACCTTGAGATTATATTTTGATTTGGAAAATACTGGCCACTGTTTCAACAATATAATAACATGTTCTGAATATCTTACCTCTGTTCTGAACTCCTGATTTAAACGTTTCAGTGCCTTGGCTTCCCTAAATTATCAGTATCTTAGTTAATAGAAGAGATCAGATAATAATTTGGAAGAGTTCTTGGTCTTGTAGCTAAATATAAAAGGCCAAGATGGGTGAAATCGATATGTCTATGTGTCTGTATATAACAGAAAGTCTATAAAAATTTTCACTACTTAATTATACAGTACATCTTGCTTTAACTACCAAAGTATATAGGCTCGCAGTTTAGTTCAAATTAAAACATATGTTTTTAATCCATTTTTCTTGTCCTGACTCTCTGACCTGAAGATCTTTTGACCAGACCTTGAAGGGTTAAGGTTTACATATTCTGTCAACGTTTGTCTGCGAATTATCTGGCCTCGATCTGTCAATTTGTTTATGCAACATCTATTGATCAATCAGATCAGAATTATTATGCTACGCATGAGACCAATAGAATAATATAATAATAGCACTTCTTGTCAATGCATTCTACGAAGTTTAAACTAGTAGCAGTACCAATATTATTGATGAAGATAGAGTAAGCCCCCCTTTTTTATTCTTTTTTGGCTTGCTTTTATTCGGACTTTATTAGCAGTTGAGAATAATTGAAGTATAGTGTATAGCTTTAACGTTTACATCTGAATTCAATGTATGTGCCTTTCGTTACGTCCGTTCAATTCGATGTTTTTCAAATCCTGACATTGATGGTGCTGTTTGTGTCTAGGTCTACACTCTGCAGAATATTATAGTAGTACCTTGTAATTAGTATCATCATTCATCGGAAAAGAATCTTTCTCACCCACAAACGAACAACTGAGCAATGGTTTTCTAAATTTCACAAGCAGTTTCATTAAAAGCTTAACTTCGTCTGAGAATAATCCATTCACAACGTAACTATTCAATGTGGGATTTAGACCTAGTTAGCTCATACCACTTAGTCACCATCTTCATTAACTTCGTTTATGCTATTATACTACTACAACAAGAAAAAAAAACAAAATTTCGATAAATATCAATGACCTTTGGCCTTTAAGTAAATTAAATGTCTCATTACCCTTTCAGTTCCACGAAGCTGTATGCCATATTCACGTTCAAGAATAAAAAACAGATGTTGCTTCTTGCGATTCCATTAGGTAACACTCCAATTGCTAGCTGTGCGTACGTCCTATAGCCCAAAATGGACCAACAATAATAGCTATTGGTAACAGTAAAGTGAGTTTGTTCTCATATATATATTGAGAGAAATTCACAAGCCATCATGGATGAAAATGTTTTGGACCATAGCGCCTTTAAGAGGTAATGAGAATCTCTCCATTGACAATATTGACAACCACTAGAAATATGGGTTTGAAAGGAAATTAAAAGGTATAGCCGTATAAGGAGTTCGTTGCGTTTGAACAATTACTCTTCAATTTTCATTATCAATCAACTTCTGATATATGAATGAGAATTTGTCTTACGTACACTCGTTGGTTTAGCCGAATCACATGATGGGTACACGCTAAAATAAATATATTATCTTTATAAGAGACTTGCATATAATTACTCTCTATTAAGTATATATTCATCAAATGTATCATCATACATGGTAAAATTCTTACCCCTATTATTAATTGTTCTTTCCAAATTGCAAGTACTTTATATATATATACACACACACACTCATGAATGATCTATTTCCCCACCTCATATTAACTTGAGCTTCAATGTCCTAAACGGAAGTCTCGGTTTCTTCTTCGGTTCGTTACGTTCCCCCACCAAATTACAGGACACAATAAAGACTCACGACTCCCCATAACCAAAATACTATAGATATGACCGATCTTATATTCTCATTTATCAGTTCCAAAAGATCGTTGAACAACGACGTTTTAGGATGAACACTGAAAATAAATGTTTATATACTTGAAGGCAAGCAATTAATTTGATTGGTTTTTATTCAGTTGCTTGTTCCCCAGAATAACATTGGATTCTTTCAAGATCATTGGAAACACTGGTTTTCCCTCGTTCTGTTATTGCTTAATTAGTAGTAAGTGGCATGGTACAATTTCATGATTTTTTTAATCATTCTAGATAGACGGAGAATAAACAATCTCACCATAAAGCAACTGTCATGACGTAAAAAGAATTAAACCATTCACCCACCCTTCCGATAAAAAATTGCCTACACATCAGCTAGCCGGAGACACGAAGAATCAGTGCACAAAAAAAAAAAAAATCAAATATAATTCAAACGAAATCAAATTAAAATCCACCCAGTCATATCCTTATTTTATGTCATCTCCACGTGACAGCTGCACCGCGATCCATTTCTATAATATGATCAAAACCTTAATCATATATTCCATTTGTTCTTTAATATAAGATATATTTATCTCATTTGATTGAATTAAAAAAATTATTTAAATTATTTAATACGGCATATATTTTCTAAAATATCATAACTATTTTTTTTAATTCCCTCATTTTCCCTCCTCCTTGATTATTGTTGAGAGAACATCAATAAGGATAAATTAGTAAAAGATTAAAAAATACGAAAATTATATGTTATACAAATTCAAGACCAAGATCAGCTCCCTAATTCTAAATATAAAACCTAATTGACTTTATTTGAAGAGATTAAGGAAGGTAAATAATTTACTTAATCATATTATATGTTGTGTTTGATTAAATTACATATCGGTTTATAAGTCAGAGAAATTAGTTTGGAGAAAAAATGATAAATATAAATATTTTAAAGTAATTTAATTAATTTCTTTAATTTTTTTAAAAATATTAATTAGATTGAGTGTAGTGTAATACTAAAAAAATGTTTGATCGTTTCATCGCCGCACTGAACGAGATAAATGCCATTAACTTGGGCCGTTGCTGCCTAACCGGAACTGGCTCTTCTGGGTTGAGCCGGTACCTATCGTTTTCGCACTGAAAGCGCAAAAGGCCGAGTGGTTCATCTTGAAGAGCAATCTTAATTCTTAAACAATCTACGTGCTGACCTGGCTAGACACTGGGCCCCACCATGTCGGCCCAATGTGCCCATCCTTACGTGTTTTGTGGCCCATATGTCTCCCGTTGAAGCTGCAATATAAAATGGCCTAATCTTTTGTCCATCCCTCCGGCCTGCCAATGTGGCACTTCGTGACGTGGACTATGACATGGCACAATTGTTTCCGCCTGTCCAAGTCCAACACCGCTATAAAAAGCCCTCCTCTCGCCCCTTTCATTTCACCCATACCATCCACCACTAAACGAATAGTCGCCTAGCTAGCCACATCACTTCTCTTTCTGTGTGCTCTCGTTTTTGCTTACTATCTCACCACCATGGCCATTGACTGTGGTTTGCCTTCCCCTCTTGGACCTCTAGCCTGTGAGAAGGACGCTAAGGCCTTGCAGTTCATCCAAGAGATGACCCAAAACACTGACTCGGTCCAAGAGCGGGTTTTGAGAGAGATTCTGAGCCGAAACGCCGACACGGAGTATCTCCGGCGGTTTCACCTCAACGGAGCCACCGACCGCGACGCCTTCAAGTCCAAGGTTCCTGTCGTTACGTACGAGGATTTGCAGCCCGATATCCAACGCGTCGCTAACGGCGACCGCTCCTCCATCTTTTCCTCTCACCCAATCTCCGAGTTCCTCACTAGGTTACTAGTCGTCATTTGATTTTTCCTTTATTACGTATTTTATGGTAGTATTTCTTTATTTTCCCTTAAATCCATGCTTTGAATAAACCGCAGTTCTGGAACGTCAGCTGGTGAGAGAAAATTAATGCCGACCATCAGTGAAGAGATGGACCGTCGCCAGTTACTGTACAGTCTTCTGATGCCTGTGATGAACCTGTGCGTTTCTCTTGACTTTCCGTTTCCTTTTTTTTTTTAATCGCATTTTATTCCCTAAATGTTGGAGTCTGCAACTAATGTTTTTTAATGTAACTATGACCATGAAGGTACATGCCGGGGTTGGACAAAGGGAAGGGACTGTACTTTCTGTTTATCAAGGCAGAGACGAAGACTCCAGGAGGACTAGTGGCTCGTCCCGTGCTCACAAGCTATTACAAAAGCCAACAGTTCAAGAACAGACCCTATGACCCATACAATGTTTACACTAGCCCAAACGAAGCCATACTTTGCCCCGATTCCTTCCAAAGCATGTACACCCAAATGTTATGTGGCCTCATCATGCGCCACGAAGTTCTCAGAGTTGGAGCCGTTTTTGCCTCTGGCCTTCTTAGAGCCATCCGATTCCTTCAGCTAAACTGGCAACAACTAGCCCTTGACATCTCCACTGGGACCCTCAACCCCAAAATCACCGACCCTTCTCTCAAGGATTGCATGGCCGAGATCCTGAAACCCGACACGGAACTCGCTGATTTCATAACAGAAGAATGCTCCGGCGAAAACTGGGAAGGAATTATCACAAGAATGTGGCCTAACACAAAGTACCTAGAAGTCATAGTCACAGGTGCTATGGCTCAGTATATTCCCACACTAGATTATTACAGTGGTGGCTTGCCTAAGGCTTGTACCATGTACGCTTCTTCTGAGTGTTACTTTGGGCTTAACCTAAACCCTATTTGCAAGCCCTCTGACGTGTCCTACACCATCATGCCAAACATGGGTTACTTCGAGTTCATGCCCCATGACGACTCGTCGTCGTCGATGACTCTCTCACGAGACTCGCCGCCGCCTCGACTTGTGGACCTAGCCGACCTTGAAGTTGGGAAATACTATGAGCTCGTTATCACCACCTACTCGGGCCTATGCCGTTACCGTGTGGGCGACATCCTCCAAGTCACGGGGTTTCACAACAAAACCCCACAGTTCCGGTTCGTGAGGAGGAAAAACGTGCTCTTGAGCATTGACTCCGACAAAACCGACGAGGCCGAGTTACAAAAGTCCATCGAAAACGCCTCGGTGTTACTGAAAGAATTTAACACTAGCGTGGTTGAGTATACGAGCTTTGCTGACACACAGAGTATTCCGGGACATTATGTTATTTACTGGGAATTGCTCGTGAAGGACCCCTCTAAGCCGCCAACCGATGAAGTCCTGAACCGGTGCTGCCTAGCCATGGAAGAGAGCCTTAACTCGGTTTATAGACAGGGCCGGGTGGCTGACCACTCTATTGGACCGTTAGAGATACGAGTGGTGAAGAATGGTACCTTTGAGGAACTCATGGATTACGCTATCTCAAGGGGGGCCTCTATCAACCAGTACAAAGTACCTAGGTGTGTTAGTTTCACGCCCATAATGGAACTACTTGACTCTAGGGTGGTCTCTGTTCATTTTAGCCCAGCTGCTCCGCACTGGACTCCAGAACGAAGTCGTTGAATGGGAGAAAAGGGAAAAATTATCAAAGCAACGAATTAACAGTGCTTATTATATTATGCATCTTTTGAAAGTGTACCTACCCTCTTCTATGTGTTAATTAGCTAGTAGTCCGCGTTATAATATTTGATGTCATGTATCTTTTCCAAAGTGAAACTCTCCCCCAAGCTTTCTCTCTTTCTTTTTCTTCTTTTGTATTGGCTTTATTGAAATAGAGCTAATTGTGCTTTTGTGTCTGATAAGTTCAAAAATGGGTGCACGATGGGATTGTCCAAGTAGTATAGTGCTTGTTGTTTCTTCCATTGTATGAAAACCATGTTTAATTAATTACTTTTCGTCTTATAGTTTAGAAAAGATTTTGAAAGCACCAGATGAGGGAAACCAATCACGTGTGTTGTGTCTCTGTATTTGGTAATTTTTGGTGGGGGAGCAAAGATTATTAGAGGCGGCATCCAAAATTCTAGTCATCAGCTACTGTTTCATTCTATAGGCCCTATGTGGCTGTCATGACGTGCACGTGCTAGATATATTCTGTTTGGAAAACTAGGTTTACCATTCGTAGGAAAGTAGACTACGAATCCGCAAAGTAAGAAGAAGCATGGGTTTTCTTAAGAATAAAAGTATTAGATTTTTGGAAGCATGTTGCAAGACTTTTGTACCCAACTGATACGGATGGTTTAGTGGGTGGCTGCGTGGGGGAGCTTGGTTTGCACTGACTCTGACAGCTTATTAATTAAAGATAATTACAATAAAGTCCCACACAAAAGAAAAAATAAAAAAATGATTCCTAAAATTGTTAATGACAAGTCGAGGAGCGTCCATTAATAAATCGAGGAGCTTATATTGACAACTTCAAGAATCATTTCTTCATTTTTTCTCTTATATGAGATTTCATTGTAATTGCCCCTATTAATTATCCATATTGCCTTCCAACTAAACAGTAATATTCAGTTACTCTTGATGAAGTTTGGTTTGGCACCACCTTCCAACTAACGTATTTGACCCACTGTTTCCTGTTTGACTACTCGAGAAGTAACACGTAGACGACGAGGTGTATGGAAGTACGAAGTGGCAGGTTTTTGTTGCAAAAGGACATTATTATTATTATTTTACGTGTTCATTAGGTCAGTCACCACTGAAATTTAACCCAAAGATAATTAGGAATTTGATGAAACTGTATCCCTGTCCATGCTATATATTGAAAGATGTATTCTGGTGTTAACGAGATAAATTTCGACCAATAATTTCAGTGGGTCAAAAAAGACCAAGTCACTTACCTCCCTGGTTCGCTCCGATACTTTCCTGGTACCAACAAAAAAATAAAAAATAAAAAAAGGGTTCAGGATGTTCACCGTTCGCCTGGTTCACTTGAGCATCGATCGTTTTGGCCATTTGGTTGGGTCAGATCATTTTCTGCGGAAAAATTAATTGGTATAAGCTTGTATAAGCTTTAAAATAGCTTTTTGAAAGAATGAATAAATTTTTTCAGATAAATCTTTATAATGTTATGTTTCTATTGTCACTGTATTTCGGAAGAGAGTAGATAAATTTTTTATATAAATCTGTATAATTTATCCTTTGAATATATTTCGGAAGAGCTTGAAATTTAAATGTCACTATATCAAAAATACATATTCCTAGCTATTTCACTGTAGAATATGTAGTTTTGATAACAAGCGCAGCGCCTGGTATCCAGAGTCACATTATTAAATTTCAACTAATCCAAATTGATGATTCGGATTTAAAATAAGGTTGAAATGAGACCTCTCTTGCCAAGCTAGCATAGCATCCTTGCTAGCTGAGTTATATGTACTGACAGTGGGTTCATAAAGGACACTTTAAAAACCAATATCATATTTTTAAAAATTATTAAGACAATTACTAAAATATGTCGAAGACTTTTTGGCACGTGAAGATTCTATACATATGAGCTCTCCCACCACCACAGTAGCTTGTCTAAAAAATATTCTCCTTTATATGATATCGAAGAGCACGAACTTTACTACATTTTCATATTGAGGATTGTCTTTTTAGAAGAAGAGTCATAGGCGACTGCTTAGTTCTCACAAATTGAAAAAGAAAACTACCGGAAAACTTCGAGAAATTTGTTACTGTGATGAGTATACATACGCCGCTCTCAATTATCCATGCATTGAAGTCAAAGCTAATTAATGATGAATCCAAGTTGGAACCATTTGAGTTAAAGTATTTTATTGGCCAAAAGAAGTGTTAAGATATTTGAATATTGGATATACACGTATAGTTGCCGACATAATTAGAGAATGGTCACCTTTCTGTTATTACTTAACTATTCCATGGGCTACCATGCAAGCTGTATCTCCTTCATGATCGTTAGTTTTGCCTCAAAGCTTGTCACAACAAATTCACATGAATTGAAGAAGGTATATTTAATTAAGGACACGTATAAGTCATAAGGGGACGAAGATATTTACTATAAACCTTCAAAAGCGCGCATGAGCCTCACGACGAATGTCTTTTTCTTTCACGTAGAACAAGAAAGAGATAGCACGGTAATATAGTAACGAATTAATGAGAGCTTTCTCAGAAAGATTCAGGCCAAAGCAAAAAAATTATACATCACAATAAAGGCGCACAGCACGCAGACCAGCTTTTCCAGGTTAATTGAATCAAACAGCAGGCAATTGAATATGTTTGTAGTTGGTGTGTCCGGAATAAGGTTTTAAAGCGACCAGAAGCTGTTAAAGTAAAATCATCGAATGTCTTCCTGTCTAGTAAAATCTTCATTAAATTGAATTAGGGCCATTTCTGATCGTCGTTTTGTCAAGCTTGAACACAATCTAGTCACAACAAACAAAGTTCATAAAAGCGTTACCATAAAACTCATTTAAAGTGTAGATAATTGCTATATAGGAAGCGAGTTATATAGTATTAAATAACTCTTTAAACTTTTGCTGCTTAAATAAAATGGCCGTAATGATGGTCGTGTCTCCTTGATTGTCAACATTCTTTGCCGCCAACAGCTGACTCTTTATAACGACGGCAAGCAACGGTCCCTTTGGAGGCCTGAGAAAACTCAAGGCTTGAATAATAGAGAACATTTCAGTGTTCTCTATTATTGGTTGGGCTGGGCTGGCCGATTACAACTCCAGGTCAGGCCTTTATTTGTTAACTGAACAAGACAAGGAAAAAATGGTCCACGGGCATTATTGTCCTGTCATCTCTGTATTCTTAACATCTTTGTGGGATGTTTTGATTCACTATATTTTCCCTTGTTTCTTATTTGCCTCGAGACAGTTTACCTGCTTTTTTAATTCCTTTACTTCACTGTCCCTTCTTTCATATGCAAATAAGAAGAGGAGGGAACTTTAATTTACATCTGTTGAAATGGTTGGACCACCACCATGTTGTGCCCAGTTTTGGTTATCCTTTATTAAGTGCAGCCTTCATGCGTACCACGGATCGGATGACAATAATTCAATAGTTTGTTGGTCTTTTTTAATGTTGTTTGGATAACATATCCTTCAATTTATTACAGCTTCTGCATCTTCAGAAACATTTGAAAACGTTTGTATTCGGCTGTTCGCGTGTAGTGGTTTGCATTTGAGACAGGATCTGCTTATTTCACATATCCTCAGACTCAGCCGGCAGCCCCGAATGTAAACTCAGTGTTGGGCCTTCTTCCGTAAAACCTTATCCACAACCACAAGACAATGGTATATGCTGCAGGGGACAATAAAGCCTGCTGGTTATTAATTCCACGTACCTTGAACACGAATACGACATGCCCCTGTGTCAAGCCACGTGATTATTATAGTATGAGATTGTAATATAATCCTTAACTTTAACTTTGTTTGAATTGAGGGAAAATTAGGAGAAAAAATTTTAAAAAATAGTAATTTTTCATCATTTTTAGAAGTTTTTTTTTTAATATTTCCCCACATAACACTATTTTTCCCTCACTTTTCTCTCCATCTAAAGATAAACTAAATGTTTCCTAATTCCACAAGTATTTCCCAATAGCAACGAGAAGTTTATCAAAAACGAAACGAAATAGCAGTGAGCAGGAAATTGAAAGACAATAAGGTGAAAGAGATTGTCATCTTTTCAATTTAGTAAAAATATTATTATTGATCTTCTAAAATGTAATTTAAGAAAATGTATATTACTTATTTTATAATTTAAAATGTTAAGAAATAATTACGAGATGTAATATTTATATAACGTATAAAATTATTTTTAAAATTACCATTTCATAATAAATATACATATATTTTCTTACCATAATATTTTGGCATATTTCCCCAAGTTTTTTTATTAGGCACATGTATCTTCCTATTGGAAGTAATCCTTGTGGGATTCAAACCTTTAGTTCATCACGTTATAAGGGACTAGCCACTTTTGTTAGACCTAACTCCGTTGGTTCCCAAAGTTTTTATTTTTTAATGCCAGTGTGAGATATAGATATATATACATAAAATATAACTTAGAAGCATGTTCAAAACAATAAAAAAATATTATGGCCAGATCAAACTGTTTCCTAGTTAACCTATTTTGCCGATTTTCTGCCGGTTTTTTATCGGTTTTACACCAGTTCCCAATTCTACCCTAATATTGAATTGGACAGTAGGGCCCCGGTTTGGCTTTTTAACCATTGATTTTGTTTGAATAAATTCAGCATATGGCTACATTTTTTTAAAATAAAACTACATGTATATTTAAATATTCAAGTAGTAGTATAAAGTAATTATTCAATTAAGTATAAATAAAATGGCCTAATTTAAAATTAAATTTGTTAGGCTTAAGAGATGTAATTGTAATAGAAAACGATATGCAGATGCCAAAGCGATATTTTTAATTTAATTAGAGTTTTGCTTTTGCCAATGAAAATAATTATGTTAATATAAATTAAAGGACAACATAATACTCCCTCCAGTCTTTAATATAAGACCCAGTTAACTTTTTTTTAGATGGGTTAAATGTTAGGATCGGCAGGCACAGTGTAAGAATTTTAAAATTTTACCAATCCTAATCGAAGATCTATCAACGGCGTTTAAACCAAGTTGAAAGGATTCATACCTTTTATGATTCAGGGTTTTCACGATCTCTAGAAGCCAACACGTCAGGTCCGCTCTTTCTACCGGTATCCACACGAATGCTCTCCAACCGAGACTGCGTGCTAGCGCCTCTAATGTCTCCTAGGGTTTCCCTTGCGGCTCTCAATTCTAATGTGTATATCAATATATCTGCTCTATCAAGTTTATAACCTATAAGGGCTATTTTCAAATTTCAAAATTAATCATCATTAATTTCAAAATTAAGTAACTATTAATTATCTTGATGAGCTAATTAAATAAATTCAGTTTAAATTAAATCTGTCCAACAGTTTTAATTTAACCTATTTATTTAATCCAAATAAAGAGTCATTAGATTTAATTTATTTTCATAAATTAAATCTGATATACTATATCTCTATCATGTTATTTATTAAATTTAATATATCTTAATAAATTAAATTTAAAACTAACACAATATAATAATATCATATAATATATATATATATACATATATATATAAGATATATATATTTCAAAAATATATATCTATATAATATTATTAATGAATTTTATATTATATATATATATATATATATAAAATTCGTCCACCCTAAATTAAACATTATCTTGTGTTGGGCCATTCTTGTGTGCGACCCTGTAGGCCCATATGAAGTTGGCAGTGGGCCAATAACTATACTAACCCAAAAGTCGCAAGCGGCCTTTAACAAGATATTACGACTACCCAATTCATATGAGGATCGATATCACGATGCAACCTGTCATACAACCATGTCATGTCCCTTTTGTCACATGATATATCGATCAAGGATAAGGCATGGATAATGTCATTCTTTTGTTCTTGACCATTACTTTCTCGATTCCTAAGTAGCCTGATAATAGAGACGGAAACTCCTTTCCATCATAGTATGGCTATACATTTCTCAGATTCACTCATCGAGGGGCCCAGTAATATCTCTCTACTAATGTGAGGGACAAATTCCATCTTGATCATTCATATTCCTCTGCATGAAAAACCACAAAGCCCGATCGTAGCCTTTATCATCACCCAGTCAAAAGTGACTTTTGACTAGTTCAAAGCTTAGCAACTCTCATGTAGGAATCCATGATGACCTCAGGTCTAAGGGCATTGTGACGTGGTTATACATGAGAAAAGCTTATGACTTGATCCATGTAGCTTTCTCATAGTGGGTTGGTCCAGCACCTTGTACTCTTACAAGTGCCTAAAACTTTGAATCGTATCTCCATATTTTATCAAAGTCATACTGATCTTGTTTCATCTCTGCTCCCACATAGATGACCGACCAGGGACATTTTAGGACAATCTTTATGAATTATCCAATGATACAATTATCACAGTTAACATGCAAATAATATGATAACAGAGTGGAGAAATTTTATTAAATTAATAATGTTTAAAGTACAATGATTTGCCCTTTGGGGACAATTTCCAACATCAAAAAAGTTAAATAAGTTAGTTAATTAATTATAATATATGTTAAGTATCATTTGATTATATATCAATTTATAAGTCAAACAGTTTATTTCCCCCAAAAAATAAGTCAGACAAATTAGTTTGATGTAAAAAAGATAAATATAAATCCTGTAAAATGATTTATTTAACTTTCTTAATTTTTTTAAAAAAAGTCAATTGGCTTTTATAGTCAACAAAATTAAAGCTTAAAGCCCAAACAACATAAACCCAACGCTAAGCTCAAATAACACTACCAATACAAATCCTAACTCTAGCTAGGCCAAATTATAGAACCTCATGAGCCGCTGTAACACCCCAAATTTCAATTAAGGGCTAATTACAATTCTTGTGAATGATTAAGTGGAATAATTATGTGTTTTGGTGGCAATATTAATTAATTTACCATAATTGTTGGGAAAATTGAAAGAATGGCTCTAAATTAGTGATTAATGGAAGAGATTAATTACTAACTAAGGAGGAATGAGATATGTAACTAAATGGCCAATAGAATGAGTAGAGTAACCAAGTGGTTACTTACTTTATGAGAATGCATAAGATGTTGACAAGTGTCACTTGATGATGAAGAGAGATGAGATGAAAAGTCAAAGCACCATTTTTTTATTCATTTTCCCTCTTTTCTCTCTCTCTCTCTCTCTCTCATGCGCATGGAAGGGCTTGGGAGGGGGCAGAAATTCTGCACCTCACCCTCATCTTCATCATCACACACTCATCTCTCTCCATTTTCGCCATTGGAGACCAAAGAGGAAGAAGGAAAAGCTTGTGCAAAAGGTAAGATCTTGACCTCTAATGTCAAAACTTCCTTCTATAAAGTTATTCCTTGGAGTGAGAGCTTCAATTTGATGGTTGTAGTTTCTCCATTGGTGGTGATTTGAGGAATCACGAAAATGTACAAGTTAGAGAATCATGAAGTGCCTTTGGGAAAGTTGTTGAGGTAAGTGAAAGCTTCAATTTCATATAAATCTTGTGGCCATTGGTTAGGCCTTGAATTTCTGGAATTTAAGCCCTAATTTTTGTGATTTAGGGTCTTGGGGAGTATGGTATGTTGTTGTTATGGAAATGGTGCCTTGTTTAGTGTTTTGAATTGATAGAATTGCATTGAAGTTTAAATGTGAAGTTTGGCACCTTTTGTGTTGGTTTTATGCTTTGGTCAAAACAGGGCATGTTGATAGGTTGTGATTTTGGTTATTTTGAGGTTACCATTGTGTTCCTTATGAAAATTTATGTGGGAATAGGCTTGATTGTTAATTTTGGAGCCATGGGACACTTTGGTAGAAAATTGGAAAATTTGTCCCTTGGAACTCTGTTCTGGGCAGTTTATTTGTGTGGACGTTTTGAATGACCAAATGATTTCAGAAAATTGTAAAACTTTCTAGTCTTAAATTTCACATCCCAAGCTTCAAAATGGATATATATTTTGTGTCATTTCATTTAGTATTTTGTGAGTTATGGTTGTCCAAAGTTTGGGATTGAAACAGAACTCTGTTTTGGGGTAGTGATGCATTTTGTGTAATTCTGGGATTTGTATGGTGATTTCCAGTAATGTTTCATATTTTTTATATGAAGAGGACTAAAATAGCTTTCAATAGGCTTTGGGATCACCTCATTTCAATTTTTCTATAATTAGTTATGAATTTTCGAAGTTGCCTTGGTTGCAGCACAAAAGTTTCTGTGTGCGTTTTGGCCGCAACCAGAAATTCTTGGCTACAACCAGAAACCTTCTGTGCGTGTTTTGGCCGCAGCCAAAGGATTCTTGGCTGCAGCTAACCCCCATTTTCAAAATTTTGGGATTTTTAAAGGTGATTTCCAACCTAGTACTTCCTAATCCTTTAGGCTTTCATTGACCTTATTATAGCCACCTAAAGGTCATAAATGGTAACCAACTTTAAGTGTTATAAAAATGAGAATTTGGAAAAGAGAATGATCCTATGTCCTTGATTTGGTTATAGGGTCGGGTATTCGCCCTAATCATGGTTTGATATCCGCTCGGATCGTGAGTAACCGATGCTTGAGCATACGTGGAAAGAAAAAGTGTAGGGAACTTACCTCTCCTGCATGTATTGATATTTGTGTTTGTGTATTGATGCATGTTATTGCTTTGCTTGATTATGTGAAACATATATGAAAGATTGAAGCTCTGTTTCTATTTATGCTATGGTCATGAGTATGTTGTTGAAACATTGAGCATGCGGATATATCATTTTGTGATCACGAGTTATTGTGATGCAAGCATGTCATGCATTAAACACTTATCTTGCATGCATATTGGTATTTGTTTCCTACTAGGATTCTCTAGAATCTCACCCTCCCTTACCAACATTTTAGACAGGAAAAGTGGCTGGAGGAAGGAGCAAGCGACTAGGGGCGGCGAGAATCCCTTATGGGCATTTGGATTTGGTAGTTAGTTATTGTTATATGCTAGGATAATTGTATATGTTCAGATGATAGATTAGAATGTATAATTGGATACTGGATGTATATGTGCTTGGATGTCTATTGGGTTATTTGGTTATGTATTGGAGATGGATTTGTGTAATCCCCATTGAAAAATTGTAAAGGGCGTTTGTGCCCTATGAATCTTTAGTGAAGGTATGAATCCAGGTTTGCCGGTATTATTATTGTACACTCTGATATTTATATAAATGTGATTATCTTCACGAAGTAATTGTATTCGAAATATGAATGTGAGACCAGGTTAAAGTGTTTGATAAATGTATTTGTGAAAATCATATCTTAAGGATGGGAATGTAAATGGCTTTTGATTATTATTGGTCTCTATTTCATTTTCTTAATCACGTGTTTCAGATATAATTACGGAGGGGGTTACAGCCGCCGCCGCAGAATATGCAGAGAAACACCATAACCGTAGAGGAAATAAGGAATATGGGTTTAAAGAACCATTCTAACAAACTCATTGTTGCATAAGCGGGATATATAAAAGCGTAACCAATTATACTAAAAATCACAAACTAGAAACAAAGTCTCTAGACGTAATTTAATAATATAATAAATCACAACTACTATATTTAATAACAGCTAATAAATAATAAATAGAACAATAATAAGGAAAATACCAGAATCTAATTTTCACTCTAAATAATTCACAAGTGAAATACTACAAGAGAAGAGGAGATACAAAATGCCTTATAAAAGGAAATAAGCAAGTTGAGAGGTGAGGTTAAAGGGAAGGAGGAGAGCTCCTTTTATAGCATAAGGAGCGCCTCCTCCCTTGCAAATTCAACGATTTAGGACATATTTCCCACCCACATCCAAAAAATCTCCACCTTAGGAAAATTCTCACATATAAATTCTATTTACAATTCAACATTTAATGTTCAACAATGTTGATTATATCTAAATAATGTTGAAATTTGACAGAAGTCACCACCTTTGTCAGCATATCAGCAGGATTCTCACTTGTCCGTATCTTCTGTATCATGACTCCACCTTCTTCTAAAATTTCTCGTATGAAGTGATATCGAACATCAATGTGCTTCGTCCTTGCATGGTAAACTTGGTTCTTTGCTAATTGAATAGCACTTTGGCTATCACAAAATACTATAATGTCTTCTTGACCAATACCAAGTTCTCCTAGCAATCCTTGAAGCCAAATTGCCTCCTTCACAGCCTCTGTAATTGCCATGTATTCTGCCTCTGTGGTAGACAAAGCAATTGTTGACTGCAAAGTCGACTTCCAACTAACTGGGTCCTTTGCAAGAGTAAACACATAACCAGTAGTTGATCTTCGTTTGTCTAAATCACCTGCAAAATCTGAGTCACAATACCCAACTAAAGATCGATCATCTTCCTGCTTAAAAACCAAACCATCATCCACAGTATTACATATATACCGTAGAATCTATTTCACAGCTTGCCAATGTTCCTTTCCTGGATCATGCATATACCTACTCATAACTCCAATAGCCTGTGAAATGTCAGGTCTTGTACAAACCATTGCATACATCAAACTACCAACAGCATTTGCGTATAGTATCCTTGACATATACTCTCGTTCATCTTCATCCTTTGGCGACATATCAGCACTAAGCTTAAAATGAGGGGCAAGTAGAGTGCTAACCGGCTTCGTTCTCTCATCCATACCAAATCGATTTAGCACTCTCTTCAAATACTCCTTTTGAGATAAAAAGAGTTTCTTTGATTGTCTATCTCTTATTATCTCCATGCTGAGAATCTTCTTTGCCTCTCCTAAGTCCTTCATCTCAAATTCTCCTTTTAGTTGAACCTTCAGCTTCTCAATTTATGCCTGATTTTTTGAAGCTATCAACATATAAGAGGAGATATATAAAGGATCCATCTTCAAGCTTTCACAAATAAACACAATGATCGTATCTGCTTCTTTTGTACTTATGCCGCAACATAAACTTGTCAAATCGTTTATACCATTGTCTTGAAGATTGTTTCAATCCGTATAACGATTTTTCAAGTTTACACACCATATTCTCCTTTCCAGTAACTTTGAATCCTTCTGGCTAAGTCATGTAGATTTCCTCTTCCAAGTCTCCATTTAGAAATGCAGTTTTAACATCCATCTAAATTAGTTCCAAATCTAACTGTGCTACCAAAGCCAACAAAATTCTAATGGAGGAATGTTTCACAACTAGAGAAAATACCTCACTGTAATCAATTCCCTCCTTCTGAGCATAGCCTTTAGCTACCAATCTTGCTTTGTAACATACATCACCTTGGTTAGGAAATCCCTCTTTCTTTGCATATACCCATTTGCAACTAATTGCCTTCTTACCCTTCGGGAGTTTGGCCAATTTCCACGTACTGTTCTGATGAAGGGACTGCATTTCTTCATTCATGGCATTCCTCCACTTATCCTTCTCTGAGCTCTGAATAGCCCACTTGTAAGTTGAAGGAATATCATCAGCTGCAATTGAGGTTGCACAAGCCACCATGTCCTCGAAACGAATAGGCTTTCTTATTGTTCATTTTGGCTTGCTAGTTGCTATTGATTCACGTTGTTGTTGAGGTTCATGAGTTGAAACCTCCCTTTCAACTGGCTATTCATCTGCTACAGGAAAGTCTTCTTTTGTTTCCCCGTCTGTACCTTATACTGGGAAAATCAACTTTCCTTCAAACTCCACCTGCTTTGAAACACCATTACCTTGCTTAGTATCTTCATCTGCTACTTTTCTTACCATGGCAGATTCATCAAAGGTAACATCCCTACTAAATACAATCTTCTTTGTCTCTAGACACCATAAATGATATCCTTCAACTCCATAAGTGATCTCTAAAAAAATGGCCTTCTTTGCTCTCGAATCCAATTTTGATTCTTTCACATGGTAATATGCAGTTGAGCCAAATACATATAAAGAATCATATTCTGTAGCAGGTTTTTCATACCATTGTTCCAATGGTGTCTCACCACCAATAGCAGAAGATGGTAGACGATTAATGAGGTGGCTCGTATATGTAATTGCCTCAGCCCAAAATTCTTTGCCCAAGCCAGTATTGGACAACATACACCAAACCTTCTCCAGTAAAGTCCGATTCATGTGTTCTGCCACTCCATTCTGTTGTGGTGTATGCCTGCCTGTGAAGTGTCTGACGATGCCATCTTCCTCACAAATCTTCTGGAAATGATCATTCCTGTATTCTCCTCTGTTATCTGTACGAAGACATTTGATCTTCCTGCCTGTTTGTGTTTCTATCATTATCTTCCATTTGAGAAAGATTCCCAACACTTCATCCTTAGTCTTCATTGTATACACCTAGACTCTTCAGGAAAAATCATCAACAAATGTTACAAAATAATGTTTTCCTCCTAATGACGGTGTTTTGGAAGGACCCCAAACATCAGAGTGAACATAATCCAAAATACCTTTTGTATTATGGATAGCTGTTCCGAACTTAACCCTTGTTGCTTCCCCTTTACACAGTGCTCACAAAAATCCAAACTGCCATGCTTTAATCCTTTTAACAACCCTTGATCTGATAGAGTTTTTAAGGATTTACCTCCAGCATGTCTCAACGCATGTGCCACAACCTCGTTGCTTCTACTTTCTTCTCATCATTGGATGTCACTACTGCTGTTCCAATAACTGTACTACCTTGATAGTGGTACATATTATTGTTCTTTCGTATACCCTTCATTACCACCAGTACACCGAAAAGTATCTTCATTACTCCACTTTCTATGGTGATTTTGAATCCCTTTGACTCCAGAGTTCCCACAGAAATTAGATTTTTCTTCAAATCCGGTACATATCGAACATCTGTCAATGTTCTGATCAATCCATCATGGTTCCTCAATCGAATTAAACCAATGCCATATGCGGTAAGTGAAGTATTGTCTGCTGTGTGGACAACTCCACATCCTCCTTCTTGAAAATCAGTGAACCAGTCTCGGTTGGGACACATATGATGGCTGCAAGCTGAGTCTAACAACCATACGCCTGACAATTTTGACGATATTGTTGTAGATAGTGAAAAATCTGAATTTTCATCATCACAGTCAGCTACATTTGAATCCATAGCAGCCTTCCCATTGTTGTGTTTGGATTTGTTCTTCAATTTCAGACAATCCTTCTTCCAGTGGCCCTTTTCTCGACAAAAGGCATATTCATCTTTACTAGGTCTGGATCTCGATTTGGATCTCCCTTTTCTCAATCTCGACTGATTTTCAGTACGTCCTCTTGTGACTAGTGCCTCTGCTTCTCCGCCTCTTTGTTTCTCTTTCTTTCTTTGTTCATAGCTGTATAGCGCAAAACAAACGTCTCTAAGAGATATTTCCTCTTTGCCATGAAGTAGAGTAGTCTCCAGGTGCTCGTACTCATCAGGAAGTGATCCCAACAACATCAAAGCCAGATCTTCATCTTCGAAAGTCACGTCCAGATTCTGCAAATCTATTACCAACTTATTGAAGCTGGTAATATGATCATTCATTGTGGTACCAGGTACATAGGTGAAGTGAAACAGTCTTTTCTTCATATGAAGTTTATTCTAAGTGCTTTTCTTCAAAAATTTGTCCTCCAGTGCCTTCCACAGTCTATATCCAGAAGTTTCCTTTGTGTGTGGATACTTCTGTTCTCTTGAAAGGAACGATCGAATGGTACCACAAGTAACACGATTGATCCTCCTCCAATCTTCCTCCCCCATATTATCTAGTTTTCTCTCTTCAATAGCAAAGTCTAGTGCTTGTTGCAAAAGGACATCAAAAACTTCACTCTGCCACATCCCAAAATGTCCAGATTCGTCAAATATTTCAACTGCAACCTTCACATTTGACACAATTCTTGTCATAAGTGAAGATGTCAACGACGAGTTGTCGACATTTGATGTGGATTCTTCAATCTTCTTGTCCGCCATTTTTGCTCCAAATACTATTTAATAGCTGCCAATACAAATGCACAAAGTAATTCTTTTCTGATGTGGAAGTTCAGAATACACTGCAACCACAGAGCATACTCTGACAGAACCTTGGCTCTGATACCAATTATTGCGGAAGTGGGATATATAGAGCGTAACCAATTATACTAAAAATCACAAACTAGAAACAAAGTCTCTAGACGTAATTTAATAATATAATAAATCACAACTACTATATTTAATAACAGCTAATAAATAATAAATAGGACAATAATAAGGGAAATACCAGAATCTAATTTTCATTCTAAATAATTCACAAGTGAAATACTACAAGAGAAGAGGAGATACAAAATACCTTATAGAAGGAAATAGGCAAGTTGAGAGGTGAGGTTAAAGGGAAGGAGGAGAGCTCCTTTTATAGCATAAGGAGCACCTCCTCCCTTGCAAATTCAGCGATGTGGGACATATTTCCCACCCACATCCAACACTCATCCCTCTTGAAAAAACGTTAGGTACCAATGTACCATGAGAGTAGATTCATAAATCCCACACAAACACGGTTACACATAAACATCACAAATTAAGCTTTATCAAGTGATACTGTGGGTTGTGAAAGTCAGTCCTCTGCCTCCCCTCTTCCAGTGAATTGTCAAGAAATCTCATAGAGCGACGATCTAGTAAGCTGGCCCGTTGGCCTTTGGCTTTTTATCGAATCATGGGTTCCCACATTGCTTTTGTTTACTCTTTAAAATTTTCATGAGATCCATTCAATTCAACTTATGCTTCGTGATTTGGTCGATTATGAATTATGTGTCCCAGCCGGGAACAAAGATAAGCATGTTTTCAGTACCTAAAACAGTAGGTTTATCTTTTTTTCCCCCTTAAGCATATATATCCTCTCCCACTGGAGGCAACAAGATAATCATCCTGTGTGATGCACGGGAGCTATACTTACAACAGATATAAACAACCTAAAAGAGGATTTTAGATTTTGAAATATTTCAAATTTTAAATATTAAACTAAACACATATTTAATGCTTGTAATTTATTGCAAAAGAAAAATTGAATCAAGTCAACCAATGAAATGACCTTATTGATCATGTGGACAATGCACATAGATAAAGTAGCTAGCACTATTAAAGATATATATTTATTGATTCTATTCGAGATATCATATATTGAATTGGGGCATCTCTCTTATGATAGGAATTAGAATATTAATTTGTCGTATTGTAATAAACTGTCCTTTCCACTAGACTTAACTCAAGTTGGTAAAAGTGGACTGTTTTTTTTTTTGTACATAAATTTTTTTAGGAAAGGGGTTGGACTCACCCACAATCCAAGGACAGGCAAAATCTCCCTTCTTTCTAGGTTATATCAATGCTGGGTAGGACGAGCCGTCAATTATCCTCAGACATGTACCTAGATACCTAGAAGCTATGATGCCTCCCTAGACACTATGATGGGGGATTGTACCTTCTCCCCATTAGTGAGAAGGTGCGGTTCTAACTGCTGAACCCATAGATGATAGGTAAAAGTGGACTTGTTGGATCAACAAAATGCTTCATTTTTCTAGGGTTTGGGTTAGACTTCCTGAAATGTTGGGCTACCCAGGGTTTAAACCCAGGAACTGGAATTGAGGGGCCCGAATATGTATATTAAGGCTGAGAACAGTCAAAAAGCTCAAGGGCAGAGTGTGATAATCGGCTTATGATCTTGTCATGAAGGATCATTGGATGACTCAGCCACCCATTGGAATTTTGTGCTGCAAGGAATCGGAAACTGCTTTGTCAAGAGGAATTGCAAGCCCACCGAGTCACCGACAAGCTAACGAGTCTCTCTACTCTTGCAGAGGACACTATCTCCGCCATTGAGACCCATATAAGCCTCCAATTAGAATGAACTACGTAATTTTCTTTATACCCGTGTTCTTGTACACCATGTAAATATTGAACAAAACAAATTCGCATTTTCATACAAAACAAACCTATTTACATAAAATTTTTTGACTTAATGAATATAAAGAATTTAAGTATTTTTTTAAAAAGAAATGTAATTTTTTTAAATATTAATTAGAAATTTTATATTTACAATTTAAAGATCACATGTTTAAAAATAAATGTTCATAATTCATAAGCCAGCCTTCTTCTATTGACTTACGGCTCAACTTTTTACAATATTAACACCTCAATTTTTTCAAGATAAACTTCAAAAAAATCATGAGTAATTATTTGATATCTACATGTCAAAATTCTTAATTTTACAAGGAGAACTTTAGAAAAATAATAATACCTTAATATTTACTAGTCAATATATGATATTTACCCATCAACCTTGCAATTTTACAAGTAATAAAATTACTTAATTTTTATATTAGTTTTTTAAGTTTTGCAAAGTGATTATCAAGTCAATTTTTCAAAGTTGTAAACCAAACTTTAAAATTTATAACCTAACAAGGTAAAGAGCACTTAGGTCCCCTAGAACTTGGCATGTAAATCACTTTGTAAAATTTGAACAACGAATGAAAAACCAATGTAAATCAACTGAAGTTGACTCATGAATTTTAGAAATTGACTTATAAGCATCATTTTTCAGAAATTTTCTAAATTAAACTGCCCATGTTGTTTGTAAATAAATCTTTTAAGTGGGGACATATCCATAATTTGGTAGTCGGTGAATTGAACCTCGTGGCCTAGGCCGTACCCGTACTGCCCCATAAAAAAGGATAATGACGTAGGAAATGAAAAATCACGTTTCAATAGGCATGCATGTGCTCGGCCTTTCTGTAATTAATCACTTTATTCACTGCTTTGGCAAGCTTTTGCTCACATTGCCCCCTCTTGTCGGAATGTTATCCTTGATTCACAGCCCCCCTCTTGGAACGGTTTTAATGGGCCACAGCTAACATTAGATAATGGGCCAATTGCTATATTTTTTTTGGGATATTCAAGAATGCGGGGAATCCAGTTTACATAATAAAGAAGATTAAAAATAACTGGGGAAATTAATCCAAAACTCTCTGGATCAACCCATGCCCGTAAGTGAGTCGGACATTCTTCCAGTATTGAGGACTTGGTGATGCCAATCGCTAATCATATACGAGAGTTTATACTCCACCTGACCTTGTGCTCGTACAATACTATAATACCCTATGTGAGCTTTCAACCGAGAATGAAAGAAAATTTGTTGGGCTGCTCCCGTGACCCATAAAAATGAGCTATGAAATGAAATTTGTGACCATGAAAACAGGGGAGCCCATTTCGTACGAAACCGGCTCGAGAGATTTTACGTAAAAGTGGGACCACGGCCCAAGGCTTAGTAAAACCAACAACCCCGAAAAGCAACCTTTCTTTCACTTCCTATGACACGTTGTTCCACTTCTTTTTTTTTTTGGATAGTACATGAAAACTACAAAAAAAATCTCAGAAGCTATCCTCCTGAGCCAACATGCTGTCTCAACCTATTTTCCACTTCGATGTTTTAATCAACGTACACATATTAAAAAGGGAGAATCTTAGATAAATATTATATGAAATTTTAATACCCCTAAAGATCTGTTAATATTTATAAAGGATATAAAGGTGATAGAGATCAAATGAAGATTTTAAAATATTAACGAATTTACCATTATGCCCCCAGTTTTAAAATAAAAGAAGAAAGATGAGCCACCAGGTTCAAATATCCATGACACTTCCCTGGTCTGAATTGTCACTGGAAAAAATGGAGGTCCAGCAATAAAGATAGAGACTATGGTGTGGAGGTGGCCGATAGTGGTTGAGGAAAGAAAAAGTGAGGGAATAAGGACGGAGGTGGTCGATGGTGGTTGAGAAGCATTTGAAGGGGGAAGGAATTGGTTGGGTGTTGTAGGTTCTAAGAGGTTGCGCTATGAGAGAAGATTTATGCAGCTTGAGGAAGAGTTTGGTTGAGGATATTGGAGAAAACCAGGAGGCTGAGGAAGAAGAAGGTGAACAGTAATGAGATTGATAAAATGAGTAATGAGACTGACAAAATCCATAAGTACTGACAATATGTATAAAAAGATTGACACCAATTGAGTAATGAGATTGACACAAATGTTGGTGAATTATGACTTACATGTTTTCATTAACAAACACTTTTGTCAAAACCATTACAATTCTTGTCAAAATTATTACTAAACTTATCAATTCCTTTACGAATTTTGGTGAAATTGCACAAATGTTGGTGAATAATTACTTACATGTTTTCATTCGCAAATTTTTTTGTCAAAATCATTACTAAACTCAATCCCATTACGAATTTTAGTGAAATGTCACAAATGTTGGTGAATCCTGACTTACATGAGAGACGAAGGTAGAGGAAGTTAAAAGAGTGGTTGTCGACTATGAGCTCTTCCAAGCTTGTCCCGTGGCGCGATAGCTCTATTCCAAACTCATAAATTTTGATATGGTATTAACTAAATGTAAAACGACTTCACAAAATTTGTAATAAAATTGACAAATTTAGTAATGATTTTGACAATAATTGTAATGGTTTTGAAAAAAGCGTTTGCTGATTAAAACATGCAAGTCAGGATTCACTAATATTTGTGTCAATCTCATTACTCAATTTGTAATTACCCAAAAACGGGATTAAGAGCTAATCACTTTAAAAGTGGATGTAATTATTGTTGAATAAACACTTTTGAAGAATAAGATGTGAATTTTGATCTGAATGTGCTTTTGATCAGTACCTAAACCCTATATTTAAGTTCAATGGTGGATTAACATCTAAATTGAGTTAAATAAGGGGGAGGGCGTTGAGTGATATGAACCATAAACATGTGTTTAGCGGTGTTTCATTAAGAGTTGCCATAAACAGGGGCAAAATGGGTAAAAAGGAAGGTTACCGATTAATTGGTCAGTTATCGAAGAGGAGAATCATTGGTAACTTAAAGATCAATGGTTGTGATTCATTGTCAAGAGATCAAAAGGGTGCAATCATGTGCTTTTATGTGTGTTCATGGCAGAGAGAACAAGATCTTAACATTTGGCACTATGTGGAGCATTGGATCAAAGTCAATGTTTCAACCTCTTTTTCTCCCTCTCTCTTCCACTTAGGTCGGCCAAGAGGCCTCCCCTCCCCAAAATCATATTATCTTCATCATCATCTCATTTCTCTCTTTCCAACTCCATTTTCGTTCAAGCTTAAAAGGAAAGAGAAAGAAAGAAGTTCAAGGTAGGTGTTCTATTTGACCTTAAATGAGGAAATACTCTTTTTTAACTTTGATCATGTTGATGAGAGCTTCATTTTGATGGTTTTAGATTTTTGAAAGAAGGTGTTTGAATACTTGAAGAAATTTGAAAGAAGAGAAATCAAGAAAATTAGTCTTAGAAAGAGGAAGAGGTAAGAATTTGGCACATTTTGACATATTCATTGTGGTTATTGGTTGAACTTAGAATTTCTGGATTTTGGCCCTATTTTTCGTGTTGTTAGGGTCTTGTGGATTGCATGGTGATTTGGTATTAGAATAGGTGTCATATTGTGTTTTGGTGCCATTGGAATTGATTTGGAATCTTGAATGGAAAGGAATTGTATTGTGAGTTTTAGTGTGTGACATGCTGTGTTACTTGTGAAACATGTCAGTATGAATTGAATTTGGTCATTGTGGTGTTTTCAATAGATTCCTTGTGAAAATTTGTGTGGGAATGGTATTTGTTGTGAATTGGGAAACATTGAAAGCAATTGTACAAAACTGAAACTCTGTCCCTTAAAACTCTGTCCTGGGCAGTTTGTTTGTTTGGATGTTTTAAATGGGCAAATAGTGTCTAAAAATTTTGGAACTTTCCAGTTTTAAAGTTCATATGTCAAGCTTTAAAATGGACATATAATTCATGTCATTTTGTTTTGTGAGCTGGGAGTAATGATTTTCCAAAATTTGGGATCAAAATTGGAATATGTTTTGGAGCAGAGTTGGATTTTTTGCAATTCTGTATTTTTGTGGTTATAGACTGCAACACCTCAAATCACAGCAGCCAAATACTTAACTAAAGTATTTCAGACATCGTCAATAAGGATGTTCAACATCCGAACCATCAAAATACAAATCAGTTTAAATAAATCTCACGTCTCAATGTTAAATCAAATCCTCAAAATATTTCAATAAAACAAAATAAAATATGGAAGTCTTAGGGTCATGGCAATAAAAATGACATAACATGAGCTCTAGGAGCACAAAAGAGCCTCCAAGGCTCACTCCATAGGTGCCTTCCCTTGCTCCCTATTAGAACAATCACCTGAAAATGTTAATATATATATATGGACGAGATTCCACGTCTCAGTAACTACTGAAAGTTTCTACCGTACACAAGCAAATCTCATATGATAAAAAGGAACTGATTACATGTATATTCATATATACTATAATTCTCATACAAGACAAAAATAAGTTTAATCACCATTATATCAATCTGTATTTTTATCACAACATGTAACATACAACTATGCAATATGCAATATGCAATATGCAATATGTAGGATGCAACCTCCCTTATATCACCGTTCATCCTTATTCCGTTGACTGAAGCTATAGGCTAACACATAGTCCAATAGAAACCCATCCATTTGACTGGATTGTCCCAAGCTCACCAGTTCTTAAGATACACCCGGCCAAAGGTGTAGAGCTTAAGTCTAGACTATGGCTCCCCTCCTTAAAAGAATACAACTAACGAGGTGTCACATGTCCCACAGCTCCAATGAAATCCCGGCCAAAGGAAAACATGGAAGAAGGGGCCCTGGCAAGTACCATCCACTGTGCACCGAGTGATGACATACCACGTGATAAAAGATCTCAACATACAAATTCCTCCTTACTCCAACCCATTACAAATGCTACCGCCATGACAGTTACATTCTATTACCAATATATAATATGATTAAAAGACAAGATACTATTACTCACGCTAAAAAGGAAATAAATAATTCAACAACACATTAATTATAATTAAATTATTAACTATGTGAATAAAGTGAATTATAAAGAAATTTACTTGGAACATTACTTATTTGAAAGTTACAATACATACACATATATAAATAATTCAGTCCATTTTTTTTATAAAAAATAGTTGTTCACAATCATACACAATTCACAAGTATATGGAAGAATATTCAGAGTTACCTGCTACTTGCTAGCTCACAGGTAATCACACAAAGAGCTACTCCAAAGCTCTCAATGAGAGTCTACAAGATTACAAACATGAACATCTATTAATATATTTCTCCAAACTACTCTTGAGTTGTTTTAAAGATACTCTAAATACTTAAAACTACCATATAAAACTAGTATTTAATATACACATTAGCTTTCAGGAATTAAACTGTTTTTATCCTGGTGTAGTATTATTTAGAATTATAAAATTATTTAACAAAAGCTAAAGATTTAAATTTAATAGTCATATGCATGTGTTCACACACTCAATTAAAAGATAAGAGATAATAGAAATAGAATACACACACACACACACACACACACACACATATATATGTTTATATATCCACACAAAGCATAGGACGGTGGAAATAAGGGTGGGATCTTGAAAATGAGTTATTCACATACCCAAGAACAAAAATGAATTGACACGTGATGTATGGGTATATGGTGGAAAAGAAAGGTTAAACACAAGAGAGAGAAGGGGAAAAATAAAAATGAAAGAGGGAAAGTGAATTTCAATATATGTGGGTTTGATTTAGCACACAGTAATGGGCAAAACAAGCTTTTGTGTGTGTGTGTGTGTATGAAAGTTGTAAGAACAAGACATATCTAGCAATGTGAAGGAGGGAGGAATCAGAAATGATAAAAGCATTGAATGGCTTTATATGTGTGTGTGTGTGTGTGTATAAAGTCTAAACAAATTCATTGTTGGGAATGTAGGAGAAGGAACAATCAACAATGAATTTTAACTCTCCCTACACACACGGAACCCTAGAGGAGCAGAGGTTTTTTTTATGCTTGTAAACCTGTGCATACACTCCATAAGAAAATTGATGAAGAAGAGAATGTCAAGTCAAAGAAGTCGCATAGGAGGAAAAAGCTTGAGAGGCACAGTAAAATAGGGTACTGCGTGGGCCAAGAAGCATCATTTAATTTTAGATCTATAGTAACCTACCTATGATAGCTTGGTGATGGTGAGAGAAAAATAAAAGAATAGTTTACAAGCGCAGATAATGAAAGAATAGAAAACAAGAATGTGGTTAGGTGAAAAGACATTGAGACATATAGGAGGATGAACAACAAAAGTAAGATGAAGAAAAGAGAACCTGAGGAATGCTTGAAAGCCGCGGCGTCTAAGAATGTCTACGGTGAGATAGGATATTTATAGAATAGAAAAGATATTAGGGTTAGGGTTGCCTCCAATATTTTTTTTTTGAAAAATAAATAAATAATAGTGATAATATTCAAACAACATTTTTCTTTTATACTAATTATTGTTATGATAAGGTAAGTTTACATACATACCCATGTCTTTAAAATAATCATTTTTAATAGGATATTTCATTTCTATATTATTTTTAGGATACGTATTTTTTTTTTGAAACTTGATGCTTCTCTTTACTTATTAATTTATTTTATACTCTTTTTGACTAAATAAAACTCAAGCTACGACTAACTATGAGTCCTAAAAATTCAAGGATGTTACATGGATAGCCTTGATCCATATTTTTTCAGTAAAGAGGACTTAAATAGCTTTCAATAGGATTTGAGATCACCTTATTTTGATTTTTTTGGAATTAATTATGATTTTTTAAAGTTTCCTTAGCTGCAGCCAAAAGTTCTTGGCTGTAGTGCAAAACATTCTGTGTGGGTTTTGGCCGCAGCCAGAAAATTTTAGCCGCAACCAAAAACCTTCTGTGCTGTTTTTAGCCGCAGGTAACCTCTATTTTCAGCACTTTGTGATTTTGGAAAAATGGTTTCCAACTTAGTACTTCCCAATCATTTAAGCATGTGTTTAGGCTTCTAGTAATCACTTAAGGAATGTATTGATAACTAACTTTAAGTGTTATAAAAGTGAGAATTTGGAATAGAGATTCAATCCTTCGTCCTTGATTTTGGTTTATAGGGTTCGATATTTGCCCTGTACACTAATAACCTGTGCCTGAGCATCTCCGGAAAGAACAAGGTAGTGATACTTTCCCTTATACTATGTGTAAACGCATTGTATATATGTGTTATCATTGTTTTTGTGATAACTGTGAATGCTGCAAGCCAGTGAAGCTATGTGAATGCCAGAGAGGCAATGTGAAAGCCAGAGAGGCTATGTGAATGCCAGTAAGGCAATTTGTTATGTGTATGCCGGTGAGGCAACATGTATATGTGACAGCTAATATGCTGTATTTTGTGATGTTGTGCTGTTTGATAATTTACTTGCATGCTATGTGATTATGTATGGAATAAGTGATCTGTTACTACTGGGATTCTTTTGAATCTCATTCTTTTCTTTGACCAACCTTTAGACAGGGCAAGTGGCTCCAAAGGGAAGGAGACGACTAAGGGTGGCTAGGACTCCCATAGGAATATAATTTGGGTCGTTGGTTATCGGATTTTGGTTTGAGATTACTGTATATTGTTGGGATGTAAATATTATTTTGGATACGGTTGTGTAATCCTCTAAATAGGAATGTATGAACCCTTAGTGTGTGTGTGTGTATATATATGAAACCCAGGGGTTGTCAGAATTTTTGTTGTACACTCTGATATATATAATTATGATTTAATTGTATAGGTAATTATATTCGGAATATTGAATTTGAGATTAGGGTAAGGCATAAATTTTGAAAGAATTTGTGAAAACCTTACCGAAAGGAAGGGATTGGAAATGAATTTTAATTACTTGTTGGTCTCTAATCCATTCTAATTACGCACTTTCAAATCATAATTATGGTTTTTAAGGCATGGGGTTACACAATTGGTGTCAATCCTTTTACATATATTGCCAGTACTTACAGATTTTGTCAATCTCATTACTGTTTACCATCTTCTACTATTCACCTTCTTCTTCCTCAGCCTCCTAGCTTTCTCTAATATCTTCAACCAAACTCTTCCTCGAGCTGTATAAGTGTGCGTTTGGATTAACTTTTGGAGAATAAATTTTACGATTTACGAGGTAAGTATATGAGAGGAGTTTTATCTCGATTTATGGAAAATGACTTTTGAAACTGCAGTTTGGGGCTTACTCAAACACATACTAAATCTTCTCTCTTAGCGCAACCTCTTAGAACCCACAACACCCATCTAATTCCTTCCTCCTTCGAATGCTTCTCAACCACCATTGACTACCTCCACACCATCGTTTCTGTCTTTATTGCTGGACCTCTATTTTTTCTGGCAACAATTCAGACCAGGGGAGTGTCGTGGAGACCTGAACCTGGGGAGCTCATTTTTCTTTCGTTTTTTTTAATTTAAAAACTAAGGGTATAATTAGGGTTGTTCGGGATCGGGAAATCCTACTCTCGATCCTGATCCCGGTCCCAATAAGTGTTCAAGAAGGGATTTGATTCCTGATCTGAAAAATTTCCCGTCTCGTCGGGACGGGAAATCCCTGGGATATGGAATTTCCCGAAATTTCCCAGACTAAAGATTCTGTTATTGGCATCTGTTTGTTTTCATATGTTTTCTCGAAATAAAACAAACAATTTATGAGACAAGTATAGCCTGATGCAAGATACCATGAACTTATAGTTGAACAAATATCATTACCAGCCAAACAAAAAGAAGAAGAAATATTGCATATCTAAAATAATATATAGTGAACAATACCTTTGTATTGTTGCACCGTCGGATTAAATGAAGATGGAGCTTTTTTTATGCCGATGAACTCAAAAAACAGGTGTAAACAGAACCTAGGCAATAATTTCTCACAGAAACATAATAATCGAAACAAGTTTTAAATCAATGACTTTCAAGTTCCTTTGTTCAGCGGCGTTGGTGATTTTCACAGTGAAACAATAACAAAAAAAAAATCCCAGAATAAATTCAAAGTAAATCGATAATTACAATGTTGCTGCGTTTTTTCAGAGTCTTCAATTTTTTGATGAAGACGCGATAGAGTCATCAAAGAGCTAGAGCGTTCTTCTCTTCATCAGCCAATAATCCAGAGTAAATTGAGCACAAATCCAAGAATAATTTCAAGAAAATACAGTTTTATGATGAAATTTCAAGAGGCAGATTACAACACAATCAAGTATAGATTACAATTGATCAAAAGCACCTAACACGTTTTTGAAAAACTTTCGATTACCAGAAGAACAAAATTCCATCCATTGCAAATGATTTCATATTCAAGAAACCAAATTGAGAAAACCCATAACAAACAAATGGATCATATCTGATAATTGCAGAACTGGGGGTGCCGAAACCTTTATTAGAAAGGATCCTCGCACACTCTTCGTAGCCCAAAGGAAGGAGTCGAGGATGCCGAGGAGGGAAGGGAATCACCGAATCAGGGCTCAGAAGACTTCTTCAGTCTGTGTCGAATTGTGGATAAGTGATGAGTCGGTGAGTAGAGCCGGGAAATCGAGCTGAGCCCTTTAAGGGCCAGGCTTATGATTTAGAGGCTAAAAAAGGAAGCGGGCCTAAAATAAATTAATATATATAATATCATCATATCAAATTATTAATATGAGAGACACCTAAATACCTAATAGAGCATTAGTAACAGGCAAACTGTTATTAAATGGTTTGATTTATTTTATTTTCTACAATGATTTATTTATTTAAACTTTAAAAAAGAGGTTAATTTGGACATTAAATGATTATTTTACCTAAAAATTTATGAGTTTTAAAAATAATGTATATCAATTTGATGTAAAATAATAAATAAATTGTAAAACTTGAATTTTTTTTTTAAAATTAAAATAAGTTCATACCCGTTTAGGCCCCAACCCTGTAGGCCATTGGACTTCAAAAATTAGAGGCTCTTTAGGAAACGGGCCGGCCCGTTTAAGTCTGAGCTAGTAAAGGGTTAGGTTGGCCTGTATTCTTGGCTCCATTGGTGAGTCCATCTGCTTAGATAACTAAAAAAAAAATACAATATGTCCTTCGGGATCGGGAAATCCCATTCTCGATCCCAATTTTAGATTTCCCGAAATTTTCGGGATGGGATTTTCCAATCTTGATTTGGTTGGGATTAGGACGGGAAGATCGGGATGAGAAAATGATGCATACCCGTAGGTATAATGGTAAATCCATCAACATTTTAAAATCCCAATTTGATCCCCGTTATCTTTATATTATTTACAAATATTAATAGACTTTTGAGAGTTTTGAAATCTCATATGGTATTTATCTGGGATTCTCCTTATTAAAAATATAATTTTGGTAACATTATAAAAAAACTTCTTCTTTAGATATTTCGTTTCTTTATACTCCTTCATGTCTTTAAGACATATTTAACTAATTTGATAAGGAAATTTGTTAAGTTAATTAATATGATATGTATTTTTTAAAACATCCTGATCATCTTTCTTAATTTTATCTCTTTCCCTTTCCTCCTTGATTATAGTCAAGGGAAGATCAATAGGAGCAAATTAAGAAAACATTGAAAAATATGAAAATTATATTTTATATTTAGAATTAAGATCAACCCCCAAATATGTCTTAAATTAAAGACAGGAGGAGTATTATGTTTAAATATTTGCCAAAAGTTTTTTAATAAGGGGAAAAGATAAAAAAAGAACTTCGAATTTGTAAAATTTTAAAATAGGTGTTTTCTAAAAAATGAGTTGTAAACTGCTTATCAAGTTTCGTCATTCCCTTATTAACTCTTGATAACAAATCTGATTTAGGATTTTACAGTTTCAAAGTTCTTTTTCTGTCTTTTCTTTTTTCCAAGGGAGAATTGCTAAAAAAGACCTCATTGGCAACTTATCTGTTAAATGGGACCTGAGAAAAAATCTGCATACGGAGGGAAGATTTTTACACATGTATAGGGAAAATTTTTACACATAGAGAAAATATTCTGCATACTAAGAAAGATATTTTACACATGTGGGAGATAATTTGCATGCGAAGGTGCCATTTAACAAATAATTTATTAATGAGGGGTTTTTTCACAAGTTTCCCTTTTTCCTTTTAATAAACATTTTATTAATCGTGGAACAAAATTCCTAGTTGGACGGAAAGTCTTACCGGCCAATTATCGTGATCTGGTCAGGGATGCTGAAGTGTGGGACGCTCGTTTTAAATCATGAAATGATGAATGATCGATGGCCCAAAAAAAAACAACTCATGATGTACGATTACTTGCTTGTGGCCTGTGTGTACACGAGCCATCCACGACCCGGACGCTTTCAGGCTAGTGTCCCCCACACACTTGGCTGCATCCTCACAACTCAATCGTGATTGTACGAACACGTCATTATGATAAGTATGATTATTAATTATTCAAAACTCCCTGATATAATAACGATGTCATGCCTGGTTTGTAAATTTGTTGCCTCGAAAAATTGCCCGCGAAATTTTAATCTCCCTCTGGTTTTATTTTCCTCGTGTTTTTTTAATCGATCATGCCACCTTGATTAATTTGGCATTATTTTCATTACTAAGTCTCCATTAAAAAGAAGGAGGGAAAGAATTTTAAACTATAATAAAAATATCGAAAATATGTGAAATGAATTAATTCTTATCATATGTTTGAATTAATTTTTAAAAATAATTTTTATATTTTATGAGATATGGATGAAAAAGAAGTTTTATCTGGAATTAGCTATGGTTCCAAACACTTTTTTTACTTTTCGTTGCAATCACTCCGTTCCTCAAACGTAGTTACAAAATGCTATAAAGACGAAGACCTTCCGGAAAACCAGAAGCTCAGCGCGAATATCTTCAGTTCATCGCTGACGACACTTCCCAGGGAGAAGGTGCGGTAAAGGCCTTGAGGTCGGAACTAAGAGGTCAATTTCTCCCCTTGTCGCCTGCCATGCCTCCCCAAGATCCTGAGCACGAACAACCACTGTTAGTGGACTCTGACAAACAAACAACCGAAGCTGCTTACGATTCCTCCGAGCAAGTCGTCGTCGTCGGAATCGACGAGTCCAACAATCACTACGACGACTGTGATCGTGCCCCGCCGTTTTCATGGAAGAAGCTATGGCTCTTCACGGGCCCTGGTTTTCTTATGAGCATTGCCTTCCTCGATCCTGGAAATCTTGAGGGAGATCTTCAGGCTGGTGCAATTGCTGGCTACTCCCTCTTATGGCTTCTCATGTGGGCCACAGCCATGGGGCTTGTGGTTCAGCTTTTGGCGGCACGGCTCGGTGTGGTGACTGGGAAGCATCTGGCTGAGCTCTGCAGGGAGGAGTATCCAACTTGGGCGAGGATGGTACTTTGGGTTATGGCGGAGTTGGCTCTGATTGGGTCTGACATTCAAGAGGTTATTGGGAGCGCTATTGCTATCAGAATTCTAAGTAACGGGATTGTGCCCCTTTGGGCAGGGGTCGTCATCACAGCTTGTGATTGGTAATTACTAATTAATCTCATTTTTCAGTGCTCGCAGTTGCTTTTCTTAGTTGCTTTTTTCTTTTTAATCAACCGCGTCCTTTTCTACAACCAAGAACCGTACTCTGCACAATGTTTTATATTTCGGTTCTTCGAAAATTGTACTGGTTTTATTTGTAGTGAAGCTCTCAAAATATCTAATCGTGGCTTTGGGATTAGATGCTCTTGCTAGTATTTGCTGGATATTTGGTCCTTTTTTGGCTAAATAGAATATCATCTGAAATCTGGGGGGTGTAGTTGTTGTTGGAGGCATCTGCTTTAAGTTTAAAATGAAAATGCTTGTTGACGTCCACAAACCAGCGTCTTCATATGTCTGACACTCTTGAGTTGTTTGAACAATTATATTTATTTGCCAAACTATGTGACTGAAGTCAAAATAAACATTGTCATGCATTTGCTGCTGTTACAGTTTTATTTTCCTGTTTCTTGAGAACTACGGTGTGAGGAAATTGGAAGCATTTTTTGCTGTTCTCATTGGTGTAATGGCCGTCTCATTTGCGTGGATGTTTGGCGAAACAAAGCCCAGCGGAAAAGATCTTCTTCTTGGTAGGGACAAAGAAGTTTATTTCACTGTCTTGGACTAATACTAGTTTATTAGAAAATACTGTTCTTTTGCTTTATATCTGATACAGAATCTGATTAACCTGTGTAGGTATTTTGGTTCCGAAACTTAGCTCCAGAACAATACAGAAGGCTGTTGGAGTTGTGGGTTGCATTATTATGCCTCACAATGTATTCTTGCACTCTGCACTTGTTCAGTCAAGACAGGTTCAGCAGAACAAGAAAGGCCGAGTTCAGGAAGCACTTAATTATTATTCTATAGAGTCAACAGCTGCCCTTTTTGTCTCCTTTATCATTAATGTATTTGTCACGACAGTGTTTGCGAAGAGTTTTTATGGTACTGACCTTGCAAATAGTGTTGGTCTTGTGAATGCTGGGCAGTATCTTGAAGAGAAGTATGGAGGTGGACTTCTGCCAATCTTATATATATGGGCTATTGGGTTATTAGCAGCTGGTCAAAGTAGCACTATTACAGGGACTTATGCTGGACAGTTTATAATGGGGGGTTTTCTTAATTTAAGGTTGAAAAAATGGATGAGGTCATTAATTACACGGAGTTGTGCTATCATCCCAACCGTGACCGTTGCCCTTGTCTTTGAAACATCAGAGGACTCGTTAGATGTTCTAAATGAATGGCTTAATGTTCTCCAGTCAATTCAAATCCCCTTTGCACTCATTCCCTTGCTTTTTTTGGTGTCCAAGGAGCACATAATGGGCGCTTTCAGAATTGGCCCTGTCCTCAAGGTATGCCTTTTTGGCATTTAGTTATACTTATCACTGATCAGTTTATATTTTCAGTAAAGGAATTCGAAATTACAAATTATTCATTTGGTATGACAGTGTTGTCTGTATATGCCTTTTTGAGCATTAACTGATTCAAACTCCAACATTTAGTTGGGACAAATTAGAAGACTAGACCAGTGCAGACCGTCGTATCTTGCATAATAGACCCAGTGTGACTCTATTTTGTGTAAAAATTTAGAGTTAGATTTGATAGAGGTAATTTGTTTTCCTGTCTCTGCTTTCTCCGGTTGGGGATTACAAGGAGGTCAGTTTGTATCCGCTGAACCCTTTTTGCTAATCTTGAAGACCTGTAGTGTGTTCTAAACTGTTGTATATTTTGCCAACAACTTTCCCCGATATATCATTCGAAGTTGATTTAATACTCGTATCATATTGTGGCATATTCATAAAAAATGAGAGAATATTCTGTTTTTAATAGCCTATTATACAGCCTAGTGAATTTTCCTGCAGTTCAGAGTAATTCATGAAGTTAATAAACAGGTTAATCCCAGTCAAAAACTATCTGCAACAACTTAGATCGACAGATGCATCATATTCCTTAGACCTTTGCTTATATATGTCTGTCAATGTGGTCTCTCCTGGAGGGATAGAAGGTTTGTCAAAAGTTGACGACAGTTTTAAGGTTTTCCTTCCTTGGTTCTTTCTTTTGTATTTTGGTGAATTGCCTAGTATGAGAGGGTTTTGATCGCTATATTTGTCGTATGCCTTTGCAAGTATTCGTAAGTCATATCTTCTCTGAACCTTGGATGCGTTTGTTTCGTGTACAAACAACACTTGTGCCCTGTATTGTGCAGTTTGCTGCAGAGTTAAATTTGTTTTGCTTTTCTGGATTCTATTCCTAAGTGGTTTCTGATGTGAACACAGATAATTGCATGGTTTGTGGCTGCTCTGGTGATGGCGATCAACGGGTATCTTATGCTAGAATTCTTCAAATCTGAGGTCAATGGAGTAATGCTTCGTGCTGTTGTGTGTGCTTTTGCGGCTGCATATGTTGCATTCATACTTTACCTTGTTTCAAGAGCCATCACCTTTTCACCTGGGCAAAGTTCAGCACAATCAAAGATGATTACTAACTCTAATTAAGGAGTCAATCTGAGACTGAAACCAAGTTCAATGTGGGAGGGGCAGGTGCCGCTTGGCTGAAGGTTTTCATTACTACCTTTGCCACCAATTGTTTGCAAGCACACTCATGTTTTAACTTGTATAACAACTTGATGCAGCAGGCAGTGGCACCTTGACGTTTGTCTCTGCTTTTAGTTTTAACAAGTCATCAGTTGATGTTTCTGTCTCGCTGTCGAATTCTATTGTACAAATGACCTGCGAGCATGATGTAGTTGGGTGAAATCTTGGTAGCGATAGTATTCAAACGGACAAGCAATAGCTCCTCTTCTTTCATTCTTTCTGGCTTGCTCTATTGTGTGCCTGTGGTCTTATTCAAAATTTGCCCCTTGTTAATAGTCGAATATTTCATGTCTCAGCCTCACAGGCTGTTGGGAATCTAGTCTTATGACTAGATATATTTTTACATTTGAAAGCGAATGTTCAGTTGAGGAAAAGTATCATCGGTATTATTAAGGCTATATCAACAAGATGGATGAAGAGAAATAAAATAATCCATAAGGGGGTATGGTGTGTCCTTTGTCAATCATAGGAGGGGTTAATCATGCAGTTGCATATGCTACATCCGTTTTCTCGACTGATATAAATGTTTCAAGACCAACTAATCTCTCTGTTGTCTTTTATCAAGAAAAAATGTCTTATCAAGGAAAAAACATTCATTTCGATGGATGGATTATTATTTTGGACAAACATAAGAGACGGGGATATAAATACTGTAAGGTTTGAATCGGCCTTCATGGTCAATCTGTCATATACTTTAACTGGAAAAAGTCATCCCGATCGAATCTATTCGCTGCTCTCTACTTTCGAGCTTCATTGTGTTGGATGTTACAGTCTCCATTCTTTTCCTACAGACCAAAGCAAGAATTGCAAGTGATATACTTAAAGAAGCAATTCCTTCAACTAAAGGGATCATTATTCCAATCTCCAATTGCATTTATCAGGATATAAGTGCTTTTCTTTCACATTTTCTTTTTAACGAGGTTTTTTTAGTGCAGCATTTGAATGAAAATTTTTCTGCTTTCCTAAGCTCTCGCATCACTGTCCATACTGACTTGTGAGGCAACGGGTTTTTATGCACTAATCATCATTTTCTTTGGAATTCATTTAATTTACTTTCAAAAGAAAAAAAAAAGGAAAGGTATCCTTGTTAATGAGAATAATTTATTTAAGAAGTTTTAAATCAAGTTGTACTTTGAATTGCTAAATGAATTGCGCTTTTTTTAGAAGAAGAGGAAATAGTTGGGAGACAAGTTTTCGTGACGTTTACTGTATTATTATTTTACTTTTTAATTAAAATATTTTCTATGGACTGAAGTCAACTCTTTTTTCTTAAAGAAAAATGATATATAACGTGAAGAGAAAAAAGGGAATTCATGCAGTACGGAACACTAAATACAGCTTCTCCTTGAACATCCAACTCTTTACTTTATTCCCTAGACATCATAGCTCATCAAGCCAAGAAACTTTCATTTATGCTCTTATGTAATTGTCACCGAGCTAAGCAAGTGGGTTTCATGCTCATCCTAAAATGACCACTGTCATTGTCTTGGGTTAATTACTTAAATACATTAAATTTAAACTGAGCATGGTGATTCGTTGAGTGAAATCGATTCACTTTTTCTTAATTTACATTGATGACTCTGTGCATGGAAAATAACACACCCAAAGAAATAGAAACGTTATTCTTTTATGGCATAACAATATTAAAATTTACTCTGATAATGTTAATATCATATAATAAACCTACTTATGCTCATGTGAATGGTGGCGTTCTTCTACTCTAAGCGAGTCCAAAATCTTGTTCATGGAATAATCCTAATTAGAAAAAATTTACCTTTTATACCTTTGTTATTTTAAGGTAGATTAGTCTTTTCCATTAATAAAAATAATATCCACACTAAAGAATACGCATACAAAAAAAATGAATGCTTTCCTCCATGGCATGACAATATTAAAATTTGCTCCGATAATACTAATATAATATAATACAATAAAAAAATAACTCATATTGATATGAATGGTAACGCTTTTGTTCTTTATGCAAGTGACTGGAATTTAATTTATAAACCTTGTTCATGGAATAGACCTAATTAGAAGATTTGTACCTCTTTTACTCTTACCATCCTAAGGTAGATTAATCTTTGCCATCCATCAAAATAATACTTTTCTAATGCTTAATATAAGATATATTTACCTAATTTGATCATATTAAGGAAATTAGTTAAGTTAGCTAATAAGACATATATTTTTTTAAAACACCCGAGCCATCTTTCTTAATTCCATCATTCCCATCCTCCTTAATGATTGTTGAGGGAGCATCCATAGAAATAAATTAGAAAAATATTGAGAAATATAAAAATTATGTCTTACATTTATGATTAAAATCAACTTTACAAATATATCTTATATTAAAAACTGTAGGAGTACTTTTTTTTCCATAAAAAGGCAAAATACATTTTTTTTGTTACAGAGGCAAAATACATTAAACCAGTGTTTTTGAACCCGGTTCAGCCCGGGAATCAGTGAACCAGACTATAAACCGGTCCGGTCTAGTGACCGAACCAGTTCACCAATTTGTTTTTATTTTTTTTAAAATTGATTTTTTAATATTTTACCTTATAATTTCATATTAATATGTCTAAAATATTCAATTTCTCACCGTTTAAGTTTCATTTTAGCTCTGATTTGACCCACTGACCCTTGATTCAGTACCCTAACCGATCCAATGACCGGTTCGATTTTAGAACCTTGCATTAAAAACACATAAAACGACTAAAAAAACTTGGGCTGCATTACATTGCATGATAGAAAGAAGAAGATCAAACAACCCAAGAGAAAGCAGAGTAACGAAACACACAACACAAACAACGTAAACAAGCCCAACAAACAACAAAACAAGGAGAGAACACAATCCAAAAGAAACAATAACAAAAAAGAAAAAAAACAAAGCACACAAGATGCACGCGCACAAGAGGCTTCGGCTTCGAAGATAGTTTGCAACCAACAAAAGCGAGTTTCCCATTACTGTCAGCAACGCCAACGTAGAGAGGAGTTGATCTCAGGCGAAATAGAGTATTACAGTACGTCTCCCGAAGGACTCAGACTATCCAAGCGAACCAACAAGGTTCAAGGCTTCCCATGGCTATAAAAATAATACTTATCCACAAAAAAGCTTGAACTATTTAAACTTAAGTCTAATTACTTATATCTATTAGGCTCAATTTTCCAATTAAATCTTGTTATAGGTGATTTCTACTATTAATAATGGTCTAATAGAACTTTGAAATTTTATCAAAGTGAATTTTTATTATTAAGAGAATTCTGCATAACAGAATTTGATTAGAAATTGTGCTTAATGGATTTGGCTAAGATCAAGTGTAGCAAATGAACCTAAGTAAATTTTTTCTTTATATATAAAATACTAGTCCACAATCTAATTAGCCACCTACCCAAACACATAGAAAAATTTTAATAAAGAAGGTATAACAAACCTAGCTACCAAAAAAATTACTCCCTCCGGTCCTAATTATAAGACAAAGTTGACTTTTTTGGAGAAATTGTGATGAAGAAAAAAGTTACTATTCCATGCCTATATTTTTATTATAGCATACTTTCTCCGGTCCTAAGTATAAGAAAAATTTGATTTTTTTGAAGAAATTAAGGAAACTAATTTAATTACTTTAAAGTATTTATATTTATTATTTTTTCTCCAAACTATTTTATTTAACTTATAAATTGATATATAATCCAAAGATACACAACAAATGATATGATTAAGTAACTTATTTAGCTTTCTCAATTTTTTTAAAAAAAATCAACTTTATCTTATATTTAGGATCGGAGGTAGCAAAAATGTAAAAAATAACAAGTTTGACTTTTGATCTAGTTATGTATATAAACACAATCTTAATGAAAAACTTAATATCATAATATAATATATAAAAATTTTAACAGCTCAAGTTATTAATAGTTTGATTTATTTTTTCAAACTTTTATAAATTTACGAATTTCACATCTATTTAGCGTTTAAGCTAAATAAATTAATTACAGGCCAAAAAAGCCAACCAACTAAATTAATTTTAAAACAATCTCATACGGGAAAATGCATATTTCAGGCACGGCTAGCGTAGCTTGCACCCTTCCTTCCCTCCTTTTTTTTCTGACGAGGCAGAGGAAGTTCCTCCATAGCTTTCACTCTTACCATCCTTTCTCTATTTCTCTCATTTCGATCTGCTCCTTCGTGCGGAGCTCATTTCGTGTTTGGACTCCAACCCGTACTAGTAACTCATGGCGCGGGAATCATCAGCTCAGCGAATCTTTACCTTCTATCTAATCTTATGCCTTGCGCAGTTCGGCCCCTGGATTTTTGTCGGAGTCTCCGGCGATCCCATCGACATTTTGCACTTCAGGATGCTCCACGAAGGTGCTCGCCCTGCTATGGTATTGCCGCTGTATCTCTCTGTTTCCAATTCTTCCGCTTCCGCCTTCGATTCCCGTCGCCAACTCCAGGCATCCGAGGCCCAACACCACCCTAACGCTCACATGAGGCTCCACGATGATCTTCTCCTTAATGGGTGAGTCCCTTGGTTGATGCGCTTCTTCTTTGTGTCCCTTTTATTCCTCGTGTAGATAGTTTTGGCGCTGTGTTTGTGGGCTCTGTTAAATTCAGATTTTTGTGTTTCCTTTGGGCAATGCTGGTGCAGGTACTATACTACGCGGCTTTGGATCGGGACTCCTCCGCAGATGTTTGCTCTTATTGTTGATACGGGAAGTACTGTGACGTATGTCCCGTGCTCTACATGCGAACAGTGTGGCACGCACCAGGTTATCCTTGGAGTCCTAATTCTCTGTGCATCTATATTTTGTTCCGCAGATTGTTTAGCGGAATCCTTCTATTTTCATATTGTTTATGAGAGGAGAGCTATCGTGGAAATATGATCTCAGAAGAATTCTATAACAATATTCTATCAATTTGCAGAAAAGCAAAACAATCAGCACTTATTTACAGGAATCCTCCCGGTCAAACAAAGGATAGATCTCCTTAAACAAAATAAAACAAATCTCTTATAGTCTTATTGAATAATTAGAGTCTTCCAAAATTCTAAGCATAATAAATCTACAAAAATACCAATTAAGTTAGAAATTACCGAAGTATCATTCAAACCTAAATTTAAGCATGCCCACATCTTTGTTTGAGCTACTGACGATCAGCATCTCCACACCAGATTTTGCAACACCCTCAATGTTGTGCTTTTGACTACCCATGCACCTCATTTCTTCTCTTGAAAGCATAAATGCATAAGAATGATCTCATCTGTAACTTTTTGCGCATGTGCATGTTCACTCATAATTTATCTGAAGTATCATTACATTTTTTTGCCTGACCTTATTTAAACAGGACCCGAGGTTCCAGCCAGAATTGTCTAGCACTTATAAACCTGTCAAATGCACAATGGATTGCAACTGCGACAGTGACAGAAATCAGTGCACATACGAGAGACAGTATGCTGAAATGAGTACTAGCAGTGGTGTCCTTGGTAATGATGTCATATCCTTTGGAAATCTGAGTGAGCTTGAACCTCAACGTGCTGTTTTTGGTTGTGAAACTCTTGAGACTGGTGATCTTTATAGTCAGCATGCTGATGGCATCATGGGTTTGGGCAGTGGAGATCTCAGTATTGTGGATCAACTAGTTGAAAAAAATGCAATAAGTGATTCTTTTTCATTATGCTATGGTGGAATGGATTTTGGTGGGGGTGCTATGGTTCTTGGTGGAATATCTCCCACATCAGACATGGTCTTTGCATATTCAGATCCTGTGCGCAGGTGTGTAGTGCAAAATATTTATCTAATGGGTAGAGATAGAATGCATTTTCTTAGCAAATGCATTTGATTAATCTCACACATTTACTCTAGTTTTGGGATGGCAACAGTCCATACTACAATGTCGATTTGAAGGAAATACACGTTGCTGGGAAGCAGCTATCCTTAAACCCAAAGATTTTTGATGGAAAACATGGAACTGTGTTAGATAGTGGCACAACGTATGCGTACCTACCTGAAGAAGCATTTCTTGCATTTAAAGATGCTGTAAGTGTTTTTCCTGATTATTTTGATTGCTAGTTGTTGCAACGTGCTTTCTTGAAACTTATCTTTCATCCCATAAATACTGGATTGTTTTACCACCTAGTGTGTTAAATTATTGTTGAAATCTCATCTATTACTCAACTACTGTCATTTACCTCTGAAGGTATTCTTACTTTAATGATTATGGACTTAAGTGACAAATGAGGTTAGAGATTCAAACACCTTGATGTTTTTCTAATGATATTTATTTTAGTGGAAATCCATATATTGTAATTATAATTACACAATTCATATTTCTAATCTTACTATTTGAGATGAGTTATTAAATCAATGAAACGCTAGTTCAGTCAGCATGGCACCATATTCAAGGCAATATGGTTGAGTAACTTGACTTTGATTCATAAACATGTGAAAATGTTCGTTGGTATGATAGCGTTGCATTGTTATTAAGTGTTATCCAGACTTTTATGTAGAAAACAAAGAAGGCTACAAGGATATTACTTGAGACTGTTTTTGAAAATTAATTACTTACAAATTATAACTAATGAACTTAACTATGACTTATGTTGAGTACTTTTCTGAACTCTAGGATTAGATTGACTATTTTGAGTATTTTATGTATTTTATAATAATATCTGCTATTTTTTATTCACTTCTGAGCTTTCTGATTGGGTACCTCTTAAGATTCAAAACATGCTTTATGGTTTATGCATCATTATTTTACTACTATTTGATGGACTTTGACAAAAATTGTGACTCCTATGATACACTCTTAAGTTGTTTTACAGTATGATGATAAATATTTTTGCGTGCAAGACTAAATAGGGTTTGAATATGTTGCGGATTGGTGCTGACAGTTGGATGGGGGATTTAATTTCTCCCAAATTTTCTTCAAAACTAACAATATTACGATTAGTTTGTAGGACCCACATTGAGTGGTGGGTTCCACTTCAATGGTACACCAATTTGTGCAACTCTCATCACTATCTATCTCTTTCTGAATGATAATATCAGAGGAGAGTTGAGGATCCAAATCTGGATTTTGAAACCAAGCTGCTTAGATAATTTCTTTTTCCCCATGCATGTTTGTTCTTTTCTAAATTCTAGTTAACATGGTGCTAAAATTAAGGTCTCTTAACCTTCTTTTGAACAGATATTTCTTCACAGCATGGATCATATTTCTTGGTAAATCGGTATTAGGTTGTCCTGACTCCTGAGTCATGATTATTCTCTTTTTTTGTGAGTAGGTAGCAAGTATATGCCATACTGTCTTGTAAGTTTTCTATGAATTCAAAATACTTTGAGCAGGCATCTAGTCACATGTCTTATCCATTTTCATTGGTTCATTGACTTGTTTTTTTAATCAAGAGGTAAGGTTATGCAAGTTTAGGAACTTTAAGAATGATGGATGAAGGGAAATTAGAACTTTTTCCTTGATACTGTAGTCTTTTAGAACTAACATTGACGAAGCCGTAGTATGGCCTTCATTTAGTCTTCTTTCCTATCCTCCAATATCTATTACTCCGACCTAAAACTAGAAATTCAACTGATGCAGTCAAAAGTATGTGCTCTCGATGTGTCACGAGAATTCTGTTTGCCATGTTGCCATATATAGTTTTACTTGTCCATTTTCTCTTATCATCGACATGCCAAATGATTAATTCATGATCTGTCATCTTGTTTATGATATACATTTTTAATGTACAACTTTTCTAAAATTTAAGAAAACAAAAAGAAAATTCTGTACTTGTCTCCATTTCCTGGATAGTTGGTATCTTTTCACTTCTGGCAGCCTCAATAGTTTTTTTTCCTAATTTAAAAAAAATGATTGTCCACATGCTGGCTCAAGAAAATCAGGATTTAAGTATATAACTTGCTTTTAGCGCAGGGGCATTAAGTGTTGTGTTTTTCTCTATTTTCAAGAAGTTCTAGCAACTGAATTTTGTTATGTGCATTTGATGAAACTGGTTATGTATTTACTATCTGCAGATTAAGAAGGAACTTCAGTCTTTCAAGAAAATACCTGGTCCAGATCCAAACTATAACGATATATGCTTTGCCAGTGATGAAATGTACTTCTGAAGCATCACTTTTGAATGAAAATAAATTATTCCATTGTGCTTTTATTAACAATTTGGTATTACTTCTATTTCAGTGCTGCATCGCAACTCTCTAAAAGCTTTCCAATAGTTGACATGGTATTTGGAAATGGTCACAAGCTGTCTCTGTCACCTGAAAACTACTTATTCCGGGTTAGTTTTAAATGAACATCATGGTTTTCTTAAGTTGTGTCTATCTTATCTTTCCTGTCCGTATATTTTATGGTTCTGTCTTTTATGAAGCATTCAAAAGTGCTAGGTGCATATTGTCTCGGGATTTTCCAAAATGGAAAGGATCCAACTACTCTTCTAGGAGGTATTCTGTTTACTTATGGCATTCTGCCAATTCATGATTTACCCGTGCATGAATTGAAAACTAGTTATTTCATAGTTCTTGTATTGTGCACATTGTTCCTAAGATGTGAGTTTCTTCCATACTTTGGTGTTCCTCCTTAAATTATATTCGTCTGTATAGGTATCATTGTTCGAAACACTCTTGTAATGTATGATCGAGAGAATTCAAGGATTGGTTTCTGGAAGACTAATTGTTCTGAGTTATGGGAAAGGCTACAGTTATCTGCTTCCCCGCTGCCAGATTCTTCTGAAGGACCAAGTTCTAATGGAGCCTTTGCACCTTCAGTTGCTCCATCTGCATTACAGCATGATTTACATCCAGGTATAAAAAATGGCTGATCTACCGATGTGTATGTAGGTAGATATTCTGACATCACATTATAATACGGAATGAGATACTGTATAATATGTGTTTGCACAATCTGTAGACACAGTTCAATTTGCTTCTTAATTGTTTTAGAATTTAGCTTGATTACTTTATATGATCACTTATTTGTTTTCATTAACTTTAAACGTACAGGGGAACTCCAAATTGCACGAATAACAGTTGAAATTTCATTTAACATCAGCTACTCAGACATGAAAGATCAGATCAAAGACCTGGCTGGATTTGTAGCTCACGAGTTAGATGTTAACACCTCACAGGTTAGATATTGATGACTAAATGCAGGAATTTTGTTGCACTTTGCAGTTGAGTTCAGTTAAAAATATACCCTTTTTTTTTGGCCAAACAGTTAAAAAAAAACCTTGAAATCTACATGATAGTATGATAACAGTTCACTCGGGCTAGTTGGGATGAGTTGGAATTTGGGGTTATAGATCTCTGGGTCATGTTCAGTATTTTCCCGTGTGCCAAAAATCATGCACTTCTCAGTTAAAGTGTAATTTTATTTCAGGATAGTAACAACTGGGTATACTTTGACAGGTTCAATTATTGAATTTGTCTTCTCTTGGAAATGGTTCTCTCTCTAGATGGGCCATAACCCCAGATACATCTTCTGGTTTCATGTCTAACACAACTGCGATGGTAGGCTGACACTTGTAGTGTTGCATCAGTGAAGACTTCCCACTAATGTTGATTCTCTGAATGGCAGAATATAATTTCCCGGCTTGCTGAACACCGCGTGCAACTTCCTGGCACCTTCGGAAGTTATAAGTTGGTTGGTTGGAATGTTGAGTCTCCATCAAGACGGTAATTTTTCCTTTTTATACAACAAAAAACAACAACATTAAATAAAAATAAGGACGGCAACAACAACAGATAATACATTAGTTCAAAGTTGTAACTTGTAACTTTCCAGATTCAGTTATTTAATCCATATTGCATTTGTTGTAGTTGCATCACTTTCAGTTTTGTTATGTATTGGGCATGCAATGCTTAGTTATACCATGCTACACATGCTGACCAATTAATTGACTGTTCTCTTTCATGTGCTTGGTTGCCTGTAGCATCCACAAGCCTTTATTTGTTATAACCTCTTCGCATCTCTTCACCTTCTTCTAAAATGATGCAGGACTTGGTGGCAAAAATATGGTTTGGTGGTGACTTTGGCTGTTTTAGTTACGTTGCTTATTGGATTATCAGCTGCTGGAATATTCTTAATTTTGAAAAACAGACAGCAGCAAGCGGTGCATTCGTACAAGCCGGTAGGTGCGTCTGTCCCAGAGCAGGAACTTCAACCGTTGTGAGCCATGTGATGTCTTCGCCACTTGTGCTTTGACGGTTTGCCTGATCAGTTTCAATTGCTTGGTCGACTCCTAACAAAAGATCAATCATGCAACCAGGAACTGAATTGATCAAAATTTGTTATTCATAGAAATGCTGTCCATGACAACTTGGAGTGATCATCATAAAACTAGAGGTATAGCAAGATTTTTATTTCTTCATATAGGAAACGCGATTTTGTTTGTGAATATTGCAATGTATGGATGAAATAAAGAGAGGACGCACGAGGTTGAGTGACAGTCTCTTGCGGAAAAATGGTATTTGGACACAACCACTTGCACAGCCCATTCAACACCTAACCTTTTATCATTAATTGAATACTATTGTATCATGAATAACGTGTAACTGTTTATAAATTGTAAGATTTGATGTAGTCTATTCGGGTTTCAGTAGACCGGCCCCATAAGGATGATATCCACTTTCTTGCTCTAATTCCATTCAATCGTTGGTATCCGCCAACGAAGTAGTTGGCCACATTGTACGAGCACCGAAATTTCATCAGCCCCCACAATAAAATGCGACCCGGAAATTTACAAAATAGCACCTACTTTTGTTAGCAGCAGAAAGAGACTGTTGAATGTGCTGCTATCCAACTTATCAAAGTTGTTTGTAAGAACTAACAAGATTAGATTTAGCGGAATGAATTAATCCTTCACAACATGGTGAATTAAGGCTTGAATCCTCGTTGAGAGAGGTGCCATATTTATTGTCTTAAATAACATTATCTCTATTAGAAGGATACATGAAAGAAAGTAGGGGTCGGGAACTTTGCCAAACAACCGTTTTCTTATAAAACCCAGTCACTTATTTCAGTTATCGCATTGGGAATGTTGGATAATCCCTTTCTATACCTTAAGAGAGTGAATCTTTGCTTATCAAGAAACTAGAAAATTGGGAACTGTCAGTTAAGGCTTTATTATATTTAACAAGGTGTACGTTATTTCGACTAGAGCTCGACCTTGTTAGAGATAGTTTAAGAAGGCACAATTTTATGCTAAAATAGATAACTTGGATAAAAATATGGAATCAAAACCAATAAATAGCAACAACACAGAGAAAAAATGAGTTAGAGAGAGAAGCTCTACCTTCTCTCTAAAACACAACCCCGCCACGATGATGCACCACACCCCTTTTGATAGCGATCTAAAGAGTGAGCCGCCGCCACACCCTGGAGAAAATCGTGATTTGAAAAAGGTCAAGCTCGGAGACATAAACACAGCAGACACCATGATGGAAACCGACTACCAGACAGCCACACCAGAGATGGAATTACACGTCTCTGCCACAACGAGCACAGAGCTTGTCCCCGAAACACAATTAGCCGTAGAAGAAAGCAAGGAAGCTGACCAGAGCAATATGAACATTGACAAGGAAACGCACAAAATGCCAGCTATGTCTTTCAAAGACATGTTACTCAATCACAGAATGGTCGAGGAAGGAGAAGAGGAAGATGATTTGGATCTTCAACAGGAGGATGTCACCATTGGAATGGAAGGGAATATTCCTATAGTCAATTTTGCTGAACACGTACTGCAAATCCTAAACAAGAGGATGGGTTTTGCAGTGGTCATCAAATTACTGGGCAGATTTATCAGTCATCGACAACTCCTACCGCAACTGATGCGTCTATGGAAACCCACAGAAAATTCCAGCTAACAGACCTACATGATAACTGCTTTCTCGTCAAGTTCAAGGAGGGCCTAGACTTCCAGAACGCTCTGTTAAATGGCACATGGACCATCTTTGGATACTACCTAATAGTTTAGCCATGGACGCCTGATTTTAAACCCCAGGAACACAGAGTTACTCAACTGATCGGATGGATCCGACTACCAAAACTCCCGGCCAGATATTATCATAAATCAATCATTCGCTCTATCGGTAGTGTTTTTGGGGAAGTTATTAGATTGGACTATAATACCGAATCTGGAGATCGTGGCAAATTTGCTCGACTAGCAGTGGTCATCGATCTCACAAAGCCACTCATCTCCAAGATCTAAGTTGATGGTGAAATTATTTATGTTGAGTATGAAGGGTTACCTACCATTTGCTACCACTGTGGCATGTATGGGCACCTAGAGACCTCCTGCCCGGAAAAAATGGCAGGTACACTGGCCCAGACGTCGGAAAAAAGCCACCACATTGAGGAAGCTCAGCCATCAGTAGTGGATGATCGAGAAACCTGCTCTTTCGGTGAGTGGATGCAGGTTCAGTGTAGACGCCGTACGTACGACAAAGGCACACGTCTCGGTAATGGACAAAGCACTAAAGGAATTGCAACGGCCTCGCATTTCAGCGTACTAAACGAAAATGATTTAGTGGAGGACGATGCACTGACCGTGTACGAAGCTACTCACCTACGTTAAGGTGATGGGGATTCCACTAGCGAAAAAAGAAAAGGCACGGAACAAAGAGTATTAAAAAAGATGGACCCACCTAGTAGGCAAAATGACAGGTCGACTCCTGCACCACCTACAAGCAACCCTGATAGTATTTTTAAATCAGCCCATTATCTCACCATGCAGCAGGCAACAGCCCTTGACCCAGCCCAAAACACTGCTGTAATTGTTGTCGATGAACGCAACCCATGGTGGCAAAAAGGGCCAGGAGAAGCAATAAGGACTTTGGGCCCAGAACATCCATATAATCCAACAGGCCCATCAAAGGCTAGAGTCAAACCACCTGATCCACCCAATAGGGCCAAAGGGATAAAGTTAACTTCAAAGTTAGACATCAAGGACACTGGGCCCAGACCAGTTGGAGGTGTCTCAAGCCCATCAGTTAAACACCTGAAGATGATTGCTAAGGGTATTCAACAGGAATGGACCGATGATGATAATAGACTCACAGAGATAGTTGCTTTCTCCTTTAACACTTTCGTTTAATTTATGTCAATAATTAACTGGAATTGCCAAAGAGCCTTAGATAAAAGGTTCCCCTCCATTTTTAAATCCTATGTTGCTAATTACAAACTTGCAATTTTTGTTTTAGTTGAACCTCGCATTTCTAGTTCCAAGGCTGATAAAGTAATTAAAAAGCTTGGATTTCAACACTCCCATCGTGTAGAGGCCACTGGGTTTTCGGGAGGTATATGGATTCTCTGGTCAAGTACTATTGAGGTTCAAATTCTAGATAATCACACTCAATTTGTACATATGGAGGTCAGGCTAAAGGAAAGGAATCTCAACTTCATGTTCACTGCTGTCTATGGCAGCCCCCATGTTAGGTACCGAAAATATTTATGGCAAGACCTTTCTTCCACTGCTCCACCCTCCCATATCCCCTGGCTCCTGGCGGGTGATTTCAATGCAACAATTAACCATGATGAGCGCACAGGAGGATCACAAAGAAATCAGTCTGGATGTCATTTATTCAAGACTTTTATATATGAAAAAGCTCTTCTTGATTTGGGCTTTAGTGGTCCAAGATTCACATGGAGAAGGGGTACTACTATGGTACGTCTGGACAGAGCTATTTCAAATGAGGCTTGGATGAAACTTTTTAAAGAAAGTTGGGTTTCACACTTACCCAAAGTTCTCTCTGACCATCGGCTCATGCAAATTAATTTGGAACTTAACATTACTTTTGATTCACCCAAACCCTTTAAATTCCTAGCAGCATGGACTCAACACCCTGACTTTCACAACCTGATGAGTGTTTCATGGGACACAAAAAATGATCTACTCACAAATATACAATCATTTACAACAAATGCCTAGAAGTGGAACTTGGAAACTTTTGGTGCTATTGGAAAAAGAAAGAAACAACTTCTCTCACGATTACAAGGGGTACAGAAAAAACTTGAAGACTCCCCTTTCTCTAGCTTTTTAAACAACCTGGACCACTCTCTGCGTGATGAATATGAGGATGTCTACCTTCAAGAAGAACTTCTCTGGCTTCAGAAGTCTACCTCGGATTGGGTTTGTCTAGGTGATCGCAACACTTCATACTACCATACCAAAGCATTGATGAGGAGAAGGAAAATAGGATTACACAGCTGAAAAATACACAAGGGCATTGGATCAGTAACGATAAACAATTAGCATCAATGGCTCGGGACTTTTTCGTTAACTTGTATACCTTAGATGATCCGGTATCTTTTGCCTCGCCCATTTCTGATGCCTTCCCTTCTCTCCCCCCCTCGGATACAGAACTCTAGATCAAATGGTGACTTGCGAAGAAATAAAAAATGCATTATTTGAGATTAAGCCCTTAAAATCCCCGAGAGCTGATGGTCTACATGCCTTTTTCTTCCAAAATCAGTGGGACACTACATCAACCAGCCTTGTTCAGTATATCTCTCAAATCTGGAAAGGAAAGCCCCTAGACCCAATATTGAACCGCACGCTCATAGCACTTATTCCTAAGTTAAACAAGCCAAGTCTTATGAATGAATTCAGACCGATAAGCCTCTGCTCTGTCGTCTATAAAATCATTACAAAGGTAATTGCTAATAGAGTTAAAACAGTTTTACCTGTACTCATTAGCAAATGTCAGACGAGCTTTATCCAAGGGAGGAGTATTATTGACAACATCATAATCTCTCAAGAGGTGATTCACTCTATGAGAAAGAAACAAGGGAAAAGTGGGTGGATGGCCATCAAAATAGACCTTGAAAAAGCCTTTGATCGGTTAAAATGGGACTTTATAGAAGATACCTTGAAAGATGCAGGCTTCCCCATGGGTTTGATCCAACTGATCATGTCCTGTATAACTTCACCCACCATGCAGGTAATCTGGAACGGGAAGCTCACGGAGGCCTTTTCTCCTATGCGGGGGCTTAGACAGGGATATCCCCTTTCACCATATATCTTTGTCCTCTGCATAGAAAAATTATCTCAGGCCATCTCTAAAGCAGTGGATAATGGGTCATGGAAAGCTATAAAATTGGGCAGAAATGGCATTCCCCTATCACACTTATTTTTTGCAGATGATTTACTTATTTTTGGCCACACTACCGTCTCCCAAATTGAAATTATACAAGAGACTTTGAGACAATTTTGCAGGTCGTCAGGTCACAAAATTAGTCAATCCAAAACAAAGATATATTTTTCCAAAAACGTTCCTCATGCTCAAAGGAAAAGCATCAGTGATAAACTGGGATACCAGCATACAGAAGCATTGGGAAAATACTTGGGGGTGCCATTAATCACAGGAAGGGTCGTCTCCAATACTTACAAATACATCATTGAACGAGTTCAGTCCAAACTGACAAGTTGGAAAAGTCGCTCACTATCTCTTGCGGGCCGAATGACCCTTGCAAAATCAATCCTCTCCTCTATTCCCTTCTACACGATGCAGAGTGCTCAACTACCTGCCCATTGTTGCAATGAAATAGAAAATATTATTCGGAAGTTTATCTGGGGGTACACAAATGAACACAAGGGTGTCAGTTTGGTTAAATGGAACGTTATGTGCCAACCTCTAAGGAATGGGGGGTGGCTTCCTCAGATTGGGCACCCAGAATAGAGCTTTCCTGTCAAAGCTAATATACAAATTGCACACCCAACCCGATGACCTTTGGGTCCGTGTTTTGAAAGGGAAATACTGGGCTACGGAAGAGGTAGACATTCCTCGCACATCCCAGTCATCACATTTATGGAAGAGCTTGCCGAAAATTTAGGGAGAGACCTCCTTTCATATTAAGAAAACCGTGGGAAATGGCCAAAAGGTTCGCTTTTGGTCTGACTTTTGGGTTGGAGACTCTGGCCCTCTCAAGAATCTAGCTTCTTTACCCTTATCAGATCTGGATCTCAGCAAGCCGATCTCAGCTTTCATTGATGAAGAAGGACGTTGGAGGTGGCACCTCTTTGAGGAGTTCTTACTATTAAATACCCTCTCGGAGATTGCGTCAATCAAGATCGATCATCAAGACCCGGAGCCAAAACTCTACTAGAATCTCACGAACACAGGGGAATTCACAGTAAAATCCTGGTACTAGGCAACAGATTCTGAGAATTGGGACCCCTCAGAGAAGAAATGGTCAAGCATCTGGAAGCTCCCGGTAGCACAAAGAATCAGATCCTTCGGATGGCTTCTATTCAGAAGGAAGCTTCTTACCAACACAGAAAGACATCGGAGGGGGATGACAACGGACTTGCACTGTTCTCTTTGCCAAGGAGAACCTAAAGATCTCAACCATGCTCTAAAGAACTGCCCCCTGGCCTGCTCGGTTTGGAATAAGATCCTGCCATCTGATCTCCAATTTGAGTTTTTCCGGACTGATCTCTCCGACTGGCTGTCAGCACTACTCCAAAAGCCCCACATACGAACTTCATGGAAGACTGGGGCCCTTATTACCTGTTGGAAACTCTGGAGCATTCAGAACCAATGCATTTTTTGTGATGAGTCCTACACAGTAGACATAATACTAGCACAGATTAGATCAGTAGCCAATCACATTGTGAAAGCTTTTCCTTAGTACAATCACTTTTGTAATTGACCCCGTAGTGTAAATACCTTTTGAGTTAATACAATTCCACTTTACTCCAAAAAGAAAATACGGAATCGAATAAAATATGTACACCATACCCTTTAAAATTAGTTGCTGGTTGTTAAGACAGCGGAACAACATGAGAAATAAATAATTTAACTTTATATATATATTATTCCACTTCTTGCTAGTTTGAGATCGACATTGTCAACTTGTAATTTGAATTTTCAAATTGGTTGTGGATCTCTAAATTGGAAAGCAGGGATAAAGAATCTGCTGCACCTCGCAGCAAAATCGGCCTGTTTTAATGAAAAGAAATGGACGGATCTGGCAAATGGTGGCTTCCCAGTCACATTCTCCCTCCACGGGTTCATTTCATTTAGTAATTTATTGGGTGGTTGGTTTTTCTTAAATGTTTATATTCCAATATTTTACTTTCCATGCACAGACTTTTTTCTGAAGACATGGGTTGGATTCCCTTTAATGCATACCAGCTACTACCTGCCATCTATTGTTAAGAAATCATTTTTTAAAAAATGGAAATTTAACTCTCAACTTCTCTACTATCTGATCTGACCTGGTATAATTTTATTTTGTCGGTAATGGTATTGACGATTTGACTTAGCCAAGGTTTTGTGATTATCCATTTCTTTAACAACAAATAGTTTTTCCAGGAATACATGACATGTTGAGATCAATTATGATGCAATACTAAGTTATAGAAAAATCACTGCATTTTGGCATCAAAAATGAAATTTGATTACTACAAAGTGCACCGACATTTTGTCCTTACACAAGGGATGTGAAGCCTCCAGAGATTCAAAACCCGGTAGCACTAAAAAAGAAAAATCTAAAAATTAGTAAATTATTCAGTTAGAGGATAATTCATGTGTCCATATCCATCCAAACGTTAAACTTTATACTTCATTCCAATTTATCCATCACCAACAATTTATATGGGAAATTTTCTTGCATAAATAAAGGTCTTAAATAATAAGCAATTTTTTGAAACCGAGTTGTCATCGCCGCAGATCTGAATAAAGATTCGCTTTTTTTAAAAAAAAAAAATAGCCTGAACCGCTGATAGATAAATATAATAAAAATGCCGGCTTTTAAGGAAAAGTAGAAGACAAAAGAAGAGTGGGACAGTAGGCACTATTAGAGCAGCACATCCTAAATTATTTTAGAATCGTTGAGTGCTATTTGGGCATTGCTTGCTTTTTCTCAGCCAAAGGGCATTGCTTGCTACTATACATGGATATGAGCTTATAGAGTAAGTATTCATGGAGCCTTGTTTTTCACCGAAAGGGCCATTTCGGCTTTTTTTCCTTGGGATATAAAGTGGGCATTACCTTGTTACAACAAATTTTTGGCAATCAAAGCCAAAAATAGAAAGGAGAAAGGTCAACAATGCAGACTTGCTGTGTTGGTAAAGCAACATAAAGTTCATGTGATCAGTGTAGAATCATTGGAATACCTGGGTATGTGGCATATTGACACTCAACCTAAAATTACTGATACAGCCTCAATCCAAACTAATACTCCTTTCCTATTTTTCTTTATAAGAAATAATTCACCCAATCATTTTGATTAAAAAGTTGGTTAAAATTAGTTGTAGACAATAAAGATGTAAAAAATGTTAGTGTTTTTTGGGCTAAAAATACCCCATTCATGTGTGAGAATTAAATATAATGACGTGGATAATATGAATAATTAAATAGAGGTAAAATGAGACATCAACTAAAAAAAAAAATAGAGGCAATCTCTAAGTGTCGGTCATAAAAATTATGAAGAGAACATGCCATACCCACAAATTATTTTTTATAAAAAGGAAGAGAGGGGTATTGTTTATCCATGGACTTTGAACTTAAAAGAGAATAACAAAGATAGCAACCACATCTCTCAAGGTGCATTATATTCTTAATGAATTGAATTTTTAAAAATTTTAAGGGAAACTGTCATATTCAAAATGACAATTAGGTGGGAGTAAATTAATATTCTTTGTTGTTTGGTTGCAATACCCACCAGATTTTTGTTCGCCCCAAAAGTTATTTGATCTCAGTTGAGATTTAGGCTTAGTAGTTTCTTTTTGTTGTTTGGTGTCTGTATTGGCCCGTCATGGCCTCAAGAGTTCTTTTCTCTTGTCATTGTAACTCAAAAAAAAAAAAAATTAATATTCTTTAAGAAATGAGTGAAATTATGCTGTGAGGGTTACCTTACTAAGTTTGACCATACCTAAGAGAGACAATTAAGCATTTGATTTTATTAAATGTTGTACAACAAATATGTATAACACCACCGAACATGATTACAAAAAGATATTTAATTATTTGAATAACTCACCGAACGACTGCAGGCAATTTAGGTACCTTGGTGGTTTTAACATAAAAATTGTCCTATGTGTGTCTGGCGTGGCATTGTTGTGAGATGCGACTATGACCCATCACATGTTTGGTCCCTAACGTTTAAATGAGACACATGATCATTACTCCAGATTTATGAATGAGCTGGCGCCTCACGCTTGGTTGGATGTAATTGAATGTAGAGGAATATTTAAAGTAGTTTATATTTATATATACCTACCCTGCGAATCTTACTTAATTCTATGAAGGCACCAACCAAGCAAAATATTGTCAGCTTTGCTGGCTGTAAAATGAGCTGATTTATTGTTACATTCTAGAAGATAATTGATAAGATCGTTCTTTCTTGGTGATTATAAGATCTTAATTAATAATTATTAAAGCATTATCGATTCATATCATCTTCCCTTTAATTGCAGTTATATATATATACTTAAGTCAACATTTTATCACTTGACAATAAGCAAACCAAAACGGACGTGTAGCCAAACAGAGTGATAATAATTTTAAAATAATGAATAATATATCACAGATGAACAGCAGCATTTGAATATTTGACATAACTCAAACTAATGGTAACAATAATGCAACATCATTAGCAGTAGAGTAATCAACGTTTAAACGGAACAAAAGTCAATAAATTAAATGTAAGCCCAAATGGGGCTTGAAATGATAACCCAAAAAAAAAAGAAAAGATACAAGAATATCGACACAGCGATAAAACGAAGTCTCTAGAAGATCAAAAGAAGGGTAGCCCAGCCCAACATTAAGCTTCCCAACAACTTCTTCAAGCACATGATTCGTTCAGCTCCATTCTGCACCACACAAGGATAAGAATTTCAGAATTTCCAATCTAAATATGACTTCTTTATGATTATCCTTCAATTAAATTTTTTTTGGGGTGAAATTCAAGTGTAGTTTCCGTTAGAATGATTTGTTATGAGACTTCAATGGCTTTAAAGAAAGATTAGTAGATTACTTCACAGGATCTCATCTCAATTTCCATTTAGGCTTAAGACTTCAGGCAGTCTAGTAAAAAATTATTTAAGCGAGTGCTTAACTATGGTTAAAGACGAGTAAAGTGTAAAACTTACTACAGTTCGGATCTACTAGTTCCAGATCTAAAGCAAATTATCCCGTTCAGCATGTTAGTCATAAAAAGAGAGCAAAAGGATGAACTCAAGTATCTACCTCATCGTTCGCAGATGCAGGTCCAGGAGAGACTGCATCTTCACTGGGTCCTGGAGCTCCCGTGGGTGGTGCAGGTGGTCCTAGCAATGACGGTGATGGTGCTGGCGCATTGTGCTTCTTTCCCTTCTTCTTCTTGGACTTGCTCGGTGCCGGAGCAGGGACCTCAGCTGTCGGTGCTGCAACCGGTGCGGAAGGAGCACTCTCCGGAGGAGTTGTCGGTGCAGGTGCGGTTGGAGATTTGGCCGGTGGCGAGCTCACTGGAACAGGAGCAGGGGGAGAAGAAACAGGAACTGGCGCTGGGGGTGAGGTCACTGGAGCGGCTGCCGGAGGCGAAGATGCTGGAGGTTTGGTTGCTGGAGCTGGTGCCGCCGCAGCCTTTGACGGAGAAGATGCTGGAGGTTTGGTGGCTGGAGCTGGTGCCGCCGCAGCCTTTGACGGAGAAGATGCTGGAGATGAAGCCTGCTTGGGAGATGATGCTGGGGCTGCCGCCTTGGGAGATGGTGCCGGGGTTGCTGCCTTGGGAGATGCAGCAGGAGGCGTGGATTGAGGAGAGGCAACCGGAGCCGGTGATTTAGGTTTAGAAGGTGCTTCCGCCGGTGTAGCAGCAGCTGGGGTGGCCGGTGATTTGGACGGAGCACCCGCTGGAGATTGACCACCGACGCCGGCGATGACAATGCAGATCAATGCGAGAGAGAGTACGCTTCTCTGATCCATTTTGCTTGTGAGAAGGAGAGAGAAGTTCTTGGAATTCGCAGGGACAGCTAATCGCTTATATAGGCCCATGTACGACGAGGGCGTTGTCAGAACAAACGGACGAGGGCAGATTCATCTAGACCGACAAAGCCAAGGGGGTCCCACAGTCCTCTGGGTCACCACTAGCCGTTGGATCAACGGATATGAGAACACAGAAGCTTCGCTGTATTGGGGGCACGCGCCATAGAAAGAAAACAAAGATTAATGAGGCAACACAGACTGTAATGGGCCCGCTCGACGAATTATTAAGAGCATGTGATATGTACCGGCCAAAAAAAAGAGCATGTGATATGGAAGAAATGATAATTAGAGAGGGGGGCTTTTTAGGCTTTTATTATTACTAGTGGGTGTTACTAGAGTGTGTGTTGTGAACATTTTCTTTGCTGGTGCTGATTTGGTGATGTGCGAGCCAATTAGCGGTAGTTGGTGATACAGCTGGAGATATCGGAGGTGGGCCATAGTCTTTGCGGGGACTAACCACGGTAAGCCACGCAAGGATCTTCGGCAATAATTGCGCCTGAGTATTACCGTGTAAAGAGCTGGTAAGGTAAAAGTGTGGTAACTCGAAGTAACAGAACGGTAGTGTTTGTATTTCCATTCCCTTGCCCAACAATCTCATCCACATCAAGGGCCCCCCCTACGCTGGGTGAAAAAAATAAGGCTGATTAAATAAATTGTCCTTTAATAAAAAAAATTCTGAAAGCTAATAGCCTAAAATGCTGCTACCTGTCTAATTAAGAGAATACAAGAGAACAAAATAATAAACGGTGAGTATACCACTATACCGTGAATGAGGAAAGGGGAGTGGCGGCAAGTAATATTATAACGGTCAAGCATACCTTGGCGGGTAGTAATGAAAAGCTGTCAGATATGGACTGCTCAACGCGGCTGGATCTGCATTTCGCATTAGTTATGCCGAACAACGCACACACATATGTTCATCTTTAATTACAAATACAAATTCTTTCTTTCTCACTCTTGTCGTATGATTCATATTGATTGGAATATATTATTATCTCTTGCTTTCGGTTCAGGTTGACGCCTGATTCGCTTTTGGATTAGATGAAATATAATATGCAAATCTTTTTGAAGCTCCAACCATTTTCTTAATATTTTGGCACAAAATACAGTAACGCTTTTATAGATATAAGCGAGACTATTCTTATTTATATTATTTTCGGTCTATAATATAAGGTTTACTTAGTAGTTTATCATACATGCTATTTTAATTTTTACTTCTCAGCCTTCAGGGTTTCAGTTTTTTCACGCACCCGTATAGTACTTATTTAGAATAATTTATTTTTAGGCAATAAATGTTTATAAATTGTGATTCACGGTATACGAGATAAGTATGTGAGTGATGTTTTATCTCGGCTTGCATAATAAGCACTTATATCCAAAAAATAAATGTTCCCAAACATACATTTTATATATTACGTTTGAGCACTATTTTTTTTTCCTGGTACAGACAATAGGGCAAAGCCCTACAACTTAAAAAAACTAGTCCAGAGGGGATTGCCATCCCAGCCTATCATTATTAACAAGGTTCCTTCGATAATCAGGACGCATATTTAGATGAGATGAGCTTGTTAATTCTCTTTTTGCTAAACCGACAACAACCTTGTTATGTTCTCCTGAAACATGAACAATTTGGAGGTCCCAACCAAACTTCGTAATACCTTGAATTTCCAATAATACCAAGCTGCAGTTTTTTTTCTTTGGAATTTGTCATAAGAAGGTCAATCAAAATCTTAGCATCAGATTCCAAAATCACCTTTTTAAAACCAAAATCCCAAGCAAGTCTAAGGCCTTTAAGAACAGCCCATTCTCCAGCCCCAAGTGCAGTACAATGACCTATTTCATGAAAGAAACCAACAATCCAGCAACCATTATGGTCCCTTGTAACACCACCACATCCTGCTTGAGTTCACCTTTGACATAGCTCCATCGACGTTTAATTTCACCCAGCCATACGGAGGTGGTTCCCAAGCATGATGAATAACCGAAACATTATAAGGAATTACAATTTCAGGTTTGTTAGCTTGGACAAAATTCCTCCAGCTATGTAAGATCACAGATTCAGGATTCATGGGTTTTTGAAAATCATTTTCAAAAACAAATTGATTCCTCCAACACCATAATTTCCATATTGAAACTCCCCACACAAGATCCCAATCTGAGAATATATCTCGTCCCATTTCTTTTTTCATGTTAAGAGAAAACCAGTCATGCAATTGAGCAGCAAAGGATTGAGGGATATAGCTGGGATTAAGTAAGCCTAGCCAAAGATGTCTAGCATACTCATAGTCGCGCAGGACATGAAGTATGTCCTCGTTCTCTTTATTACAATAAGCACATAGAGGTGATGTGGAAGACCATACGTTGGTTGGCAATCTATTATTGAAAGCAACCCACATGAAAACTCTAATTCTTTCCGCTCTAATCCCAAGTGTCTGCAACGGTCCACGCAGCCACTGTACTCTCTTCTTCAACTGTTAGAGGTCTTAAGTACATCTCATTGACTCTTCTGTCCTTAAACAGCCATATATCATTGAAAAAGTTAACCGAAAGACCATTCTTTACTTGCCATTTCATGCCTTTATTAACGATATCGTTTTTTTCTTTTTTGATAAAACGTTTGAGAACAAATTTAAGAACCCCCGCATGATGCAACCAGAACACTACGGGCATCGAGCCCAACAAAAAATTTCAGATCTTGGAGTTTTGGGTCGGCCCAATGGCCCAGTTTAAATTTAATGAGAAATGGGCTTCAAGTGTTTTAATGGGCCAGTAAATAATGGCCATTACGCATGGACACGATAAAAACGTCGTAGAGTTGTAGGCCCAAATTTCCAACATTTTCACTAAAAACATTGGAGCCCAATGGGTGCGGCCCGTATGGGAAGCCACGGAAGCAATGGGAGCATCATGCAACGGATGCTGGGCGATTGGGGTTTGCTTCAAACAGTTCGAATTGATAAAGGAAAATAATTTTAAATTGAAACCACTGAACACTAATCTAGGCATTTCATGTTTGATCGTGCTTAAGGGAGCCGAATTTTCTTGAGACCACCCCACTTGTACTTGCTTGTGTATTATAATCGTAGTTTGGTCACTTTTTGAGTTGGAAACTGAATAACTCCATCATACTCCTCACCTGGGAAGTTTGAACTCGAAGCCATTTGATTAGCTTTTTATTGAGGGGACCAGATCACTGAACTCGGATACTAAAATCCTAAGAGATCTCCGAGACGAACATCATGATTAACTAACTTGTTTGCTTCGATATCTTCCCTTTTCTTTTTCTTTTTAAATCAAAATTCTTTGATTTTTATTGTCCTTGAACTCACTTCGAAATAACTGGCTAAGTCAAAAAAGGTTGGTTCAGCCATTGCTACTGCAGAAGTTAGCATAGCAATCATTTGAGTGTACAGGAAGTTCGAATAAATATATGAGGTCCACTTGGTCTAGTTTTTAAGCACGTTTCCTTTCATGACATATCGGTCCCTGTAATTTTAAATGCACGGCTTTACCTAGTCCCTCGTTTCGCTCTTTCTCTGACTTCCATTTGGTTTATCAAAACGAGTTCAGTGAATCTTGATTATTGAAAATCCAATTTAACCTTCCTTCCAGTTTAAATCTATTGCTTGAGGCAATCACGCATATACAACATCTTCTGCTCAACTTATAGTTCATCTCTCCCTATAACACCATAAGTTTCCATCTTATTTGAGCTATTTCAACCAGCCATGGAGTTTCAGATCCCAAAAGATTCAACCTTGAAGACTAATCACAAACTTCTACCCGCTAAGGAAACATGCATGAATGGCTCTTGTTTCTTCTGCATCATTTCCGATACAGATTCTTCTCTCAGAAGCGCTAAAATGTTTCGCCTCTTCAAGCAAATGCCTCTTGAAGACGACCAAGAACATGTCTTGGCGTTAAGTGGGCTTTGGAAAATCGCCATGACTCAACCAAATGACCCACAATTTCCTTCCCTCGGCATCTTTAAGTGCATGGCCAAACTGATCGAAAAAGGTGTCAGCGACAAAGATTGGCTGCTCAGACATCAGAACATCTACATTCCTTATTATGCAGCGCATATCATTGGTTCCTATACAATGAATAAAGCCAAGTTTGCTCATAAAGCTGTCAAGTCCAACGTTATTCGGCCACTAATAGACCTCCTAGAAGGCAAGATTAGTTGGGTTGAACAGAGAGTCGCACTTCGAGCACTTGGTCATTTGGCCAAGCATGAAGCAACTTTTGAAGCCGTTGCAGAACACGAAGGGGAAATCGTAGAGGCAGCCATCAATATAGCTTCTGCGTGTTTGAACGAGGTTTATGATAAATTTCTTAGCTTGAAGGAAACATGGAGATTGAAGTATCATAGGAATCTGCTAACAAGAGGGCAAGGAGGTTTGGAATTAGAGAACCGAAAAGCAGAGGATTGGGCAAGTCAGCTTCAGTGCTGGTCTCTGTGTCTCTTAGATTGCTTTGCACGCAAAGAAAGATCTCTCAGGTTAATCTGCAAGAAGGAATTCTTAAAGCGTTTATGTGGAATGTGGGGTGGAATGGAAAACCCGGGATCACCTGCTGGAATAGGACTTGTGCGAACACTGTGTCACACTAAAGTAGGAAGAGAAAGCATAGCACAGTCTCAAGAAGTAGTAGACAACCTTTGTAATGTCTCAAGATCCTCAGATGATCGGCAATATTTGGCCATTGAAAGTCTTTTGCAACTTCTCAAGGACCCTCTTACGAGATATGAAGTAATTGATGCTGCAGCTCCAGTGCTTGTTGATTTAGTTGAACTCAGGAGCATTGAAGGGAAGTTAAGAGTAGGACAAGCAATCACGCAGACTCTCTTACAAGATTACCACAAAATCAAGTATTGTAAAATGAGTTTGAAGAGCAGAAGAGCTGAGATAGCGTTAATAGAATTGTGGGATTTAAAGGTAGACAGAGTGAAGAGAGAAAGCATGATGAGTAAGGAAGAAATCAGAGAAAAAGAGGTATTGGTGGGTGTGTTGAAGAAAGAAGGAAACAGAGTATTTTGGTCAGGAGACATAGAAGAAGCTATAAGGAAGTACTCAGAAGCTTTGAATTTTTGTCCACTGAAAATGTGGAGAGAGAGGATAGTGCTTCATAGCAATAGAGCTCAGTGTCATTTGTTGTTAAGAGATGCAGAAGCCGCCATAAGAGATACAACTCAAGCTCTCAGCCTATCATCAAGTGAAGCGTGTCCTCACAGTAGGAGTTTGTGGAGAAGATCACAAGCTTATGAAATGAAAGGGTTTTGTAAGGAGAGCTTGATGGATTGTGTAATGTTCATCAAGAGCGGCTTCGAGTCACGAAAGACAAAGGGATTTAGAATTCCGTACTACGCAGCACGTATGGTGAAGGAGCATGTGAATGCGTTGTGGCTCTTTGCGTCAGCCAAGTCAGAGAGCGAAGAACGGAAACAACTCGAAGACCAGAATAATCAAAATGAGATTGGGGAACAAAGCGAGGTAAAAAAATGAAAGGTGATTAATTTACTTCTCATAGTTAATCTGGGCGGTGACGACTTGTGATCGGATGTTAAAACTCGTAAGCAAAATAAGACAATAACGAGTTCCGGGTGGGGTTTTGTTTTAATTTGGTTTGGTTGCTTTAGATGTATGACTAAACATTGTAGAAACAGCATTCATCAGGATACAAGTATGGAAGAAGACGACGTGGTATAGACCATGATGAATGGCTTGTCACTTAGAGAAAAATGAATTATCGATTGGGTTGTTGTAAGTTGTAGCTTAGAGAAAAATGCGGCTCCCTCTTTAAACTTCATGCCTTGTCAATTTTGATTTCCCCCCCTATAATTATTACAACCCCGCAATGCATGCGATGACAATATTATAGAAAAATAGATTATGAATTTTATGCTGTTAAATTTCTATATGATTATAGTACTCCCTCCGGTCCTAATTATAAGACAAAGTTGACTTTTTTGGAGAAATTAAGGAAGCCAATTAAATCACTTTAGAATTTTGATTTTTTTATTTTTTTCTTCAAACTAATTAATTTGACTAATAAACTGATATATAATCTAAAGATACTAAAAATATAAATACTCTAAAGTGATTTAATTGACTTCCTTAATTTCTCCAAAAAAGTCAACTTTGTCTTATAATTAGGACCGGAGGGAGTATAATTTTTTTTGTTTTGCAATTAATTAAAATTTCAAGATGTAAATTCGATGAATAATATTATTAACATTGAAGTTTGAATGAAAATAATGCCGTATTTTATAATTAATAAATTTTTATTTTATTTTTAAATCTTAACTTGGAGTTATAATTTTTTTAATTATTTTTATATTTTAATCATTTAAAAGGAAAAAAAGAAAGGAGCATTTGAAGAGGTAGAATTGAATTGGGAGCCACGGAAGGAAAAGTTATGAGAATTTACTCTTGTAGGTTGAATAGTGCCATTATATATTGTGTGTCTAATTGTCTATGAATATAAGAAGAAAACACTATCATTGCTGTACAAAAACTGACAAACGAATATGGATTGAACAAAACATACCCGATTCGGTATACAAAGCTCATTTCCAAACAACGAAGACGACAAGTAAAGTTTCACTCAAAAACAAAAACAAAAACAAAACAAAAAGGAGCCTGGTAAAGTGATCCAGATTAATAGCTTGTGTCAAGTTCCGAGTTCTGTTGCATTTTCCAGCAGACTAAGGATATGTACCTGAAAAATTAGATCAATACATTGAACTTTAGGATTGACCAGAGGTCTTATCATAATTGCTGAAAGATGAACAGAAATGGAAAATAACTGGATATGCAGATAATTCACCTGGTCTACTGGTCATCGTTTCAAGGAGCTCATTCATATTAAGAACTTAAAGCATCAACAACTGATCCTACTGTTGAGAAAATTGATGCCACTTCTGCATACCTCTTCCATGAAGTTGTTACTATCAGAGATGGGTACAGCCAACTCTTGATGGAATCCACAAAGGAGTTTGAATCGAAGTTCAAAATGGCTTCCCAATCAACCTGTAACCCCTGCGGGATGTTCCCAATGAACTTCATATTGGCAGCTAGTAGCAAACCCAGCATGACTACTAATCCAACCACATCAGATCCTCTCGACAGTGGCTTAAAGTTGAACCTGGAAAACAGTTCAGTTATAGGTTCTCATAAGAATTACTTGATTTACAACTTCGTAAAAGATGGAAAGGTAATGCTCGCGTTCTGGTTATGCCATACCAGTAATACGTCATTCTCAGAATTGCATCTCTAACATCAAAATCAGAAGACCCATGATTTTCACCGCAGTAAGCATCGCAGATAGCCTGACAGCACCAAGATGAAACTTCAATTAAATCACAGCATGTGTCTAATGCTACGATCGATATAATTCTAAAGCTTAATCACGGGAAGCTTTAATAATGAATGATGATTGTATTAAAAATAGCAGAAAATGTGACCAATGACAAAATATGCTAAAATTGGCCATATAACTGGTATGTCATTCAACTAAATATTATATTAAGAAATTGGAATGAGTGACATACTTCCCATGCCCGCGCCATCTCTGTATCAAAATCTCTCAACCGGTCAGGTGTACATTGAGTTCTAATTGCAAAGTCAAACCCAAGTTCTCCCCTGGAAAAAGAATAGTTAATTACCCACCAAGTATATATATTTTGTTAAAAAAAAGTGCAACAGTAAATAAAGTGAATCCATTAAGTTTGTAACATGAATTTATGAAAGAGGCTCGATTCATACATTTTTGCAAGGCAAATCCTTGTCCCTTCCAGCTTCTTCCTGAAGAAGAAAAAACAAAAGATAAGCATATGGGAAAAAAATGTGCCACCCGGATACATTTTCCCAATACATCCTTACCCCTCAGATGCAGTACTGTAGCACCAAGTAGGCAACCAGAAGTCCTCACCAACAATCCTATAAAGGTCAGAGCACGAATTTGCATGCATGATCTGCACATCAGGAAATGAAGTTTCCATTTTCAGAAGAGCATATAGACTGCAAAAGTTTATATTCAATCAAATTATACTGGAGATCACTACAAAAAACATCGGCCAGAATATTAATCAAAAGATGCATTTCTTTATCAAAGGTTTCATTGAACACAAAATATAAATTCTTTCCCTTTGATTTGATTTTGGTTTTAAGGTTGGATGTCCTCTTTCAATCAGGAATAAAAAATTTAATGTGTATCCTACAAGTACAACTTTTCCACATCGATTACTCAACAACACTACAGGAAATAAGACCAATAAAGAAATATATTAAAACAGTATAACAAGTGCTTTTCTAACATGAGAATATATGCCAAACAACAGCAATGACAAGAGCCTCTTTCATAGAAAACAACTCACATCTTCTAATTTTCCCTCTTTGGAAAGATCAATAAGGTCATTGTTTTTGCGGTAGACAAATGGTCTCTCTTTCATGACAGTCTTTGCAACATTTAATGTCCTGCAGCATCAAAAACTCACCAGAGTTTACTAAGCCAGTCTGCTGATATATAATATAAATAGCATTTTTACCTCTCGTAGTTAGGGAAATAACGGACTACTTGGACTTGTTCAAAAATCATAGCTGTGTAGGTACGCAATCCAGAATTAAAATCTTTACTGCAGAGCAAAGAAACCAATAGATGTTCAATATCCAACACAAGTAAAGATCTACATTGGAATCAACTCTCAAGCGAATAAAATTGGGGCATATCTAGAGGAGGCTAGCAGGCAAGAGCAGAAGAAATTTATCTTTCTTTCTAACCTAAACCAATATAATTATAACCCTATTTTTTCCAAAAAAACAAAAAACAAAATGGAAAGAAAGGTATAGAACTAAACATAAGCTGGCGTACATGGTGACCTTCCTGTTATTAAATAAATTAAAGTAAAATAATCTAATCAAAGCAACACAAGCAATAAGAGTTGAACTTGAAAAAGTGGAACTATGAAAATTAACATATACTTAATCTCTCTAATTTCAATGAAAATTCATTTTGTCCCTCTACTATAGATTGTAATTGAAGTTATTGAGCAAAATCTTTTGATTAATAATCTATTCAATGATTTGGTTGTAGATAGAGAGCACAACTCATGCAGTTGACCTCACCAAATAGGATAAGGCTTATTGTTGTGCTATCGATTGTAATTGTAATAATTGAGTTTTCCAGAATTCCTGAACAAGTGTCATCTCTTTCCTCCTATTATCATCAGCATTCATGAGAATTTTTCTAAAATACCTAACAAAGGCAACATTAATTTAAAGCCAACAAAAGTGCCGCACTGTCTTTCCATCGAACAATCTAAATTTTAAAGAAGGCACTTAATTACATGGTCTAAGAGAATACTTAGCCCAAAGATAGGTTACCTTAGTTTGTTGTTAACCCAAACAACGGGGTCACAGGGCTCAGAAATCTGTTTCCATTTAACAGCTACTGAGTAAATATCTTGCCATGAAGATGTTTTCAAGGTGGCACTAGTGCTACAACCAGCACCACCTCTGTTCTGACTGGGTATATTAACACCTTTGCTACATTCTGGTTTCATGGAACGCCAAACTTCTGAGACCTTTTGTGCAATTGCAATAGCAGCAAATCCCGCCATACGATGCTGGTAAATATGGAAATGTTAACGGATGTAGAGTGTAGACAGCTTAATCAATGACAATATCAACATGAGATGAGAAAAAATGGCGTAGATTCTATTTTTTTTGTCCAAGTCTGTCTGAAAATGAATGGTCCTTGAGACAAAAGAATTAAGTGAAAAATAAGAGCCTTAAGAGGGGAAGATAAGAAGCCAGAAGAAATAGAGACATTAAAATATGCAATAACTTTACCTCACGCCTATTAGGGAGGAAACCAGGACAATCATATTGGATTTTCTTGCCGATGGAATCGGCAGCTTGTATAAGTTCATTTTTCTTCTTCTTAATAGAAGAATCTTCCTCACTAAGCTTTCTCATTCTTTTTACCCTTCGTAAAGAAGGTTGCCACCAGACAAGTTCAGCACGCATAATCTGTGCAGGACACCATGTCTTGCACCAGTACTCCTTAATGAAACAAAGACAAAGAATTCTGATAAGAATTGGGACCAGACATTACAAACACACACTCAACATCAAATTTTCAGTCTTCCAAACCGCAGAAAAAATTATGATATCAAGCCGGTAGAATTTTATGCATATCTTGAGCTCAGAGATATGGCAATAACATAAAAATTGTGTAGTGTTTTTAGTAGTAAGGATGAAACTTATCATATGCAAACAAGAGTCTCAGAGGAACAAAAAGCTGAAAGAAAAGAGAACAAATATAAAGCTGTTTATATATGGAAATTAATCCTGGCCAATATCGGATGCACTTTTCAATGTTTAATCCAATGGTGTCAATCAGACGGTAAAAACAATTACAAGGTTTACACCAAAATAAAAAAAAACAATTGCAAGGAAGTAATTATTCTCCGTAACAAGTATAAATCCTTTATCCACAATGACAAACCTACGACAATCACGATATCCCTTGTTATCACAAGGAAGTAAAAGTTCTAACCTTATTGTGCCTGCCAGGTAACTGGGCAGCCATCAATTATAAGCCATTTTACCATGCATTGTTGAGCAAACAAAAATAAATGGTATAAAAGATATCCCTTTTGTTTCGCAGAATTGTCTCAATGCAAATGTTTCATATTACTATGAACTTCCACAAAACAGCACAACATGAAAATCAACCTCAATAACAAGCGTTTCATTTCTGCACGGAAAATGAGAAATACCAAGAAACAATCAGATAGAGTTCATAAGGTTTACCTTAAAAAGTAGAGGAATATCTCCATCGATGTCAAAATAGCAAAATCCATGTTCGAGCTTTGAGGCAGTGTACAAAGCAATCTTTTTCTGCAAGAGAAGAATGGGTGTTAACCACATCAAAGAAATAGGTTCTAGTTAAGAAAATTAAAAAGGATCATGTTAACCCCCATCAAGCCACCCGCATAAAAATCCATCAACATCAGTATTATCTGTTTGGAGGGGAGGGAAAAGTCATTAAATTTCCACCCCTTCCCCTCCATTTTGTTTTAACCAAATGAGCGGGCGGAGGGCAGCACTTCCCTTCCACAGTTTTGAACCAAACAAGGCCCCTCCCTCTAAAATCTTCCCAACCAAATGTCAACAAGGGTCTGTTTGGTATTAGAGATTTGAATGGGAGACAGGGGAAAATTTTTATGAGTTGGATTTTAAAAAAATTAGAGAAGTGGGGATACAAATTTTCAATAAAGAAGAGATATAAGATAAAAAAGTAAGAAAATTAATGAAAAACTTCTAACCCCACTCTTCTCATTTTTCTAAATTCAACTTAAAATTTTTTTCCATCCGCTCATTTTCTCTCCCCTCCCCTCATAGCAAACAAGCCCTTATAGAATGTAGGCATCACATCATGACTAGTTATAATATGTTTAGCTGAAGAAATACAAGAATCCAAGGCAGTTCGTACAAATGTGTTCCAGTGAAGCGATATGAGGAACAGAAGTATACAAGGAAAATACTTGTTTGAAGCATTCAGACAAAAATTAGCATGTTTTCAATACCATGCATGAGTTTCTAAACTGATAGACTATAATCCCCATTTCTTTACTAGAAACTAATGCCACCTGTGGAACCTTCCTCACAAAGCATAGTAGTAATAACAAGGCTGAATAACAACAAAGGAATACATCAAATTATCATTTTCAGTGTCGAAAACCACTCGTCATTTAATTGTTCCTAAAATGGAAAACCTTTTTGAAAGGGACCTCTTTTTGGATGTCAAAAGCACCAAAAGTAATGAAATATACTGTTTTAACTATTTTACAACAAACAAACCTGATAAAAGGCACGGATCTGAAGTTCATACATTGTGCCCAATTTCAAATCAAGTGCAGCATCGTAATCCTTGAACTGTGGCCACCAAATAAGTTTTAGCTTGACTTGTAAATAGAGATTATTCCCGAAAGAAGAAAAATTAAAACTATACCGCCTCTTTGTATTTTCCAACAGCATGGTAGCAAGAAGCTCGTAGATATAAACACGCAAGGTTGGCACGATCAATGTTCAATCCTGTTGTCAAGACCTGGATAGCCTTCCTGTCACAGTCAAATCCCATCAAAAAGGGAGGCAAAAAGAAAACGAAGCAAGAATTAGAACACAAGCTCCAAACCTATATCTTTTATCTATATATATATGTATAAGTACCAAACCTGTATCTTTTAATATTGGCCTGAACTGAAATTTTTCAGAGCAATTTAACAAGACCCATAGGTACTATTGTACACTCAAAGCTAACGAATCATTACAACTTTACCAGTACTTTTTATCTCTAATACCTAGGTTGTTGGCAAACTGGCAGACATTTTAAAAAAAATCAAGTAATATGGATGAACATTCAATCATCCCTCCCTCGTTTCTAGACTCCCTGAAACTGGAATTCTCGACCTTTTTGTGCTCCCTAAGGGCTTTCCACTTATGTCCATATCTACCATTCAAATTTGCTCCTATATCAGCGTGCAAGTCTCAAATTTTTCCTTGCTAGTGTTCATGTGCCAAATCATCAAGATTCATGAGATCCGTTAACAAGGCTATTTACATCAAATAAATTATCAATTTCTTTAATTAATCAGAAGATATGGTTGTGTAGATACCTGTGCTCTCCCATATCATGGAATAATTGACCACGCAAACAATAAGCTGGCAGAAACCTAACATAAAAACTCAGGCAATCAGACTTTGGACAAGTAAACTGGCTCAAGGTACAAGTGGCGTAATATAGCAGCAAAAAGATAGAGGCCATATGAATAATACGGTTCATCCACAATAGGCACCTCCGGTCAATTTTCAGTGCTTGATTTAAACTTTCCTGAGCTTTTGCTGGTTTTGCTAGATCAAGATTTAACTGCCAAAATTCACCCATTTAGAGCAATAATAACAACTAAACAATCCAAAATAGAAACGCCAAGAAATATGTAGCCTACTTAAGTGAAGCAGAAAACAGTAGACAGAAATGGTAAGATAATCAGAGATTAACCCCAGAGAGCGACCAACCAAGTTTCAAACTAAGTTTTGATTCAGGCATCTCAGAATTGAGCAACCATCTAACTTCCAAACTCCAGAATACTATACTACTATTTTTTAAAAAAAAGAAAGGAGAATGGTACCTCGACCTTTAGAAAATATGCCAACCCTCTATGAGTACGGTAAGTTGACAGGTACCTGAGTCAGATTTACCCGTGCTTCAAGGAAATTTCTATCAAGTTGCAGTGACTTTAGATGTGCTTCCTCGGCTTTCTCATATTGCCCTATCGAAGATAATGCTAATCCCTGTAGAAGAATGCATTTATTAAACAAGGAAGACACCTTTCTAGGTAATATTAAACAAAAAGCTAACATGAGAGTCCTCCTCAATCAAATATAAAATGTTAAAACCTACCAAACAAGTGTACGCAGACTTATTATTCTTATCTAGCTTAACACAAGCTGAGAAGTCTTCGATGGCAGCATCAAATTCCTTGAACTTTAGATTCACATATCCTGCATTGAATGTTATGAAACGACTATATTATACAGACATGCATAGCTACTTGCAAATATTTCAGAGGTTATTTTCATATCAATGCAGGACCAAACCTTGTGATTAACGATAATGCCTTGACCAAAAAAAAAATAATGACATGCACAAAAGAATAATACCAAGGAAATGCAAAGGAGTCAGGGTAGAGGGAGCGAGAAAAAGAAGGAATAAAAGGGAAAAACCTCTAAAGTTAAAAGCAGTAATATCTAGAAAGATCCTACCATACGAAAACGAAAGGAAACTTGAGTAAATAAATGACCTAAAAAATTGCATGTAATCTCCTCCATAGATACCCCGGCTCTGAAAACCCATTGCCTCCCAAGCCCAATCCTCTACAAGGACCAATTGGAGCCAATGTTATGGCTCGAAAATACCTTCTTGACTTCGGCTTCCTTCACCTATAACTATAAGCCACCAAACTGAAATTTTGATAAAGGAACAAAATAAGATGACAACAAGAGGAAAAATTATTAATGCTTATAACTTGTGCTCCGAAGGCAAGCAAAATTATTTAATAGACAAAAAACAGTAATGTGATTGCCTTGAAAAGATGCATTTTTCATATCATAATTACTTGATGAATTAACTAGCTCAAACTCCCCAAGTATAACAAAATAAAATACGCCTGGCTAGATGATTATCAAAAACTCAAATGAGAATTAAACTTAACTGCTTTTTAATGTCACGCAGAAAGGGAAGGTGTTCAAGGCAAATTCATCCAGGACTTCTTAAATCCTTTCATTCTCTTTCTCTAGCTAAATATAAGCACATGTTCGCACACAATACATATAAATGCCAAAGATAATGAATTCATGCCTACTAATGTTTCTGTATGGACTCCTATGAAATACCATTAATGCTTCGAGAAAGCAAGAGAAAGAGACCTCACATAATTATTTTATCCAAGAAAGAAAGAGACACAGTTTAATTCTTCCACTGTTCGTTAGTTCTCCAAATGATAAAATAAAAACAAAGGGCTTGGTGGTAAACAAGGTACCTCTCTCCATTAATATATGTTCTGAACAGGGGTTGAACTCCAATGCCTTAGTCAACTCTCCAATAGCCTGATATCCAAAGTTAAAGAAGTAAAGCATAAAGTTGTCAATTGTGTGGATTGTAATTTGTACAGAAAAATCATCCAGATTGATCATGTAAAAAATTGAACACAAATATAGATTTACTTTTTCACAAGAAAATCACATGCTATTGCCAGGAAGAATGGCATCAGAGAAGGCACCAAGATCTCATGGGTCATTATTGTTAGAAACAGTGGTAAAATGAATCTCTCATAACCACATGACTACTAGCCACAACATCAGTTTGCAGTTGCACCAAAAGAATTATCTGTGTAACCATTCTACTAAAGGCTGTACCTTCAGGTTTCAATGCCCAGGAGCACTTGAAACAGCCCAGAGCCCCAAACGTAACAACTCATTTACTGCAAACAAATTTATACATAGCAGCCAGAGAGATTGCCACTTCTCTTTAAGTAAATAAACTAATCTATATCAGAGTACATTAGTGAACATATGACAAAGCCTTTCTTATACCTAGAGATACTCAACTTCTCTGAAGATCATAAGCAAATATAAAATAGAACTTCAGATGACAGTGATAAGATATTGGTTGACAAATGCAGTGTAGTTTAATTTAAACAGATCAGGCAGGTACTAAGATCCAAGAACCAAGCAAAGAAACTCTTACCTCAACAGACTTCCCCATATATGCCCTAGCTTGAGCTCTTCTCTTCCAGGCCTCCCATGCTGATGGATTGTATTGTATGGCCTAATATACACAACAACTGCGTACAATTAGAGAAGGTACCTAAAACTATGTGTGTCAGATAAATTTCATTTGTTTACCTTGGTAAAATCAGCTATAGCAGCATCTAGTTCTCGCCGGAGTGCATATGCCGTCCCTCTTCCTATCAGCACTTCATCAGGATTTGGATGTTCCTCTTTCAGCATCTGAGTGCATGAAAAAGATAATGCTATAACATCTATAATTCTTTTTGGTGAAACTACGATTTCTTTTTTGATGGAAGGATGAAAATTACAAGATAATAGAAGCATGGGAGGAAGAAATGAGTAATCACTATTGTGGACAACATAATACCTGGTCAAAAATGCATATCGCATGACCATATTCTCCTTCATCAATCTGCAAGAGAATCAAAATGTTAAGCAAACTTATGCTCTCTAAGACCAACACACAGCACAGCATTTGTCATAATTTTAGTGTCAGGTAAAATCATAAACACATACCTTTGCGATACCACTTTTGAGTCGACAATCTATACTCATAGACTCTGTTTCTGATACCCGAGAAACACAGAACTTCTCATTTTTCATGGGTTCGTTCCTTCTTTCAAGGGGGAATTCAAACTTCTGAGTTGATTTTGTTAGAATTTCAGCAATATCAATTGAGTCATTACCATTGATAGATGTTTTATCACATGATTCTGTAGCGTCACTTGCATTACCGCATAATTCAGTTTGAGCACTCAATTTATCTTCATTAGCAAGAGTTTCACTCAAGTTCCTTTGATGATGAGAATTCAATACACGTTGTGGCATAGTTGACCCATGGTCTCAATCAATTATATTCTTGTCTTGTTTTGCACTTTTCATTAGCTGTTCAAGTTCAAGAAGTTGTTTTATGTCTACAGATCGTTTCGAGGCATGTTCAAAACCTTTCTCCCATTGAGAAAGAGCATCCTCTTTCCTTTCTAATGCCTCAAGTGCTCGACCTATATGGCAGAAAAAACCAGCATAAGTTTAAAAGATCAAACACATTTGTGCGTCCATGAAAAAAAAAAAAAATCATTTAAACTTCCACTCATAAACGGAAATAGTGTACAACGGTAAATTATAAAAGCAGCTGTGCGTCAAAGAATGCATTACAAGATGCAGTTAAATAAATGCTTGAATAAAGAGAAGCCAGAATATAAAGTATGGAAGAAACAAAAAGACAATTGAAAAGAAAGCAAGATAGGATAAAGAATTGCTAAATTTGGTAGAAGGAGAAACCTTTAAGAATGTGAGCTTGAATAAGCGCGGGGTCAAGCTGAAGCGCGCTGTCGCAATCCTCGATTACGTGATTGTGCTGCTCCAACCGACTGTAACAAAGGGCTCTGTCGCTGAAAGCAACATTTATAATAAAATTGTGAGCAAAGATGAAAAAGAAGATCGACGAGACTCAAATTCGGAGAAGAATGGAGAAAGAAAGGAGTGCGAAACGAACTAGAAGTCTTGGCTTTCACCAGACTCGGAAATTAACGAATTAAGGATTTCAATGGCCTTGTCCCAGTCCTCAGTTATACAGAGCCTAGCTAGCTCGGCTCGCTTTGAGATAGTAGGAGCCATGGACGAAGAGAAACGAGGCGAGGTGCACGAATCTATAAGAGAAACTTCGAATCTATGAGTTCTTCGAAGTTTCAACGGAGTCCAATTCCAATCGAATTGTAAAAGTGAAAATATATGGGCATGGAGATCGCAAGGGGTAGAATGGAGAAACAAGGGATGAAGCTTTAGGAATCGGGAGGAAGAGACTGCGGCCCAAATTCAAGGCACAGACCAGTTTATTGCAGCCTTATCAAGCCAGCCGGGTTTTTGAACTTGGGAGCTCAGAGTCGGAGGAGGGAACGTGTTAGTTGATAGTTTGTTTCTTTAACCGCCAATGTTAGTTGACAGTTGAGACTTCCATAACGGTTCCACTTTTTCCCCATGTGACCTTCGTTGAGAACTACGGAGTACCATTTTTTTTTTTTTGGGTGTAATCTTCGCTGAGAACTTTAATTACCATAGTGAGATTTGTCTCCTGGTATATTAAATTTGTTGATTTATATCAAGTCCAAATTCAGCCTGACAACACCACCCCCATCCAAAATAGAAGTATAAAAAAAAGAGGTTCCGTCAAAATAAATTAAACTTAGTAATCTTTTTCTCCCATCAAAGTTATTGATCTCCTGTCATATATTAGTGAAAAATGTAGATATTCGTACGGTTACTTTTGTGCGCGCGCGCGTGTTTTGGAACTATTTAACTATATTATATGCCGCCTATTTAAGTATTTATATTTTATACCTTCGAGCAAAATATATTTTATATATATATATGCACAGTCTATTTATAATTTGAAGTTTTCAATATTTTGCAGTCTTCATGATAAAAAAAAAACATTTTGCACTCTTTAAAGCAAGTTAAAAATAATCGGTCAGTAGTCTCTTGCATTAATGATTGTCAAGTTTTGGCCGAAAAAATAATTGTCAAGTAGATGTGTAAATCAATCCAATAACGATGGTGTCCAAGTTTCCTAGCGTGGCCTATCTCTTGAAACTCTAGAAGCCACAGGTCAACGAGAAGACTGAAGAGAGGTGTAGGCCATTGTTTGGGCAAAGAATCCTTAACACCTCCTTAAATAATATTTTTGGTGTTTAGATTATACTCCCTCCGATCCTAAATATAGGATAAAGTTTGTAGTATAAATGGCACTACAAATTTTATCCTATATTTAATATCAGAGGTAGTATATTTTAATTGTTGATTAAAAAGCTTGAATATTTTAGTCGTAACTACTGGTAACAGTAACGAGGGACGCCATATGGGTATAACGCTGTATAATTCCTGCCAGCTGAACCAATAATTTCATGGCTTTTTATTTCCCTTTATTGCATGGCCTTGCTTGTATGCGACCGGGCATGGCAAAAGAAAGCCAAGGGAAAGTGAAGGAAAGATATATAATATTTTCTTGGTTTAAGGAGAGAGTGATAATTAATCTTTGAAAAAAAAATTACGTATAAGCTTTAAATAAAGGGAGTAATTATTAATAAGCACTCTAAATTTAACCTATTATTAATAGGTTTTTTTTAGAATTAGCTCAAAAAATGCACAGATTAAGTTATAAATTTTTTGTATTTTTTAATAAAATTAGTTTTTATATCTTGGCTTGTAAATATCACAGGATAACTTACAAAAGCATTAAGATTTGATTAGGCTTTTTCTACAAGTCTCATGTAATACATACGAGTTAAACTTAGAAATTTACAACTTAATAAATGTGTTTTTGCACTAATTATTTAAGAAATTCATTAGTTATAAGTCAATATTAGAGGACTTATTAGTAAAAAAATTTCTTTACCTAAGACTTATATCAGTAATTTTTCCTCTTTTTTTTTTTTTTTGGGAGTGAAAGGAAAAATGATATTAAGGTAACAACAACCAAGGTACTAAAACTCGGACCGGTCATTGAACCGGTCGGGGTACTGGGTTAAGGGTCAGTGGGTCAAACCGGGACCAAACCGGAGCTAAACCGGGACCAAACCGGTGAAAAATTGAAAATTTTAGACTTATAGTATGAAATTCTAAAGGAAATTTTTTTTTTTTTTTTTTTTTTTTAGTAAAAACCCCAACCCGGACCGGACCGGGAACCGGACCGGTTTTCCGGCCGGTTCGCCGGTTACCGGGCCGGACCGGCCGGTCCGGTCCGGGTTTCACAACATGGACAACAACTATAATAAACTGAGGAATATCAGTAATTTTTTCTTATTTGGCCTTTTCACTTCAAGTTATCTCTGGTCATTTTATTTTTCTACTATACTAAACACATTACACACTTAATACTACTACTTTGGTTAAAGTATATGTTTGTTCTTCTAAGTTTACATTAAGTTTGAGTTTAATCCAGGTTATTTGACCTGGACTGGACCGGCCGAACCAGCAACCCAGGCACTAAATTGGTCCAGGTTAATTTTTTTATTTTTTAAAATCTTTTTTTTTTCCTTTAGAATTTCATACTATAAGCCTAAAATATTCAATTTCTCACCGGTTTAGCTCCGGTCTGATCCAGTGACCCTTGACTCAGTACCTTGACCGGTTCGCTGACCAATCCAAGATTAATTACCTTGAGTTTAATCCTTAATTTTAAAAAGTGTACTTTTAATTCTTTAATCTTAATGCCATTAGTTTCATTTAACTTAAAAGACCACTCAACAAATTTAAATCGTGAATTTGCAATCAAATGTTGAAAAAATATGCTTAGATTTTAATTTTATAGTATAATTAAATTTATATCTCAAAATTTAAGCATGTTTTACCAGTATTTAATTAAGAAGTTGCCGGTATTTAAATTTGTTGAGTTAGTATTTTCTAACAAATTAAATTGACAGTGTTAAGATTAAGGAACTAAATACACTTTTTAAAGTTAAAGGATTAAACTAAAATTTGATGTAGATTCAAGGGATCAAATATATACTTTAACCTATTTCTACTTTCAATCTTAAATATAAGGCTCAGCTAACTTTTATGGAGAGATTTAATAAGCTAATTAAATTACTGGAAAGTATTTATATGTATTGTTTTTTTTCCAAATTAATTTATTTAACTTATAAACTGATATATAAACCACATACAAGTGACAACGTATAATATGATTATAAATAACTTATTTAGCTTCCTTAATCATTCAAAAAAATTAATTAGGTTTTATATTTAAAACAGAATAGTAGTATTTATTTAATAAGGATTTCTACCTCATTTTTATTTTTATTCCATCAAAAGTCGCTCGTCCAAGCCCGATGAGGCTTACTTATGACACGATTTTTGTGTTTGCTAACACGTGGAGTTTGACAACAAGAAATGGAGCATCGTGAAATGGAGGAATAGTTTTCATTTGGAATAGCTTATTTTTAAATAATAAGTGCTTATAAATCGTGATTCACGGTATACGAGGTAAGTATGTAAAAGGATTTTTATCTCGATTTACGTAATAAGGACTTATTGTCCAAATATAAGTGTTTCCAAACATGCTAATAGTTTCATAGCTTATTTTTGGGATGAGTTTCGGACGGTTTAAATTTAATTTTTTTTATTTTTTATTTTTTTAAAAAAATATTTTAATAAATATAAAATTTAAAATAAAGATAATCTCTTAATTAATATTTTTTTAAAATATAATTTTTTATTTAAAAAACACTCATTTTAAAAAATCAAATCTAAACTATTCAGACGTGAACTAGCTCTTAATGAGGATAGGCACCGAAACACGTGCCATGAAATGGATGAAGTCGTATATATGATCATAGGGATTTCTTTTTTTCTTTTAATATTTTCACAACATTTCTCACTGATAAATTTAAGGGTTAAGGTGCAAAAATACCCATAAACTTTTCTCAAAAGTACATCCAACACCATAAATTTTTTTTAGATACAAAAATACCCATGAACTTCTCAAAATGGGGCAAAAATGTCAAACCGTTAATTGGTACAAACGTCCGTTTTGTGGGACCCACAATTTTATTTTTTGAGGTGCAAAAATACCTATGAACTTTTCTAAAAAGTGCACACAACACCATAAAATTTTTCTGGGTGCAAAAATGCCCATAAAATTTTCAAAAGTTTATGGTATTGGGTGCACTTTTTAGAAAAATTCATGGGTATTTTTGCACCTCAAAAAATAAAATTGTGGGTCCCACAAAACAGACGTTTGTACCAATTAACGGTTTGATATTTTTTCCCCATTTTAAAAAATTCATGGATATTTTTGCACCTAAAAAAAGTTTATGGTGTTGGATGCACTTTTAAGAAAAATTCATGGGTATTTTTACACCTTAACCCTAAATTTAATGATGGCCTGAATTGGTACCTACCCAACGAGCACCGATCGTAGACAAGCAAAGTGAGAAGAGACCCATGGGCCGATAATCCTAAACGAGCAAGCAAGCAAGCACGTGACGGTTAAAGGCATGTGTGGAAGAGAAAAGCCACAAGTCCAGAAATTGATTGATTAATCCAGATTTTCAACATAAAATAAACAGAAATATGCGTGCTTTGTCGTGTCAAGTGTCAACTGATACCTATTTGACTATTTCTCTGTACGCGGACATTAATTTGTTATGTGCAAAGTGACTAAAGACCAAATCGGCGGATCATTTAGCGGGTTTGCTAATTCTTTTCTTTTTAGAAATTTATCAACTTCTAAAGGTAAACTCTCTAGATCATCTAGGCTTAAATCTTGCATACCACAAGTTATGGACATACATCCACACTTTCTTTTGTTAGCTATCTCAATCTTTCCATAATCAGTTTTAGATTCTGGAAATAAGGGATTTAATTGTCTTCCTACACTGATTTTTCTCAACGTAGAGGCTTCTTGGGCTATTAAATGGTCAACTATGCATTGACTGATCGACTTATAGATATAATGTTTTACTTGAACAAAATCTCTTAGGCTAAAAAGCCAGAAATTTCTTACTAAATATTCGTCTGAATAATCAAATGAACAACCAAATTGTTCAATGAATTCGGCTATGGCAGAATGCAATCTGTTTTCAAATATAGCTGTTTGAATTATCGGATACTTTCTAATTAAACTCATTTCATCCATAAAAATATAGATGTTCTTATGATATTCCTTGGCTATATACATTAACTCTAGAATAAGATTCTTCATTTATAAAAATCAAGGAATTCTAATTTTGTTCTATCATGCTTCGAATAACTAATAATCAGGATTATAACAGGATGAGAGATTAGGATTTACCGGGTCCAACTCGTCTTCCGCAAGTCGCCTTCTCTTCCTCACTTCTCCGCCTCAGCGCCTTTTCTCTGCCTTTCCGGACTTACAACAGCACTAGCAGACCTTCGGGAAATAGAACTACAACTTATCGGAATTTTAATCGTCCGGTTATCCGGGTGATTTCCTCAACTCATCCTCTCTCCTCTCGAAATATTAGATAAGAAGCATAATTTCGAACAAGGAATAAGAATTCCTTGGCTTTTATTTACTCAAAGAAAATGTACATGGCTGGAGGAAAAACAAAGTACCTTAGCGAGTGAGGTGCTAAGTGTGTGCCTTGTGAAAAAACCTCCTTCGGTTTTTTATAGACTCGACTACTCAGGTAACCATGGTTTTATAACACAACCATAGTTTCCTTTATACAACCCTAGTTACAAAAAGTAATCACAGGTGGTATACTTTAGTCTACTGGCCGACAGCTTTTATGAATTTCTTTCTGTGGCAGACACGCTTGTCTCTTGCTTTTTCTTTTCTTTTGTCTCTTCTGCCGACGATGGTTGACAAAGTGGACAGCTATGTTGCTTTTCTTCTTTCCTTTGCATTATTGTGCAAAAGCTTTCTTTTACTTTACTGCTGGCACTGATTTGATTCAGTCTTATCTTTCTTTTGAAGGCGTTCAGCTGGCTGATGACACCTGGCTTCATTGGATTCTTCTTTTTGCAATAAACAATTGCAGATTCGGTGACATGATAGGTCCATGCTCCACCATCTTCTATCATTTCTTCAATTTCAAGAAGATAAGGGACAAATCCAGCTGCTCGTCTTAATTGAGAATAATACTCGTCAAACACCCATTTTATATCTGGGATACTTTTCTTTATTTTCAAGTCTATTTTTTGGTTTACCCCAACCGTTCCAACTTGACAGATATAAGGACCTGTAAAGGAAAACTCTGGTGGGACAATGACAAATTTTAAGAACTTGATCTTGACTGGTCCTATTTTATCTAACTCTTTAATGGCTAGAACAATAGGCTTTGGTAAAATACCATCAATCTGTTGATGATTTTCTACATAGGCTAAAGAAAGATAACGATAATTAAACTCAAGTTTAATTATCTCTTTTGGTGCTTCACTCAGGGTTAAGATTTTTGGATAATAACTTCCATAATCTATGGCGTAGGTCTTACTAGACTCTTGGTTATTTCCTGAGTTCATAATTGTATTTACTCGGTTATATTCAATCAAGAAATCATTTTTTGATTTATGATTCTCGGGTAATTCTGGAAACTGTTTTGGATGAGGGGGTAACTGTTTGGCTTTCTCTATAAAGGTAAACCCTACCTGAACAGCTCTCTTTTTAGGAACTCGGATAAAATTTTGTCCAAGTAACTCTTGGGTTAACTTTTCCAATTCAGGGCTAACGACTTCCTTGACTTCACAGACTTTAGCCTCAACTATTGTCTCAGTCTTGGAACCTGAACTGTTGAGTTTTAAGGCTGGTTGCCTTTGTTCTTTGGATAATTCATTGGATTCCACTAATGGATTCTCCTCATTATCCTCTTTCTTGGAATCATCAGAATCTTTATAGTTTTTAGACTCTTCATCCGTTTCGTCTTTTGTTGCAGAAACTATTGTTCCTGACTTTTTCGCTTCCAGTATTCTACCAGGAAGACTTTTCTCGCTTAAACCAGAAGAACTGGCTAAGACTTTCTTGGGTTCTTCGCTCAAAGGAATTGAATTCCTAATAAACTGGTTCATATCAGTTCTGAGTCGAAGTAATATACTTCTTTGAAGTATAACTTGGCTATGAAGCTTTATTAGCTCTTCATATTTCTTACTTTGGATATCTAGGAGAGATTCCATCTTGGCTTCTTCATCTTGGATCTTTTGAATATGATCCATAAGACTAATCATGGAATTGACTTCCATATCGGCTAAGAAAATCTGCAAAAACATTATGAATTCCCTTAATAGTTATAACTTTAAAAGAATACATACTGAACCATGCAGATAATTTTGCTCTTCTCTGAGTGGCAATTGAATCAGGACATTTATTATTTATAAATGCCTTTACTTGAGTATTATCTGTTTCAACAACAAACTCTTTGCTGACTATCCAGATTTCAAACTTCTTAATACCATATTTAACAGCAAGAAGTTCCTTTTCATTTATATCATAATTTATCTCTGCTCCCTTGAATGTACCTGAAGCATAAGACAAAATTGGATTTATGGGTTCTTCCCGCTTTCGCAGTACTGCTCCCCAATAATGGTTAGAAGCATCAGTTTGTAAAAATAAATCATCCTCATCTTTTGGTAAAGGTAAAGGTTTGACTTCATTTTTTACATATGCTTTTATCTTCTTAACTTCTTCAATTTCTTCTTTTCCCCAAACAAAGGGTTTATTCTTTCTAAGCATCTTTTGTAATTTTCCTCGAACTAAAGCTCCATAAGGAATAAAGTTCATGGCATAATTAAGATGTCCTAAGAAAGACATTAACTGTTTCTTATCTTTTATTTCATCCGGGAAAGTTAATATAGTCCGAATAATGTTTGGTTGTAATTCTACAACTCCTCTTGGCTTTATATTCAAACCCAAATATTCTATCTGAGTTTTTCCTATTTCTGATTTTTTCTTTGATAGTACTAATCCATTTTTAAAAGCAAGACTAGCAAAAACAAATAAATGTTTTCTATGCTCTTCCTTACTTCTAGAAAAGATTAGAACATCATCAATATAGACCAAAATGAATGATCTATATGGATTAAAAATCTGATCCATTCTTTCTTGAAATATCGCTGGACTAGTTTTTAATCCCATTGGTAGAACATTCCATTCGTAATGTCCATTTGGTATACTGAATGTAGTACACTCTCTCGAATTTTCTTCTAATTCTATTTGATAAAATCCAGACTTACAATCAAATTTTGAAAATATTTCTGAGTCTTTTATTTTATCAAAAAGAACATCCTTCCTTGGGAGTGGATATGTATTAGACTTCACAACCTTATTTAAAGGCTTGTAATCTATTACAAATCTTGGTTCTCCTCTTTTTTGCTCTGAATAATTTCTGACTAAAAATCCTGGGCAATTCCATGGACTTTTAGAGGCTCTGATTAAATTTAGATTTAACAACTTTTCCATTACTTTAGGAAAATCTTCTAAATCTAGTTTTGAATACCTTCTTGGTTTCTCATAAACTGGGTTATCAGTTTTTAATTCAATCTTTGCAACATAATTTTTTCTATTTGCAAATGCTCTTGGATTTTCACTAAAACATTGTTCTAGTAATTTTTTAGTTTCTTTTGAAACTTCAAATTCTTCTGTTACTAAATCACCACACTGAGCTGTTAAACTCTGAGTATAATGATGTAGACTTGGATAAGGTATTAATGCAGTTTTAAAACTCGTATTACAATGAGTTATAAAATAAGCATTTCTTTCTGTAAGACTAAAAAGTCTAAAAGCTTGTCGTATGGCTCGGATTCCTAGAATAAAATCACTTCCTATTTCAGAATATTGATAGAATGTATTAATTCTAAATTCAATATTTCCGATTTGTAAATAAAGGTGTTTATATCCTTTATCATATCTTGTTTCTTGATTATGAATATCAAGTGCTCTTACTGGTGTGATATTAATCAATTTTTCTTGGATTAATTTGTGTTTTACCAAATTAATGGTACAACCTGTATCTAAAAGACAGTCATATCTTTTAGCTCTATAGTGGATTCGAATATAGGGTGTTTCCCTATCTTGTTTTTGGAATTTTATATCCACTTATTTCTAAATGACTTGGATGAATTATCACTTGATTATTGGAAATAAAATCTTCTCCCAATAATATTGGTGATTGAGGATTTGTCATTAATTCAAATTTTTGAATTATTACAATTTCCTTATTTTCATTTGTAAATAGAGTTAATGCTAACTCTACTTCTTTCTCGACAATTTCTAGAGGATTATATCTTCTAGAATTTTCTAATCTCTCTGGTACTGCTTGATATACCAAAGATTCTCTGATATGTGAGAAATTTACTGCTGTATTTATTACACAATTTTGTGCAATTCTTTCATTCTTTATTACTAAAGGAATTAAATATGGATTTCCTTCTTCTCTTGAATTTTGAGTTGTAGGAATATCATTTAATTCTTCTTGTATCCTTATTAGACTACTTTCGGGTTTATTTCCTGATTGTCTAATAATAATTCTATTATTATCAAATGATAATCTTGGTATTATATTTGATGATCTTATTAGAGGTCTCTGTCTTGAGGCTTCCAATATTATTTCTTCAGGAATCATCCTATCATCTGTTGGGATAGGTTGATTACTAACAAAAGTACTGAATATAGAGGGGATGATCACTCTTTCTTCAGTTCTTCTTTTTATCTTATGATCTTCTGTAAATGCATACAGAATCTTGGTTTCAATAGTCATGACATCACTTCCTGGCATCATGTCTATTCCTGATAATTTATAACATAGCTTTAGGGCTCTATGTTTATTCTGTTCTCGTCTGGTTAAACTAAAGTTTGGTTGTATTACAAACTTTAATTTCTGATAGATTAAATCTCCTAAAACCACACCAAGAGTAGCATGCTTTAGATTAGATGTAATTCTATCATCCATTAAATATACTTGGATTGGTGTACTAATTCCTGACCTAAAACAGGCTTTTACAAGGATTTGTACCGCGGCTATGTATATATTTTGAATTCTTGGATTATTTATTTTCTCCAATTCTTCTTCGGCTATTTCATTGGTCAATAAGGGTATTTCAGCTGTTCCTGAAATAGCTTGATCTACTCTAATTGGTTCTTGAATCTTTTTTATCACAAAATATTGTGACTTATTTTTTCTAAAAATGTTTTTCAAAACATCTCTTTTAAAGATATTTGATGGTTCAAGATCAAAATCTTCTTGTTCTATTTTGGCTGCTAACTGCATATCAAAAATATGAGTTTCACTAGTCATTAAAATCTGATTCAACATCGGATTCACTTTCACTTGAAATTTCATAAAACGAACAATCATTTTCTGAAACTGAATACTCACTTTCTTCGCAAGGAATAAATCCCTGTTCTTCTAAAGTTTCAAAAACTTTAGTTTCTTTTTTCTTTTTATCTTTATTAGGGCATTCATTTGCATAATGTCCCTTTTCTTGACATATATAACAAGTACATTGTTTTTTCGGTTTATATTTACTTGTCTTTTTTCTCCAATATCCATATTTTGGATATTTCTTTTTCTTGTATTTTTTAGATACCTTCTTGGGTTTCCATTTCTTTTTCCTTGAAAATTGTGGTTTACAACCCCATCTCTTCTCGAGTAATTGGTCACAACACAATCCTTTTGTCTGTTTCCATTTTTCTATCTTTTTATTCATTAAATGCTTAATGCATATTTCTCTAAACCATTCTCGACTAAACCTTATTTTTTGTCCTAAGGTATCATTATCTTGAGTATTATACTTATCGTTATAGTAAGTATAATAATCCTTCTCTATCTGAGACCCCCATGGTTCAGATATTTTTTGAAAGAATAATCTCGAATATATATCATATTCTTGAACTCCTGGATCTCCAAATCTTCCTTCATAGAAGATATCCTGGAAATTACAAATGTATTGTTCCAAATAACATGGAGAACACATTGCTAATTGATTTAATCTTCTGATTGACCCTAAAGTTTTTCTTTGAGTCCATTCGGCTACCGATTCTTGTTTTGGATCTCCTACCCATTCCCAGAGTATGAGATTTTCTAATTTTGTAGCTAATTCTTGAATATTAGCTGATTCTCTAAGATCATTTTTTACTTCTGGATTTACTGATTGGAAAAACTTATCAGTTTGCCCTCGGGTAGTCATCATTAGGTAATCTAATGCTTGAGACACAGTCAGTGATTTGGCTATTGCTACCACTGAATTTTCTTTTATCCATGATTGGATTTTTGCTTCAGGATCTATCTCACAGTCTAAATTTAGAATAACTCCATTGGGTCTAACAAATTCCATTGGGTTATCACTAGGCTCATATCGATAAAATCGATAATCTCTTCTTGGCACATCTTCTCTATGTCTATTTATTTCTTCGTTTCTATTTCCATAGACTCTTCTAGTCTCTCTTCTTGCAGAATGAGAAGTTTGTCCTTCTTCCATTTTTACTTCATTAGCTTGAATTTCAACTAAGTTATTTGTTAATTCAAGATCTAATTCTTGACTTATCTCTTCTTCTTTTAGTTCATAAGAAGATTCATTTTCTAGATATTCTTCTAAACTTATTTCAAAACTCTTGGTTTCGACTATCGCTTTCTCTTCTTTAAAACTAAAAGATGATGACGATTCTGATTCATCACTATCTTCTTCTTCAATTTTAGTTTTTAATTCCTCTAAAATTTTTCTTTTCTTATCTTCTGCTTCTTTTTCTTTTAGCTTTAACTCTCGTCTTTTTCTTCTCTCTGTTTTTCTTTTTTCTTTTTCTAAAAGAATATTTCTTAATTCTTCTATCTCTAAATCTATAGCAGAGGGAATTGCTAAAGAAAAAGGGTAAATTTCTTTATTTTTTAATCTCGGCTTTTCTGTTTTGCCGCTAGAAGCTTCTCTTACTAGATGTTCTCTGGTAAGTTCAGATTCTATCTTAATTTGTTCACTAATTAACTCTAATTCTTTTTTCAAAATCTTTAAATGATTCTGAATAGGTTCTAAGTTTACGGGTAAACCTTGGTTAATTATTTCTAACTTTCTATTCTTGGATAGTTCTTTTTCTATTTCGATTTTCCTATTCTTTAAACTAATCATTAAAGATAAGGATAATCGGATGATTTCTGATAAAGATTTTGCAATCTTCTTCTTCTATGTTCTTCTTTATTATACTCGGTATAATGATGAACACTAGCATACTTGTCCTCACAAGTATCTACAATCGGCTCTTTCTCCTTATTCAGGAGTATAGGCTCTGATACCACTTTGCTGGAATTCGGCGGATCATTACAAGGTTCTTTTCACTCTAGGAAAAAGGATTATCAGTTTCTCTTTTAGAATTGTTGGAGATTTCAACGATTCAGATTTAATATATTATAAAATTATTATTATTATATTAATATATTAAAAATATTATTATAAAAATACATTAAATCTGAATCATTGATATTTTCATCCGACAGTTCTAAAAGAGAAAAGGACGGTCCTTGAAGCCAGGTCCGGTTCGTTCAACCTAGCAATCATCTTTTGACCCAAAAAAAAACTTAGAGATCATCTCTATCTGCATTATTAAGAGAGAAGATATCAACAGGAGCATCAGTGCAGTCATAGACGCCATGTCGTTTCGACCCACTCAATGAATCGTGTGAATACTGATCCAAGTATACGACGATCACTGTAATATCATCATGAATATGGCGCCTTTCACCTTTCTCAACTCTAATTAAATCCTTATATCTCATTTCTTTTTTCTTTGCAGCCTCTTCTAGTGCAGCTCTCACCAATCTCTTCGCTATTCCCTGCAATAGAATTTCAACACTTTAAAATACAAAACAAAGTACAAGAAAACCAGAAATCGTGTCAATAAACTTTACTTTGTAGCTGAATCTCACGTTTATGTTTAAAATGCTACTTACTGGTCTTGGATTTTTGAGGATGATGTCAACGGCAGCTTCATCAGTCAAATGCTCCCAAAGCCCATCAGATGCAAATATCAAGAACAAGTCTTCTGGCGTTAACGTTCGACTCAATACTGAAGGTTCAGCTGTCATTACAGGTCGCTTTAAAGGAAACAAGTATCCAAATTGTTGGAACAGAGGATCTCTATTAAACTCAGGTTTCTTTAGAAAAACATCTCCAATTGATCTTGACACCTGAAACGTAAATAAAACACTTTAAGTGTATTCAATTATAAAATGGCCGTGGATGTATAGAATTTTTACTAATGATGTGCAACAAAGGTTATCATTAAAGTGCTTATGTGCTTATGTTTCATTTTCTGGTAATTGTGACTCAAATATGAATTGTTTGATGGTTACTTGTAAAAGATATAGGCTCACAAGAATACAAAAAGATGTCAAATCTTCCGTCTGTGCAACTATCATCGCAAGAGCCAAGAAATGATTTCAAGGAGTTCGTTCACATGCAGCTTCGGAGAATTTACTTTCCATAGACAACGGTTATGCTGCCAAACCACATGGAATTATGTAACCGTTCACCATAAAGGGAAAGATATAAATTCCATATCACTTGTTTAACAACCAAGCATTCACATGATGAGGAGTCGTCTTCTTGTTTTTTTTTTTTAAACATTTTCTGAGATAAAGTCGCAGAAGAAGTTTTTGTAGATATATTCTTCCAAAGGGTAATTCTTTGAAAAACAGAATGGTCACACATAAACTAACCAGAAAGAAGCTGTGCTTAAAATCATCTTAAAAGAATCCTTCACAAATGGAGTCTCACTGATCCCCTGACAAGCTGCAAGCATAGTGTTGCAGAATATTGGAGCATGTAACATGATTCTTGGCGTATGTAAGTTACAGCAAGATAATGAGTTATTAAAACAACGAAGTTGAAGCCAGTTTAGGAGAAAAACTCCAAAAAGAAAAAATTCCTTAGTTGTTAAAACCCCATATATGTTACACTAGCTGCAAGATCAGAAGTTGAAGCCAACAGAGTGAATGTATATATATTAAAATATTTGAACCGGTATCAAAACTCCAAACAATGATCTTATGAAAAAAGAATTGAAAGAATGAAATCTTAATTATCAGAGGCAACTGAGTAGAGCAGCCAAGGAAGGGAAAGAAGACAAAGAATGCACAAAAAAGAGCCTTAGAAAAAGCTAACAAGTACCTGAATAATTCCTTTGATTCTCCAAACTCCATGAGTGTAAACCACAATGTGTGCATCATCAGGGTGAAGCGCCATAACTTCATTTCTAATCTCTTCCACCCCAACATTATGATCAGTGGACAGACGTTCTGCCACAACCGAACAATCAACTTTCTTACCCAGAACTACCCTCGAATCCCCAAGATTTGCAACATAAAGAACGTTGTTTGAAATCGCCCCAACAAGACAACACGACCCCACTGAAGCAATCTGCGGCCGACTAGTCAATGATTGTTTCACGAACTGTAAAAATTGCTCTTCAGTTTCATTAAAGGCCTTCTTTATCACGGCCTCCGATATCCCACCTTCTTCAGAGGCAAACTCTGTGCCGAAGAAAAGATCAAGATGACGTTAAAATGCATTGACTAATTAGTTTTTTTTTTTTAAAAAAAATAAGTTTGATGGGGAGGCATCGATTCTGAGGCTGCTTACTCTGGAGAAAGGGGAAGAGATTGTCGGCGATGAATCGAGAAGTCTCCGGACCGCCATGTCCGTCATATATGCCAATATAAGTTGCAGAAGGAGACGTAAGAACTTGACTTTGGTCTTCAAGAGTCGAGTTAGCTTGAACTATAGCAATTGAATAATCACCTAAAGCGTGTGTCTTCAAGTTTGTATGCCAGAGAAGCCCATCGTCGCCTCCTCCACCAAAGCATGCCTTTAATGGCCTTCTGCAGAATTCCAACATCTTTCTCTCTATCGTTGTAAATGTAAACTTAAAAAAAATATATCTCTGTTTCTCTGATTCAAGGTTGAGCAAGCGTATAGAAAAAGCGCTGGTGTTGCAGTCTAAGGCCGATGAAAAAAGAGGAAGATTTGTTGGTGAAGGAATTGTTAAATGAGAAATATGAAAGAGCGGGCCGTGTGAGTACCGCGTGAGGAAAAAGGAAGGAAGGAAGAAAGAAAGATTAAAGAAAGAAGGGGTGGTAACAGAAAGAGAGACGAAGACTAAGGGTATGTTTGGCAGGAAGGAAATGGAGGGAGAGGGAGGGTAAAGAAAACTTTTACGAGTTAGATTTTAAAAAATTAAAAAAACGAAATTATAAAATTTTTATAAAGATAATATGTAAAATAAAATAATAAGAAAAACTAACTAAAAACTTCTAATCTCATTTTTTCAATTTTTTTAAATCTAAATTATAAAAATTTTTCTTTTTCTCACTTTCTTTCCAACTCCCTCGTACCAAACGGGCCTAAGCAAAGAGTGGAGGAGGGGTGAGAAAGGAAGAGTGGATTTAGACTTTAAGGATGACGTGGATTAAAGGACATAGATAGCAGAAGAAGAATTCGAGCCACGACGGAAGTCTTTTCAAAGTAAACGGTCAAAGGATCTAATCGTCAAGCCATAAGGTCTTCGAAATTTAAGGCCGTCCCAATTCAGGAATTCTATTTTTTTTTTTGGGCGTAATTCAGGAATTCTTGAAACTCTGTTTGTACCTAACTTTTTTGGCCTGAAAATGACAAAGAAGGATAGTACCAGAGCAGAAGAGATCAAAATATATGATTTTATGGTAATGGATAGTTAGACGCTTTTCTAATTTCTAATAAATATCACTGTCGTTGGGGCAACGCATGCATCTGAAAATGTGATGAAAGTTGAAAATTAGCAAGGTTGAAGACAAATAGTATGATCAATATCCAATGATATATTTAATATTCAATATAAAACTTGGGGAAAATTGCCCATAATTACTTGTTTGGAGACCATTGGGCAGTTAATTCCCCAAACAAATATTTATGGACTATTTATTTTTTTTCTGTCAGTAAGATGTCAAATTTATAATAAGTTGTGTTAATTACCGATCGTGCCATCATTTCTTAACCTTTCATGAGAAATATATGCATAAAATTTTGATCCCCATGATAAATTACCCAAAAATTGGGACAACTGAAGTCGGGCCTATTTATGGAAGTTGATCTGTGGCCCCAAACTATTTTTCACAGCCTGTGGCCCATAACTATAGCTGCAACAAAGAAAATGCAGCCTGATTTTCAGTACAAAAATCCTGACCAAAAGGAAAGACTGAAACTTTTTTTTTTTAACCAGCAAAAAAACTAGTGATAGTTGGGAATAACTTATTTTTAGGTAATAAGTGCTTATAAATCGTGATTCACGGTATACGAGGTGATAAGTATGTGAGAGGAGTTTTATCTCAGCTTGCGTAATAAGAACTTATTCTCTAAAATTAAGTGATCCCAAACACACACTATAACACGTTGGATTTGGTTTCAGTGTTAAGTACTCTATTTATATCTTCTAACTCGTCAAATCTAGATTATTAGATCTAATTTGCATAATTCAGATCTGATTTTTTAAAAATCTCTTTTTTTAATGAACATTATTTTAATTGGAATAGAATATAAAATAAATATAATCTCTTAACTATTATTCTTTTAAAAAATTATCATTTTAAAAAAATTAAATCTAGACTGTCTAAAATTGGACAGCCCAGATTTGATGAGTTGGGAGAGCTAAGCATAGTGCTTAACACTGAACCAAGTCTATAACATGTAGAGTCGTAGTTAATTATGAACGCCACGCGCAATAATAACTATCCGTAATATTGAGGTCGATTATAATATCGCATGATATGCTTGTACGAGCCATGTATCTCTTTAAGTCTTTAGTTTCAATAAGTTGTAAGTTCATAAACGAGTTTCTTCTCCTCGGTGAAAGATGACAAATATACATGTGTGTATGTTTTTGAGATGTTTTCTTACATGCTCTCATATATTTGCAGACTAGATCCAATCTAAAAATATATTTATTTGACTCGAATGATGTAATATTCTCCTTCTTTATAATGCCAGTTTAATTAAGAATCTGAAAAATTACAATGACCCTATCCCTTCTCTTTGTTTGTATTTTACCCTTGACATTTTATCCAAGTTACACCTATATTTTATTTAGGGATGAATATAATGTTTAGTTCTTATAGTTTGATCTCATTTTGATTTTGGTGCCTGTAGTTTCAATCCAAAGGTTTTAATACCTTAAGTTTTATTCCGTTTACAATGTTAATTCCTATAGTTTAACAGGGCCCTAAAGGGTGTTAAATTTGTTGATTTGTCACTAATGCGGTTTATTTCGTTGACATGGCATGTTGACTGTGCAGGCTAATTGGAGATGTAATTTTAATTGAAAACACGACATGATCGAATGAGAGCACCCCATTTATTTGGCTCACACACTCGTAAGTTAAACTACAGCTTCTGCAATATCCTTCGCCTTCAATATGATCCCTTTCAAGTTTGCCAATCCTCTTACAAACCCCTCCATCTTCTTCACTTTCTCTTCCAACTGTAGCAACCCAGAGTTCATAGTTGCTTCTTCTTCTTCTTCTTCATCTTCGGCTCTGCTTATCCACATACGCACCAGCATCGAAGTCACCACTTCGAATGGCAACATACAATTAACCTTAATCTCATATTTCCCCAACTTACAAGCTGTGTTGTTGGTGAGCCCAACTATGGCGTGCTTTGAAGCTGTGTAACCTAGCCCTCCCATGACTCCAGTGAGGCTCCACATTGATATGATGCACCTAGATCACTAGGAATCATCACTCTTGTCGTGTGCTTCATTTCTAGAGCCACTTCCTTTATGTTCACTTGTATGACTCCGTTGAACCTATCGAACCTATTGTAATTCCTAGATGAATTACAACAGTGTCCCATCGCCAAGATGAGTGGAACTAGTGGTTAGGGAACTCCATCCATCTCCTGCCTAGTGCCTATCTGTTTCAAATCATTATTCAGCAAGTTTTCAACTTGAAATTCTATAAATACATTGTTAGAAGTACTACAATAATCGTTTATCGTCGGATATACATGATCTTGTGGGAAGAAGGGAGGATCACATTCATGTAATGGGTATTAAGGAGGGAGACGATGATCAAGAGAGAATCTGCCACCTAGTTTAGTTAGAAGGTTTCTCAAATTGTTGACACCATCACAGGTCTCTTAGATCGAAGAACTTGCACAGGTAGTCTGATGATGCGTAGATAAAGAAAGAGTAGTGGTTTAGTTCATGAGCACCAATTTATTAGTCGGTCTCTGAATAAGTTGTGATTTGCCAACAATTGTAATTTTGCTAGGTCTCCTCTAGAATCTCGTCCTTCTCGAGTGAAGAAGAAGATGATTATGCACACTGAGAAGGCCACCTGATTCCACAAACAATAAGTCATTTTTTTAATTAAAATTCATGCTCAGTCAGCATGCCATGTTAGCAAATAAACAATGTTAATGACACTTCAGCAAACTTAACATCGTTAACTTCGGGTTTAAGTCCTTATTAATGTTAGTGTTAAAATGATATAATTAATAAGTAGTTGGTAGTAGATAGTAGTTAGGTGGATAGTAGTTGAGGGCATTTAATAAACCCTCTCTATAAATACTCATATAAGTTTTGTAAATGATATAATTCAGAAACATTTCTCCTCAAATACTTTGTCATGGTATCAGAGCCTAGGGCTCTCTAAAATTGTTCATTCTGTTTATCGTTTGTTCATCTGGCATTGTTCATGTTTACGTGGTCTGTTTGACCTAGCCTACTTCTAGGGGTTATCATGCTCTAGTTTCACACTTCCAGGTGTGGGTTTCCTGTTCTCCTTACTCTAAAACTAGTATTTGCCTTTGACTTGTGAAAGTTTAGTATTTTGGTGTGATTAGCGGTTGTGTTCGCTGTTTAGTGTTTCTATTGATTGCTGGTTCATCTCTTGAACGTGCTTGTTGGCTTTTTTATTGTGATTCTTTGGTTACTCTTCCAAAGATGATTCTAAGAACTTAGATATATTCCTATGTCTGCTAAATTTACTGCTTCACAGTTGAATTGGACAAATTATAGCGATTGAAATAAAATTGTTTGAGTTTATATTCTGGGCACTAAAAAGGAAACCTATTTAACTAAGGATCCTCCTTCTAGTGATGAAACAAAAATTTTGGCTTGGACGAGAGGGATGCTCGAATTTTGTTTCAAATCCGGAACTCTATTGAATTGTCGATTCTATCTTCTGTTAGTCATTGCAACACAGTCAAAAAAATTATGACATATCTTGAGTTTATGTTTTTTGGAAAAGGGAATATTACCCGAGTTCATGAAGTATGTAAAGGATTTTATCACTCCCAGCCGTAGGGGTGTCTCTTGAAAGGCTTCTTCTTAGACTTCAAAAGGATGTATGAGGAGATGAAAGTACTTATATCTCTTCAAGCAGATCTTGCAACCCGTGTAAAAAATCTGGAACTTTAGGCTATCATAAGTTTCCTTGAAACTCTTGGCCCATCTTATGAGACTATTCGTTCACAAATTTTGTCGAGTCAGGAGTTTCCCTCTCTTGAGGATGTTTTCTCATAGGTTCTCCATGCTGATAGTTTGATTCATTCTTTGTTGATCCAAATGCGAGTGCTCTAGCTGGATGTGGCCCATTTGAACACAGGAATTATGGGTACAGACAAAGCACTAGTTCTTCACCGATGAATTCTGACAGTATTATCTGTAATTATTGCAAGGGACCCAATCACATTAAGAAAAATTTTCGTAAATTGTAGAATAAAAAAGAGTGTGATCAGCAGTGTGGTTTTGCTTATATTAGCCTGATTCTGGTCCGTCATCTGTAAGGGTCCTAGCTACAGGTACTATGCCTTCTGGTCTTGCTACTACTTCCACAAAGTAGGTTATTGATTCTGGAGTCACCGACCACATGAGAGGTCACCATCATTTATTTTCATCATATGCTCTTTATGCTAACCCATGCTCCATATATGTCACCAATGGTTCCCCGATCCGTGTACTTGGATCAGGCACTGTTAAACCAACTATATCCATTTCACTATCTTTTGTTCTTAATGTTCCCGATATCACGTTTAATCTTTTGTCTCCAAGTAAACTGACTCGTCATTTAAATTGTTTTATCTCACTATTCCCTGATCATTGTTTAATTTAGGATCTTTCGACAAAGTAGATTATTGGTAGAAGCTATGAATCTGGTAGGCATTACATCCTTGATGATCAAGTGTCGTGTTCTGTTGCTTGTTCTGGTGGGTCGTCTTCCTTTGAAGTCTATTGTCATCTCAATCGTCCCTTAAAAGGTTGTATCCTCAGTTTTCATCTGTATCTACTTTAGATTGTGAGTTATGTCAGTTTGTCAAACACCATCGTGTTCATTTGGCACCTCGAGTCAATAAACGGGTTGCGTCCCCCTTTGAGTTAGTCCATTCTGATGTTTGGGGTCCTTGTTCAGCTTTGTCTCAAACTGGTTATCGATATTTTATCACCTTTGTTGATGCATTTTCCCGAACCACTTGACTTTACTTAATGAAACAGTGTTATGAATTATTTACTCATTTTCGTAATTTCTACGCTGAAATTCAAACCTAGTTTAATACTCCTGTGAAAATCCTTTGAAGTGATAATGCGAAAGAATATTTTTCTACCACATTCACTAATTATATGCATAGTTATGGCATTCTTCACCAATCCTCCTTTGTTAATACACCTGCTCAAAATGGTGTTGCCAAAGGAAGAACCGCCATCTCTTTGAAACTGCATGAGCTCTCATGTTTCACTCCGATGTCCCTAAATCCTTTTGAGCTGATACCGTATCTACTGCATGTTTTCTCATCAATCGCATGCCTTCAACTGTCTTTAGTGGTGATGTTCCATATTCCGTTCTATTTCCCACCACTAAGCTATTTCCTATTTATCCAAAAAATTTTGGTTATGTTTGCTTTGTTCGGGATGTCTATCCAAGTGTCAATAAACTCAATCCCAAGTCCTTTAGGTGTGTCTTTCTGGGTTATTCTCAAGTTCAAAAAGGTTATCAATGTTACTCTCTTGATCTTCGTCGTTATCTTATGTCTACTGATGTGACTTTTCATGAGTCTTCTCCTTTCTTCCCGTCTTTGTTATTATCTGAGTCATCATCCGTCATTGATGAGCTGATGATGTCCTGGTTTCTCATGTCCCTATCTCACCAGTACATGCTGCTATTCCAGAACCTGATATTGCTAATGTTCTGCCTTCACCAGTAACTGCTTTACCGATAGATTCAGTTCATGACTCTCTGGTTTTTAATCTAGATTCCCCAGATCCTGCCATTCCTGTCCTTGACCTAATTGTACTTGATTCTTCTGTTGATTCATCTGAGGAACCGCCTATTGCCCTCCACAAAGGTACCTGTTCTCATTGTCCTCCCAAAAGATATGTTGATATCCTACTCCTTCTTTGTGTCCTACTAGCATTTGTCCCATGTTACCTCTTCCCTTGTGGCTACCCTTGATTCCATCTCTACCCCTACCACCCTTCACTAAGCCTTGACTCACCCTAGTTGGCGTGCAGAATGGAAGAAGAACTGTTGGCTCTTAAAAAGGCTGGTACCTGGACTTTTGTTGATTTACCTTGTAGGAAGAAGGTCATCGGATGTAAATGGGTGTTTGTTGTTAAGACTAAGGCTGATGGTTCCTTGGAACAGTTGAAAGCTCGACTTGTTGCCAAAGGGTATGCTCAAACTTATGGAATTGATTATTCTGAGACTTTCTCCCCTGTGGTTAAGCTCACTTTAGTTCGTCTTCTTGTCTCTCTGGCTGCCACTTATCATTGGGATATGTATCAGTTGGATGTTAAGAATGCTCTCTTGAATGGTGACCTCCTTGAGGAAGTTTATATGGAGTAACCACTTAGGTTTGTTGCTCATGGGGAGCATAAGAAAGTGTGCTACCTCCGAAAGTCGTTGTATGGTTTGAAGCAAAGTCCCCATGCCTGGTTAGATAAATTTTGTGGTATGTTCAAGAAGTTTAGGTTAAGTCAAAGCAAGTATGATCACTCTGTGTTCAACCAACAATCTGATGTAGGCATGGTTCTTCTAGTAGTGTATGTTGATGATATTGTTATTACTGGGAGTAACATTTCTGGAATCTCATAACTTAAAGTCTTCCTTAACTCCCACTTTCAGACAAAAGACTTGGGACCATTAAAGTACTTCCTTAGTATTGAGGTTTCGAGAAGCAAGAAGGCCATCCTTTTTACTCAAAGGAAGTATGTTCTCGATCTCTTAAAGGAGACTGGAAAGCTTGGAGCTGCACCAAGCAACATTCCCATGATTCCAAATCCGTTCCTACTCTTAATGATAGTATGTTTGATAAGCTTCCTAATGACCTGAAGAAGAAGATTAATCCAGAGAAACTGAAGCCATTTGTATTTCCTGAAAGATATAGGAAACTTATCGGGAAGCTAAATTATCTGATAGTAACTTGTCCTAATATAACCTTCTCAGTTAGTGTACTCAGCCAATTCATGACATCTCCAACAGTGGTACAATGGGAAGCCTTAGAGTATATCCTGTATTATTTGAAAGGTTCTCCAGGTCGTGAAATTCTTTATACAAATTATGGGCACACTAAAATCAAGTGCTTTTGCAATGCAGATCATGCAGGCTCAAAGGCCACAAGACGATCCACTATGGGTTATTGTGTGTTTGTTGGTAGAAATATGATATCTTGGATAAGTAATAAGTAAGGTGTTGTGTCAAAATCCAGTGCAAAAGCAGAATACAGAGCCATGTCCTAGTCAGTACAGGAAATTGTGTGGGTCTTTTAGCTCATTAAGGAGATTGACATTATCACGACATTACCTGCAAAGCTATGGTGTGACAATAAGGTAGCATTACACATAGCATCGAACTCTATGTTTCATGAACATACAAAACATATTGAAATCGACTGTCATTTTATTTATGATAAGATCAAAGAGAATGTTGTATCTACAGAGCATATGCAATCAAATGACCAACTTGCAGACCTTCTAACAAAGGCCTTAAATGGGACATGGGTTGATTATCTTTGTAACAAGTTGAGCATAATTAATATATATGCTCCAACTTGAGGGGGAGTGTTAGTGTTAAAATGATGTAATTAATGAGTAGCTAGTGGTAGATAGTAGTTGTGTGGATAGTAGTTTAGGGCATTTAATAAACTCTCTCTATAAATACTCATGTAAGTTTTATAAAGGCTTTTGTACTGGTACCTTATGTACAGTAAAAAATATTAATGAAATGCTATAAGGTGGAAAATATTTATCAATATACTACACCTAAAGTTCATTACGCCAAGAACGAGTTTACATTTATACAGAAATTCATCATGCCAAGAACAATTTTCACTATCTGATGTGATGTGATGATTATTTTTTAATTAAAAAGCAAACTCGTTCTTTGCAATAACCATTTCACTTTTTCTGATTGGATTGAGAGGGAGGGAGGGAGGGAGGGAGCTATGAGGGAGAGTGTCACTATCGGAGGAAAAGGGAGGGATAGAGATAAAAGAAAGGGAGGGAGATAGAGAAAAAATACATAACTTCTAAAATTTATTTTTCTCTCAATTTCACTATCACCAATTTCTCCACATCCCTCTTAGACTCTCACTCATTATTGTTAAACTCACAAGTTGACTCTTCAAATTTACTGTTTTTATATTTTTAATTTATAAAATTGTGTAAGTTTGTGCTTAAACTCATGCTAGCCATAAACTTAGTTAAACTCGCGAGTTTACACACTAAATTTACTCTTTTTACGTTTTTATCTCATAAAAGTGTGTCAGGTTGTTCTTAAAATCGTGTTAATTTGCTCATTTAGATTATATTTAATGGCTTTAAATATGAACTTCATATAAATTTCTTTTTGGAAATGATAAATTTTCAATATTGGTGGATTTAATTTTAATTATTCATATTTAAAATATAATTAAATTTAATTATTGTCATTTTATATTTTTCTTATTTTATTATATATTTTTAACGTCTATTTATTAATGAATATAAACTTTAACAAGTTTACGATTCGAGTTCACGATCTGAGTTTATATTTTTTGAGTTCAAGTTCAAAGAAAAAAGAAATTGAGGGAGAGATGTGGGCTAAAGTGGGGTGAAATGAAAGTAGGGGTGTCAAACTTACGAGTTTATAATTCGAGTTCACGATCTGAGTTTATATTCTTAAACTCGTAAGTTTGACATCCTTGCTTTCATTTCACCCCACTTTAGCCCACATCTCTTCCTCAATTTCTTTTTTCTTTAAACTTAAACTCAAAAAATATAAACTCAGATTGTGAACCCAAATCGTAAACTTGCTAAAGTTTATATTCATTAATAAATAGACGTTAAAAATATATAATAAAATAAGAAAAATATAAAATGACAATAATTAAATTTAATTATATTTTAAATATGAATAATTAAAATTAAATCCACCAATATTGAAAATTTATCATTTCCAAAAAGAAATTTATATGAAGTTCATATATAAAGCCATTAAATATAATCTAAATGAGCAAATTAACACGATTTTAAGAACAACCTGACACACTTTTATGAGATAAAAACGTAAAAAGAGTAAATTTAGTGTGTAAACTCGCGAGTTTAACTAAGTTTATGGCTAGCATGAGTTTAAGCACAAACTTACACAATTTTATAAATTAAAAATATAAAAACAGTAAATTCGAAGAGTCAACTTCTGAGTTTAACAATAATGAGTGAGAGTCTAAAAGGGATGTGGAGAAATTGGTGATAGTGGAACTGAGAGAAAAATAAATTTTAGAAGTTACGTATTTTTCTCTATCTCCCTCCCTTTCTTTTATCTCCATTCCTTTCTTTTCTTCCGACAGTAACACTTCCCCTCATAGCTCTCTCTCTCAATCCAATCAAAAAAAGTGAAATCATTCTTGTAAAGAACGAGTTTTCTTTTTAATTAAAAAATAATCATCACATCACATTAGATAGTGAAAATCACTTTGGTGTGATGAATTTCTATATAAATGTAAACTCGTTCTTGGCGCGATGAACTTTAGGTGTAGTATATTGGTAAATATTTTTCACCTTGTAGCATTTCGGTATTTTTTTTACTGCATATAGGGTACCGGTAAAAAAGCCTCTTATAAATGATATAAATCAAAATATTTCTCCTCAAATACTTTATCAATTAAATTATAAGAACTAATATTGTAAACGAAATAAAACTTGAAGGATAAAACCTATGGATTGAAACTACAGAAATCAAAACTAAAATAAAATCAAACTATAAGGACCAAACATTATATTAACCCTTTATTTAGACTTTTCTATGATTTTTCTAAAAATTATGCCCCTCCACATGTATACACCAACCAACTTTTGCTTATTATTAGTATTATTTTTTATATCTTACCTGAACGCCAACCACCTATAAAAACATCGAAATCCACAAAATTAATCATGATGACGAGAACCGACTCTGGCCACTTATGATGGCACTTATCATTTTATCCTTCATCGGCACCACAAATCTCACATTTAATATCTTAATGTCAACTAAATTTCCAAAGCAACAAACAAAAATATTAAATTAATTAACCCCCTAATACTAGAAAAGAAGGGTAAACCGACAAATTTAGCTTGACTCATTCTCGCAAGAAAAAGCGAGTTTTCCGTTTCGTGTAACAATACAGCCAACACTACACTGCTAATGCATTACATAAAATAAACTATTTCAACTACAAAAAGCAGAACAAAGGCATAAACCTTAGCTTAATAAACTAAATAAATCGCAGGCACGCGATCCCAATATTAACATTCATGAGTTTAAAAGCAAAGCCGCCTCCTCATCAAGGTAGCTTGCATGCGAAAGCTCCTTTAGCCATTCAGACGTTCGAAGAAGACGACGACGTGATGAGACAGCCTTATTTTTTCCTTGCTTTTGCCTCTGCTTCTCCTTCTCAAACTCGATCACTACTTTTTCTTTCATGGCACGCGTTGCACTTTCTGTCTCTTTGGTGCTTCTAGTGCGACTATTGATTATGACAGTGTCCAATGGCATATCAATCGAACACTTACATCCACTCAACAAACCACCACCTTTGTCCAGAAACTGCTTCAACCCATGATTGGTACTCATAATTTTGCCACTTTTAGTGGTTCCACTATTACTAGTGCTTCCACTGCGAGAGACACAGTTTTTTATACCGCGAACTTTAAGGTCTTGCAATTCAATCTCTGGTGCGGGCACCACACCCAGACGGAAAAAGTCCCACGTTGACGATTTTCGACCCACATTACTGAAACTTGCTTGTCTTGGAAGAGGCATTTTTAACTGAGGTTTGGGACTTGGGCAAGTGTGAAATCGGTTTTTAACTCTGGACTCTGAAACTGAAACTCTTGGTGTGAGAATGGTTATGGAACTAGTGCTGTAATTTGGTGAGTTCTGGCTTTTGAAACTGCTGCTTCTACTGCTGTTGCTTCTGGACTCACTCAGAGAACCATGTTCAAGGGAATCGAGGGACATTGATTTGTAGCGGTTGAATTTGTTGCCCTTGAGTTGTAAGGGGAGAATTTGACCTTGAAAGAAAACTTCATCCGCTGTACACATTTCTGTTTCCTCGGAAAAGGAACTACTCCAAAGGCGGAAATCGAATTCTTCGTTTGTTTCAAGCGCCTGGGAATCTGCTTTCCTTGATCGTTCATCTTCTTTGACCGAGACCTCTGGTTTTGGTTGGGCACTGTTTCTGTCTGTTGCCATCTCAGGAAAGGAAAGTGACTCTGTTGGAAAACTGTTGGGTGGCAGAGGAAGAGGGAAAGGACATGAATGAGAGTGAGTGTGATGAAGAAGTGTGAACAGGGGATGTGTTTGGTTAAACAAAACAATTTACGCAAACAAGAGAAGACGAGTGTGATAGACAGAGTCAGAGGGAGAGACAAGGGGAATATAAAGAGAAGTGGCGCCAAATGTGCGAGAATATCAAAAAGAGAAGTAAGTGCAGGCCAACCCAGCCAGTGTCCTTACAGAAGCGAACTGTGCCTTTTGAGCCGGCACTACGACAAGCATAATATCTCTGCCAAAGTGTTCCCGTCAGAAAGAATTTGAGTAGAGATTCTGAATATATGATCTGAAAAATATAAAATTTGAACAATCTAACTAAGGTATGTGTAATTTTTTTCCACAACCATAAAAAGGTAGGAGTAGTGCTTTTTACTCCTTTTTTAACTGTATCTCTCGAGATTTAAAAGGCATGAGAGTGATTAAATATGCAAGTGTTACCACCTGTCTCATTTGTATATTAGTCCCGGAGAAATTATTGTACAGATATTATGGGCAAACTCGCAGGCATACACAAATATTCAACTCCCATCAGCTGGGAAAACTTTCATTTCATGTAATCAAAAAGCGTTTATAAGAAATCCAATTATTTTCCTCCACGTTTTGGATTAAAACGTTACTTTTGGGGAGTATGCTTTGGTCACAACTCATTAATGTGTTATCATAATTTATTATTAAGAACCAAATAATTCTATTTACGGGCTGCAAAGACCAATCACCCCTTTTTTTTGTGACAACTCCATTTCTTTTTTCAAGTCATACTCCGATTCCTTACTTTTCTTTTTCTTTTTTTTTTTTGGTCTTACCTCACTCATCCCATATTCTTCTCTGTCCCCATCCCACTGAAGAACGTGGGGATAAAAGCCAAAACCCACCAACACAAAAAGAACGAAGGACAACTAGGTCGCTGCACTAGTGGAAGTAGTATTACAATACGTATAACTGAGATCAGCAGGCAAAGCGTCAAGATTAACTGATGGTGTTGATGCTTCCGTTAAAAGGTGCAGAAATGATCTCTGGCAGAGGTATGACGAGAAAAGAAATCAATACGCATCTTTTGAGGAGAGGGGTTGTTGAAAAGATAAGGTGCAAAACGTGGGTTAAAGGAAGTTACCACAGTATTCTGGGAAAACAGGTCAGAATAGTTTTGTCTATATTACTTACAAAATATAAGATCTTTTGATCTTTACATTAATTTAATTTTTGATATTTACTCTTACTATTAGCAACCGAAAGCTTGGAAGAAAATATTTCATATTGATGATACTCATCGAGAAGATCTATCTTTAATTAGACGTGAGACCTTGCAAACACACAAAAATCCAGTTGCTCTTGTCTGAAAAAAACATAACCAATTGTAGAATGGAGGTGGTGTGTTGAGTTGAACATTCCACAAGCGAGGCCTAACCAAATGTTCATTAGGGCCAATTTAAAATTCAAAGTAAAAGCTGATCCCCACAGATTGAAATATGATGTTCTAGCCTTACAGGCCAAGAATCTGATATCGTGCAAGATGTAGGAAACAACTTCAGAGACAAATGGGAAAAAATTTAAGGGGTCCAAATCCAAAATCTGCATTGCTTGTTCTCGCAAATGAGATAATTTTGGCCAATTCTTGAGAATAACTGTTAGTAGTAGTCAAATTATATGTAATTCAAAGTAACATGGATTGAGCCCAGGGAAGATTTCTGGATGCCTTCAATTTCACCGTCTATCCTACGAGTGTTGATCTAAATCTGAAAGATGCCTTTATTGCAGCATGCGCTTCGTCATAAGAGCGAATGAAAGAAGGTAAAAGCAAATTATAAAAGTGAAAGAAACCTAACAAATTACAAAGAAGGAGACCAGAAACTGTTTGTTATTATCAAACAAAAAGCTCAATCAAAGGCCTCCTTGGCGATTAACGGCATCGACGACTTTGGATTCAGCCTCAGAGGAAACAGCAGAACCAGAGAGAGTTGGGGCGTCCGTAGCACCAGGTCCTCGACCAGGTTGTGGCTGAAGATGGCCTTCAACGCCATAACCTTGTTGCTTGTAATCCTCAAGGTCCGTGTATTTCACGTACGGACTCTCTTGCATTGGAAGCCCTTCAAGTCCTCGTTCCCCTGTTTGATCTTTTGCATTATTTGTGTTCTTCTTATCTTGTTGCTTCTCCATTATTAATTGTTTTCCTTCTTCTTCTTCATGTGGTTTCCCTCCTCATTTCTTCGTGTTTATATACACGCCATTCTCTCCCTTCTCTAGCTCTCCATGTCTTTGCGCACGTGGCGATTCATGAGGGACTTCCGAAAATTCGTGGCAAATTTTACAAGTTTTTTTGTTCCCATCCACTCAACAATTAGCCTCCTGTCTTTCCTCACGAATCTTACACGCTCCACGTGTTGCGATACGCTTCCTCTTTATTTATGTTTCTTGCTTACCAATACTCTATATTATTTTTCTTAATTTTTTTTCGTGTTTGCACCGATTAGGAATTAATCAGTGATATCTTGACATAGATATGTCTTCGCAAAGTCTCACATGTGTTGACAGAATGACAATTGTTGGTCGATGAATGGATTCAGAAAGCTTTCGTAAAATTAGACCCAAAAAAAAAATCAAAATGGAAATAGAATAATATAACTATTAAGCGAAGACCTCACAACTTAAATGGATGCATTCTCATAAGATGATCATGTAAATTAAATTGGATTGAGAAAAAAGAGCCAATCTATTTATTTATTTTATTTTCAAGCATTAGCTTTAACAAATTTCCATCAGGATACTTAAAATACAATTAACATATAAACCAGACTCTACTACTGATAGTGAGCAACCTTCTCCTTCCGAGCTAGCTTTTCCTTTGCCAGCTAAGTGCGATTGGGCTTGCGACATCGCGCTTCCCATCGGACCATGCTAGGCGACCAAATGCATTATGGCTCTCCGGTGGTGAACCAGATGCCGTGAATGTCACTGTATAAGATTTCTTCTCGTTTTCCTTGAAACTTAGCACTTGGGGCTCAACTAAGATCTTCACGGACGAGACGTCCAAAGCCACAGAGACATTGTAAGTTCCAGCTTCCCCCACGTTCATGAGAGTCCGCGTGTGCTTAACAACGTTGGTCCCACCGCCCGATTTAAATACGGCAGCAAACGAAGGGTAATTGAGGTCGTTCACACTGTATTGTTTGCTTGCGTCGCACTGGAATTTTCTTCCCACCACGGTTTTGATTTGTTTGCCTGTGTAGTTCAACGCGCAGAGGAAGCCCAAATAATCATCCACTGCCAAATCATACACAAGTCCTGGATTAAGGGCTGGGACTGGATCCACGTGTCCAGCTCCATGATCAAACGGTGTCGATGGTTTTCCTGTATCACTGTCTATCAATTTGCCACCGTTCTTGTAAGTTGTATAGGCGGTGGTCATTAGTGCGGATCGAATCATGGCGGGGCTCCAGTCGGGGCGAGCCACCTTGATCAAAGCAGCGATCCCGCTCACGTGAGGACAGGACATGGACGTGCCTGATATGATGTTGAAATCCACGCGCCTATTGTCAACGGTTAATCCGGTAGGACCTGCGGATTTTGACCAACCTGCTAAGATGTTGACCCCAGGCGCAATGAGGTCGGGCTTCAGTATTTGAGGTGTGATTTTATTAGGGCCCCGGGAGCTAAACATAGCAACAACCGGTGATGGCTGAATTCCTAGCTTTGTTCCTTCAAATATAAACTTCACCGTTGGATTTTTATCGGAGCCGATGTAAGTTTTTATGGCGTCGCCGGCCTTTTCGCCTATCGCTGTCGCAGGCAGTAGATGGGCCTCGGCAACAAGTAGTTCTTCTCCGTAACCCTTGGTGTTAGCTAACACCATGCCCAATCCTCCAGCTTTTTTCACCGCATATCCTTTATCCGCCTCGGGATAGTCTTCACGATCGCATAACACAATCTTTCCGGCAACTTTATCCGGCGTTAAGGTGTCCACCCAGCACAAATTGCCAGTGCCATCGGTGGCATTACTCACGTTCCCAGCATATACAAAGGGTAACGGAGAATCAGGCATATCATTTCCTCCACAAAGAGAGACCCCTGAATAGTTCTTGCCGTTTCCCAAGCTGACATAAGCCGGAAAATCTCGATCCAGTGTGCCAGCTCCTACAGTAGTAATCCATGGTGCTACATTCAAAAGACCATGGCCATAAAAATCTTGACCAGCATTTCCTGCAGAACAAGAGATTAAAATCCCTTTCTCCATTGCCGCAAAAGCTCCAATCGCTATAATGTCTTCGTAATAAACGGTCGATCCACCTTCGGCTCCGAGGGATAAAGAAAGCACGTCGACGTTGTCGTCTATGGCCATTTCCATAGCAGCCAATGCATCAGAACTGTAGCAACCCCCAAGCCAGCAAACCTTGTAGGCAGCTATTCTGGCGTGAATCATCATACCACGCGCCGTCCCTGACGCGTAGCCAAATAAGTTTGCATCTTTAACCGCCGAACCTGCAGCTGTAGTCGCAGTGTGGGTTCCATGGCCATTATCGTCTCGGGGCGATTTACACTCTAGTGTTTCGTTGATTGGACCATTATCAGCCTCGTAGCCTTTTGTAAAATACCTTGCGCCAATCAATTTCTTATTGCAGTTTGAGGTAGTGAAATTAGTACCCGTTTCACATTGGCCTTTCCAACCACTAGGGATGGGTCCGAGTCCTGTATCGTCAAAGCTCTCACTCTCGGGCCAAATGCCAGTGTCGATGAGTCCAATGATAACCTCGCCATCCAATTTGGACCCAGGCAACAAATCGGCGATTTTATCGATCCCAAGGAACTCAGGGCTTCGAGTTGTGTGTAGCTCGTACCTCCTCTCCGGCAACACGGCTAGAATTCCGTTTAGACTCCGGAGTGAGCGAGCTTCTTGAGGAGTCAATCTTGTTGAGAATCCATGGATTGCGGTGTCGTACATGTATAGCATTGCGGCTGATGGAGACACCGATTTCAGAGATGATTCATACCAGGCTGAATGATGCTCGAAAGTCTCTGGCATTTCGGACTTGTCTACGTGAACTATGTAAGTACTCCTCTGCTCACCTCCCTTCTCCTTTAATGCGAGGGACTCGTTGCAGAGAACCTGAAGCATTACCAAGAGAATCACAACGAGATATTTTCTAAACGTCCTCATGCTAACTTCTTTCTCCGGCCCTCTGAAGAACTGTACGAGAGCAACGTAAAAGAGAACCTAGTTTATTTTATGGAGGCTGTGCAAAGCAGAAGAAGAGGAAGGAAACGGTAGGTGTTTAATCATCAGCTGGGTACTTGAACTATTGCATTAGAACCCAAATAATTATCAGAAAGGAGATATTATATCCTTACCTCTTGTGCGTTGCCACTCTTCTCCACTGTCTTATAATTTCCTGCCAGTGGACGAAAACAACTTCATTTTACTTCTATAGATTAGAGATCCTACTATTCCTATCATATATATATTGCAATCGAAGCAGTTTCCAGCCTCTTTTCACGTAAAACAAGTTGTCCATCATACTCTTTTGACTGTAACAATATTGTAACCTACCACCTTTTAATCAGTTGCAACATATGTTCCGTTATTGACTTTTATTTTAGAAAACTGTGCCGGCCAAAACTGAAAGAAAGGAAAGCAGCAAAAATATTGTGAATTACGCCTACTGGCTCACGAGTGCTAATCTGTTGGTGCATTTAGACAATCCATTATTACTCCATACTTTTTCCCTCCGTAGCGTATTAATTAGTTGCAACAATATGCATGGTTCGTTACTAATTTGCAGGTAGTGTTTTTTAATGTGTCTTTTTCCTCAATCCCACCTTTTCAAGGAGATCATAATGCTTTTTTATGATAGCAATTCAATGAACTTTTTTTCATTTTTGTTCTTATAGATTAAAAAAAGTGAAACCTAACAGATTATATTATAAGCAGACCAGAAACTATTTGTTATTATCAAACAAAGAAAAAAGAAGCTCAATCAAAGGCCTCCTCGGCGATTTACGGCATCGACGACTTTGGATTCTCCCGTTTCCTCTTTTGCATTATTTGTGTTTTTATCTTGTTGCTTCTCCATTATTATTGTTTTCCTTTTTCTTCATGTGGTTTTCCTCCTCGTTCTCTAAATCTGCATGCCTCTGCGGACATGGCGAACTGGCGATTCAGGAGGGACTTCCGAAATGCGTGGCAAATTTTAAAAGCTCTTCGTTCCCATCCACTCAACAAAGAGAATTTTTTGGATAAACATGATTTGTCATGTTATTTGTAGTTTAATTAATTAAAATATAATAACTTATAAATTATTCTCACACCTCCTAAATATTAGCTGGCATATTAAAAAAATTAAAAGATTTTATAAGATTTACTATTTCATTATTTGTGAAATTTTAATTAAGGAATTTATTTTTTTAAGAAAAATAAAAATTTAAATTACATCAACAGCCAACACTACTACAAAAAACGCTTTTAATGTTCATTTTTTAGGCCTTTTAATGTCTGAAAACAGGGGAATATCTATGTGAGCGACGTAGAAAATAAATGGTAATAACGTCCGTAAAACAAAAGAAACGTGTAAAGTCTGGACTTTAGACTTCCCTATTTTGGAATGGGGGCGTCTAAAGTCTACATTCCAAAATGGGGATGTTTAAAGCTTTATTTTTTTTAAATGACTATTTATATTCTTCACTGTCCAACAAATTAAAACTGTAGAAACAGGATCGACGAATAATTCATAATAAACTACAATGTCCCTTACATGGAAAGGAAACATCCAGCACTTTTATAAGTATCCTTCTAAGTTTAAAAAGCAAGTCCAGTAGAATTCATAAAAACGATTTTGTTGGTGTTTCATAATACTCCAATTAAATCTTATTTATCAAATGTCTCTAATAAATCATAGTTACTATAAATTAAAACAATTATAAGTTTGTTGGCAAAAAAAAAAAACAATTATAAGTTTACCATGGTTATCTCCATTGGATTATTACAAACGCCTCCTATAAATTTTCCATGTCAGGAACTTTATGTAGTGTGCAAACAATGTGGTTGTATATGCAATTTTGTTTTTTAATAACTAAAGGACATTTTTTATTTTTAAATTCTTAATAACAGAAACAAGCTATCACGGTATATAGGGAGATGGTGATTCCAAGCATTTTTGTAACAAAAGCAGAACTTTAGTGATTCCAAGCATTTTTGTGTTAAAGAAAACAAAGTTGTGAGAGTGAGAGACAAACTTGTGGACGACAGACAAGGAGACGACCCACGGTGGCACCAACTGGATAATGGTTGTGAGAGGGAGAGAGAAACGACAGCATACTTGTCCCTTCCTTGGTAGCCTATGGCTCTGTCGGACAAACAAGAAAAGCGTCGTTGGAACAGAGGTAAACAAAGAGAAAGAAGAGAGAGGGAAACACAGATAAAGAAGAGAAAGCACATTGAACAAAAGAAAGAATGAAGTTAGAGCAGGGTGGAGTTGACTGATGGGATGTTGATGTAGGCCTTTAGGCTTCCCCAATCAGCCTAGGAAAGGCTAAAGTGAGGAACTTTAGGTATCCTCAATCAGATTGGGGACATCTAAAGTCCACTTTAGGCATCCTCAATTATACTAGAGATGTCTAAAGTCTCCTAAAGTTTCATATTTTGGCACGAGGGAGACAAAATTTAAAACTTTAGATGTCTCAATTTATGTTTAGGACGCCTAAAAATACACAATCCTCCTCTTTAATTGTAAAAACCGCCTCTATTTTTAACTTTCTTTTTTAAAAAAGAGACGTCCTTTAAGATAATAATATCTATATTTTATAGTAGTGCAACTAAGATTAATATTAGTTGAATTGTTATATTTTAATTGGTTATATCACAAATGACGTGTTAAACTGTTAAACTAAGTTCAAACAATAATTTCTCCTCAACAATTGGTCTCCTCTGTCTTTCCTTTCCAATCTTACACGCACCACGTGTTACGTCGCGCTTCCATTTTATTTAGGGAAATTATAATTATTGTGAAGGATGTTAAAGATTAAAATTATTTAAAAGAACCCAAAAATAAAACTATAAAGAGTAAAATACTTTAACCTCCCTTACATTTTATCTTAATTATATAGACCTTTCCTATATTTTAAAAACATAAATGTAAGTACAAACCGTTAACTCCATTAAGATTTTTATTTTTAATTAAAATTTATATTAAAATATATTTTATATACTAATTTACCCTTCATCATTGCTAATTCCCTAATTTTGTTCAACATTGTTTGAGTAATTTAAGAGTGTTTTTCTTTTTCTCAATTTATTTTTTTACGTTTGCCAATATTTATCTATTACTTTTTTTATATTGAGACAAAGACTTAATTAATTTAATTAATGAAAACATGGAAACTCAATTAAAATATGATTAGTTATTTTAACAGATGCATACTTAAATAGACATGTTCATAAATGTTTGTACAAAAATTACTTAAAAAATTAAAATTTTAAATTAATATAAGTTATATAATATCTCAAATTTACATGATTAATAACATATGTTGAATAAAAAATATAATTTTCAAATATATTTTCAATCATGGTGTCGTTCAAAAAAAATAGAAACATATTTTTATTCATTTAAAAAAATACTCAATAAATTAGTTTCAATAAATATGATAAAAATTTTAAAAATTTAAAATTTGATAATTTAATACAAACAAATAAATTTTTTAATATATTGGAAATTGTGAACATATATGCATTAGAATTATTTTTTGTTTGCATACAAAATTATTTTTAGGCAAATATATACAAATGTTTATTCTTTTGTGGAAAGAGGAGTGTTTTGGTAAAAAAAAAGTGTTTAATAGCCAAATTTAACTGTAAAACAATGATTGAGTGAATGGAAATAAAATCTTAAATATGTAAGGGATATTTTTGTAATACGCAGTTTAATTTCAAGGAAGGCCTGTATACGTTTTTTAAAAAAGGTGGAGATTTGTGTAATTTAGGTAAAATAGAGGGGTAGTCGATATATTTTACTCTAATAAAAACATACAGATTCTACTGCTAATTTACCCATATCCAAACCTTATATTCCTAACATACATCATCTCAATTATTTAAGCGTTATTGCCTGAAAAATAGAGGATGATCATTCCTTTGTCCTCAAATTTCATGTTTTTTTATTAACCCGTACATGCTAAAAACTTACCATATTATTATATATGGTAAGTGCTTTCAATTAAATTTGACCAAGTGCTCACTCAAATTTAACCAAGTGCTTTCAATTAAATGAGCCGGTTTCTGTAACTTAAAAAATAAATTACTATAGATTAATTTAAATTTTCATAATAAGTTATGCTTGTTAAGATATTTTATGAGACATAAAAATTAATTTTATTTTAATTAAAGTCATAAAAATTTATTATTAATTATTTTGAAAATTTTATAATATCAACCTTTTCCTCATCTACCATATCTAATTATTTTTAGAATTTCTTTAAAATAATTTTAAATAAAGAAAATAAATTTTATCATATTATATTTGATAGGATGAAATTTTTTAGAAATAAAGCTATAGAAAACCATCAAGCACTTTGTTTTGCTAGTAAGGGGTTGTATCACTATCAATAGAGATCTTGAGTTTGACTTAGGAGAAGTAGCAATGTAGGTCCATAAAGGGCAAAAAATTATTTTAGGACACTAATTGATATTTAAAGAATATTTCAGGATTTTTGGTGATACTAAAAAAATATTTTAAGATGTTGAATGTTATTTTTCAAAAAATAAAAAAAGGGATTATCACCATCAGAATTTTGCATCAAAATGGCGGCGTTTTGAAGAAATTAATGGCACCGAGCCTCAAAAGCAAAGGAGAAAAGCCACATTTGAATAAGAGAGTGTGTACGGGGTTGAATTAGGGGTAATTTAGTATTTATAAATTTATATTTTGATTTTTGTCCTCCTACGTAATTTTGATTTTAAGATATTCTCCGATAAATAAAATTTTCTAAGTGTTGCTCTTTAATTTTACCCTTCAATGTTGGCGGAAATGCTTCCGTCCTTTTCTCTCAAAGAAAAGGATGGTCCTTTTCTCTCAAAGAAAAGGATGGTCCTTTTCTTTCTGTGGGCCGTCCGATTGAGATCTCAACGGTCCAGATTTAATATATTTTTATAATAATATTTTTAATAAATTAATATAATAATAATATTTTTATAATATATTAAATCTGGACCGTTGAGATCTCAATCGGACGGCCCACAGAAAGAAAAGGACCATCCTTTTCTTTGAGAGAAAAGGACGGAAGCCAAGTCCCAATGTTGGTCATTGAGTGGATTCAGAAAGCTTTCTCAAAATTAGAGAGAAAAAAGTAGCCAAAATGGAAATAGAATATAACTATCAAGAAAGGCCTCACACCGCAAATGGATGCATTTTCATAAGATAATTATGTAAATTAAATCGGATTTAGAAGCAAGACCCAATTTTTTTCCAGCATTAGCTTTCACAAATTTCCATCTGGATACTTGTAAAACAATTTACATAAAGCAGACTCTCTACGATTGAGAGCGAGCAACCTTCCCGTTCCTAGCTAGCTTCCTCCCACCACGTAAATGAGATCGGGCTTGTGACATTGCTCTTCCCATCGGACCATGCCAGGCGACCAAACGCATTTCGGCTCTTTGGTGGTGAACCTAAAGCCGTGAATGTTACTGTATAAGATTTCTTCTCGTTTTCCTTGAAACTAAGCACCTGGGGTTCTACTGAGATCTTCACAGACGAGACGTCCGACGTCACAGAGACATTGTAAGTTCCCGCTGCCCCCACGTTCATGAGAGTCCGTGTGTGTTTAACAACTTCGGTCCCACCGCCCGATTTAAATACCACAGCAAATGAAGGGTAATTGAGGTCGTTCACACTGTATTGTTTTCTTGCGTCACACTGGAAGTTTCTTCTCGCCACGATTTTGATTTGTTCATCTGTATAGTCCGATGCACAGAGGAAGCCCAAATAATCATCCACTGCCAAGTCATACACAAGTCCTGGATTAAGGGCTGGGACTGGATCCACATGTCCAGCGCCATGATCAAACGGTGTCGATGGTTTTCCTGTATCACTATCTATTAATCTATCACCGTTCTTGTAAGTTGTATAAGCGGTGGTCATTAGAGCCGACCGGATAATGGCCGGGCTCCAGTCGGGGTGAGCCGCCTTGATCAAAGCAGCGATCCCGCTCACGTGAGGACAGGACATGGACGTGCCTGATATGATGTTGAAATCCACGCGCCTATTGTCAACGGTTAATCCGGTAGGACCTGCGGATTTTGACCAACCTGCTAAGATGTTGACCCCAGGCGCAATGAGGTCGGGCTTCAGTATTTCAGGTGTGATGTCATTAGGACCTCGGGAGCTAAACGCAGCAACAACCGGTGATGGCTGAATTCCGAGCTTTGTTCCTTCAAATATAATCTTCACCGTTGGATTTTTATCAGACCCAACGTAAGTCCTTATGGCGTCGCCAGCTTTTTCACCTACCGCCGTTGCAGGCAGTAGATGGGCGTCGGCAACCAGTTCTTCACCGTTATCGTCGGAGTTAGCTAACACCATGCCCAACCCTCCAGCTTTTTTCACCTCATATCCTTTCTCCACCCTGGCACTCTGTCCACGGTCGCATAACACAATCTTTCCAGCAACTTTATCCGGCGTTAAGGTGTCCTCCAAGCACAAATTGGCATCGGGGTCATCACTCACGTTTGCAGCGTATACAAAGGGTAGCGGAGAATCGGGTAAAGCACTACCTCTATAAAGAGAGACCCCTGAATAGTTCTTGCCGTTTCCTAAGCTGACATAAGCCGGGAAATCACGATCCAATGTGCCAGCTCCGACAGTAGTAATCCATGGTGCCACGTTGGAAAGACTAGATGGCATAGGACCAGAATTTCCTGCAGAACAAGAGATTAAAATCCCTTTCTCCATTGCCGCAAAGGCTCCAATCGCTAAACTGTCTTCGTAATAATCGGTTGATTCACCTCCGAGCGATAAAGAAAGCACGTCAACGTTGTCGTCGATGGCCTTGTCCATAGCAGCCAATACATCAGAATTGAAGCAACCACCAAGCCAGCAAACCTTGTAGGCAGCTATTCTGGCGTGAATCATCATACCACGCGCCGTCCCCGACGCGTAGCCTAATAAGTTTGCATCTTTAACCTCCGAACCTGCAGCTGTAGTCGAAGTGTGGGTTCCATGGCCATCGTCGTCTCGTGGCGATTTACACTCTAGTGTTTCGTTGATTGGACCCTTCGCAGCCTCATAGCCCTTTGCAAAATACCTTGCCCCAATCAATTTCTTATTGCAGTTTGAGGTAGTAAAATTAGTACCCGTTTCACATTGGCCTTTCCAGCCACTAGGGATGGGTCCGAGTCCTGTATCGTCAAAGCTCTTGCTCTCGGGCCAAACGCCAGTGTCTAGAAGTCCAATGATAATATCGCCATCCAATTTGGACTCAGGCAACAAGTCGGCGATTTTATCGATCCCAAGGAACTCAGGGCTTCGAGTTGTGTGTAGCTCGTACCTCCTCTCCGGCAACACGGCTAGAATTCCTTTTAGACTCTGGAGTGAGCGAGCTTCTTGAGGAGTCAATCTTGCTGAGAATCCATGGATTGCGGTGTCGTAGATGTATAGCATTGCGGCTGATGGAGACACCGATCTCAGAGATGATTCGTACCAGGCTGAATGATGCTTGAAAGTCTCTGGCATTTCGGATTTGGCTACATGAACTATGTAAGTACTCCTCTGGTCCTCTCCCTTCTCCATGAATGCCAGGGACTCATTGCAGAGAACCTGAAGCATTACCAAGATAATCACAACGAAAAATTTTCTAAACGTCCTCATGCTAGCTTCTTTCTCCAGCCTTCTGAAGAACTGTACGAGAACAACGTAAAAGAGAACCTAGTTTATTTTATGGAGGCTGTGCAAAGTAGAAGAAGAGGAAGGAAACGGTAGGCGTTTAATCTTGGTTTTTGAATTATTGCATTTGAAACCAAAGCAAGATGGGTGGGGAAGGAGGAGAGAGCGAGAGAGAGAGAGACTGGAGGATAGTGGATAGTAAACAGCTAATTATCAGAAAGGAGATATTATATCCTTGACCTTTCCTCTTGTGCGCTCCCACTCTTCTCCACTGCCTTATCTCCTGCCAGTGGACGAAAACTTTTCAGTTTTCTTCTGTAGATTAGAGATCCTACTATTCCTATCATATATATATTGCAAGCGAAGGAGTTTCAATCCTCTTTTCACGTAAACAAGTTGCCTATCATACTCTCTGCACCAATCTTGTAACCGACCACCTTTTAGTCAATTGCAACAATATTGTCCGTTATTAACTTCTATATTCAGAGATTGTGCCGGAAAAAACTGAAAAAAGTGAGAGCAGCAAAAATATTGTGAATTACGCTTACTGGTTCCCGAGTACTGATCTGTTGGGGCAATTAGACAATCCATCACTCCATACTTTTTCCCTCCGTAACTAATTAATTAGTTGCAACAATATGGTCCGTTACGTTTTACTAATTTGCATGGAGCATTTTTTAATGTGTTTTTTCCTCAATCCTATCCAAGTTTTATCAGACGCTCCTTGGCTTTTATTACTTCGCTTAGCTTTTGCCGTAGAAAACAAGGGAAAGTTTCAATGATCATAATGCCTTGTTATGATAGTAATTCAATGAACTTTTTCATTTTTCTTCTCTAAATTAGAGACCCACTACTATTCTGTCATGTGTGTGTGTGTGTATTGCAATCGAAGCTGTTTCAAGCCTCTTTTTACGTGAACACGTTGTCCATATCATAATACTTTTTGGACTGTACCGATCTTGTAACCTACCACCTTTTAATCAGTTGCAACAATATGGTCCGTTATTGACTTTTATTTTGGAAAATTGAGCCCGCCAAAACTGAAAGAAGGGAGAGCAGCAAAAATATTGTGAATCACGCCTACTGGTTCACGAGTACTAATCTGTTGAGACAATTAGACAATACATTACTCCATGCTTTTTCCCTTCATGACGTATTGAAGGAGACCAGCTTCTTCCTTCTGGACCATCGCAGTCCTTACATGCCAACCAACAATGTTTACTGCATAACGTAGGTGATGTACTAATTACTTCGTCGATATTTAAAAATTAGTTAAATTAATTATTTATAATAAATATATGTTGATTTTTCTTATACTACCCCTTTTAATTATGTGCATTAATTATATACTTGACGAGTATCTCTTTATCATGTGTAATTAATAGGAATACTTAAAGTTATTATAAGCCATGGAGGTAAAGTTTGATTAAGGTTTTGTATTTAGCATCAAAATAAACTTATTGTCTAGTTCTTATATTTAGTAAAGCTGGTAGTATTTTTTTTAATGTGGTTTTTCCCAATCCTTTTCAAGATTTATCAGTCGCTCCTAGGCTTTTATCACTTCGCTTTCCTTTTGCCGTAGAAAATGAGGGAAATCAACGTCTTAATTGAAGCTAAATACAAAAAAAACAGCATTAGTACGTCACTATTGTGAGGCGAGCCAAGCATGGATATGGTAAGATCCCTCAATATTTCTCTTCATACTTGATTTTATCAATTCATTATCTGATTTAATAATATGTTTATTATCACCATTTATGCCTTTTAATATAAGATCATAATGATCTTTTCAATGAGATGAACCAAAAGCGTCGGATTTTAATACTTCACCTCCACAAGAGTTAAGCATCGATCAAATTATATATGCGTGAAAACGACCGCTGGTATAGCTTCATTTCAGCAGCTGCCAGAAATTTTTGGTATGCTTTGACTGTCAAAAATAGAGATTGCAAACAAACACGATAGGGCTTTTATATCTCCCGGGAAATTTTACTCTTATAACTTAGCATTCCTTCTTGTTTTTCTTTTTGCATTGTTTTGAGCTTTAAGCTTTTTACTGTCTGAGTGCAGATTTTCTTATAAATAATTACTACTTATCATGAATTTTGTATCCATACATTGTTTTATATTGATTTATTAGTGTTTTTCATCATTTTCTTTTAGGACTTTACAATAAAAAAATAAACTTTTTTGAACTAATCAATCACAACTAAAAATACTCTATAAAATAATTAATACATATATTGACCCAACAACACAATTTATTAGGAATAATGTTTCTCTGTGTTCAGTATGAGGTGAAAATGTTTAGATAAAAAGTTTGGCGGATGATGCGTCTAAGTTAATTATCCATTGCGTACAATTTTTCAGGAAATATATATCTTCAAAAGAAAGTTACTGATGACCCTTAAAATTTTTACCTCTTTATTCCTGCGGAGGAGGGGGCATTAATCAGCGTTTCGGAACCCAAACCGGATCGGCCGGTTCGGCCCGGGAACCGGTGTCTAAACTGGTTTGGTCCGGTGACCGAACCGGTTCACTTTTTTTAAAAATTTTTTTTTTAATATTTTTTCTTAGAATTTTATATTAATAAGCCTAAAATATTCAATTTCTTACCGGTTTGGCCTCAGTCTGACCTACTAACCCTTGACTCAGTACCTCAATTGGTTCAATACCCGATCCGAGTTTTAATACCTCAGCATTAATAGAGTGAGCATTGCAATACGTACCCTTTTTCCATGAATTAATAAGCTTACTGCCAAAAAAAACTACTACAATAGAGTACTAATAACAGTCTACACACTGAATACGACTTGATTTACTATAGTTTTACTTTATGTTATTAGTCAGACATATATTTATTTAGTTTATCGATTTTTAATCTAATTTATTTCCAATAGCTTTTACTTAGTGATATGTATATATGTAAGTTTTCCCATAAGTGGGAGGTGGTTGGTTGGATTTTCCGTACCATATGTGAGTTGATCATTTGTCAAGAAAGATGGTAAGAAACAAGGTTATGAAACCTGTGATCAGTCGGGATACTGAGTCAAGGGTTGGTAAGTCAGACTGGAATCAAATCAGAGTTAACTCGGGGCAAAACTGGTGAGAAATTGAATATTTTAGGTTTATTAATATGAAATTCTAAAGAAAAATTAAAAAAACAATTTAAAAAAAAATAAAAAATTACTGAATCGGTCCAGTTCATGCCATGCCCGGTTCGTCTATTCCAAAGTCAGGCCAGTCTGGGTTTCAAAACACTGGTAAGAACTAAGCAGTTTTTTTCCATCCGATGTCTGTTATGTCCGATATGAAGTGCCCACGAGAATGGCATAAATAACTGGTTAGTCCGGTCTGATTTCAAAACACTAATAAGAACTAAGCAAGTTTTTTTCCAGCCAGTGGTGTCCATTGTGTCCGATATGAAGTGCCCACAAGAATGGCATAAATAAAAAGAAACGTTTTTTTTTCTTTTTTGTTTACTTTAACGGTTGACACTCATAAGTCGTAAGTCGCAAATCCAAATCATTAAGAAAAGGATGTGGAACCAACGCAATAATAATAGTGAGATAGAAGAAACGATCGAAACCTATGCTCCATCCTTCTCGATTTGGCAGAACTTGCTTAATTCATCGTTATATTATATTCCATTCAAAATCCAAACCAAGTGATCACTACCACTATGCTTAGTGATGAGCGCATAATCATGGTATGCCGATTGGGCTTCACTTAATCATACCAACTTCATGGTGCTCAACACTATTTATCGGTCCTAATGCTTCGTGGCAATTACAGGCTTAACTTCATCCATGTGATCTTATTCTTATCCTGTAAAGAATAGTGTCGAATTTTTCATATATGCAGGCTGATATTCTCTTTCTATCAAAAAATTAAAAAAACTTAAGCGAATTGATAGAACATACCTCCTATTTTATATACTACCTCCGGTCCTAAATATAGGATATAGTTTGTGGTGCAATTTGCACCACAAACTATATCCTATATTTAGAACCGGATGGAATATCTTTTTATTGTTGGTGCCTTGTTCCAACTCATGATTTAAGAGGTGAAAGTAAAACACTCTCACCATATATGAAGCCATGAGGCATCGTTTATATATTTTTAATTCAATATACTCTAATATTCTTCCTACTTCTTCTTTCTTTCTTTTTTCTATTCAATTTTTTTCTTTTATCCGCTTGTGCTTTTTTTTTTTTTTTTCGAGTCTTAGAAGATACAAGTCATCGTATATTCATTTTTATCTTTTGCCTCACGTTGTACTTATTTTTTAGTCTTAAGAGTCTTCAGGTCATATTTTCATTTTTTATGCTTGGGCTTAAACTTTTTTTAGTCTCAAAATGTTTTGGGGGACGTGGGATATTAAGGGCATATATGTTTCTGTTTTTTATTTTCTCGTTCCCGAAACAAATTATAAAATTGTTTTTGAAAACAAGCTTTGAAAATAAATTTTTTTGTTTGAATAGTTACTCTAAAAAATTATATTTAAAAAAATGTTTGAAATAATTGTTCTTATAACATCAACTTAAATAACAAAAAGGAAAAAAATTGTTTGATTTGTTTACTTTATATTCTTGATGTTGACATTTTTTTATGGTCAATGTATTATTATATTGACACAACAAACACCATTATTTTATCAGGAGGTATCAATTATATGGATGTGTGTGTTTTTTTACTCCTAAAACCGTGGTTTTAGAAGCACTTTTTCGCAAATCGAGATAAAACTCCTCTCACATACTTACCTCGTAAACTGTAAAAGCTATTCTCCAAAAGCGAATCAGAACACACGATGACATGTTGCTACCCGCGTTGACTGACTCTATAATCAGCTTGTTTGGATGAGTGATTAAAAAGTTTATAAGTGTTAATGCACGTAAGTCAAGACAACACTCTTTTCACATACTTACCCTGTATGCTGTAAATCACGATTAAAAAACTGCTTTTAAAGACTCCAATTGATATTCTAAAAAAACCTATTATCCATACCACTGAGGCTCCATCAATGCTGGCGACGAAATTTCATTCCGTGGATGATTACAATTTTCCAATTACACGCCTTTGGTTTTAGGAGATCAATTGCAGCCTTTTCACTAGATTGATTCCTCAGCATTTTTATGCACCCACACATGTACATCTCTCGGAAGAAGCCAAGACTAACCCACACATGTTCTTCAAGAACTCGATATGCAGCCACGTAAGGTATATGAACTAAAAAGACGCGCTTGCCTTAAATTATGAAATTATTAAATTTAAACTTATTATTGTTAAATTATATTTTAATATTATTCATTAATTTAACTTACAATTAAATTAATAAACTAAAATCCAAAAAAAAAACCTACAAAAATCTAATTAAAAATCTGGTGAAACAATAAGGATTTAATAAAAAAAAAGAACTACAAGGACCTTATTAAAAATAAGTTAAAATATAAGAAACTAATAAAAAGAAAAAAATAATTAGGGGGATTTAATTAAAAATGGGTTGAAACTATAAGGACATACTTATTAGTTATTCCTTTCTTTTTTTGCCATGTCGTTTGCCTTAAAGTAATACTATTATTAAACATGAAATATAATTGAATGGCGATTAATAATAAGCTAAGTCGATTTAGTAGTTTTTTTTTAAAAAAAATGAATATAAATACATGTAAAAAAATGTACTTCGGGCAAAAGTGATGTGGCAAAGGTGATGGCCATTAGCCAGCATTGACATGGCGTTGGCAGTTGCTCGCAATGGGGTCGCAACCTCTCCATTTAATTTGTGGTTCATTTTACTCCATTTCTCTAATCTTGACGCCAATGTTTCAAAAGCCGGACCGGACGTCGAGCCGGAAAGGTCAGCGGGTCAAGGTTCAACCGGTTGGAACGGTTGAGCCGTTTAGCCGGACCGGTGATGTAATGATTAAATTTAAAAATAATATACATATATATATTACAATAATTAGTCATTAGTCTAATTTCATATGAAGTTAGTAAAGTCACAAAACACCATTTAAAAACCTCATCAATTGTCACCCATCAGGATAAGTGCTTAAAATATCCACCACTCAAGGGTTATACAAATATGATTATATTGATATGTTCTTCTGGTATAAAATTATTAAAACAAAATAACTCAATTGACAAGCTAAGTTTAAAATAAAATAACTCAATTGATATGTCCTTCTTTTTTTAAACAATTCTAAACCTGTACATCTAATTCTAAGACATAATAAATAAATAAAATTAATATTATATATATATGATATGTGTAAAAAATAAAATACCAAGTTTTTTATAATTTGAATAAAAACTTTAATAACTTAATTTTATAATTTCAGACTATGGTAGAATTGAACATAAAATTAATTTAAATTAGAAAATGTTAATTTATTTTCAATAAAATGAGTTCATAATCTATTTAATGTCTAACTTATTTTATATTTTTTTAACTAATAGTATATATATAAGAGGTATGCATTTATTGAATTATATAATAATTAATATAATATAATACTTCCATAACTCTCCCATAAATGAAATGGTTCTTGGTTTTCAACTTCACAGAAAAACTTGTCAGTTTTTTTAAGCCACACTCTCATTTACATTATTAAAAAAAAAGTAAAAATTAGTACACAAATGACTGCTGAGTTCATCTTCATCTGACAAAGCTTGTTCAACCGAAATGACTTCTAATAAAATGATCTAATTCATAGGTAGTAGGCTGGCCAAAAAAAAAAATCGTAGGCAGTTGGTGTAGTGTATGGGGGAACGGGAAAACTCAAAGAGCCAAACCCATTTATTTTTCTTTAAAAAAAATGAAATGCCAGCTTGCATTGTGGAAATCAAAGCCCTCCATCTCAAAATGTTTTCTCTCACTTCTTCACTCCCCAGACGTTTCTGGACTCCCAAGGCTAGAACCTACAAGCCATTTCAGATACAGGCAAGGCGGCAAACATCGATAAAGTCATCGACAGACCATGAAAGAAGGCATGAAGCTTATATTTTTTCACTGCTCTCATGTATGATATTCATCATTCTTTGTATAAATCAACTTCATTTGTGGTTAAATATTAGATTTGGTTGATTTTCTCTTCTTCCCTCCTCTACTTCTCCTTCCTCTCAAGTTTTTTCTGGATTTATTTTGACTGTTGTCCACCCGTCCGGTTTTCAGTTAGCCGCTCCGGTTTCCGGGTTTTTTCCGGTTACCGGCTCAAATCCCGGCTTGGGACGGTTGAATCCGGCCTGACCACTGAAGCGGGTTAATGCTGAAAAACGGCCCGCCTTCTTCTCCGGTCAACGATTGGACCGGTTAGACCGTCCGGTCCGGTCCGGGCCAGAAAACATTGCTTGACGCTTAATTAAATCTAACGGTGAAAAAGACACAAAAATACATCACAGCTAATACCTATAAAATACTCATTATAATCTCCCCCTCTTCTTTCTCCATCATTCAGTTTTCTCTTTCTCCCCTCTTTTTTCCTCATCCGCTTCCATCTTTACTTTCTTGATAATTATTAGATCAATATCTAATGGTCTGTATTTAATATTTTATAAAATTATTATTATAATAAAGAGAAGAATATGAAATAAATTGAGAGAAGGATGGAAAGGAAATATTAAAAATGGGTCATTAAATCTTAATCCAATGATTATGAAGAGGGTAAAGGATGAACGGAAAAAGAAAAAGATAGAAGGAAAATCTATTATTTTTATTTCGAAAGGGAAAGCCTTCTATATAATCTAAATCCAAACTGAACTCTCTTTTTTTTTTGGTCAAAAAACTGAACTCATTTTAGATCTTAGACTTGAATTGTTTTTGCAATTCAAACATTGATATTCTTCTGCAACATATAGGGGTCCAAACTCGAAACCATATTTTGCGTATTCTTTCCAAAATGGCTGTATGTTTTCCTCTTTGTATCTAGTGTAGTAATTGTTTGTTCTCCTATGTTCAAATAATTACTTATATCAATATATCATAAAATTCTCTTCCCTTTTGCAGAGATGGGAAACAACTGTTCATAAGCCAATTCTAATATTGGGCTGCGTTCCATCGGCTCCTTCCACGATTCTACATCTGCCTTTTCCCCTTTTTCATAAGGCATTGAGCGGGTGATTCAAATTCAAACATCCCACTCAATTGTTTGATGATATATTGATAATCTCGAATCGGTCACACGCGGGCCTCCACATATTTTCCTTCTGTCATGCTCCCTTCTTCTCTCCCCTGAAACGCTCTCCTTCTCAGCATGTCTTCTGCCATGGAAGCTTCAGTGTCTTCTTCTTTCCTCAACAATTCACAAAACGCCGAGCTCGAGTCAGTCACACGCGGGCCTCCACATATTTTCCTTCTGTCATGCTCCCTTCTTCTCTTTCCCGAAACCCTCTCCTTCTCAGCATGTCTTCTGCCATGGAAGCTTCAGTGTCTTCTTCTTTCCTCAACAATTCACAAAACGCCGAGCAGAGCGTGTTATCCCGAGCAGAGCGTTGGGCCCGTCTCCTTTCGGTCCTTTCGTTCACTTCTTCCTCACTTTTTCTCCGCGTCTCTTAGCCCTAGGGTTTCAAAATTTGAAACCTTTTGAAATCAAGAAATCAACAAGCTAGAAATCTCCATTGGATCCCACACCATTCAACATTCCAATCTCCGGCCAGCCTCCTTCGGATTCTCTCTGTGCTCTGTGTTGAAGAAGCAACGACGAGGACGATGTCGACAGATTCTTTGTGGCCGTGGCTCATCTCTCTTAGCCCATGTCTAGGTAAGGTGATTTCAGCTATTGGGTTCTTCAATTTTTTGTATGCGAATGTAGTTTTCTACTTTTCATTATGACTTCAGCATTTTTGATTCAAATTCAGTTTACTCTTTTGGGAAGAAGGGCACAACAATTGCTTCAATTTTCATAATCTTAATAACGATTTTCATGGAGATGAACAATTCTGGTGTTAATATCATGTGCGAGAGATGAGTTCAAATCGAGGCGCGCATCTTGGAGGAGCGATTTGGAGTGAGCGGTGATCAATCTCCCGATGGCAAGCTTTCCTGTTCATTTTTACATTTCGGGTTTTTATTGTGAATGTTGTTTCTGCTTTGAGGGGTTTCTGTTTTTATTGTGAATGTTGTTTCTACTTTGAGGGGTTTTTGTATCTTTATGTTAATAGCATGTTCATAGCATGTTTCATTTACGCCCAAGCTTACTGAGCCCATGTTCATAGCATTCTATGGTTTATTTTGTCGTCAATAAACCATTATCTGAGGGGATTACAAGTATTTGAGTTGTAGCTATATTATTGTCTGTGTGTGTGTCTTTCTGGCATTAAAGACCGGGGATAGTGTTATTATTTAATTTTCCCTTAGCTCTAAAGGATTTATTCCTATGATCCTTACTTTTACAGACTGATCCAGGTGTTCCAATTGTCTATGCTGGATTTGGTGTTCTGATCCTCACTACCTGCATCAGCTATTTATCTCATTCCCAGGTGAAATTTCTGTAACAGATTTTCATGCATTATTTTTAAGTGATTTTGAGTGAAGATTGGACTGAACACGCAGAGAAGTTGCCGCCTTCCAAGCCCTTGAGGGAAGTTCTAACAAATTTTAAACAAGTGGGTCATCGTGTTGCAGTTATGCTTAAGTGTTCATAACTTGTATGCTAACTGCCGTTTACATAATTTGAGTGAATTATGCATCATTACTCTTTCATATCACAGCTTTCAATTTTGACATACTTTCTCATCAAATTTGCTTATATTAGTTGTTATATATGATGGTATATTTGCAGAGATGCACTAGATGCTTTGTGTTTGGTCCGTTTTTGCTGTAGACGCATGCTGAATACCCATGTTGACCTCATTGAGAAGCTTCTGAACTACAATGGTAGTTCTTCCTACTCTGTTTTTGTGTCTTGGCCTGTGTCATTTTTTATACTGTGTAGCTTGAACTCATCGTACATTTGATTGCAGCTCTGGACAAGTCTGAGCCCAGCTAAGACAACTTAAGGAATCACAGACTAAATTGAAACTCCGACTGTGGAGATGGAGACTCCAACTGTGATATCATTACATCATATTATGACTTTAAAGACTAAATGGACAAAGCCTTGTGTTATAATTTCCTGAAATGTCATTTCAGGCAGTCAACTAAAACCATATCAAGGGCTGGCGCCGATATGACTTGGCCTGGATTTCACATGCCAAGTCAATATCCTTCTCGAGCCAACCATTGTTACATTAGGTCACCAACCACAAGTTCTTTATCAGAAAAAGGTACATTATTTTCTGTGCCTTTATATTGTTATTTTAATTCTCAAGTGAGCTAAGTCCTTTTCTTCCCCCTGCATATCTCATCGTCATTTTTTCCCCTTTTTTGCCAAAATATCTCATCGTCATTTGAGGAATACAAGTTTTGATTTATCTAATCTTTGACCATGTTTATAGAACTTTATGATGTTTGTTGTAGTTCTTTGCCGGGTTAAGTGCTCTGATTTTTAGTGGTGCTATGTATTTTGTATCACATATGGACAAAGCTAACTGTGGCTATAAAAAAGGTTCTTCAAGACAATAGGTACAAGAACCGAGAACTGCAAACCATTTGTCTTCTTGACCACCCTAACATTGTATCTTTGAAGCACTGTTTCTTTTCAACAATTGAAAAAGAGGAGCTTTACCTGAACTTGGTATTAGAGTATGTTTCTGAGACTCTCCATCGGGTGATCATACACTAACAAAATGAATCAAAAGATGCCATTGATACATGTCAAACTTTATTTTTACCAGGTATACTCCGCTGAAATATATAAAATTGTGTTTATTTCTTCTTTTCCGTGTGCTCGCCAAACTATATATATTTTGTAGTCATCCTGATAACTACTTCATATTTTTCAGATTTACAGATATGTAGATCACTTGCTTACATTCACAACAGTATTGGAGCGTGTCACAGGGACATAAAACCTCAAAATCTACTGGTATGTCTGAGCAGAGCAACTCATATCAGTGCTCTTTAATATCTACCTTGGTTTTTCTAGATTGTTAATGTTGATGTTTTGTCTTTGGATGCATATTTGGACTTAGAGATGGATTTAGTATTTCATCTAGGAATATTCAAATTGCAAGGATTCATATCTGCCATATTATCAATAGAAGAAATCAATATTACAAATTGGCATTTATTTTTTATGATGTCAATCAGATGAAATAAATTTTGGGAGAATATATCTGAATGTTGAAATGATTTCTTGTCAGTGAAGAGTTGCCTTGAACCTTTTTGAACCTGCTAAGGTTTTCTTTGACTTCTGCAATGATTCAGCTTTTGAAATGTTCAAAATGATATCTGCATTAACTTGATTATATGCTGAAGTTCTGGTGTTCTTTTGCTGGGTTTTTTGTTTTGTTGTGTCCATCGAACTTCTTTCTTATCTGATAGACTAATATGAGCATGTCTCCTCCTTGGATGTGTTTTCTCATAACAGGTTAATCCTCACACATCAACTGAAGCTATGCGACTTTGGAAGTGCAAAAGTGTTGAATGTTTCATGTAAATTAATGATAAGTTAGTTTATTTTGTTCAAGTTCAAAAATCAGGTTTCGGTCTTGGTTGCTGTGTATATTTATCTGTTACACTTTGGTATGTACTTTTTGTTTGTATTCTCTGATCTAATCAGTCTGACCTGTTGTTAAGACTTATCATCTAAATGGAAGTTTTGGTTTTGTGAATGTGGTTGTGCTTTTCAAGGATGTGGTATGGCTGTGTAACTTGCTTTTAACACTTCTGAAATAATTTTTTGTCTCTTCATCACTTTGAAGATGATCTAAATGTCTATGCATCCCATTGCTTAGTATGTTAAGCTTTTGCAACGTAGATATCTGAACTGTATTCTGCCTAGAAAAATATTGTGTATGTATTCTGTACCATAAAGCTACTTTGCTTCTTCATATTAGTATGTTTTAGATAATTCATTAAAGCCTATCTTTTTTCTTCTTGCTTCTCCTCTGTCTGACACTACTCACAGCCATTTCTCATGGGTGCAAACTTTGATTTTTTGCATTTTGCCTGTAGTCTATTTTGTCCTATTTGTTGACATAATTTTTTTGGAGTTGGTGTGTCTACATTTCCAATTTGTCCTTATATTAAATTGACCTTTTTTTTCCAATCATGTTCAGGCTGTTTCCATCCTCATCACTTGGGCTAATTTATATTCAACATACCATGTATATAACCGTATAGAAATGGACGGATGAGCAAATTAATTTATTTGTTTTGTTAGGTGTGCTGTTTTCTTTATTGGAGTAGTGTCTTTCATGGTGCCGTTTGTTTTGAATGTTTTAATGTGAATTGTTTTTGTTTACGTTAATTCCAATAGTTGTTTCCTTTTGTTAATGGTTATGCATAGATTATTTTGTTTGGATGCACAATCACTTGTGGTAATTTATTTGCTTTTGGAGATCCTGTTTCAAAATATACATGCATGCTTCAATATAGAGGAAAATAATGCAAGACCATATGCAAAATATGACTGTGTGTGTTCAGGTGTGTCATTAAATTTGTTTAATGGAAATTAAAGGATGCACTTAAAAAAACCAGAAAAATGAAATTCCATATATCTATTTGTAGAAATGATTATTTTATGTTGGTGTGCTACAAGTAAAATCAAATGTTAAAAAGTGTTGGTATATGGCAGATATGAAACTAATAAATGCTTTATGCAATGAATGAAGGAAATCCTGTTGTTGACGATTAGAAACTTAATCAACTGAGTCACCACCTCTCACAATATATTAATAACCCTTTGTGTGGCAATAATGTACAGTAATAACCCTTGGAAGAATCTTCTAGCTTTAGCTTCACTAAGATGACTATAGTGTACATACACAATCATTTTAACTTTTATTATAAAGATGTTAAAGAAATGTTAAATGATAACATTGAATAAAATCTACAAAATCACAAGTGCTGTACTATTTGTCAGGTTTGCAACGATTTTGAGTTATAAGGTATTGTACTAATTCATAAGTGCTGAAAGATTTTGGCAGCTTTAGATTTAATGCTTAGGGAATAACTTTTCTATGAAATCAGATTATGGGATGACTTATAAGGTATTGTATTGTTTGTCCCTTTCCTCTGTTACACATTTTATCATTTTCCTTTTGCTTCCTTCATGTTACACAAATTTTTGCATTAGTTCATGTTTCTTTAAGCTATCAATAGAGCTTTCCCCTATTGATTATGCCATTTGAAGAGTTTGCTCTACATTTGAAGGTATTTCACCTTTTGATTCTTCTTTGTTGTTGTGACCAGTGCACTTAGATGGAAATAATCATCAATGACATGGTATGAGTTAGTGCATTTATGGGATCCTTACATTAATCAATTCTTTCTGTGCAACGCACGGGAAGTACTGGCTCGTTGTTCTTATAGGAATCCACGGACAAAACCTGTAAGATATAATAAGATGCGAAGAACCATTTGAATTTGGAGGTGGCAACGTAGAGAGAGGGAGAGAGGAGAAAAAAACGGAGAGATGAGTAGAGAGAGAGAATGGAAGAGAAAACTGCTCAATTGGGGGAATTATAATGTGTATAGGAGAGATATTAACTATGATGTGTCGTTATGTTTTTTTCACCGTTAGATTTGATCAACGGTCATGATGGGGGAAATGGACCACAAGCTAAATGAAGAGATTCCATGCCCCGCAATGACGCACTATCGTCATCATTGACATTGAGTCGATTGCTGATGATGATGTGGCGGCGACCGTCCACATCATCTAAAAATAGAAAAATAAAGAAAATCTAAAAAATTGTTTTGGTTTTTTGTTTTTAGAAGTAAGTTACTATTTAAAAAAAACTCCCAACAAAAATAAATTGGCAAACAAGTTTTATTTAAACAATAAAGCTGTTTTTAAAACGGGAAACAAACAAGCCCTAGCAATCTACAGTGTCCCTAACAGTTTTTTCATCGGCTCATGGCCGGCCGTACCCGCCCATCCACGTGGCGTCACTTAATCCAGGTTGCTAAGGGCCCTGCTGACAAGTGAGCAATCGCATCTACAAAATACTAAAAGACGAAAATGGCCACCCTTCGCCGAGGAGGGCACCTCTCGGTAATCGCATCACTGCGTTTTTTCAGATACTGTAAACACAAACAGTTCTTCGTTCACTCCGTTCCCTCTGCTCTTTGCACTAAATTTCGTTCACTTAATATTGAAGCTAAAGTAAGAAATCTGGCTTCTCTGGTCGGATATGATCGATCCTGCGGGATGTATCACCGGCGCCCAATTTCTCAAATATCATTTATATCACACTGCAAGGACTCAATGCGCGATCGCATGTTCCCGTGTCCAATTTGTAGAGCTCACGGTTTCAGTAGTAAGTCGGAGTCTGCTGGGACCGATTTCCCGGTGGAGAATGCGTACGAGCTGTTAGGAGTGTCACAGACCAGTTCGTTTGCTGAGATTAAAGCTTCTTTTCACAGATTGGCCAAGGAAACTCACCCAGACCTTGCTGACTCAAGTAGCGATTCATCTGCTTCGCGACGATTTGTGCAAATTCTGGCCGCCTACGAGGTGCTGTGTTGATATTTCAACTCAAAACTATTAGATTCCCGCAGGAAAATTTATTTAATTGGACGCCAAGAGCGATTATTTTCCTTTTGTGGTTGCGTAAGTTTGTGTTCGTATTTTTGGCCAACAGGGTTGTGCTCAGGGCCTCATATGCTCCATTAAATTAATCAGGAATGAACTAAATTCTTAAACTGATGAGGCCTTGAAAATTGTTGCGATAATTGTGTGGGAATTTGAAGGATTGACGTAACCAATTATATTCTCCTAAGTCTGCACCCGTGCTTTGATCACTTCGTTTGAAATGATAAACTGAATGAATGCTATGCAACAAAATGATAAACTGATTATGAACAGTTATTATCGGGAAATCTAAAAGTGCAACTGTTAGATGTTAAAGTCCGAAGATATTTGATTGGTTGGTTTTCGTTTTGAACATAAACATAATAGTATATCAATTCGTGTGTGTGATATGATAACATCTATAGCAAATTGTAGAATTTATGCGTTATGAACTAGGTGGAATTTAAAATTTATGTAATGCGCGGAAAAAAAAGTAGAATTCATGGCCAACGATTAAGCAAAGATGAAGCTCCTAGCAAAGCTAAGAAATAAATTAGTAATAACAAGCTTTGTACAGTTTATGTTGTTTCCATTTGATAACTGGTTTGATTAGATCTTAACGACAGAAAGACTATTAGCTGAACCATGAGTCAGAACAACTCATCATGACTTCCATACTATGTGAATAGCTGTCTGTCGCTCATGCCTGTGTCATATCAATGTTATTGGAAAGTGTTGCAATGCCAACAATGCTGTACATGGGCGTGCAGATGTTGTATGCTTGGTTTTGGCTACTCATTTTTGTGGTTTTATCCATCTCACTAGCAAGCGAACAACTATCTAATGACTTTTAATACTAAAAATCTTGCTTGCCCTGATATGATGGTCCGTGCACGATTGCACATAATAAGAATTGAATTTTTCTTTTCTGTAGGATTTATTTTCAATTAAAAGAATAATCTATGATGCATTGCAGATTATTTCAGATTCCAAGAAGAGAGCTCATTATGACAAATACCTGTTGTCTCAAAAGAAGCTTGTGGAGAAGCATACTAGGCAGGGTTCAAAATTACACTTCTATGGATCACATGAAACAACTTCCAAGGAGATGGAAGTTGTTGAATGGTTAAAGTGGTACAGATTGGCTATAAACGATATTTTGTCAGAGAAGAGGGTAGTAGTTGGAACAGGCTATTTTGATGTACTTGAGAGAGATTTTTACTCAGCCATACATGCGGCTTACTTTGGCCCTGAAATTGAGTCAATGGAGCTTCTCCCTGAGTGCTTTGAGGCTGAGGAAAGGTCCTCTTGTGAAACACCGGAGGTTTTGCACATAGTTTCAGGTCGTGATCTTTTTGGGATGGTTTGCCTAGCCAGTAAGAACCCAGAGATATCATCTACCAATAATGAAAAGTTAACTTCTTTCAGATCCTTCCATCCAGGCCTATGTCAATCTATAAAGAATGCAAACATCCACACAAATGCAGAAGTTCCATGTGAATTTGGAATTCCTCGACTTCATGACTCTAAAATATCAAGTCATATATCAGATGCATATAGAGATCTAGAATTGCATGTATATGGAAGGGTAGTTGCTGTGGCCTCCAGATTCCCTCCTGGAAGCTATTCTGATACTGAAGTAGCAGAAGATCGCATTCATGTCTATCTTAATTCAGATGAATACACCAACCATACCAACAACTGTGATTCTAAAAATTACTTCACAAGTAGTTCAGCTGTCACACGAACTCATATAGGAACCATAGCTGGGCTTGGGACCAGTTCAGACGAGAGTTCCTGTAATGTCTATGACAGCAGAGGGGCAAAGACCCATGTGATTATGAAACACAGGACCTTGCTGGTTTGTATTCCTCCTGGCTTAACATAACTAGAAGGGCTTTCTAATTTTACATTGCCACTACATCTTGTTGGTTATCATTTCTATTTATTTTATATATGAGAAGAAACTGGTCTCTGTTTCAGGCTCTTGCTATAAATGTAATATATGATTAATTTTCAGGTGAAGCACATGCACTGGTATGAAATTGGAGAAAAGGTTTCTATTTGTGAGTGTAGATGCACGAGAGCGAAATTACCACCAAGCAAGTAAACCTTTGTTATCTCTATTAAATCCAATTGATGTCTGAGTGAAAAGTTCATTTACTAGTCAGTACAACATAATCTTTTGGTAACTCTTTGGGGCCTCCTAAATATGTTCTAATGCCATCTGTCCTCTTATTGCTGTAAATCTTCCTGAAGTGTTTATTTTGTTATTCTAATCTTTGCTAGTAAATATCCATACATGTATTTTTCATGTCCTTTTAAGAACATATCGGGGTTTAACTATGCACACCAATCTTCCTCTTGCTATGTTTAATGGTCTGTTTGGGTTTGCTTTGATGTTGCGGGTTTGGAAATTGTTCCAGGATACTATTGATATAAAATATTTCGTGTAGTTCTAAATCAATCTATTGCCTGGTTAGGAAAAACCACAATCAATTCGAAAAAATTCTTTTGCGCTTTATGAGATAAAACTCCTCTCACATATTTACTTTGTGCAGTACAAAATCATTTAAAATAAGCTAATCCAAATACCCACATAGTTTAATTAATTTGATTTTGTCATTTTTCTTCTTTCAGTTAGCGGGAAAATGTTGTTGATATATACTGAGGTAAAAGGACCAATTTGTTCACATATATGGTGAACATTGTTGGTAATATAAGAAGTCCCAGTTTTGTAGGCTTTATACATTCCAAGAATTGATGGAGTGATATTGTAGCTATTATTGCTTACAACGTCTGTCTCTATAGTGATCCTGACTGTAATTATAATACCCCTGATGCAATCTCTAGCTCGAATTCCTTTGTTCTTGGCACTGCCAACTGTTATTTAACAAAGATCTCCTCATGCACTTGTTACTGTATAAAATCAAATTAATAGAATTTTTAACCCTTAATTGACAGATATTGGCTATTTGAGCCTCGTTGTGGTTTGCATGACATAGGGGGTTGGTATGTTGAAACATATGGCAAAGATAAGAAAGGTCTAACTATCCCATCTCAAAGGTTATGGGATGCCGGTCAGCATTTTGAGAGGTGAGATGTTTTAGCTTGACATCTACTTTTTGCCATGACATTCTAAACTACCACTGAATGGTGCATACCTTAATTACCTAAGGTTTTTCTTGTAAAGCTGTTTTTCATTTGAGGGAACATGACAGAAAGAGAACTTTAAAATTGTAAAATCCTAAATCAAGTTTGTTACCAAAAATTAATAAAGTAATAATGAGACTTGATAAGCAATGCACAAATCATTTTATGGGAAATACCTGATTTGAGATTTTGTAATTTTAAAGTTCTTTTTCTGTCATTCTCCCTTCATTTAATCAATTACCATATAATATAATGATTTATAAGTAAATGCTGATATTGATGAAACACCATGGAGTATCTGTTGGCGAAAAAAGACGGAAAAAAAACACCATGGAGTATCTTAAATTATATATTGTGAAATGTGGTATTTTAGATTCAACCTCATATATTGTCGCACAATTTGAGGCCTGTTTTGCATGCTTTGTTTGAACTGGCACTTTGATTTAGACACCCACAATTTTATTTTACATATTTATTATTGAAATTATTTATTCATTCAGAATTTTTAACCTGCTATTTAATGAACTTCAGCTTAGCAATAATGTGTAACCTTTGGATATTTGGACCTTTCCTTTCTCAGTAGCAGAAATACAAGTCATCTTCGTAAACCTCATACCGATTCATCTTACATATTTGAACTGGTTAATAAAAATTTTGGAATTCATGCGCATTATACTGACTTTCTTGTTTCTACTATCTGCAGAAGACTTCATCCAGCAATGTATCTACTTGCTCTTGCATATAGGACACTTGATCTTGAATATGCCAAAGTAAGAAAAAAAACATTTAGGAAAGCTGTGGAAGGGCAACTGTTTAGAATCCTTCGTTGGTGCAAAAGACTTGGTTAATGAAGAAACATGTTGCTCTGGCGACGAATCAATTTCATTGCTAGATCACTTTGGATGGGTTAATGGATTCACTACTAATGTTTATTCAGTAATTTCAGAAGAGTTGACCTGTGAAGCGGCATTGATGCTGTGTTCTGTTGTCAATGTTTCAAAATGACTCTTCAGCAGGAGGCTCTTTAAGTGCTCTGAAATGTCATCAAAAGCATCCGATTTTTGTTTACTTGACATGTTGTTTTTGATACTTGTGATGTTGGATGTGTTGGTCAAATACATGAATAGGGTCAAAGGATTGGCTGCTGATGCTGCTTTAATGTCTCAGGAACTAGTGTGCTAAAGCCAAGTTGCACGGGCGCTGATTTTTCTGAAAATAATAGTCTCCAAAATCATTGTCTGGAAATCTAGATGAAGAACGTCAGTGCAAATGTAAGGTAAACATGTTCAGCAATTTTATTAGTTGGAATGGCACCTTGGTAAATTAAATACATTATTATCATGCTTATGTAGATGTTGTCCCTATAGGCGGATCTGTCTTTACTGCTATGCTCCATCCGCTCTTGCTTTTCTTGTTCGCATTTTTCCTTTCAAGTAAAGTATGTATGTCTTTCCCCCTGTACCGACTTGATTTACAAGTAGTCAATATGACATTCATTGATCCGTGTAATTGCAAAATTGGGCACAAATCTTTTCTCAAGTTCCTTCACTTTCTATTTCAGCATATGCTTGCATTTATGATCTATCAAACTCCTGACATGTTTTTGTTAATTAATGGAACGAAACTTGGCATTTAAGCCTCTGCGAATTGTAAGCTGCTTTAACAAATTGAGTTGATGTGCATTTTATATCTGGCTTTACTTGAGTAGATCCTCCCATTTGCAGTACTGGCCACCTGCCAATGCTCGATAAAACCTATCCCTGCAGTAGACTGGTCTTCCATCGGCAGCCTCAGCAGCAGCAGCTGCAAGATCATCATTAGCTATCACCTCCCCTGGCAGTCTCAGCAACTCCTCTTTTCTACAACATTTATCAGCCAATTGTCACAGGCACAGTAAAAACAAGCTGGATTATACTACAGGATCTTCATTTGTCTTTCTTTACCTTAAGTTGAACTTTGTACCGACTTTTGGAGCTTGAGCACTTGATGTATCTTCCTTTGTGGCAAAGGAGGTTTTTATTAAGTTTTCCACTGGTGTAGCAAAGATAAACAACGTGACTCCAGTAACAAGTAATGCTCCTATCCCTAGTAACGTTTGCTTCAGCAGTTTAATGACTGGTTTAACCTGTACACGTGGAATATCAAGCCCCTAGTAGATATATAAAACTTTAATGCTCTGTTAACGATTTATTCTCAAAAAAGTTTCCCCGCATCCACCTAAAAAAAGCATTTCCTATCGCACTGCATGCACAGGGGTGGTAATATTTGTGGACGCGGATGCGAGTTAAAATGTATTTTTGAAACACGCCGTAAAATTTCGAATGTTTTTGTTTGCCTGAGCTATAAAATATCTAGTATAGCATACAGCTTTCCAGGCACCACACCCGAAGTCTCTGTGCGTAATAACTAAATGCCATGAAAAATTTTAATTGATTGTTACCTTGTAAGAACCCAACAGTCTATCACGAGCCAGGATCTGCAGAGAAGGTTTAGACAACTCTTCAGTGTACTGAGCAAGAAATGAGAGAAATGACGGACATGGTGCTGCTTCGTGTTGGTGTCAAGTAACTTCATATTGTTTGGCTAGTGAAAAATATATAGGTTTATAAACTGTATAGACAAAATAGATTCCCACGCTAACTAGATGTCCTTCCCATCCTTCGTTTTCCCCCCCCTTCTTGGCTGAAAGCATGTGCCGATCAATCAATAAACATATACTAATTATGACCAATTGTATGTTTAGTTTTGTTAAAACAAGCTTTTTTTTTTTGGTTGCCATTGTATGTTTAAAACAATCGTAGTTTAGTGAACACGTTATAAGTTTAGCTTTTTGTTTTTCCTGAATGGATTTACTTATGCCCTTGTCAACGAAGTTGGCTTACACGCAAGTGCCAAGAGATACCATACCTCAGGCGGCTTCACCCACATCTGTCCATCATACCATCCACTTTCTTCATAAGGAATGACCGCTGAGAGAAGTCGGTCGCCAACATAACTCCACCCCTGAAATATCATTTCAATGATCATGACATTGGTAAAGATACTAAAGCGTGAGGAGTTCAGCTACAGCCACCTTATATATCAGCCATGTCTATATTTAATTATTTATATATTGGCCTTGCCCATGGTACGGTGAAAAGTAAAAGTATTGAGAGGATTAATTAGAACTTACCAGATAAATCCTTAAGACAATCAATGATACTACGAACAGTGTTCCTGTTCCAGCCGCTAGTATAAATTTTACTGGGTCCTGCACGGTTGTAAAACACAACTACCGGCTGAAGGAATGCACATTTTATGTGTGTAATTGTGTGCATCGAAATCTAATTTTTTTTAATCTAATTCAGGTCCATATAATAAGGCCTTCTTCCTTACTTTGGAAGGATTAAAGCTCGCAGCAGCGATTGGCGCTCCAAGAACTGTAAACACAAGTAACCAGAGCCCTCCTAAACGACCGAAGAAGGAACCCGGTCCCAGTTCGCCCCATGAATACAGCACACCGTTCTTCAGAGATGAATACTCATTTACCTATTAATAGGTAGTGAATAATAACAGTTTTAGCATACCGATTTGCTCTTTTTATCAACAGCGAAAAGTTCAGGGGATTTAAACTTTCAGCTTTACACGCACATGTCTAAAACGATACTTACCGGCCTCTGCTCGAATGGGACTTCAATTTCCAACCCTGGATCCCAGCTACGTCCTGGAGACCTGCTTGTTTCTCCATCCATCTCATCTTTAATGGCCTTTATCGATATCAACCGAGTCCACCTCGAAGCGCTATGATTATGGATGATCAAGAAGCCATAGCTGCTTCTGGGTCTGACTTGCCTCGCACTTGGTATTAAAGAGCAGTAAACATTTAGTCTGAGCATTTACTTTTATTGAACTTGAGCTATTGTAAGTTTTGCAGGGTTGCGCTGTGGTACCAAATCTCATTCAATTCTTGTTGAGGAGGAGGAAGACGATGTTATAGCGATTAGCGATGATTTAAGAGAGTTCATTTGGGGACCACATATTATTTACGTGGAGGAGAACAACCACCACAACGAAATAAAATTTTGTGCATTTTGCTGATTTTCTGGGAGCTTCAGATTCGTTGTGTGGACAGGCCATCCACGTGGGATTCTTATTTGCCGTTACTCTGATGGGCTTTACACTCATATTATCCGATCTTAATTGTATTTCGGGCTTATTTATTTTTTCTTTTTTGTGATTTGACGGCGAGGGAAGGTCCTAGGTTTTTTATGTTGGGCCGTGGAGGAAAGGGGTCTGTTCGTTGAAGCAACGTGGCGACTGTTGCCTTGCACGCAAAATCGAACTTTGTTCGAGTTACTTGCACGCGATTGGAACGAGCAGCAACAAATCCAAGAAGAGCCATTCCACGGTGTTAATGTATGAATACTACCATTATTTTAATAAAAAAACAAGTATGCGCACTACCTTGCTGATTTCTAAATTATTTAAAGAAATTCTAATTTTAAATCAAAAAATGTGGAAAAATATACAAATCTCATTGGGGAATCCAACTGACCTTTTAAGTTGAATTAAGTTCGTGTGGAATGGAAATGAGCTAAGAGAGTGAAAGTAAATAATTTATGTTCTGATTCAACTTTTTTGCAAAAAAGGGTATCTATCTGTAAGGGGCCTTTTGATCACATAACGCTGAAGACAGGAAAGTGAATCTCTTTAGTCTTTATTATGTAGTTTGCTATCTTAAACGGTTAGAAATGGTCCTAATAAAGTTCATTTTGTCTACTATTCCTTCATAAACGACGCATATTAATTGTGATTCTCTTGAAAACTATGATAAAAGAAACTGAGGAGAGTGCAGAGGTTTTTGGGGGAATCATCCTGTGAAGTAAAAGAGAAAGGCTAACGTAGTCGCAGGGAACAAGGTAACAAAGCCGTGTAAAAAGGAGGTCGTGCCATTATGAACATTTGAATATAGCTTTTGTTTTGAAGCTTTGTTGAGAATTTGTTACTAAAAGGTATGCCTTATGGGTCAGAGTCCTCAAACACCAACAAGGCTGTCGCAATGACAGATTCCCCCAACCTATAAGAGCGCCAAAAGGAAAGCCATCTGATATGAAGGAGCATGTTTGATTTTTTTTTTTTTTTGTTATTTTATGCAGTTGACTATATTCCTGTTGAAGTGAAAAATAAATACCACAACCAAATAAGCGGATGAGGGTGTATGTCTATGATATATCTATGCCTAAAAGAGACGAATCTTTTGGCCCCAAAAAAAATGATATGAATCTTCCTGTCGCTAGTTGATCATGAGAAGATTCATGCATACAAATTCTCTTGTGATGAAAAATGGTACTATTTATAAATCACATTATTACATTTTTTTATATGTTTGTATAATTTTATCATTCATTTATTATTATATTGATTTTATTCTTATGTATTATAATGTAAATTAAATAAATATGAATAAAACTGAGAAGTTAAATTTAAAACAAAGACAGTAAGTTTTAAAGTTTTTATTAATTTTAGCAAAAAAATTTAAAAATAACTTATAAATAGGATAAAATGATTAACTCACTGTCCGCCACCGAGTTTATACATCCATATGCTCCAACTACAGCTACCACCAGATTCGTGCTGATGTCTCACTGAGATCGATGGGCACAGGGAGGTATGATCTTCGATGTTATGCAGCTTTTTGCGCGCGTTTTTTTAACTAAGGTTTTCTATACAATAATTTAAAAAATTATGCACGCTGCATTGCCCAGCCGGGGCAGCTTCATCTACAAACGAATAAAGTTAAAAGATAAGGAAATATAAAAGAAAAAAATAAGCACTATACCGAACCTTGCTTTTTCTTTTTCTTTTTTGGTCAAAAGATCCAACTGATATTAATTCAGAATTGAAACTTACATGGGAAATAAGAAAAAAGCCAAGAGCGATAATAAAAAAGTTTAGCCTAACTTTTCAATAATAAACTAAAAAAAGACTTCGAACTTTTAAGAGCACGGGCCATTTATAGATTTTTATTTTTGGTCAAGACCATTTATAGATTTTCAAGACAGGGTGACTGGCCCATCTCACTTATTTTTAATCGGGCGCTGCGATGATACTTCTATGCATATGATACATCTTTTTATTACTTTTAATTTTAATTTATAATTTATAATTACTGTAGACATATGCTTTTCAAAAAATCTGAAAAATGAATAATATTATTTATAACTCATAATTATCACAGCTTTCTAAAAATTTATATTATATATAAATTATATAACTATAAAATAGTTTATTTGAATTTAATTAAATAATTATATAAATTTATATAATTATACTCCCTTCAATCCTAATTATAATAACAAAATTGAATTTTTTTGGAGAGATTAAGAAAGCTATATAAGTTACTTAATCATATCATATGTTGTGTATTCTTAGATTATATGTGAGTTTATTAGTTAAACTAATTAGTTTGCAAAAAATATAAATATAAATACTCTACAGTAATTTAATTAGTTTTCTTAATTTCTCTAAAAAAAATTAATTTTATCTTATATTTAAAATAAGAGGAAGAGAAAGTAGTATATATGACTTGTCTTCTTTGGATTCTGGTCCTAAAAGCTTACAAAATTTCCAGTAGTGCAAAGTGGGTAAGAAATCCTCACATATCGTAAATGTAGGTAACAAAATCTCATTTAAAAAGGACGGGGAAATGTGATTCGAGAAAGAGCGTCTCACTGGGGTCCAGTTGTCCAAGTCCAACGAATAAAAGCCCCAGCGACTCTCGTCTCGTCTCACAGGAATCCGTTGTTGGCCAAACAAATTTCACAGCAACATATTCAAAGTCAGTGCGTCTGAAGTCATCGGTGTTTTATTGCGTCAATCCAATGAAGGATATAAAGTCTTGAGAAGACTGGAATTCATTTAACTCAGCCGATCAACAAACCATTAACCATCTGGATCTTCGTTGGAGAAAAGTAGCAAACCGAACTTCTGCATTTGAATTTCGGAGAAGGAGAACTCTTCAGAATCCAAATGAAGGCGAAAACGGTAAAAGGAAACTGGAGCTGGAGGACGAAGAAGTTCGCCTTGCCTTCTGTTTTTCTCATATGCATCTTCTTCTTCCTCGCTGGATTCTTCGGCTCTAGTCTCTTCTCTCATTCTAAGGTCTTTCTTCTAAATCATAATCATATTTTTCTTAAGCCTTTCTCTGACTCTCTCTCTCTCTCATTTGGAAAATATCTGATATACCGGTCCATGAGTATTGGCAGGAAGATCTGTATGGCATGAGGCCGAGACCGAGGTTGCTTGAATCGACGACGGCGGAGGCTGATAATTATTTGTTGCCTGCTGGAGAGTCCGGTGATGATTCTATTACCTCGATTCCTTTCCAGGTGCGCAATTTTGTTCATCCAGCGTTCTTAATCTTTTTAGCGGAAACGTTTCAATGCTGGATTAGTTAAAATCTGAATTTCATCTGCTGAGTCGGTGCGACATTTTAGGATTTCTTACCGGCATAAGTATTTGTTTCAAAGTGTTCAGAACTTCAGATGATCCCGAATTTGGTTTATTCAAATTAGTATTTGGTTTCATAGATGTTAATGTGTAAGAGCAAATCTCTCCAAACTATTTCTGATAGATAATTGACTTCAAAAACTTGAGTCGCTACTGAACGAGTCCAAATACACACACACACACACATGTTTTTCTTGATGTGGAAGTAGTTCGCGTGTATTGATTCTAAAATAAAGTATCTCGTGCTTGAATTCCTTAGGTTTTGAGCTGGAAACCGCGTGCTCTGTATTTTCCTAAATTTGCAAGTGCAGAACAATGTGAAAGCATAATTGATATTGCAAAGGCAGGCCTCAAACCATCAACCCTGGCATTACGCAAGGGAGAAACAGAGGATAATACAAAAGGCATTAGAACAAGGTACCGCGTGTGTAGATATAGAATAGTACCATATAACTTTGCCACAAACTGGACAGAAAGGGCAATAAACTGTAGGCTAGCAACGTTGAAGGATTCTAGAGATTCTCAACTAATTCCAAAATTCATGATGATTCTGATAGGGATTATAGTTTAATGTTTCATATATTTCACCATCTCAAAATCGAAGATGCTCAGGTTGATTTTCCTGATATTGACTCTTCTACATTTCGCTTCTAACCTAAATTATGGAGTCTTTGACCAAGATACGAGTGCATCTTGTTATGAACTACCTGAGTTTTGACTTATCTGGAATGAGCAGTATGGAAGTTTTGAAATGAATGGAATTTTAGGCCTTATGTAGTTTTTGGATGACAAGTTTTATAAGTTCTGTGCCTTTGAAACTGAGTCACAGTGCTCAAGATCATGATATTACACTATGACGTTTTGAACTCTAAGACTCCACCCTGGAAAAATTTCAAATCATATATGTTTTATATACGCTCACATGGAGAAATGAAGTATAAAAGGGAGGCCCACAACTTATTGGGAGTTTCAATTCTGGAGGTTTTGGTATCATGTTGATATTTTATATGCTTTTTTCTGGGGCAATTGCAATCTTATGCAATAATCTACCCGGTGGAAGAATTTGTGATAGGTTGTGATCTTTTTATTACCTCTTAATATTCTCAATGCATTTTATGTCGTGCAGTCCAATCAATCATATCATAAGCTTATAATCTCTATTTTACTCCTGTGAACAGCTCAGGTGTTTTTCTTAGCGCTTCTGATGACAAATCTGGGACTTTAGATGTCATAGAGGAAAAAATTGCCAGAGCAACTAAGATTCCCAGGAGTCACGGGGAGGTAATATCCTACTAAAATTTGCCTGCCCAAAAGGGAATCTAGTGAATATTTTGCATGTGTTTTATTTCATTGTTTGACTTTGTATAAGTGATAACTGCTGTTATATGATTCCTTCTTTCTAGCAACTGGTGTCATCAGTCATGTCCATTACTTTGAAATGTAAATGTGGTTATATTGGGGAAGAGGAGAGAAGGTTCTCTGGGGGGGCTGGGGTTGATGGAAGGGCTGTCCAGGTTTTTCCTATTTCAAACCGGCATGTACCTCTTGTTTTTGTTCTGGATCTTCTTCAAGACCCGTTCTTAGGTTTTGTTTTCCTCCTCGTTTGTGGCTTCTGAGCCTTCCATTTGGAGCACAATGTGGAGGGAAAGAATATGTGAAGAATGGAAATCAGAGGAATCAAAATGTGGGAGTAGAAAATAAATTTATTATCTCATGTTTGGATGTCAAATAAATAAGGAAATGAAATTGTAGAGAAAAATTCAAAATCATCATTTATTCTAACTTCACCGTTTTTGGGGGAAATGACCATTATGAAGTTTAGATGAACCATTTTTCTCATTTTCATTCTTATTCCTTTTCTTTTCATGGAACAAGGTAAAATAACTTCCACTGCTAATTTCCCCCGGCTTTCACCCATTCCAAATGAAATCAGAAACGTGCTAATCATTACTTTCTATATGTTTTTCCTTTTTTTTGGTCTTGGACTGTATGATAAATCTGCACAGAAAATTGTTAGATGGTGAACTTATGTTAAATCATGATCAATGGTTTGTTGGTAGAACTGTTATGAACTTATGAGTTATATGTTGCATTAGTGGGGGAATTGGAGCAGAGTTAAGACTGTTAAGGGAGTAATGTGGTGTTCACATGAGGTCAGAATAATGGGGTCTTCTCTAAGATCATGCATTCTAACTTTCAATTGTTTGTTCTTTTGCTGAAGTTCTAGAGACTATTAAGTCATTTTTAAACATCTTCCGGGTAGTCTACACTCTACAGAAGTTGTTTTCAAAGTTTAGCTCCTTTCTGTTTTTTCTCTTGCAGGAAGTTACAGAATTGAGCAACCCCAATGCCAATAGGCAGAGTGAATACAAGATTAGATGTTTGATCTGACCTGAGTCAATTACTGTTTCATCTTTGTTTTCCAGTGATACTATATGTTTTTTTTTTGGTTGGTTTTCAATATAAATTTGCCATTTCAGCAACAAATATCTTCTCCCATGACTGGAAAGATCCATCTATTGTGCCTTTTCTGTTGGCATCAGTACTTGTAGTTTCTGGTAACGGTGGTGGGCTAATAGAATCATTTAAGATAAACTTTATACAAAATGGTAAATGATGGAGGTTTCTAATTAAGGCACGTCTATTGCTGGTTGAAAACTAAAAATTCAGAAAGGGGGAAAACGGTAGTCATACCAAAACATGTGTTTTTACTCTTCAACTATTGCATTGCGTTGATTGGGCTAGCCTTCCTGGGCTTTATATTATCTGCAATTTCGAGCTTTCTGGTTTTGTTGAATTTGCAAGAGTTTTTATTTTCAGGGTGATTTTTAAAATTGTCTGAGGAATCACCATGTTTCAGGCATTCAATATTTTGCGCTATGAGATTGGCCAGAGGTATAATTCTCATTATGACGCTTTCAATCCTTCCGAATATGGCCCTCAAAAGAGCCAAAGGGTACGTTTGAACTAAAATTAGTACACTCTCATTCATTAATGTTATTTGTGATTTAGTTGGGATACGGATAGTGGTCATGTTCACGCACCAAAAAGAGGACTCATTAGCTTCTACCGACTGATATTCGTTGAAAACTACTGATGACACTTTTTCTCACTTGTTAATTCTATCAAGCCCCCCGGTCCCTTGATTGAACCGGTCATATGATGCCTCAACCGGTTCTGAGGACCTTTTATATAATTGATTTATTCTGCCCAGGATCCAATGACAAGTGCCTTAACTTTCCTACCTCCTGAACCTAGACCTGGATAGTTCATTGTACAGATTAATTGGACATCTGTTATCTGCATTATGGCTACTGTTCTTTAAGCTCGATTAGACCAAATAGAACTCTGTCAAGTGTGTTCAATCATGAGAAGCATCAAGGGAAAGTTTGCAAAATCAAGTATCCCAATGTGTGTAACTAGTATCTGGCTTAAAAATGTGTGTACCCATAATCTAAATACTTTCTTGGAGGAGTGGCACTTAGGTGTAAAAAAAATCAATTTAATGACAATTTAGTTCTAAAAAATTTTGCTGAAAAATAAGTTGTAAATATTAATTAAGTTCTTTTTGATATTTTTCTTTCTATACCTAAGTTCCTCCTAATGTGATTTTTGTTTTTTTAAGGGGAAAAAATATTATAATTAATCTCTTGAAGTTATTTCTTTCTTTCTTTTTTTGTTTTTTTTGTTTTCAAGTTTATAGTTACTACTATTATACTACCAGTTCATTTCTTAATTAGTTTTGGTTAACTTTCAGCTGGCTTCTTTTTTGCTGTATTTAACGGATGTTGAGGAAGGTGGGGAGACCATGTTTCCATTTGAGGTAAAATCCAATTTGCCAGCGCATATTGAGTCCCACTTTTTCCAATTTTACGGGGATACTTGGGTAGTAAACGAATTAGCTGATCTGCAGGATGGCCAGAATATGGATGGCAGCTACAATTACGAGGAATGTGTAGGTTTACGAGTAAGACCTCGCCAAGGAGATGGGCTCCTATTTTATTCACTGTTCCATAATGGTACAATTGACCCGGTTAGTATATTTACCACTTTCGATATTCGATAGATCCTCTCTATGATGTTTTTCATATCATGCTCTGGATAGGTTTTCCAATTGAAAAATTCATTCACATAGTGTTGTAAGATATGGCAATAAATTGATAAAGAAACATAATATAAAATATGCACATGCCTACAACAGAAAAGAAGAGAAAAATCTTTCCGGGCAGACTGATTAAGATATTTCCCTAAGGCCGGTGTTAGCAAATAGCAAATAGCAGGCTGAGTTTGAAAAGTTCCAGGAATGCTAATTGTGAAGGAAAAATGATCACTCCATGCCACTGATAATATTTTTAACCCTGGTTATTTTGGTTCCAAAATATAGTTCCTCGCGGGATGGTCTTTTACTTCCCTCCGCTTTCTGTGGGGGGAATAAGTATATCATGAAAATGGGTGATAGTTGTAAAAAAAAACGGTGGGTCTGAAGATGGCAATGAAATAATAAATTTATATTTTTAGTATAATGTAAAAAATAAGACAGTTTTTATTAAAATGATTTTTAATACACGGGAAGTATGAGATGATAAATTATGGCTTGAAATATACTGTTTAACGTAATATGCATGAGGTATTAACTTCTAAATAATATGGATGAGGCTGAAGCCAAAAACTAGCTTGTTACCAACTCATCCTAGATAAGGCTATTATCATATTTATTATAATTAAGTATACTAATTTTCTTAATCTAATCAAATTTAGTTATATAGGTCTTATATTAATTTTTTTTTTTGCTGGCATATAGGTCCTACATTAATAATCAAAGGAGTACAAAATATTGTTTCAATTTTAGTTTATGTTTTCATGGTTATAGTTGTTTATTTGTAATTGTTTATATAACTTCATATTATATCTTCTAAACTTTATGGTAAACATTATCAAGTTAGTATTTACTTAATATTTAACATTTGTTAATTTTTAATAGGAAAGATTTGGTGAAAAGTCCTTATTTAAAAATTTTATTGGTAAAAAGGATTTGAATTCGGGTACATGTATTTTTTGTGCATGAAATTATGTAGAATATCAGTACTTTATATATATATGACATATCATGTCATTAAAATTTTAAACATAGACTTGTCATCAATTTTCCCACTGTAAAATCTAGTTAAAAAGATACCTTCCAATCCTTTATATAAGATCCACTTTGCATTTCTCTGTCAAGTGGATCTTATATCATGGATGGAGGAAGTATTAGTTATTCTATTTATTGGGTCGTCGTTTTTGCAAATTCTGAATTTGGCGGACTTTGTATTTATCAACTTTCTTCTCATGCTGGAACAGACATCACTACATGGGAGCTGCCCTGTGATAAAAGGGGAGAAGTGGGTGGCAACAAAGTGGATTAGGGATCAAGAACAGTACGTTTAGATGGATTGTACTTGAGATTGCGATGCAAAACTTTAAGTTGATCCTAGTTTTCATTTCTCTGGAGCTTTGACTCATGTTCATTTCTGGCACTCATGTAGGGTAATATACTTATAAAAAACTTTTGACGGCCATTCGGTAGCACACGAGTCTTTTATGTCTGGTGAAATCATGGGGAAAATGTGAACATCAGATGCTGCTGAGAATGTACGGGAAATCAGGAATAATGCAAATTATCACGGTGTCATGCTTTAATTAACTCTTAACAGCTTGTCAAAAGCATAATAACCGATTAGTGGCTTTACAGATTTCAAATTATTGCGAGATCTCCAAAATATGCACACGCTTAAAACATTCATATGCTCATTGTTCTTTTTATAAATAAATTACAAATAACTAAAATATGTAGACTAAAAAGTTGGTTAAAGATAGTAAATGTGTAAGAAATGTTTTTTTTCTCCAAATATACCTATATAGAGGGTGTGTGAGAGGGAGAGAATGAGTGAGAAAATAAAGGAGAAAATGTGTGAAAAATAATTAGTAGAGACAAACAATTAGAGGTAAAATGAAAAATTTGCATTCAACCGAAGGAGTACATTATAAAACAGGTTTAAAGAGCTCAATAATGCAATCTATAATGTTACTCTTCTTATTCTTAAGGTAAGACCTAATTAATTATTTAATTAAATTAAGGAAGTTAGTTAAATTAGTTTATATGACATGATTTTCTAAAACATTATAATCATCTTTCTTAATTCTCTCCTTTATCTAAAAAAAATTGATAAATATACAAAATAAACCTTATATTCAAAATCAAAATCAACTCCTAATTAAGTGCTGGAGAAGAAAGTAATAAAATCAAAACAAAGCTATACACCAAACAGGTCAATAACAACCTCAATTCTAACTATTGTTTACATATTGTATTATTTGTCACCATATGTAGATCAGGACGGGAAAAGAACTACCAAGTTTTCAAACCAACCCCTAACTTGATTTTAAAGAAATTATGTTCATCAAACTTGAGCAACGTAAAATTCACTTAGCTAAAATTTTGGTGGCAGAAGTTCTAGTAGAACTATGAACTAAATTGTGGCTTCAAATAATCAAGAAACTCATGGATACTTCAATTTTTATTTTTATTTTTGCCCAACAACTTTTTAACATTAATTGTTCTAGCCAAATCTGAAAAAGAAAAGAAAATTGTTAAAACTTTTCATCTTATGATCTTTAGGTGCCCGCCTGAGTACTAAATATAGACTATGAAAGCACTTCAACTACTTTATTAGGTTGGCCAAGATCTCCATAAGCACAAATCCAAATAGCAACATACAGCAAAAGGGAACAAGCTACAACATACAACTATACAAGCACAACGATGAAACCTTTGGTCCCGCATACCTTCTGATGGCTGACATGCTCAAGTGGATCACGGTCTCATGCACAAAAGACCTAAGAGAAGAAACAGATATTGAATTTGAAATGTCAATCAGTTATTAGTAAGCCCTTACATAAACTTACCACAATGCCTGCCTATAGTCCTGCACCCACTAAAAGTTAAGCTTCATTGGTTTTCTGAAACTTTTTCCCTCCAGCCTGCATTTCTCCCTCCAGCCTGCATTTCTCACTTCCCCGATCAAGGGTTACAAAAACCTACCCCAAAAACCAGCCGGCATGCATCTACTGTTTATGCCAGTTTTGATATGGTTGCTTCCCCCATTTCTTCAATGCATGCATGCAACCAGCAGCAGTGAATAACCCGAACACACCAATGGCCATTAATGATGCGTTCCCAACATTCCGTTGAATGCCACCCTATAACCGTAGAAGGACAATAACTACCTCATAAATACGCATAACAATATATACACACAAGAACCAACAGAAACAGGGGCGTATACAGTTAGAATGAGGTTTTTCTGCAAGATTCTAAAGATACATGCTTTAAGCATTACATTGTTATATGGCTAAAACATTTATAAGTACATATCACCCAAAAAAAAACACATTTAGAAGTACCGTATGCCCAAAATATTAAAATTTCATAAATTCAATTCTTCTCAATGAGCAAAGCATTTGGGCATTTATTGTCCTTCATATGAACGCCTAATCAATCCTAGGGGGCGGTGACGCATGAATGCATTCAAAGTAGAAATGCAACCTAGACTACCAATAGTAATTAAGTTGAGTGATAAACAATTCAATACCTTTCAAATAGTCTCAAGTTCAAGCTTAATAATCTGATAATCCATGGTGAAGCTATCTAGAAAAATAAATCATGTTATAATTTCAAGTTTCAGGTTGATTCATCCTCCTCGTACATTTTATATCGCCTCATTTACAAATTGTTAGTCAAGATTGTGTTCTCTGCAATTTCTAGACTTTATTATCAAATAGGCACCTGCACCAGAGAAAGCAGAAGTGCTGCATTTGCAGGGGCGTGAGAAAGGCTCATCATCCCCCCACGCAACTCATTAGGCACGTACCTGCAAACACAGTAAATAAGCAGAGCACCACAAAATTTGGTCAGCAAATGAACAAGTGAAGTGGAAACTTTTTGTTAATTGACGATTTTACATGGTCCTCAATCTGGCTAGTAATGGCGAAATGAGCCCAACTCCAGCGTGGAATATGCAAAACAATGTCACCAAAACCCCAATTTCCTACATACGATAGATTGTCAGAGTAGAATTTAAACTTCCAGCTACATATCCTGAGAAAAAGCATATTTAATGCTATTAAATTATCCAATCATCGCACCTGGTAGTCATAGGCAACAATAAACAAGACAATGCCCAGTATGATGTATGCATATACTAGACAGTCTTCAGTTCTAAGCAACAATGGTCCGCTTGTCAGCCAAGGAAATGAAGTGCTTCCTAGCATCCTTGAACCAAGAAGGCATGGATATATTAATCCTAGATGTACTTCACGTCCATCAGCCTAAAAAACATGCATTAAAAATCTATACAGAAGTATTATAGGATTTGAACCACAATTGTTTTTCACCATGATGGCCCAAGAAAAATCCTCGTTGTATTTTCCTTATTTAATTCCATGTCAATATTTAATTAATGGAAGGAAGCCCAAAGAAGAATGGAAAGCAAGCCAAGATATTCTATGCAATAAAATACAGTTTCAGTGTTTCAAATATGTTCTTCATACATTATTATCTTGGTATTTAAATAGTTCTTCAAGGTTACAATATCCTACCACCACTGTAGGTGCCCAGAGGATCCAAAAAATTCCCACAGAAAAGTGAAGGCAAGATTGTGCCCAGGCCAACAACAATATCCTTTTATCTGTTAATTATAGAATAGTCATCAGCAAATTGCTTTCCGTAAACTATCCACATTACATGGGAAAAAAAAATTAAAAAGAAAATTTCATTAGTAGAATCCAGCAAGTTCTTTAATCATTCCGCATGCATACATGAGAATCTTCAGTAAAATGTTAGCATAAACTATAAACACAATCATTTGGATATGAGCACAGCTGTGTTAATATATCAAAAAACAATGAATAACATACAAAATCATTCCATAAAATTTTCTCGCTAAGACATGGGCTATTAGCATGCAAAGTTTGCTACATCAACTAACGATATGGCCAAGTTCAGTTGAAAAGATTATGAGTCCCGGAAACTTACTGTTTTTTTAATAAAAAGTTAATACAACCTTTGGTTCTTAAAGTTTATCCTCATTTTGATTTTGGTCCCTCAAGTTTCATTCTATTTAAAACATTGGTCTGTATCATCAAATAAAAATTTGGATTATTTTGCCCCTTGAGGGACCAAAACCTCTTGTTTGAAACTTGAAAGACCAAAACCAAAATGAAGACGAAACTTGAGGAACTAAAGATTATAATAAATAATGAATTGCAGTTTGCTATAAGCAATCAGGAATGGCAACATATATCCTCATGCCTCTAGGCATTAAATCCAAGAGTTCCAACTTAAAGTTCAAACCATTTGGACCTAATCACCTAAGGACAAACCAACCCCCTAAAAAAAGCCCCAAAAATATATTTTACATTATATATATGACGTCATTCGTCTAAAATTGTTAAATGTGCTCCCTCAAAAGTTTTTATCTGTTCCCTGCTTCCCTTCAAAATTTTAAAAACTTGAATACGTTTTCAAAAACAATAGAATTATTTTAATCAATTTTATTAATACAGTAATTTAATAAATGTTTAGACTTACATTAAAAATAATTACTACAATACACATTAAACATAAATTTTTGCCCCTCCTTGGTTTCGTCCCTGTTCCCCTACAAATTCATTTCCTCTTCTAATATTTTGCAGTTGATTTCTTTCTATTGCAGGTTCTTTTGCAACAAGAAAGAAGTAATTCGGGGTTATTAATATAGAAACAAGCTTTAGTCCGAGCAGAAAATGATTCAATTACCTTTTCAGGTTTAAGGTATTTAAATTTTGGGCGAGAACCAAAATTCAAAAAAATGAGAGGGTAAATTTTAAGTTTCTTTTGTCCGAAATTGTAATTTACCAACCTTCCCCTTCCCTCCCCTACCCTCCCCTCAAACCAAACACACCCTTAGTGTTGGTCAAAGCAAGAGAAGATAATCCGGTAAACAGGAAGATCAAATTGAAAAGAAGAAGAAGAAGAAATTAAAAGAAAGATATGCATCTTTTAAAATTTATAAAAAAAGTAATCAACAAAATTTTAAATGATGTTGAGCTGTTTGAAGAAGAAGCAAAAAAGAAATAGTAAACAGGAACGTGAAAAGAAAGTCTTACCACCAATTATATATGCATAGAAGGATACACTGTACTCCTTAAAAGATGCCTTTTGTGGAATTTCTGTCCATCCTCTAGAGAGAACCGCAATGGATATTGTTGCAAAGAAGATATTTGTCCCGGAAGGAAAAACAGTGTTTCTCCCTGCGTTATAGCCACCCAGCCAATTTGCTAACATTTGGGCAGCAATAAAACATGCAGACTCAAAGAAAGTCATCAACCAAAATGTGTCATTAAGTGAATCTAGCCTATGCCCTTGCTGCAAACAAAATACATGAGAGTCCACATTAATATTCCACTTTAGAAATATAAATTAGCCCTACATTATGTGATTCTGTCATAGGAAACCACCCAATTGCCAAGTACAGTTAAAAATTATGGATCAAGTGTTATTTAATGGAATCAACCCCAATCGTCACTCCCCCACGCAAAGTTATGAATGCCCAGACTATAGTCAGTGTCTGTGAAAATCAACATAACAGGAGAAAATATTTTCTTTACCTGTTCATGTTGAGTAACCATCCAAGTCTCAAAAGTAAATAAAAACACTGAGTGGGCAAGTGATAGACAGATGCTAGTCACAAAAATGCTTTGATTCTCCAAAATCCTCTTCCATATGCCCACCAAGAAGTGTAGAACGAAAAAGATCAGACAAACTTTCTTGTGACCTCTACAAATATATTAAGTCAGACAGATTCATCATATCAGAACATCACCTTTTCATTTTTTTTTAAAACAATTGAAAAATGTGCATGTCTTGAATATTACCTTTTATTGTCAAGAACATACAACAATTAGGAGGGTTCAAGTCTAACATAGGGAAACATGCTTGAAATTTCAAATGACACGTTGGATGATATCATGGCAGAACCGGTGGAGACATCAAAAAGTAAAATCCACTAGAACAAGAGCTAAACACCACAAAATATATAGGCCCAACTACTGTTTATATAACGATCCTGATTCCTAATCATTGGCCATGCAAAGACTGATGCAAGTTTGTCCTCCTTTAACATCATCTTAATTAATATATACTAAAATGCAACAGAAAATACTTCAGCAAGATGTACAGTGGGAATGATTATTACTGGTGTCAGAAATGATAACGCATGCAAGACGAGTAATTCTCCAGTTCACTGTTTACACAATACACGTCATTATATATTGCTAAGAAACGCTAAAGAAGAAAATCACATTCACGGCAAAACAAAGCATAAAATACAGCATTACTGCAATACAAAATATGCATGCAGAAATAGGAACTTGTATAATTAAGCGCTGGATTACGAAGAAATATTTTAAGCGATTATCAGCGACTTCAACTAGATACTTACATTAAATCTGAGAGCACGCCAAGGAAAGGACCAGCTAAGGCAGCCGATGCATATCCATAACAAAGAGACCTGACCATTAGCTCCCTTCCAATTCCATTAGAAGCCAACTCAAACTCTCCCAACGCTGACCATAGACCTTCCAACACTGACAACAGGACAGATAGGTAAATGAAATCGGCATTCACATCAGCAATCCGAAGCTAAATAGAATGATTAATTGCCGGAAAGAGAAAAAAGCGACGAATTTCGATATTTGGTTACCAAGATGGAAGAAACGCATATTAAACACTACGGAAAAATTCAGGATCTCAACTCAGAAAATAAGGACAACTATGTTCAATCGATGCTTCTATTTTACTTTTTGTAATTTGTGCTGCCATTGACAAAAGGAATATAAACTCTAGATGGTTTATTTTTCTTTCTGTTCGCACAGAACCAAACAACGTTATAATAACATGAATAACAGACCAACCTGAAGCAAGAGAGTAGAGAACGAAGATGTTTCGAAGGAAACGAAGAAATGAGAAAGAAATTCCACGGTCGAATATCGTTGAAGGTCTGTTGGAGCTAGAAGCATAAGGAAAAAGGAAGATCGAGAAGCAGCAACAGAAGAAAAGGAAGACGAACAAGAATGGACTCGGTTCCCAAATCGAGCTCTCAATAACCACTCCCATTGAACCTTTTAATATTTCGTCCTTAAGATGCAGAGAATGTGAATGCGAGAAGTTCCGCGATGTTGAGATTCTGAATAAATCGTAGATACCGACGAAGAGAAGAAGATAAGAAAGCTGAAGAACACGGTCAGAAACGGGGGGATTGAGTGATCCAACCGAAGGATGGTTCGGTTACGCCAATGCCGTATATCGTAATGCTATTACAAATCCGGACGAAATATCAAACGCCCCGTTGCCGGGCTGAAGAGGGTATAGCCGTCCACTAGGTTCGCGCTTTTTTTTGGGTCCTTTGGGCGCTTTTCTCCCGCCCTCGCGCTCGAGGATAGAAGTCGTTCTCTCGTCGTTTGATATTAATCGGACAACTTACGCGCGCGCGCGTTTCAGTTTGGGACTTTGGGGTGTATTACACGCACGCACATGAACTAGGCAAAATTCGACAAACAAGTAAGGGCAAATCACTTACAGGTTCCAAGAACAAAATAGCAGTAAAGTTTCCTTGAAAATTCCAATATCAAAAAAGTCCTTAAGATCTTTTCTGTGATTATTTTTTAAAGTCAAACTATAAAGTTGCCCCGAGGAATTTAAAACACTCCATGTTCAAAAAAGTGGGTCTCTTTTGTTGCTCTTCTTTGCATATTCCTTGCATCCATTCAAGTGGTTATACGTTGCTCTTCTGAGTCCCAATGTTGGTGCGCTCCTCTGTCAATCCTCTGTTGTAAAATATAAGTGTTTAAGTGGGTGTGTCAAAGAAGCTAGTCCCACATTGCTTGGGAGTAAGAGGTCACAAGCCTATATATATTACTTTACTAACTTGGGCTTATAAAGAGGCATAGAGGAGTGGTGGGCTCACGCCCATACAACAATGGGCCACTGGAAGGCAAACGTAGTTGAAATCCGGCGATTTCCCCCCCTGCGCGTGAATAAATACGTGGTACTGGCACTTTTTGTGAATTATTTTTCTGCTCACCGAAAATATTATTTTTAGACAATAAAAATAATATTAATTTTGGCTTGCCGAAAAGTCACTATATTTTGGGGTTTCAAATTCGTGACCCTCCGTGACTGGAAATTGCTGACGGTCAGGCTCTTCGTCAGGAAACCTTCCCGTTCGCGACTACCAGCCTTGTCTGTTCGGTAGTGCCTCTCCGGTCTCAACGGACGTATTGTCCTTGTTCCTTCGTGACCGATGGCTGTTCATGAAAACGCCTATAAAAGAGACACAGGCGGGGTGCTCAGTATACTGCAATCTCATCTCCCCTTCTCTTTTCAGTATTTTCTGCCTGTCGTTGCCATTATCTTCCGCCAGTTCTATGGCCTTGATAAATCAAGAAGGGTCTGTTTAATCCTGGGGGGTGCCGCTTCCTCTCTGCCGGTGGTTGCGGAATAACTCTATAGGACAGTGTCCTCGGACGCGACTCAGATCATCCGTTCCATTCCTTACAGGTTGTTGTTCGTCTGTTCCTCCGGTTGCCGTGATCGTCTACAATCTATAGAGTTAGTACCAGTATGGATAACAACGCTGATAGCAACGTCCCTGACACTCAAACTCATCCCGGTGCAACAGTTCTCGAGCCTCATTCCACTGCAACAACGGTGCCTTTTGCCATGCCGCTCCCGAGGCCTTTTCCCGACACCTCCAAGATTGATGTTTTTTATGGGAAAAATTTTAGGCGCTGGCAAGAACGTGTTTATTCTATCCTCGATATGCATGGGGTGGTTGCTGCTCTCGAACAACCAGAACCTTCATCAGATTCTGACCAAGCCGTGAAGGATTCTTAGACGTACGCGAATAAGGTTTGCAGGCACACCCTTATAAGTACTCTCTCTAATGATCTGTTCGATGTTTATTGTGTCTACAAGGAGGCACAAAAGATTTGGGAGTCACTTATCTTGAAATACACCGCTGAGGACGCCGGGAAACAAAAGTTCGTTGTGGGGAATTTCTACAAATGGGAAATGGTCGAGGATAAGGACATCAAACTACAAATCAATGAGTATCATAAATTGCTTGAAGAACTCCGGGCTGAAAAGATCAATCTGCCAGATGAGTTTGTGGCGGGAGTCTTAATTGAAAAGCTTCCAGAGACGTGGAATGATTACAAGCAACAATTAAAGCACAAACAGAAGCAGTTGTCGCTGTCAGATCTGATTACACATATTATCATTGAAGATACCAACAGAAAAGCAATCCAAGCAGCAAAGGGAAGACAAATGACTGCAAAAGCAAACTTAGTGGAAGGAAAGCCGCACGATAAGAGGTATGGCTCTAAACATCAGCACAAAAAGAAGTCTAATTACAAGCCTAATGATTCTAACCATAACCCCAATTTCAAGAAGAAAGGAAATTGTTATTTCAGTGGAAAGCCAGGTCACTTTGCTGCTCAGTGTAGGAAAAAGGCAAAAGTTGAAAATCGTAAAAGAGACGAAAATCCTCCAAAGCCAAAAGTAAATTTGGTTGAAGGAGAAGAAAATAGTGATGATGAAATTATTGTTGCGGTAGTCTCTCAAGCCTTATTGGTTTCTGATGTGAAGAAGTTAGTGGTAGACTCTGGTGCCACTAAGCACATTTGTGCAAATAAGGACATGTTTGCCTCCTTTGAAGAAGGAGAAGACCACATTTATTTGGCTGATTCACGAACTGCAAAAGTTCAAGGAAAAGGAAAAGTGGTGCTGAAACTCACATCTGGGAAGACATTAGCACTGAATGATGTTTTGTATGTGCCTGAACTTTGAGCAAATTTAATATCTGTGGCTCTATTAGGAAAATTTAGGGTTAAGGTTTTGTTTGAATCTGATAAGATCATTATGACAAAGAACAATGTTCTGATAGGAAAGGGTTATTGTAATCAGGGTCTTTTTGTACTGAGTGTTGATGAAAATAATAATAATGCATCTTCTTCTGCTTACTTGATTGATTCCTTTGATTTGTGGCATGCTAGACTAGGACATATACATAGATCTTATATAAAGCAATTGCAAAATCTTGGGATAGTCTCTGAAATTAATATGAATAATGTTAATAAATGTGAAGTTTGTGCAGAAACTAAATTGTCTAAAAGAACTCATTTCCCCATACAAAGAGATAGTGAGTTATTATCACTAATTCATACTGATTTAGGATATTTAAAACAAACTGAGACTAGAGATGGAAAAAGATATTATATAACGTTTATTGATGAATTTTCTAGATATACTAAAGTATACCTACTAAGGAATAAGGATGAAGCTTTTGGAAAATTTATTTTGTACATGGCAGAGGTAGAAAATCAGTTAGATAGAAAAATCAAAAGAATTAGGTCTGATAGAGGAGGAGAATATTTACCATTAAATGACTTTTGTGAAAAAGAAGGCATAATTCATGAAATAACTCCTCCATATTCACCTGAGTCTAATGGGATAGCAGAAAGGAAAAATAGAACTTTGAAAGAAATGATGAATGCCTTACTTGTAAGTTCTGGTTCACCTGATAATTTATGGGGAGAAGCCTTATTAACTGCCTGTTTTCTACAAAATAGAATACCTCATAAGAAAACCAAGAAAACACCTTATGAGTTATGGAAAGGGTATACACCTAACTTGAAATATTTAAAAGTGTGGGGGTGTCTTGCAAAAGTTCTTTTACCCGATCCCAAACGGAAAAGGATTGGTTCAAAAACTGCTGATTGCATGTTTATTGGTTATGCTTTACAAAGTGCTGCTTATCGTTTTCTAGTTTTGAAAAGTGATATTTTAGAGCGTAATACAATTATTGAAACAAAAGATGCAGAATTCTTTGAGAATATTTTTCCTTTAAAAATTGAGCAAATTCCTAGAAAAGTTGAAAATTTGTCTGAACAAATTTCAAATGATGATTTGATTGAAAATTTACGGAGAAGTAAAAGACAAAGAAAAGAAACATCTTTTGGAGATAATTTTTATACATATCTAGTAGAAAATGAACCTAGGAATTATTATGAAGCTGTTTCTTCTTCGGATGCAAATTTTTGGAAAGAAGCTATTAAAACTGAGATAGATTCTTTGAATCAAAACAAAACTTGGGTTTTAGTAGATTTACCTATAGGAGCAAAGCCTATTGGTTGTAAGTGGGTGTTTAGGAAAAAAATACTTTCCTGATGGATCTATAGACAAATACAAAGCTAGATTAGTTGCCAAAGGTTTTACCCAGAAAGAAAATATTGATTATTTTAATACTTTCTCGCCTGTGACAAGGATTTCCTCTGTTAGAGTTTTAATTGCCTTGGCATCAATTCATAATCTTGTTATTCATCAAATGGATGTCAAAACAGCATTTTTAAATGATGATTTAGAAGAGGAAATTTATATGGTTCAACCTGAAGGATGCATTATTCCCGGGCAAGAAAATAAAGTTTGCAAGCTAAATAAGTCATTATATGGTTTAAAACAAGCGCCCAAACAGTGGCATGAGAAATTAGATCAAGTTTTAACAAGTGGTGGTTTCTCTACTATTGAAGTAGAAAGATGTGTTTATATAAAAACTTTGAATAATGATTGTGTGATTATTTGCTTATATGTAGATGATATGCTTATCTTTGGTACTAGTTTAAAGGTAGTGCTTGAAACAAAAAGTTTCCTTGTTTCAAACTTTGATATGAAATATCTTGGAGAAGCAAAGGTAACCTTGGGTGTAAAAATCATAAGGAATGAACATGGTATTCAACTTTCTCAAGAACATTATGCTGAGAAGATTTTGAGAAGGTTTGAACAGTTTGATGAAGAGCCTTTGAGTACTCCTTATGATGGTAGTATACATTTGAAAAAACATGATGGAGATCCAATAGCTCAATCTAAATATGCACAAATTATTGGGAGTTTGTTGCATTTAATGAATTATACTAGGCCAGACATAGCATATGCTGTGTGTAGATTGAGCAGGTATACTCACTGCCCAGGTAGTAAGCATTGGGAGGCTCTTATAAGATTATTACGATATTTGAGAGGTACCGTGAATTATGGTATACAATATAGTGGATTTCCCGCTGTATTAGAAGGGTACATTGATGCTAACTGGATCTCAGATTCAGATGAGACAAAATCCACTAGTGGCTATGTCTTTATTCTTGGTGGCGGTGCTGTCACATGAAAGTCAGCCAAGCAAAACATAATAACACCATCCTCTAGGGACTCTGAGTTTGTTGCTATGGAGTTGGCTGGTACTGAGGCTGAGTGGTTGAAAAACTTCTTAGCGAACATCCCACTAGGTGACAAACCAACACCATCAGTGTCGTTACACTGTGACAATAAAGCAGCGATAGCCACAGCTAAGAATAAAACCTTCAATGGTAAGAGTAGACACATACGATTGAGACATAATATTATAAGGCAGCTTCTAAAGGATGGTGTTATCTCAATCGATTATGTAAAGTCAGAAATAAATTTGGCGGATCCGTTAACGAAACCTCTTGGGAGGAAAATGGTTGTTGAAACGTCAAAAGGAATGGGACTAAAGCCAACTACTAATTGACAGCGATGGCAACCCATCCTTTGTGATTGATGATCCCATGAAGAAGGTTCACTGGGTAAGAACAAGTCGTTCGTCAGTTCTGACTAGCACAAATATTTACGTCCCTTCCTATGACATTTTGAATGTGCTAGACTGCATTATTATAGGTTGAGCAAAGCTCTTAATGATTTCATAGTCCAACAAGACAGTGTGCATAGTGCAGGTACACTTATATGAAATCACCTCTATGAATGTGGAGTGTGGCCGCTCCTATGAGATCATGGCAAAATCTTTAGAGCATTCATTACGCACCAGGCACGCGCATGGTTGACATAACGCGCAAAACCGTCGTTAACAGTGGAAATGTTAGGATATAATCTGATTCTTAATGCCTCTGATATACACCAAAGAAATGTGAGTTCATAGTCCATAGGACCACTGACATCTCTGTGTATCATGTGTTATTGATCTAGGTCTAGTTCATAGTCCATCGGACCACTAGATACAATGGTTATATCCTGTGGGTAACATAGAGGGTTTCTTTGACACATGTGGGGGATTGTTGTAAAATATAAGTGTTTAAGTGGGTGTGTCAAAGAAGCTAGTCCCACATTGCTTGGGAGTAAGAGGTCACAAGCCTATATATATTACTTTACTAACTTGGGCTTGTAAAGAGGCATAGAGGAGTGGTGGGTTCACGCGCATACAACAATGGGCCACTGGAAGGCAAACGTAGTTGAAATCCGGCGATTTCCCCCCCTGCGCGTGAATAAATACGTGGTACTGGCACTTTTTGTGAATTATTTTTCTGCTCACCGAAAATATTATTTTTAGACAATAAAAATAATATTAATTTTGGCTTGCCGAAAAGTCACTATATTTTGGGGTTTCAAATTCGTGACCCTCCGTGACTGGAAATTGCTGACGGTCAGGCGCTTCGTCAGGAGACCTTCCCGTTCGCGACTATCAGCCTTGTCTGTTCGGTGGTGCCTCTCCGGTCTCAACGGACGTATTGTCCGGGTTCCTTCGTGACCGATGGTTGTTCATGAAAACGCCTATAAAAGAGACACAGGCGGGGTGCTCAGTATACTGCAATCTCATCTCCCCTTATCTTTTCAGTATTTTCTGCCTGTCGTTGCCATTATCTTCCGCCAGTTATGTGGCCTTGATAAATCAAGAAGGGTCTGTTTAATCCTGGGGGGTGCCGCTTCCTCTCTGCCGGTGGTTGCGGAATAACTCTATAGGACAGTGTCCTCGGACGCAACTCAGATCATCCGTTCCATTCCTTACAGGTTGTTGTTCGTCTGTTCCTCCGGTTGCCGTGATCGTCTACATCCTCCACTGCCTAAGCCTCCATTACTCCTCTGCTGCCCAAGCTTCCGTTGTGATGTAGCAGAGGTAGAACAGCGAACTGATTTTTTTTCCTGTGTGTAGTTAGTTGGATTGAGATTGAGGGGTTGGCCAAATGTTGGAGCTTGAGCTCAATAGTGGACTAAGTGATAGGAGGTAGATAAGTAATACTAAGATTTTGCTAAAGATATGATCTTGACCATTGAAGTTGGGGTTTCACTGTGGTTGGGTTATGTGAATGTTATAGTGCTCTATTTTTGGTGAAGATTACAGAGGGAGTGCTTTGTTTTAAATATGAATGGTTGAATGTGATGGTGGTTGTTTGCTGTGAAAATGCTAATATGAAAATAAAAAGTATTGTTAATTCGTGCAGTTGTAGTTATTAATATGACTGTTGTAGTTATTAACACATAACATGTGCTCTGTTTTTTGGCAGTATAATAGAGAGAATGCTTTGTTTTTGGGCAAGGTAACAGAGGGATGATTTTAAGTGGGAATGATTGAATATGATTGTGGTTCCTTTGATTACAAAATGCTGATATGATATTAAAACAAGTGTTGTTAATATGTGCAATTTGCTGCGACAGTTGTTAATATGAAGTTCATGTTGCAGATTGTCATGGAATATAATAACTAGTTTGAGGAATAATATATTCTGTTTCTTTCATATGGGGGGAGGTTTTTAAATGGTGGAAAAAATGAAATGTAATATAACTTATACTATTGTAAAAATGACTCATGCACTTGTAAAACAAAGTAGAAGAAGTCGTTAAAAACCAGTTCAATTGTTGTGACAAACTCTACGGGAATAACTCATGCAGTTGTAAAGTTGGAGTTGTGCAACTTGTCATTTCAGTCAAGCATGAAACAATTGTAAAAATGCCTCATGATGTTGTAAAAACAAGCATCACCAGTTGTTAAAAAAGCAATTTGTAGTTGTGAAATTTGGAGTTTTGAAACTTGTCATTTTAGTCAGATATGAAAAAGCAGTTGTAAAAATGACTCAAGATGTTGTAAAAACATGCGTTAGAAGTTATAAATTGTGTAACTTGCATTGTTAAACTTAGAGATGTAAACAAGGTAGTTTTATTCATATACGAGAAAGAAGTTGTAAAAAATGACTCAACATGTTGTAAAAGCATGCTTAACTAGTTGTAAACTGAGGAATGTTCAGTATTAAACTTGGAGATATGTAAAAAGCAATGTTGTGAAAACTGGATGTGACCAGTGCCCGGGAGGGCTTTTGGCTTGTTTAACATGGTTCAACCGTTTCACCATTTGGACCATTTCAGGCCACTTTAGACCGGCTGTTGGACCGGGAATCGGGGTTAAACTGGGAACCATTTATTAATATTATTGACATATTATTGTGTTATTTTTAATGAGTTCAATGTATTAGAACTTAGGATTTGTGAAAGATGATACATATAGGCTTTTGTATGTTTTTATTTTTAAGTAATGTTAAAATTTCATATTTTTTATATTCATATAATTATATATACATATAATATTATTTTTATTTAATTATTATGTTATTGGTCTGACCGGTCTCACCATGTGACGTCGACCCAGGACCCGATAGCCTCTCTGGATCGACATCTGGTCTAGCTTTTAAAACATTGGTAAAAAGGTAATTTCATTCAGATATGAAAAAGAAGTTATTAAAATGACTCAAAATATTTGAAAACACGCTTAACAAATTGAAAACTATGCAATTTGCAGTAGCGAACAGTTGTTAAAAAGTTAGTTTCATTGTGACCTAAAAAATATATTATAAAAAAAACTAAACATGTTCTAAACACAAGTATAACCAGTTGTTAAACAAGGCCTATGCGGTTGTCAAATTTGGAGTCCTGGAAAAAGTCATTTCATTAAGGCAACAAAAAGATGTGTAAAAAACCACTCAAGCAGTTGTTACAACATGTACTAACAGTTGTGAACGTAGGGACTTAACAAACTTGAAATTAACTCATTGTATAAAAATATGTTGTGAAAATGATTGATGAAGTTGTTAATGACTGATGACTTAGGGCCAATTTTGTCATTTGACTTTAGAAAATAATCACAAAAAAGTCCCTAATATTTAACTTTTCAAAAGGACTTTACTATCATTTTGTTTAGTCTTTAGGATATCTGTGTGTGATTTTTCCAACAATTAAACGTAGAGCAGCGTAGAAATTAGAAAGTGGGGTCACCAAAAAAATAAAAAAGAAATTAGGAAGAGTAAGGGAGCACAATTGGTAAAATGCTTGAGCGAATAAATTATCGGCTTCAGGCTGAAAAAACAGAGAAAAAATTATGGACTTCAGGTAAGGGAAAAAAAATTATGGACTTCTTCAGAGTGTTTTTTCAGCCACACTAGTATTTAAATTTCACTATGATTTCTTTAAGGTGATTAGTTTCCAAGTTCCAACTTTGCTCTCCTATTTGGGTCCTATATAGCGACACTAAGAATATATTAATAGAATCTAGTGTTTATTTATTTATTTGTTTGTTTATTATATTTTCGTAAATTTACCGACAATGAGACATTTGGGTAGTGTAATGTTTACTCATATTAATTGTGTGAGCTCGTATTTCATAATAATTTATATTATTAAGTATATTTGTATGCATTAATCAATAAATAAATGAGGGAACTCTTGTACGAAAAGTGAGATTTTCAAGCTGAAAAACGTGGCGAAAAGAATATATCATATCATCATCTTATTAAATCATTCCCGAACTTAATAAATTGTGTGCACATGGACTGATTGGCACTAGACAAGGGCATGGGAAAGAAAAAACTATCCAATAACACAATGCATTATTCACAAGTCACAACCCTACAACTACAACTGAAAGCTTCATCCTTCCTCATTAGCCATATACGATATCGGTAGCAATCTCAGGTGTACAACGTACGTTGAAGCTGACGATGAAAAGAATGCAGGAAATTACGGAACATGCGACTCCATTGCCATGACATGCTGTTCTGTTTCATATTTTCGAAGTAGCCGATGTCAATTTGTGCTTGGACATTCACAGAAACCCAAATGTGCTTTGCAAATTTGGAGATCTTAATTCATTTCAATTTCTAAACCGTCAGAATTGAGAAGTGTCAGCAGAAAATTACCTTGTGATATAATTGTCTGGTTTGGCAGCTTCTGTCTTCAAAATATGCCTATTCCAATGCTTGGATCTCCGCACCAGCCGATTTATCTGATGCCTGTAATGATCAATCCCAAATTCTCCATGGTAAACTCCAACATACAATTAATCCCAGCCTTACTAGTCAGTAGTCACTAAGGTAGAGTTGGTGAATAAAAAACAGAAAGTTTGAATCATTTTGGAGTGAAACTATGGACTTACAATGACATTTTCTGGCATCCAATCAGGAATGCTATTTGAAAGAAGAGTGACATATTGCTCCATTGCTAGCTCTTGACTCATAACCCCAAGTTGTTGCCAAGCATTCCTTTCATACCCAAAAAGAGAAAAACCATTCATACCAAAGGAAAAGAGCTTACCAATTCTTCACCAAAAGTGGTAGAATTAAATATTGGAAACGAAAAAAGAGAGGGAATGAATGTCTAAAGGGAAAAAACGAACACGTAATTACAGTACAGAATTAATAGAAGCCAATTAAATACTACCATTTAGCTCGAGCGGGGAAATTCAGTGCCATTGGCTGAGGTTTCTGGCAAGGCCCTTGAGTGGCGATCTTGTGAAATCCATATAGCTGCATCTTTACATCGTTAGCAAGATTCGCTGTTCGATTAGCACTGCTCTTAGACTCTACAAATGAAACTGCAGCACCAAAAAGCCTCTCCAATTCAGTACTTTCTATTCCCTCCCAATCATCCTCTTCCAACCATTCTTCTTTTTCTTCAGCATCCGTTCCCTTCTTATCAGACTCTTCAATCTCATAGCAATTCCCATCGTTATCTGGGCTCGAGATCTCAACCTCCTCATCCACTTGGCTTATCTGACTCCTCTGGCTATTTTCATCAGCGCGATTCTCTGTCAATTCAACAGCTTCAATTTCGCTGAAAACTCCGTTCTCATCAATCTTCTTTGCATTGTGTATTTTGGGGGATCCGCAATTCGCCTCCGATAGCTTGCCGACAATTGATTCACCTCTAAATTCATCAAAGTTTCTAGCGATCAGAACAACCTCCTCTGTTTTCTGAATATCATCCGATGAAACGACCCCATGATCGCGAGAGGCCATGGCCACGTCAGCGTCATCACTGGAAGCAACAGAGAAGAGCTTCAAGAAAATTGATGGAAGCAGAAAAGAAACAGCCAGAGTCAGAGCAAACTCCCACAAAAGTTCCATGGCTAGTTGGATGAGAGAGAGGGAGGGAGGGAGGAAGCAGTCTGTATTAGAATGCGAACTGGTGTATTGAGACGATGGGAATCACCGAGAGAAGAAAAGAATTTTGCCATCAAGAGGAAGGTATATTCGGGGTTGTGTCTCACAGGGTAATTAGGTATCGGTCCAAATTCCAAAACATGTTTTACTTGTTGATTATTATCAGTCGGTGTTGGAAAATGACCCTCCCACCACCACTAAGATAGTGTTACTACAACAAGAGAGAGGAACTTTACTCTTTAGTGAAGACAAATTATATCTGCGCCTTTGCGTGCGGGATGTCATGTTTTAGGTGAGTTCGCCATGAAATGAATGCCACTGAAGTAACTATGTCCGGTTCTAGGGGGAAGCGTTAGTTTATAGAATAATCTGTACTGCAAGCTAGTTGCCCTATAAACTACATCATATATTCAGAAAAAAAAAGTACTAGTATATATTTGATATTTTGAATTTTTTTTTTGCCATAGATATTTTGAATTAAACATATAAATACTTATTTAGTATTAAAAAGAATGAAAAATGTAAAGCCCATGATAAAGCACATTGTATTACACTTTTTTTATTATATAGGGTTTGGGTTTATCATGATATTATTGCAAAATATTATATCGTTATGTTTTAATTAAAAACCATTATAACAAGTATAAAAAATTTATTTTTACAAGAAAGATCTGATTTTTTTCACCAAGAAGAAAGGTCTGATTAAAATATGAGAAGTCAATTAAATAATTTTAAGCACTTTGTTTATATATCCAAACCTCTATATCCATGGCCCATCAATAAATAAATAAATAAATATATATATATATATATATATATATTTATGCTAGTTATTCTAATTTTAATAGATATTTAAATAAAGACATTATTTAGAAATAATGAATAATATAAATTATTTTAAATTCAGTATAAAATGTATGATTCATATTTTACTTTTTCCACCTTTAAAATTAGAAATGTATATTATTTATTTTTTAAATAATTATTTAATACCCCCTTTAATTTGTAATATAAGTCGCTTTTAGAAGAATAAGTTTAATTCACCATATATGTCATTTGAAGAGCGATTAATATTTATTTGTCAATTTTACTCATATAATTAATGTTTAAATATAAATTTTTGTATATTTAATCTCTTCTGAATTGTTGTTTTCATTTTAAATGAAGAGGGGCAAACCTATATTTTTACTTTTAGAATTAATAACACTTAGGTTCTTTAAGATTTCACTATAATTTAATGATTTTAAGGGATCTAATTGATATTAAATCTGTTAATTAATTACGACATGGCTACAATTTCCCCAATTCAAATCTCATCAAATAATAACTACTTAAATTATGCACAAATAGAATTATTTGCTAAATTAATTAAAAATGATAAAAATAAAACCTTGAGATTGCCACTTGCGAGTTCATGGGGGTGTTTGTGATAGCGTTTTGAACAGTCAAAACGCACTTATTACGCAAGCCGAGAAAAAACTCCTCTCACATACTTACCTCGTATATCGTGAATCACGAATTATAAGCACGTTTTGGACAAAAATAAGCTCTTCCAAACGATCACCATATCTTGTTGTTGCACGGCCTCACTACCTCCCATCATTTTTGTAAGACTTCTTTTTGTCTGACCTAGCGAATTTTTAGACAGATGTCAGTATCCATGGGACCCAAACGAATTATGCAACAGAAACTTTAGAATGGGTATGTTTGGATTAGTTTATTTTTTAAGAATAAGTATCTATTATATAAGTTGAACTAAAATTCTTTTCACATATTTATTTATTTCGTATACCGTAAATCATAATTTATAAATACTTATTGACAAAAATAAACTATTTCAAACTACCAGTGTACCAATTATTTATTCCGTTTCAGTTTTTATTCACATTGAGACTTCAATTTGACGGGTTTGGTTAGGGTTTTCAGGGTTTCCTCCTGCGCTACCTGCCAGACATGGGAGGAGGCAATGGGCAAAAATCGAAGATGGCTCGGGAGAAGAACATTGAAAAGAATAAGGCCGTAAAGGGTAATGTTCGTTTATTTTCTTTCTCTTTGTCTTTAGTGAAGTTGATGATTTTATTGTCTTTCTGGTTGCTAAGAAATAATTTGGGAAGATTTATTACCAGAATTGAAAATTTAAATATTTTGGAACAAAGTTTACCCACTTTTTACTCTAGATTTGTGAAATTTGAGGCACTGTTAGATCCCCTTATGATTGTTCTTCGTAATCTGATATACTCGTCTTCCTTTTCGCAGGGAGCCAGCTGGATTCAAACAAGAAAGCGATGACCATCCAGGTAATCTGGCGTTTATAGCAGCTTTTCTAATACTCAGAATTGTTCATCCGGACACACCTTTTCTTCTGTTATTTTTTTTTTGGGCACATTAACGGAATTACCCATACGGGTTCATTGCTCTGTTTGAAGTTGAATGGTTTTATATTGCTTTATCTGTTATTTCGGTTTTACATCGTGTTGCAGTATAGAGTTCAGCCTTCTATTTTATTCTCACTTCGAAAATATCACATGATTGAAACATTGAACGTCAACAGTGTGCTGGTATCTATATTTGTCTTCTTGACCGTGTAACTTAAAACATTGTTGAGCATCTTCCGCATCTGAATTCCCTGTTCATCTTCAATTCTTTAAAAAACTAATGTGAATCAAATACCACTCAGGACTTCCACATTTTGGTTTGCCTGCACTTAAATATAGTAAATACCACTCAGGATTTCATTGGTTATAGGACATTTTCGAAATTCATCTGAAGATAGATAATTTTTTGTTTGACTGATATGATATGCCTATTGTAATATATTGAAATTTCGTAATCCGTATTGCTTCGTATGTGAAATTGGCCAGATAAATATACTGGTGCATGAGTGTATGAGAACATTTGGTGTCTCTTTAAGGGTGTGTTACTGTGTTTGGTTCAACAGAAGTGAGGCTAGGTGAGGTTCATTAAAGTTAAGTTAGGGGAGGTATGAGCTTTGATTGGTTCAAGATGAGGGGATGTGAGGTTTGGTTTCTTGTTTGGTTCAGAAGGGTAGGTGAGGGGAGTTAATTATAAGTTAACAAATATACCCTTTTCTCTTTATCTATATTTTTTCCTCCTTCTTTTACAATTGTTTTTTTTAAAATAAAATGATTATTTCTTAATTTATTAATAGAATTCTTGATGAAGCTTAATCTGAATTCAGTTAAATTGTTCATTAGTACTGATTCCCACATGCATTAATGATATGCAATTATTTCTTATAACTAAAGTGGAAAGAACAGAGAGAATTATTTGAAATAACAAACAGAAGAGAATGATTAAGAGAAGGGCAAAAAGATAAGAAGAACAGTGAGTACCTCTGTGAGAAAAAAAGGGTTTTATATTATAGGGATAGATGTGAAATAACAAAAAATTATCATGTGCAATTTGGTCAAAATGAGTCATAAATTTTCTCTCACCTAGGAAAACCCCCAAATTTGAAGATTTGAGAAAGAAGGGGAGGAAGCACCATAAGACAAAATATTTTCACCCCACCTCCTTCCAACCAAACAAGGTTTTTTAATCTTCAACCCTCACCTAACCTCACTTAACTTAGAAAAACCCCCAACCAAACACACCCTAAGAGGCATACGGTACCATCTTGTGTAGCATTTAGACATACAAGATGCCATGTTGTGACACCAAAACGGATACCTGATGTTTTCCATGATACACCGGCACGGACTCGGCAATTTTCGGAGGCAAGTGCATAGGTGGCGCCATCTTAGGGCCATTCAGATACACTTGGCGCATTCTTGGACTCATATGGACACATGGCGCTAAACCGAGTAGACTTCGTATACACGTGGCACCAAATCGAGAAGGCTCCGCATAAAGTAACTTTAATAAAGTAGCTTTATTAAAGCCACTTTTGACTTTCTCCCTTGATTGACCAATCTCGGAGTGCCACCTAGGCCTACTTGGCTCATGTGGCGCCACATGTTCCAAAAGCCGGGAAAACTCACCGATCTTCAGTCCAACAACATCTAACTTCCCCGAACACCGAACACGAAAGTGGGGGGAAATCCTTAGACCTCCTCTTCTCCAGACCCTAAAGTCGGCCAAGGCATGTGAGAGGCAGAGGAGACGAGTTTCAAAAGTGCACCAGGCACCCTGAGTAAATAGAGCGTCTAGCACCCCGAGTTTCAAGAAGGAGCGCTTGGCACGCTGAGATTTTTACACTTTGACACATGTCATGAAGAGCATTCAACACCCTTCCAAACTCTTTAAGAATTCGGCCAGCCCTAGAAAAAATAGGGAAAAAATAGAGAAAATCATAAGAAAAAGAAAGAAGAGAGAAGTTAGTGTGTTCTTGGTGTTCTTGCCGATTTCAAGTCCAAATTCGCGTTTTTGGCTGATTGAGCCTTCACAAATTTTCTTCTACTTATCAAGAGCTACATTTCTACGGTTTCGGATTCTTGAATAGAGGAGTTTCATGCTGCCTCTACAATCTATGTACTACCGGAATCAAGAACCGATTATAGAATCGAGTAGAGGTAAGTATAAGCTTCGATTTAAATATAGTATCTCGTGGTTTCATTAAGTTTTTCTTGAGGTTATGACTGTCCTAGGGTGTCGGTCAACATGAGAAATTAGGGCTTTGATGATCGTATGATTATGAATATGACGTTAAATAGGGTTTGATGATGATATCTAGCAAGTATTGTGGTTGAATTTGCAAAATCATGTTTGTGGTGACTTAGAGTGATTTCGGCCAGACCTGGAAAATTATAAAGGAGATGGATTTTGGTAAACTTGAGGTTTCCAATGAATTCTATTGCAAAATTATGTGAAAATAGCTTGTAGTTATGATTTTTGGATGATTGGATAGAAAACCCTAGATTTGGAAGTGAAGTAGTGTTGCTAGATTGTGTTTTTCTGGGTGACAGATTCCTTGTGTTGTAATTTTGAATGATCAAACCTTATCCAATGATCATGATATTTTACAGGGTGTTAGTAGACATTATAAACTTTAAATTGAGGTATAGAACACGTTATTTGGGTTAGTAGATTGTAAGTTATGATTTGTTAAAATTTAGACGCTGAATCTAGACAAATCCAGGAACAATTTGGTTGATTGAGGATTTCTGGACTCTTGTGCGTATAAATGGCAGTGAGTGATATTTTTCCTTTAAGATTGACTTAGAGAGCTTTAAATAGCAATTGGGACCACCTCAATTGGAATTTTCTAGATTAAGTTATCAATTTTCAAAATTGAGTGATAAATCTGGCAGCTTAGGGTTAACCTACAAATTTATGGTATTTGAGGTAAATTGTGATAAGTTTGATCTCAAGGGGTAGAGACGAGTATTAGAAGCTAATATAGACCACATTTGTTACTCTCTTGACATAATTTAAGAGTCTTGAAAGATAACCAACAAGATTAAATAAAGAACATGAGTTGGAATGAGTAATAACTCATTTATTCATAAATTTGGCATTATATGGTTTGACCTTTACTCGAGCCGACCAAGAGAACTGATAAACAAGGACAAGTGATCGGAAAGGATATCAGGTAGTAACTCTTTCTTTCATATAATATGTGATCCTCTGCATGTATGTTTTACCATGTTTATGTTATGAGCATTCAAAATATGACGGGTGGACACCTGTGTGACAGTAAAATCATGAGACCAAGCACTTTAGTGTGGGACCAAGGGTCCAGTGTTTGACGTTGTGCTGCATGTTAATCTGCCGGATGCTGTTGTGATGCTTACTATGATATAATGGTTTATATGCATGCTTGTAAACTTGCATTTTTTATGGTTGATTGTTTGTTACTACTAAGATTCTTGTGAATCTCATCCTTTCTCATAAACATTATACAACAAAGGCAAGCGACTCAAGGGGCAAAGAGGTAAGCAATGACAAGTAAGAGGGTGGAGATGAAGAAATTAGCTTTTCTGTTGGTTATCTTTAAATAAATGTATTTTGACTAGACATAGATATTTTGATAGCCTTGAGTGATCATATGAGGTGTGTGTGTGTATGAATGCATGTAGACACCAGTAGCCATAATTATATAAGGCGGTTATTTTATAAGAATTCCTAGGAATTTGGTAACATCGATGCATATAATAGTGATATCGGTGTATATGATAAAGGTATCAGTTTCTGAATGTGGTATCAATGGTATTAGAGTGCAGTGGTATCAGAGTGTACAATGGAGACATTAGTATAAGTATTTATATCCTATTCATATATCTAAATGAATTGCCTAACAATTCATAGGTATACGTTAAAAGAAAGGGGGTGTTACATTTTTGGTATAAGAGTCGGGATTTTGGTAATAGGCTAATGCTCTCTGCTTATGTGACTAGGTATACAGATACCTTAGGAAGTATGAGGGATAGAAGATACTGAAGAAGTAGATTCCCCATTAGTTAATCAGCCTCTTGAGGGAAGGCGTATAATTACATTTCGAACAAGAGGTGGAGCAAGGATGATGCGTACCCCAAGGAAGAGGGTTCGTGCGCTAGTAACAATCACTTTGGGAGCTAGTCCCAATGGTGATTCATCTACCGGGGACAATGAGAACTTAGATGAAGGTGTTTAGGACTCAAACTCAGCTGGTAACTCCAGGGCTCCTGATATTGAGTTGGTATATGATTTGCTTCTTGACCACAAGTTGTGGGAATATATTAAGGAGTTATACCTGAAAGCTTATAATGACCAAGCTTCCACCCCGGCATAGTACTTAGCATTCTTAGATGAGGTGGAAATGTTATACTGGGAATGGGATATATATGAGTTGTGGATTTCTAACGATATATGGATCAGAATCATATTGTATTTCTTTCCAGACACCGCTTTTTGGACCAGGAAGAAGAATGAGATTATAGAGCATGGTCCTTTGGTTTCTTTCCTTTTATAGAATATATGAATGAATATGTACTGGATCACATGAATTGAGGATGTAATATTAATTTAGTGTTACTTCCCGTGTATCATAGTTATGTGAATATATATATATATCCCTGTTTTGTGTCGATATCTAAACTTGAGGATTTACCCTTTGATCTTTGTTTTAATAGTGGGGAGAAACGATGGTCCAATTAAGAGGAAGAAATGTAGAACTCAATCATGATGAGAGACCTGACCCAATGCAACAAATTTTAGGCATATTACTCATGATATACGACCTTAGAGATGAACTGCGGGAGGTATTGAATAAACAGAATAAGGACAGGGAAAGACGGAATAATGAGGTAGAGTAGGAGGATAGACATTCACAGCTTGATGAATAACAGCAACAAGACCAGAACCGAGAACTTCATAATAGACCAGCTACAGAAGCCGACAGTCTACAAAACTAGGTCACAAGATTCTGCCAACATCAACCCCCAGTGTCTAGAGGGAAGTTTGACCCTCAAGTGGCTTAGGAATGGCTGATTAGATTAGAGAAAATCTTCTGGGTGATGGGGTGCCCTACCGAGATAAAGGCACAGTTGACCATCTACAAATTGGGAAGTGATGTAGATAGATAGTGTAAAAACACTGAATTAATACTACAGGCTAGGAATGTTCCCGTTACTTAGGAATTATTTAAAGAGAAATTCAATGAGAAGTACATCCCAAGGTCTAATAAAATTAAAAAGGAGGCAGAATTCTTGTCACTGCAGCAGGATAGTCATGAAAGCTTTGACGAGTATCTGTCTCGGTTTATCCGTCTGCCTCGCTATTGCTCTTACCTAAGATACAGAGATGACGAGAGTTGGAGTGCTGACATGTTGATAAGTGGATTGAAGCATGAGATGAAGGAAAAGCTAGTTTTCAAACAGTTTACTGAGTTTAACCTGGTAGTGGAGGAGTGCCGGATTATAGAAAGGAACTTGATGAATTTGTATTCAGTCAAAAATGCTAACAATCGTGGTGGACCAAGTCGTAGGAGTTCCTCCCAAAAGCGGAAAGGTCAAGGATTTCCGTCTAGGGGAAACAATAAGAGGTTCTCTCATCCTGGAAATCGCGGTTACCAAGGACCTCCAGTGTCTTGACCCTCCCCTCAATGCGGTAAACCACAACATCCTGGTAGACCCAGCTTTGTCCCTAACAGTCAGATAATTGGCTTTGCTTGTCAGAAGCTGGGCCATATTACCATAGACTGTAAGCAACTGCATTAGAACACTTAATTATTTTAAATAAATGTATTTTGACTAGACATAGATATTTTGATAGCCTTGAGTGATCACATGAGGTGTGTTTGTATATGAATGCATGTAGACACTAGTAGCAATAATTGTATAAGGCGGTATTAGAACACTTAATTATTTTATCAGAATTCTTAAGAATTTGGTAACATCAACCACATAATAGTGATATCAGTTCATATGATAAGGGTATTAGTACCTGAATGTGGTTCCTATTACCTGAATCTGTCTCAAAATCTGTGTGCTTGTGTAAGATTTGAGAATGGGGTGTGTTTGTATATGAATGCATGTAGACACTAGTAGCAATAATTGTATAAGGCGGTATTAGAACACTTAATTATTTTATCAGAATTCTTAAGAATTTGGTAACATCAACCACATAATAGTGATATCAGTTCATATGATAAGGGTATTAGTACCTGAATGTGGTTCCTATTACCTGAATCTGTCTCAAAATCTGTGTGCTTGTGTAAGATTTGAGAATGGATGCATGAGGGAAATATTCAGAAATGTTTTGACGAATGATTGCAGTGCAAGGTGTGTATGCAAACCTTTATCTGCACCACATCGGAGGTGAAGTGCAAGGAGCATGCTGAAGCCAAACACCCCAAGTCTGATCTCTATACTTGCTTTCCTCATCTTAAAAAGTGAGCCATCTAAAGACGGCTTCATATCATTATGGCCTCTTTTACGTGTATCTATGAATCTCTATATGTATAATGTATTGATGTGTATGTACGCATAGACTCCCGGGGAAGTGAGAGGAAAACAAAGATTGGGCGAACACACAAAGATTAACTGTTTGATGATAGTCTGTGTTAACGTCTGTATTGCAAACCCATGTATCCTATGTATGGGGGGTTTGACTATCATATAATAGCATGACAAAAATCTGAGCCGAAATGAATCATCTCTCATTTATTCCATGGACAGCAACGTGGCAAAAGTCGAGTGTTTTTTTTTTTAATCACTGCCCTTTTTTCCGTATAATATTGATTTTCTTCATGCAATAAGTCCAAGTGATTGTATCTCAAACGTTGATCAGCATTGGGTTTGGTTTTACAGTTTAAAGAACATTTGCAAAGTACTTAACAATTACTCATCAAGATTTGTTCCCAAGGAAAAGGTCTCTCATTATTGTGGGATTCAAATTCAAGCCTTTGTGGTATAAAACTTTGTTAGAAGCATTTGTTAACAATCATTGAGCTTTTATTTTTTTTAACTAATAGTAACATTTTTTTCTGATGTGACTGTCAAGAGACCATCCTATCAGTTCCACTCGTTTACAAATTGTAATGGGGACATTGTCAGAGACTCGGAGTCTGAGAACGGGATAGACAAAGGATTGGTTATAACGGACCTTATTATCTTCATAATCTCGAAGAATTAGATTACATTTCGGTGAATAAAAAGGTGACAAATGGGAAGAGTCAGATTCTCTGTAAGATCTGTTTGGGACCTATGAGTTGGATTTCTTAGCCGATTCATGAGGAATGCCACACAAGCAAATATTTTCATTGTTTCATCATTGCAATGCCACACCGGGCATCATGAAATCCTTTGAAAAATTGAAAGTTGCTCCAACATTACGAATAGGTTTCTTTATACATTAATTAGTTTATTTTGAGAAATTTCAGGTTTTGAAAATTGACTTATTTTCATTCATTAAATTTCTATTCTAACAAACATCACTCAATAAAATCTTATTTCTTTTCAAATGCAACTCAAATATCTAGCTTCCTCGGAACGTTAAGGACCAATGTCCCTACCAGAAGAGCCTTCATATTCCTCCCACTCCGTCTGAGAGATTCAGGGCAGGGGAGGGAGGAGGCCGGGGTTTAAGGGAAGCACACCAAAGAATCGCAAATCAGATTAGTTCGCAATCGTGACATACAATTTCAATGCTCAACAAAATAAAATTGACATTATTCTTCACATGAAACAAGATTCAGCATACTGTTGAACAGCACCAGAAACTAAACATCTATAACTAACAGGTGGCAGATGAAGAGCATGTTAGGGTATTATATTACAATCCCGAATATTTGAACTTAGGTCTATAATGCCATGTATGATAATCACTGTGTTGTCCTCATTCTGCTACTTTCTGCAGCCCTTACCTGAGAGAAATACGGATGTGCCTGAAGAATATACATTGAGATACAGGGATAAATTAGTGCATTGCAAGTTCAATGAGAAAAATTGAATAACCTAAATACTATTATCTAGAACCAGAAGAATCATCTCAACTCGTGTGCGTGAAAATAAATTATATTTTGAGGGAGAAAAACAAAATAAACGAGCTCTTTAACAGTTACCATAGCTTCTCTTGCAGTAAGCCTGTCCTGGTGATCATATCGAAGGAGCTTATCAAGAAAATCGATTGCCTGCATGTTAGATATACTGAAAGAATTCATATTCATGCATAAAAATGAAAATATAGGAGTTGCAGAGTTGCCGTTTAGACTAAATAAAAGGTCCAAATGTCAAAGGGGAACGTAGATTAAATGACCTCTGGAGACACAAGATGCTGATTATCCGCATTAATAAATTTAGACCAGGGTTTCCGACTGTGCCTACAGAAGAAAACACCAACCGATGAATATTTGATCAAGCAATAATACTTATTTATTTATCCTTCGAGGGAAAAACATAACAGATGAAGCAAATATTTTAAAGAGAGAAAAGACCATACATTGCAATGAAAGATATGATTGAAGGTGTGAATAAAATAAACCTGCCGACAAAAGAAAAAAATTCATATGTAGTACCTTCCAACAAGTGCATCGAGTTGAGGATCAAGCTCTAGATGATACTTATTCAGATAAGCATTCAATTCATCAGTTCCAAGCACCTGCAGAGTACCCCAGAAAAAGGGAATCAGTTGCAAAGGTTCATTGTAAGGAGGGACTGAAAATAAATATCTTTTAATGGTAAACAAGGTATACATTAAAAAAAACAAACTTAACAGAACTGTCTAAATGTAAAAGATGACATTAAGTCGCACAGGACTTGCACAGCACATGGCCATGAATGCTTACCTTAGCTATCTTCACAAGTTGATCATGGTTGTCGTGCCCATAAAAGAATGGTTCCTTGCGGAATATCTACACAAAGTATAAAAATCATAACACAAATTACGCTTCTATATACATGGACCTTTCAGACTAGATTTTCCAAATGAATAACGCCAAAACCATGCCAGATGTAACCCAGTAACATGCAGCCATAGTCCTTACCATTCCAGCAAACATGCAGCCAAGGCTCCACATGTCTAATGAGTAGTCATAGTCTTGCAAATCAACTAAAAGTTCAGGACCCTTGAAGTATCTGAAAACACATGCCATTTAAGAACCAAAGAAATAACAGTTCCCAATAATGAAATACTTAAAAGTGTAAGGAACTTTTGAATATCAGTTCCTCCTTTCTCTGGTTTTAATTTAGTCAAAGATTCATATCAACAATTATAAGCCATACAAGATACGGATTGTCAGTCGTTACAGACACTCAGAGGAATCAGACATCAAAGTCCCTTAAACCACACATAATTTGCAAGGATATATTTATCTTCCATAAGACAAGCACGATTTGTGTATAGTTATCAAAGCACGATATTGAAAACCTTCAGAAAAAAAACGCTCATCTAAATTGTCTCCTGATGAAGCACAGCTCTATGCTGGTATTCAAATGTGTGTAGCTATAGGCCTATGCCGATCATCTTCTAATCTCAATGTATTTGTTTGACATTGAAATAAAAATGAACTGGGTGACAGCCTATCATAAGCAATACTTACATTAATATAATAAAACACAGACTTGTATTTTTCAAGATTACAGTATTTTGTTGATCCAAAATAAAGAGACAGTACTGATTTGAATGCCGAAACATTTTATGCAAGATACATCTGACATTTTTTTAAAATTGTCAGATTTTCACGTTATTTGGCTTGACAGGCCAAATTACAATACTTCAGGATCAAATTTTATGAATCCATCAATCCTTGGCACACAAGATTTAAACAGAGCAACAAGCAAAATGTTGTATTTCATTATCTAGAAATTCCAAATACAAGCTTAAACCCCTTCAAAGATGCCTTAACAGTACTGGTTGATGTCACGTTACCTTCAACACACTCACAATTATGCTTACTGCTTTACATATTTGTGTTTTTACCATTAAATTTGAGGTTGAGGCCACGGTTAAATGGTCATAGAACATTACCTTGAAGCCACGCGAACATTGTATTCCTTTCCAGGATGATAGAATTCAGCAAGACCCCAATCTATCAAGCGAAGTTTTCGCAATTCATGATCTATCATGACATTGTGAGGCTTGACATCTCTATGCATTATGCCTTGAGAATGACAGTAATCCAAGGCCTACAAGGCAAAATGAAAAATTCACGTGTTGAGGTAAAGTTCTAATCATGCTTTTTTTTTTCGGGGAAACAAAATGGGCCAAAAGGCTCCCTCAACATATGTTTGTGGCAAATGTTAAGTATTTCATGATGCATATATGAAAGCCTACATACATGCAGCAAATGCAAAACTCAATATATCAAGCCCTATCCAAGGCAAGGTACTGCTGCTATTTTTGGGGGATAACATTATGTTCAATATGGAGACAGCACATAAAGAGGCAGTCCCATGTAACCAAAAGGAAATTGAAGGAACATATTACCTTAAGGAGCTCGTAGATGTAATAGCGTATGTCATAATCAGTCAAGGTTGGATACAGAACTTTAAAATCTGTACTGTTGACGTACTCAAATATTAAGCTGGGGGTTTTTGAGTGCTGATCTCTAACAATATCAAGAAGCTTGACAATATTTGGGCCTCCACAAAGGTTCTGGAGTATTTTAATCTCTCTTTTAATCTGCACAGGGATGTTGAAGAGCTTATAGGTAACACAAACTTAGATGAGTTCAAAAGATATAGAACTTGAAACAAAGAATAACAAATCGAAGTTACCACATGAAACCAAGTAATAATGCCCTCTAGTAATGATTATATCATTGTATCAACATGAACTACACTAATTATCTCAAGCTTTCTATAAATGGTTTATATTTTTTAAACGAGATGTCTTATTTTGCAAAATGTACCCGTTTCATGAATTTAAATATTTTCCTTTCCTTTTTTTTTTCCTTGTTAATTTGTGTTGTAAATCATGACATGACTAGTCATGTGACTACGTGATTGGAAATTCATACAATGAAATTGTTTTGCAGCATATTGTATATAAACAGTTTGTGTATAGCTTATGCCTGGGCTCATCCATATCACTAAAATAGCTTAACCTACTTAGTTAGGGTTGCCACAAGCTTATACACTCTTCAATTTTTTGTTTAGGTTTGTACTTTGGAACTGCAGAGGCCTCAGGTCCGGCATTTTTTTAATGGGATTTTCAACTCTTGCAGCCATAAGGCTCTTGATGTTGTGTTTTTGTATAGGCCTGTGCTTGGGCTCACCCATATCACCAAAATAAATCAAGTTATTGGCTATGATTATCACAATCTTATATACCCTTTATCTTATTAATTATGGATGTGGGACTTCTAGACTACAGCATAGTATATAGATGAAGCCTGGCCCAAGTTCAGGGTTGGTTCATGACTTGCACTGCTGCTGCAGGTCCTCAGGGCAAGGAAGAAAATCAAAATGAACAGAAAACGCTACCTTCTTCTTTTTGACTGGCTTCAGAATCTTAATTATGCAGCGCTCATTGCTATTAACATTGATGCCTTCAAACACCTCACTATACTTTCCCCTTCCTACTTTCCGCACAACCTCATAATCATCTTGATCACTGTGATAGCATAATGAGGATGTTCTTAAAAAATGCACATAATATATTAATAAATACCATTGCAAATGGGCAAAAATATAAAAGCAAGAGGATTTGAGCTCTAAGGCATCAGTTTCATAACCAAGGAAAGGATAAAACACCGTAGAAGTCTTCCAAAGGTCCCAAAACTACCCATTTCATTTCAATATAACTGAGCCAGGAACTTATACAACTCACGCAAGCAACCTGGCTCAAAAGACAAAGGTGTATAAGTATGTATATATGCATACTGTCATACCTCTTTGATTTCATATTTTGCTGTCTCCTCTTGTGATAAAAAAAAAGAGAGAAGCTGATGGAGGATCAGTTTTTTTATATTGATCCGGTTCATAATATTTGATGTCTGAATTCAGTAACTTATACATACTGAGAATCAAAATGAACAGAAAACGCTACCTTCTTCTTTTTGACTGGCTTCAGAATCTTAATTATGCAGCGCTCATTGCTATTAACATTGATGCCTTCAAACACCTCACTTTCCCCTTCCTACTTTCCGCACAACCTCATAATCATCTTGATCACTGTGATAGTATTATTTAATATGACAGTATGCATATATACATACAATAATCACCTTGTCTTTTGAGCCAGGTTGCTTGCGTGAGTTGTATAAGCGATAATTTATCGGACCTCTAGAGATTTAAAAAGCCAGGATGCACAGCAGCTAATGAACTAGATCCAAAGAAATTCGAAACCTAAAACCCTTCCATCATAATGAATTGTACCGGGTAATGAATGAAAGCACCGGTATAATTCTTATCCGCCAAGTGATGGAGGGAAACCATGTTATACATACATACATATCAAATAAAGGAGAAAAAGAATGGATGCAATTAGGGTTTAGAATAATACCCCCATTGAACGGTGAGCGACTCGTAATCCCAATACTCCTTGGGGCGAAGGACATTGACATCCGCATAGACGCGCGCCTTAGACATGGCCCGGAAACAGAAATCCGAGATCTCGCCCTTATGGTAATTGAGCTTGTTGCACAGGTGGATGATGGTAGTGGGGGTGGCGATAATATCGATGGGAAAGATGGGAAAGGAGGAGATGCGCACGTTAGGAGGTTGCGCAACCGGCGTACGCAACGCGACGAGGGTGCAAACTAGCGATAAACGGAGGAGTATGGCTGGTTCATGCGCACATATCATGTGCGGCACCACCTGCGCAAGTCATCCTGCCTTTCGACGCTGGGATGCATCTGCTCCGAGGGCTGCTCAAAAATTTTTTTTACCTTTTTTTGGGAGTAAAATATCTCTCGCGGGGGGCATTCTTGGGAGGACCCACCCTGTGGGACTGCGCCAAGAATATCTTGACGTGGCAGATTATAATTGGCATTCTTAACTGCAAAGGAATTCCCTGACGGGGTAAATCATAAACAGCCCAAAACTCAAGTAAGTGAAATCCTTCGGCCTTGAATGAAAGGTTGCAAGTATCATACGTATTACTCCCCACCCTTAATATAAAATCGCACTCATGATGAAAGTTGCATTACAAACAAAATAGTATTAAATAAACATAAGCTTGTTTAGATGAACTTTTGGACACCTTATAAGCGTTTATATGCATAGGTCGAGACAACACTTTTATTATATATTTATCTTGTATATTATAAATTATTATTGAAAAGCTGTTTTTAAAGACTCTAATCACTATTCTAAATACATGAGAAAAGAAATGAGAATGCCCACGTTATACGCTTGGGACCCAAGGCTTCTAAATACATGAGAAAAGAAATGAGAATGCCCACGTTATACGCTTGGGACCCAAGGCTTCCTACCTTTGGCGAACATTTCCCGTTAAACAGGGGAGAGATATTCTTCACATTTTTTGACTTGTTTTATCAATAAATTATTGACACAAACTTCGAAAAGAAACATAGGTTCGAGGCAACGTTAGAAGGAAGAAGCAGGACGAAGGTAGAAATTTCTTGGTTATAAGATCAAAAGGTTCGTTGGCTTATTTGTTCGTGTCTTCAGCCTTCTTGGAAAGAGAACATCATGGTCCGCTTTAAATACAAGTGAACGCCAACGCGAGAAAAGCTATCCATTATACTGCGGAGAATATGAAGATTCTCCCACCAGACTGGTCCTATTTTCTTCCAAGGCCTTTTAGTTGGAATCCTGAACTTCGGAGCTTCCTCCGTTTTTGCTAAAATTTCGACTGATGTGTCTGCTAAGCGCCTCGATTAGAACATTGATGCATCTCAAGTGATTATATGGAGAGGATGATCAAGTTTTAAGATTTTTTTACAGCACGGTATATAAACAAGAAATTCATGGTAAAAAACCTCATGCACGCTGACGTGTACCATCATAACTTAAGACAACTCCAAAGTCCAATTAATTTAATGCCCACGTTCATTAATAGAGTCCAAAATCGATGGTTTCATAGTAGAAAAGTGATTGAAGTGAATGTACTCATATTTACAAGCCACGAATTGTTCAACTAAACTAAATCTGAATCAAAATATATTGAAGCGAAGGGGATTGAACGATACTGAAGGGTGAAGAGAAATGATATCTTTATGTTATTTTTTTTCCCCTACATTCATACAGCTTTAGGCTGAATCTGCTCAAAGTCAAAAACTTCAAACATTATGCGTCTTACATCACGTTTCCCATAAACAGCATATGCAAGACCATGAATGGCCTGTTGAACAGCGGTCGTGGCGGGGTTTCTCATTCTCCGGTTATGCTCGTAACGGTCCTGCACCTCTTCAGAATATATGATGAAACGGTGGAGATGTTGGGCCCTCAAATATCTTCCACAGTACTTGTTCATAAGAAGGCGACGGTGCCTCTCCTGTAGCCACAAACCTGGAGCATCTAAATGCTTCATCAACAATCTTTCAGCCATCACCAAATCCTACAGCAATTTGTTTTTGAAGAAGAAAGCCCACACTAAGTACATAACATCCAATGAAGGAGTAATCAGATTTAGATTATTGAGCCCCCTGAATAATAAATATTCTCTATATAAATCAACCAGAGCTTCGTTGGTTTGCCTCGAGACAGAATGAATTTCCCATTACATTCCTTTAGGAATACTCATTTCCTACATATTTGGAAATGGTTATTCCCTAGTGATTTGGAGGGAATGGTGATTCATTTGTGGATTAATTGTTATTTTTTCCTTTTACTCCCTCTGATTCTTAATATAAAATCCACTTTAATGAAGAAATTAAACTATAAAATGGATCTTACATTAAGGAATGTTCATTTCCTAAAATGGAAAGATTAGCTGTACCTGTATCTTTTGACCAAGGTATTCTAGTCTCTCGTAGCAAAATCGAGGATGCTCAAACTTGTGTTTCGATGGATGCAGGAAACAAAGCTGCAATTAAGTAGCCGGATATTCAATTGGACATCAGCATTTAGAATAGAAGCAAAAAAAATCTTTCAATACTACTGGCTAGAGACTGCATCTTCCATGAAAGACTGCACCTCATAGATGGAAACTACGACTATTCCCAAACAATTGGCTAACGTGCTTAACATTTGGGTGGTTCTAAGACATATTTTCATTATAAAGTGGCAAGCTCTGCACTGTTAAATTCATTAAAGCACTAACTTGAGCAGAAAACGGACATCATGGCAGCACTACTTTAGCATCAATCTTCAAATACGCTGCCATGCGATGAATAATGAAATTGGAAAGGAGGAAAAGGAACTGAAAAGAATCAACAGTCTCATCTAAATTCAATGATAAAAGAGTGAAATCTTTAGATAATATGCTGTCATCGACGTGATTTATACAATTCTAATACCACAAGGCCAAGCAATCTAGTAAGTTGAGACACAAAAAATCTTAATTCAAATTGGGAAATCAAACACTAATGCATTCATTTATATTCACCATTCTTAATTATCACAGAAATACGTAATCACTAGTAACTACTATTTAATGTGAGTTTTATAATAACAAAATGCATCTGACTAAAACAAACTATAATTATTTTATAAAAGTATGCATTGCAGGGTCTATGTGCAGGGTAAAAGGAAACAGAATGAGAGGCAATATTAGAGTTACCTGTAACCCAAGTCCAAGTTCAATATTCCGAGCTTCAGTAATTTCTTGAATGCTATCTGTCAATTCTAAGGGATATCCCAGAGTTTGCATAACCTGCAGTCTGCTATCATAATCCCAAACATTTCCTCTGAACCGATGCATTCCTGGAGGAACACAAGCCCTGAAGAGCCTTGGATGTGCAAAAAGAGCATCTGCAGGAGGCTGAATGAAGAACAGTAAACATCATTGCTGTACTTCTCTCTAATAGTAACAAGATTCACAAAATTAACTATGAAGTTTACAAAATCAATGAGATAGAAATCTTATTTTAGGGCGCAGGCTTAAAATTTTTACTTCTACATTTTGTAGAAGCACAGAAAAACATTCAATTATGATTAGATATCACTCAGAACCTTGTGTGTTAACTCTTTGAATCAGATATCACTTTAGCAGAGGACATATAGAGCTTGCCTTGTATGTAGCCACATCTTGCCAACTTAGCTTGCCTTCAAATTCAGCAGATACATAATCTACATCTTCAAGTTGTCTACGTACTCTGGGTTGGCAATCCTCAGCATCTGGATCCATTCCAAATGCTTCAAAAAGAACGCGATATACTTCTGGCATACCAAAACACAGATAGATTGCACCAAACAAAGCCCAAAATACAGACCTGTGGTAGATTAACAAATGTGGAAATACAAGTCACTAAACAGGCAGTTCTTTTAATCAACAGATCAAGGACAAGAGCATCTCCATTGATTAAGATGGTTCTGCAATTAATTGATGATTTTGGAATGCATTAAAAACATTTTATTGAAAGCTATGATAAGAGATATCGTGGAATGCCATGAAAGTATTTTGTTGAAAGCAAGTGAAAGGATGTCTTGCAATGCTAATATAAAACCTTTTTATTGAATAGCAACGACGTGCTTGCAGAATTATCCCTACCGCATTCTCACTGCAATTAGTTCAAATTATGATGCAGGTCCAAAAAAGAGACAACGAGACAAACTAATTGACAGCCATTCAGCGAATCAGAACCATGACGCAGAATCAATTATTCAGAGTAGCAGCATTACTAATTGATATGAAAATTCCAAGAAAAGAATAAGAGAGAAAAAGAAAAAGAGCCATATTGAAGATGAAATGAATAGAAGAGCTTACTTTACGGGCCCTTCCCTCTCCTTTCTCACCAACTTGTCAATATCATCATATGGAAAGATCAAATTCTGCAAGCTAGCGGCTTTAATCCACTTGGGCAAGTTTCTCTTTCCAATTAACCCGAATACCCTCTCCCGCATTGGACCCGGTGACTCCCTCGGATATCTCTGTAAGAAATATTCTGCGAGCGCCAACTCAAGAACATACTGTCCTAAAAACAATAGCCTAGTATGGCCGGATCTCACGTGCCTTGCCTTTGTTCTCTCACACGAAGGATGTTGAAACGCCAAATATAACAAAGTATCGAATTGCTTTGCCGGATTATCATCCCCGAGGTTTTCTGACGGCTCCAGTGAGTATCCCAGAGCTTGCTTTGCTTCGAGCAAGTACTCGTCCATCCATGTCTTATCAGCATTGTTAAGCCGAGAAGAAGGTAAGCAAGAACTTAATAAAGGAAACGATTTCAGGGACAACTGAGGGCTATTGAGAAACCTCTGAGCTAATTTATTGTCATCAAGAGGAGGCCGTAAAATGAACTTCCTTGGCGGTGCCTTTTTCTTCGGAGAGGTTACTTTCTTACGTTCAGCGAGCTCCTTCAGAAGTCGTTGAGGACTATTTTGAGGAAGTTCTTGTGGCGGGTCCAAGGCCACAGCGAAAATTCGAAAGCTTTGTGAGGTAGGATTTTGGATTCCGGGGTTTCTGGTGAGAGTTCGAAAACGAAATGAAGAAAGTGAGGATGAGAAAGAGTAATTCTGGGATGGTTTTGAGGACAGGATGAAGGAAGAAGAAAGTTCCATTATCAAAAGCTAATTGTAGGGTTTCGGTCTCGACAGTCGACAAAGGGATGGAAGAACGATCGAGTACAAGATAAGGAGAAGCAGCGTCGCTCAGCCATGGGCGGGATAGGCCTGAGCTCGATAGATATTTCGGGTGAATGTTCTGTTTATTGATTCGCAGTCAAACGGCGACGTATCAATGATTTGATTTTTGTTTTTCGACCTGAAACCAAAGATTTGATTTTTTTTTTTTTTAGCGGAACCCAATGATTTGATTTTCGTTTTCACCGTCTTCCTATCCTTGACTTGATTAATTTAGGAATATTAGTAAAAGTGCTTTGAGGTAATTTTGTTTTGAAAGATGTCACCGCACCTTAGAGTAATTTTGATCCGAAAATTTTTGGGGAGTCATTTTATCCTAGCCGTAATTTTATTTAATTTTAATCTTTAGTTGATCAAATATATTGAGTTAATAGTCTATATGTTATTCATGTCACTTTTGTTAAGGTGCAAATTCGTCTAAAAGGTTTTAAATCTAACTTTGAAAAAAAAAATGAAATAGATGACACATAGACTTTCAGGGTAAATTTACACCTTAACAAAAAATGACGTGGTTGATATGTAAACTGTCGGTTTAGTATATTTGATCAACCAATAGTTAAAATTAAATAAGATAACGATCAAGACAAAATTGCTCCCTTCTTGACATTTTCAAAGCAAAAATACTTCCTGAAAAACTTTTGGAACAAAATTATCTCTTAGTGATAACTTGTGGGGTAAAATTGCCCCTTAACCCGTAAGAATTATTTATAATAAATATATCCTGATTTTCCTTAAATACAGTCTTTCACTATGAATACTCTTAAATAAGAGTAAATTGAGTTTTTACAGTCTTTCACTATCAATATGTGTATTAATAGAGATACTTCACAAAACAAAATTATAAATATTTGAGACGATGTAAATTGAGTTTTTACATCTAGAATAAAATTCATCCTTCAACCAGCTCTTGTATAAAGATTAAGTAGAGGAGCTAATAGGTTTTTTTCCCAACCAGCATTAATTTTTTATGGTAAACTAGAACCAATGATTGTTTTTTTGTAACATAATGGGCCAAGCCCACTACACTGGATAGCTATCAGTCAAGGGAGAGCAACCCCAGCAGAATCCTGCTGCTGCTTAGGATCAAGAATTTCTACATACATGATTAGTATGTCCTTTTGAAACATAACCTTATTCCGTTACTCCTGGCCCATTAACATTCGGCATTCTTAATTACCTTCCATAAACTAGGCTAATATGGATATGGGCCTATTAAACTGGACTGTCTTATATTAAAAAGAAAAACAAATACTACTGATCAGTTATCATCCACTTGGGGAGAAACTTGGACCCCTGCCACAGCTCTCCATGCATGTGAAAGCGGTTGTCTTTCAATTACCAGTTGTCTTCACTTGCTTGCTGCTTGATTGCCCTCCACTTCGTTGCCTACTACTTGCTTCACTTCCAACAACAAGTGTTTAGGTTGAACAAGATTCAGTTATAAGATAAGGCCGCTTATCATCCCGATCAACTTTTTGTTAGTAATTGGTTTTTTTGTTAGTATTGACACCTTCTGTTTTCTTCAACTATTTAGATGCATTGTTTTACCTCCCTGTTGTCTCATATTTCTTTTTATCCGTAGCTCTTAGATTATTGCTTGTTTGAGACTACTCGGTCTCTAGTTCTGAGACACTTTTTATGTCAATGAAGCAATGGGTTTTTCTAAAAGAGGGTTAGAGAAGTAAGAGGAATCATATCAAATACAAATACAAATTTGAGTTTCGCTTTCCTTGACCGATCATAGTGACCGGCATCTGCAAAGTAATGTCAACAAAACAATTTGCTCTATTCATTTCTTATGGTCCTTGGCTCCGTTGATCATATTCATAGCTTGAGACCCTTCCGATGGAGCTATTGAATAGACAGGTTTAACATAGGCTTGTTGATCATATTCATAGCTTGAGGCCCTCATTTCTCTGGATCATCAATGCTTTGATTTTGATGAGTCTAGAGGTAGTTTACCAGGTATTTCAGGTATTATGGAGGTGGCCCCTAATTCGTTCGTGGCCATTAGATTTGTGGACTGTGGATGAATTATTCGGATGGCCAATCCAACTAAAAAGGTTGGGTGAAGAAATCAACTTAGCTCCTAAATTGACATTATTAAAATCATCATTATGAGGATCGGTCTGCTTACGGAAGAAGACCTTTACAGAGTTTGATGTTAAGGGACAATCACTCCCAACGACCTTGAGGCCACAGGGCAATTCCTTCTTTAATATTAGGAAACATCAATAATTGCCTGTTTAGATAATACATCTACCATCTCCGGCAAAACATTTCCACTACCACGCGCATACGTAACATATACAAATGCAGCATTTTGACAAATTCTTGATGCCAGAATATTCAATTCCCACTTCTGTTTTTTTAGGGGGGGGGGGGAATGATTCTTGCTACAATGTTAAGTAATGAATTGGTAAATTATAAGAATACTTTCTCTTAAACGAGTATTTTAATGATCAGAAGTAGTGATGTAACTCTTTTTTTTTTCCATTTTTGCACTTTATTGGAAATTTGGCAGAATCTTCATTAAACTTTGAAAATTCATATTTAATTGTACAGATGTCCAATTGGTATGGTTTCAAATGTTATGTGACCCTTATTAAGTATATTTTTAAGAAAAAAATATGACCTTTAGTCAAATGAAAGTGCAAAAGTTTCAGAATTTCTATTTTTAGACGTTGTCACAAAAGCTTGCCAGTTTCACTGTGCTAACTTCTAAAATACATAACTCTTTGTATATAGTTCTAAATGACCTATATAACCTATTAAATTAAAGCTTGATAAGTCTACTTTTATTTTAAAAAATTTCATAGGCATTGGACATCATTTGCCTATTTATAAATGTCACACAACAAGATTGCTACACAGGGAAACTCACTGGCAACAAATTCAAATATTTAAAATTTATGTTCCAAATGTAATCATGTTGTGTGTGACTACTAATTACCTTGTTTTGTCATTCCATATGCTCTTTACTTCACATTTTTATTCCCTTTAATATACGAAATTTTGAGTGAATAAAATTTGAGATGTTACAAGTGAAGTACCATATAACTTTGTGTTCTATATGTGAAACATGTCAGGGCTGGTTCTCATATCAAGTGAAACTAAATCATGTTTATAATTATCTAAAATCAAAATTTCAGTTATGAAAGAAAAAAAGTTGGTGTTAAGTGAGCACTTTGAGAATTGTATAATTTAGAAGTAATAGGCTATTGTTATGAATCTCACCTCAAAGCACCTCAATGTAAATTATGGTTTATAAGTTTAAAAGGTTTTTCCACCCAACATACTAGTCTTTTGGAATTAAGTCTTTTCTAGATTTGTGATCATAACAAAAATGCTTTCATTAAGAAACCGATGTTCATAGTTCATAAAAGAATTCTAATTTAATTTGTAAGAGGCTAAGTGAAGTGTTGTAGCATGGGTTCACTTAGAACGTTAACTTTTGAAAGGGGTGCCTTGTTATGAGATTCATATCAGGAAGCCTTGTAAATGAAATGTAATTTATAAGTTTAAGGGGTTTTATTACCAATAGGCCAAGTCTTTTGGTATAGGTTTTCTTTTAAAATTGTGATCACAACAAAGTTACTTTCATTTATAAGACAATATTCATAAAAAAGGCTACTCATATAGGATTCTAACCACCAACAAAAGACCAAGTGAAATGTCATGCTATGAATCTTGAATGGAGTGCATTGCTATGATTCTCATATTGAGTAGCCTAACAAATGAAATACCCCCTATGAAAGGGGTGCATGAGTCAATCTTTTGGAATTTGAGTTCCTCCTTTAAACTTGTGCTCAGGACACTTGTGCCTGTAAATTCATTCAACACGGTGGTTCAACCACTTTCCCGGTGGCTCCTTTGAGAATTCTGAAGTTGCAATGGAGGCTATTCTCATTTAATAACGCTTAATGCAACTAAACTGCTATAAGGCAAACGTCCGAGAACCATTTGATTTCCACTTCTCACGTGCAGACAATCGCTATTATATGCCAATCAACATGCAATTATCTTGTATCCTCTCTTAAGCCCACACCACACACCATTGACAAGTGACAATATCTTCAATCTTCCCCGCTTTGCCCCTCCTCCTATTTATTTCATATTATTTCTTCTATCTTCTTTATATTAGCTACTTTTCTGGTAGAGAAGATCGAGGACCCTGTTTTGGTAATTTACCGTATGATTTGTTTGCTACCTTCGCTCCAAGAATTGGGAAACTGATTTGAGCTTCCGGCTGTGTGCTTGTTATTCCTAAATAATTTTGTTCCTTTCGGCGTTTTTCAAGGTCTAATAGGAAAAAGTTCGTGTTGGACCCAAAAAAAAAATGGAAAAAGTTTGTGAAGGAATATGAGGTAAGGTACTGACACTTCCCTATCTTCTGAAGAAAATACACAAGACGTCCGCTGAAAAATCAATCTATGTGTTACCTCTTTGCTTCATCATCAACCGTACAAGAATAGAAACCTTACTACAGTGCACAAGAAATCTCTGTCTCTGCCTTGGCGGATCGTGATCAGGAGAAAACTACACCTGTTACTTGCTGACATGTCTCCGAAGAAGAAGGAGAAGCTTCTTTCAACTGCCATGAAGAGAACAAGTGACTGGTATGCTTCTGAATGTTTATACTTATAATTAACTATTCTTCGGTGTGTCTCCTGTCTCAGCTTATAACTTGCTTTCAGCAATGTGGATCTGCTGCTATTTCCTAGATATCAGGAAAATTATTGAAATTAGACCCACGTTTTAAACTTCTTGTAGGGTTTTCTCTAATGAGATTCCCAGTGATGTTACAGTTCAAGTTGCAGAAACTCCCTTTTTCTTGCACAAGGTAGTGTCTATCTTCCTTCTTCTCCACCATTTGTTTGAATATATGTCCTATAACTAGAGCTTAAACTAAAAACCAAGTATAATAATAATAATAATTGTTATTATGTAATTCCAGTTTCCATTGGCCTCTAAGTCTGGATACATTAGGAAACTCATCTCAGAATCTAAACATACTGATGCTTCTTCCATCATTGAACTCCGTGATGTTCCTGGTGGGGCAGAAGCATTTGAACTAGCAGCAAAATTCTGTTACGGGATAAATTTTGAGATGAGCATAGAAAACATTGCTATGCTTCGTTGTGTTGCAGAGTATCTTGAGATGACAGAGGATTACTCTGTTAGAAACTTAGTGGCAAGAACCGATGCTTACTTGAATGAAGTAGCACTTAAGAGTCTTCCAGGGGCTGTGTCTGTCTTACACAAATCAGAGAGACTTTTTCCTATAGCAGAGAAAACAAAACTGGTAAGCCGATGCATAGATTCAATTGCTTATATAGCATGCCAGGAAAGCCAATTCTGTACTTCTAGAGAAGAGAGTGTAACAGAGGATATAATTTCTTCTATGGAATCCCACCAGACGGAAGTAATTGATTGGTGGGCTGAGGATCTAACGGTTCTCAGAATAGATATTTTCCAGAGAGTTCTCATTGCAATGATGGCCAGAGGGTTTAAACAGTTCGCTCTTGGTCCTATTCTGATGCTGTATGCCCAGAAATCTCTACGAGGTTCGGTGAGACCCCTCACTGAAAAGGATCAGTATGTTATCCGGTTCTAAATATAAACTCAATTGATTTTTTTTAGAAAGAATAAAAAAATTAAATAACTTATAAATTATAAACTGATATATAATCTAGTGATATACAACATATACTATAATTAAATAATTTATTTATTTTCATTAATCTTTTAAAAAATATCAACTAAGTTTTATATTTAGAACCGGTAGTATTTGATTTCATGAATTGAACACTGAGCTCTTTTGTTTTCCAGGAACTAACTGTAAAGGGAAGGAACAAGATTGAGGCTGGAGAAGAACACGAGAAGAGGATTGTTTTAGAGACAATATTGAGTCTTTTGCCTAAGGAGAAGAATGCAATTTCAGTGAGCTTTATTTCTATGCTGCTTCGAGCAGCCATATATCTGCAAACAACAGTTGCTTGCAGGCTTGATTTGGAGAAGAGGATGGCTATGCAATTAGGACTTGCTGCTTTGGATGATCTTCTTATTCCTACTTATCCACTCACAGGAGAGACATTGTTTGATGTGGATACAGTGCAGAGAATATTGATGAATTACCATAATGAATCTGATACAGGAAAAAACTTGTCCTCCAGTGCAGAAAGTGAATTCTTTTCTCCTGCACAAACTGATGTGGATCGTGTGGGAAAGCTAATAGAAAACTATCTTGATGAAATAGCCACTGATCGTAATTTACCAGTTACAAAATTTGTGAGCATTGCTGAACTAATTCCCCAACAATCAAGGCCAACAGAAGATGGGATCTATAGGGCCATAGACATCTATCTCAAGGTGATGTCCCTTATATTAAACATTGATTAATTTTTGTTGTTGTGTTCTACATGGGTCAACATTAAATCTAATTTTTACGTAAAAGGTAGACTCCTCTATAGCAAATTAATACAGTTACTGTTTTGCTCCCTCGAGTAAGGAAGTACTATTTATCAGTCAACCCCATTTGGATACCATGAAGTTAATTATAACAAACTGACCATGCTGCTTATATCTGAACTATCAGAATCAGAATTAGATATCGAGATTCCTTTTTGGAATGCCTTTGTGAAGATTTTGTGATAGTTTATTGCTACATGTTACAGTAGATCTGATGATAAACTCAAGGATCTACTTGTAGTGTGATTCTGGTAAATAAAATTCTAAACATGATCGAATCAAATATTACTACTGCTGATGAATTTGGAATTTATTTACAATTCTCAGGCTCATCCTGCTCTAAGTGACATGGAAAGGAAGAAAGTTTGCAGTGTCATGGACTGCCAGAAGCTGTCTCGGGAGGCTTGCTCGCATGCGGCTCAAAATGATCGTCTTCCTGTTCAAACTGTGGTTCAAGTTCTTTACTATGAACAGCAACGTCTTCGAGATGCCGTGGAAGGCTCTCCTTCTCCACTTTGCAATTTCAATCCCTACCCTTCTCCTTGTGCACTTTCCAATTTCGATCTATACCCTGCTGATTCTGATCACTCTTCATATGACCTGTCCAACTTAAAAAAAGAAAATAAGGAGCTAAAATCAGAACTTGTGAAACTGAGAATGAAACTAAGAGAGATTAACAAATCCACGCCAACGTCAGTAGTTAACAGGCCTGCTTCAAATGCTTCACCTTCTGCTGATAAGTTCTCCATGCCTCGTAAATCTCTCATAAACTCTCTATCCAAAAAGTTATTTGCAAGGCTTACTCCTTTTCTGCGAGCCAAAGATCATACAAAACCCAGTAAACATCGACGCCACTCTATATCTTAAGACCATTGAAGAAACTAATAAGTGCACTACAGTACCAGGAGCCAAGTGCAGTTCATGAAAGTTGTAGTGTCAGTGAATTTTGCCCCTGCAACACCCATTTTAATTTATTGAGTTTTTGTATTAGCCCTTTGAGCTTAATCTGTATACTAAGTGTGCCACATAATTTTTATTCTGTGTGATGCTCCTGTAGATTACATCACCACAGTTCTGTTCCTTTCATTCAGAACTGTATAGTAAATGATAGTGCTAAATAAAGTTGGATTTCTGGGTGATTACTTGAATTGCAGTCTCTCTGGCGGGTGATAATTTTGCTCTAATACAAGAATGATCCTCTGAAAGTTAACATGGGAAGTGATAGAAGGGGATCAAAATTACTGTTTTCCATGATCGTGGAAATATAATTGGAACACATCAGATTTCCTTATCAAAAATTTGATCTGTTTGATTGCATTCAAATAAATCTAATTTTTATTTTACTGCGTTCTATGTATCAGATGATCGGTGACATGTGGGTCAACATGCGCATTATAACAAGCCTAGATCTTCCAAAACATAAAATGGACCACAAGTTCAGTGAATAGAAAATATTTGATTGATGACTAGTCGAATAGAATCTTAAATTATTAAGTCCTTTAGGATAAAAAAGCTTTTCAGAAAGGTAAAAGAAATAGTGGGAGAGACAGCCTAGCAGTACCCGTGATGAAGAAGTGATCAGAATTCAAAAAAGAAAGAGATTAAGGTTTGGTTTCGATTCATGAATGTTCCAAAAGTATTGAAAATTTTGCAAGCAACGTACATTTTGGGACAGACCTTAGCTGAACCTATTCAAAGTCTGTCGTGTATTTGCAAGGGAATCTACCGTACATCTGATGCAGACAGGGATTACGTCTCCAACTTCTTGTTGGGCAGTAAGTTTGTGAATCATGGGATAGATGAAACTAAATTTGAATAGAGAAGAGCCAAAAGTAAATGAACAAAAAATAGGCAGCCCACTTAAAGTATTTGATCTGAAAGTAAAAAAGAATACTTTTATTAGATGTCCCCTATCTGAATCTTATCGTCCCACAGTGACAACTAAAATGGATTCCTTTGACTTTCACCCAGAAAAAGAAAAGAAAAGGAAAAGTTTCCTCTGAAAGGTTAAACTGAAAGTATTGAAAGTATTTAAACGAGTTAAGAAATACTCAAATAGGATATTGTCTTTGTTAGAGGGGGCTAAACTATTTCGAGGGATGTATAAAATAAACTCGTGGACATGGCTGTCCACCATAATCAATAAAAAGTATCGTTTTCATGGCTTTAGTGGCAACAATTATGATCTAAGTGTGACTAAAAGCTCTCGACAAAGGAAAAGTCAGTGGCATGTGAGTCAAAACCGCAATGGGTTGGAGCAAAAAAGCAAACCAGTTATATCATTATACAAGACTTCACCACACCCCCACCACACTACTAGATAACTTGGCAGAACATTCCACACAAACCATTCACAAAGTTAGTCTCAAACAGCAATTTAAATATATATATATATATATATCATATTAATTGACCTCAGATAAGTTTTTTTTAAACTCTCAAGTCATGTTCAAGTGCAACGCTTGAAAAAGCCACGGTGACTGTTTTAATCTGTCTTGTCTTGATTGTTCTTCAACATCAAAACTGTTTCTAATTCCTCTTTGGCAGATTGAGTTTGAATCCGGCGCCTGGACAAGGCGTAACATGCCTCCACTTAATTCTTCTCTTGTTGCTTCACTGATGCAGTGATGGGTCCTTGAACTTGTCTTGTTTATATGACTGGATCCAGTAGAAGAAGAAGACAAGCTATGTCCAGAATCTGAAGTTCGTGGAGTCTCAAGTAATTTCTTACGGTTGTAATAACTTGAAGGGCCTAGTGTCAGTTCAGTCTCAGTCTCATCTACGATCTCTATCACCGGATCACCGTGTAATTCTGCAATGTGCTCTTCCGCAGGCAGTTCAAGATCAATTTTCAATTCAGTTTTGTTCTGTGTACCTTTATAATGATCAGCATTTTGGGTTAAACCAATAGAAGTCTTGAAGCTCCATTCTCGTTGGCTTAGTTCATTGCCTCTGCCCTTCTCCATATCTTTCATCAGCATCTTCTGGACCCGATACAAGCGATGCAATTCATATAACTGAAAAAGATCGAGGATAATCAGATTCTATTGATGCTGCTTGTGAATAATAATCCAAAGGAAGAAAAAGAAAAGCATGTACCTGTTCTTTGAAAGTTTCTTCGTGTTTTAGCATGGCAAGCCTCATGTACTCTTTATCGTATGCCATAGTAAGCTTCTCCATCGGCGCTGTGCTGTGCTTACCCTCTGCTTTTACAAGTGAAAGATTTAGTCTCCTTCCTCGGAAATTTGCGCTCAGACAAGAATCTTCACTGCATATATGGCTTCTAATACTCTGCCCTTTTCATCACTATTACCCTGAAATGAGGGGAAAAAAATTCAAGTTCGAATGTACTTGATAGATGAAAAGTTGTTTATGGAGGAAAGAGAGCAGTGCGAGAAAAGCATTTGCTATCATGGCCTTGAAAGACTAGCACAAAATGATGACATCAACAACCTTTAAGTATAATTTGTCTGTTCCCTTGATTGAACATCTCCTTCCAAAATTTTGGACCACAAGTAGAAGAATTACGAAAGAAAATATCTTTCGGCACTTTTAATGTGTTAAATTTTCCTACCATAACAATGGCTTCTCAGAAATATAGACCCCTTGACGTCATTATTCATGCTATCCATTTATCTTTTCCCTTGTATACTTCTCAATAGTCGATAAAAATTCTTATGTTGAAGGCAATACTTTCTCTCTCTACGTACCTACCAGTATAAAAAACTGCCTGAACAGTACCATTGTGGCGGCCCTATATGGAAATTAAACCAATTGAGATTTAGAATCCTGCACCCTTTTCAACCTCATTCACAGTGTCTGCTATCTAATGTTAATTCCTCTTTTTCTTCATACTCTGTCTAGTTATTTTTAGACAATTAGCTTAAATCACTGGCAATGCAACAACTAAAAGTTTTTACTTTTTGAGAATAAAACAGGCTCCTCAGGATATACCTCGAATAATGCCAAGGCAAACTGTATTCCTCCCACAAACTATCCTCAAGCTATCAACTTTCAGCATAAATATATCGTCTTCAGTGATAAGTAGGGAATCTTGGCAAGTTGCAATCTGGACTTCTGAGCCGCATGGCCATACAAGTTATGCAAATTGCGAAAACCAACCATGTATCTAAGATGATAGCTATTTTTGTATGCAAGAGGGAAGTAGCTGTTTGCCAGTTTGAAAAACAACTTGTAAAATTCAAGAATAACACAAAACAGAAATACTAAGAGTAACATAGACATGAATAGGAATAAAATTCATGAGAGCCTTTTCCCGAACCAAACTTGAAAGTTAAAACTCTAAACATGCAAGTCTACTAGTGTATTTCAACACAAAAATTTTTAAGAACCAAGAAGTATAATTGAGTTGCTAACCTGTGCAGGTTCAAGGAACAGAGGATACTCCAATTTCTGTTCTCAGCAAGAAGACAACGAATATTAAAAGAAGCTCTTCCAAGGAAAGGCAACAGGTTCTTCCTCTCACCTCATCTTCACAGACAACTTTATTTAGTTGAGACAGACTGCTGCTCTCACATTCCCCATCAGGCTCGTCAGTGTATGGCGTTGGAAAATACACACACACACACACACACACACATGTAAGTAGAACACTACCGAAGAATTTAAAATTCTAGCACAAATACACTCACGGAAACCAAGCTACTGCTTGAGGTTTGAGTTTGAGGCATGCCAAATAAATCCCAGTGCCTTGACCAGTGCTAATCAAGTTTTGTGGAAGGGATGCCTCAGACAGGTACAGCAACGCAGATATATTAACTAAAACTATGATAGGCGATAACAAGTACAGACTACAGACATTATTCTATCTACTACTGTTATACATTTTTATATTATTCTATTAGCAATCCAGATATAATAAAGAAAACCATGATAGCAAATACACCTCTGACTGCTCAAGACAGAATCAAAAAAACAGCTTAGCCTGGTGAGGTGAATCACATGCACCTAGGAGTTCGTTCTGTCACAAAACAGTTGTCTTAATTATAAATTGCACACATCATATTATATTATTGAAGCATGCTCATTTGAAGGAGCTCAAGGTGTCATCTCATCAGCTGTGGACAGACAGATCATGACCGTACGATAAGTGAGTGAGTTCCTTTGGTAACTGTCCAAGCTGGCCACAAGATCTCGAATCCGACTCTAAAGTTTTCAGTTTTCAACATAAACGGGACAAAACAAATGGGGTTATTTTATCATTTTCCATCACATTGATAGAGCAAGAGAGAATTAAGGATGTTCTGTGCCTATATTGGATAGGTGCAAATTGTTGTTTTATGGATTTTAGCAAGAAGACCCAGTGCAATAATTTTAGCCATGGACGGGCCATGTGTGATTAAATAATGTAAATATCAATCCAAAGGACAATGAAGGAATATTGGACCACTGAAAACAAGAAAACGAAGAGTGCCCTTTTACACATAATTACAAACATTTTGTGTGCACAAGAATAATTCCCCCTACTTTCACTTATTACATTTGACAGTCAAAGAACCAAGGCCATCTGTACAAACATGCATTTGAAAACCTGAAATGGCAGTACGAGATTGAGACATTGACCTTAGTGGTTACACAGAAAAGCACTATTATATAGGTAATTAAGTAATACTAGACGTAAAATACAGAGTTACACACTAGATCCATTCACGCTCAACCTTATCATGATGACCGAAAGCTTTGCTAGGACGAACCTCTCTCCTCTCTCTCTCTCTATGTATATAGCATCGAAATTATAAATTATTGGATGCAAGAAAGTTAAAGAAAGACAGAGAGAGAGAAAGAGGGACATGGAAGCACGCGTTGCCGGGGCAGGAAGGTGCATTCGTATGGGTCGGTGGGTCCTTTGAATATGCTGAAAAGGCTGGTCTACTACTTGCGCTGGTATTGGCCCACTCGAATTTGGATATTCCAATGAGTAATCTGAGCAAAATGTATTAAATAATGGAGGGATCGAAGCGGGGAAAGTAATAGTGCCGAAGAATTCTTTGGATTTTTATCCAAATGCACGACAGGTGAATTCAGTAATTCGCCATTGTGTTGGTCGCCCTGTCCCTAAAATTTTTACTTTGGTCTCTTCTGATCTATAATTTTTATATTCATATTCAATGATATAAATGGTTTACATCTAGATGCAGCAATTAAAATGGAATATCAAATCACTCCGTTTGGATTCAAAAGAGAACTATCATAAATATCACTATTGAGAAAGAAGAACTGTGATAAATATGAGACCCACTTCATTTTTTTTATAAATTAGTTTATCTAAAAAATTTAAAATATAAATATTTTAAAATAATTTTATTAATTTCTTTAATCTCTCTAAATATTTAATTGGATCTTATCTTTAGAATCGAAATAGTAGTTCATTTGATTTTGTATAGCGTAAAACTCCCGGCACCCAAGGATGACCCCGCTTGTAGGTTTATGTAGTACTTTCTTTTTGATCAAATATATATAGTATTTTGGTCCAATTGGCAAGGATTATACTAAGAAGGTGTCATAGTCAAGCCTGTTCAGCTACCTTTTATTGGGATGTATGGGTTTCGAGATACAACAGATTTTTTAATAATGAGTTGATCAGAGTGGGCCTCAACGCTCATCACAGTTTCTTTAGAACTTACTCGGATATGGATATTATCAGAACAGGAGTTACGGAGAACAAGATCGGACTTCCACAGGGGAATCAATATCAACAAGAAGGGGATTTCATCAAGCTAGAAGTAGATGGCTCAAATTTAGAGGATGGAAGAAGTGGATGTGGAGGTTGCTTTCGGGATCAGAATGATAGATGGCTTTAGCTGCAAATTAACAAATGTTCCTCCTGTTTTTGCAAAAGTTCTTAGATGTATTCATTAGGGTCTACAATTATGTTGGTCCAAAGGGTATAGAAAGATTTATTTATTTTTTAACTGTATAGAAACTATAAACTATATGTTGAGAGGTTGTGAAAATGACAATCCCTTCAAAGACATCGTGGATGATATCAGATTGTTTCTTCATGGAGATTGACGGGTTATGATAGCTCATAAATATAAAGAGTGCATCACTACTGTTGATTAATTAGCTAGACACTCTCATAGCATAAATAGGGTCTTTTGTTTCCTTAATCAACCTCTTCCTTTATTCCAGAGGTGGAAGTTGATGAAGGTTAGAATCCCCTTCTAAGATTTGTTGTAATGTATCCTTTAAGATAATGATTTCAGTATCTATTAAAAAAAAATCTCTAAATTTTCCGGAATGAAATTGAAGTGCATGTATTTTGTTTATGTGACACTAAATTGCTTATAAAATAGAATAATAAGACATCAATATATTATAATATAAAATCTATAATAAGTCACTGTCATGAGCTTTGATCCCAAAAAAAAAATACAGAAAAATGTGTCTAGTTATTGAGATGAATAGTGGGGGAGACGGTAGGGGGAAGTAGATGACACCCAAAGAAGTAGAGGAGGAAAACCAAGCCGTTAATTATACATTGAAAAACTAATGAACTTCTCTGGGTCAGTTATTATTGTAACATAAATTCTATAAAATCAAGGGACAAATGGGATAATTTATGGATGACCATCCGATTGATTCTGCAAAACGTAGAAAAGCAAAATTTCTCCCCCGTAGATGTTTGTAAGCTATAAATTAATTAGACAAGTAAAGCAAGCATGGCATATATGATATTCTGAAACTAATTATTAAGTAACTCGTTACCGAATTGCACCCAAAAAAAAATGATAAATTATGACATATAATAGTGTGCAGTTTAGGCTGGATACATGCACCGGCACGGAGATACTTGGATGATTATAATGAAATTGATTTTAAAAGCAATAACATAGATCGCGTGGAAATAAATCTAAAGCAATTATACCAATGATATATAGATATTTAGAACAATAATGATGATGACAAATGCAAGAAACCTTTTTAAATTGTTTATCCTTCTTAAAAAAATATTTTATTTATGAGTTAGTGGGATCACTCGTGGTGCACAACACTCTATCTCTGGGTATCTCTTCTACTTTTTGAGATCGTGGATTATTATATATATGCATTATACAGACTACACTATCGGTGGTCGTTAAGACTTCCCCTAACACACAAAAACAGGTCACACGTAAAATAGATATGCTCCCCACATGCCAATATATATATCAAGAAAATTAAGTTACATGTTGCGTCGTCTGTGTCAAGAGTGGATGCCAATAGTGATATATTTATTATTTTGATGAAGGATGAAATAAGAATTACAAATATCGAATATGGAATAGTCATATTGGGTGGATTGACTCAACATTCTGTTGATTGGCTCCCAAACTAAATTGTTAATTCTTAATTGTTGGGTAAAGTACTCTCATTTCAAGAGATTTTTTGTTGATGATAATAATTGTAGACTTGCTATTAAATAAAATGTATTGCCGATTTGTAGTTTTTATCTCAACCAATTTATCACAATTAATTAATAGAAGGGTCTAATTAAAGGGGATATGTATGAAGAAAGTAATGGCGAAAAAGGACATGAATTGAGAGGAAATATTCAGACTTGTAGCTTTCGCGTCTGTTACAACGTTTTATTTTGTTGAATTGACATGGGACAACAGTTTGGATTTTGGTTCTTGAGTTAGAAATTTTGAGTCATTCAGACGCAACACACACACACACACACACACATATATTCTTCATACTAGCTAATGTACCATGCATATAGTTCACAAGCTTAAAAAAAAATTAAAACCTGGCTGTAGCAACAAAGAAATATACAAACAAAAAAGAAAAGAAAGAGAGAAAGAAAGAAAACAAGAATGAGAAGCTAAAAATCAGCCTAGAAAGATCCCCATAGCTGTTTCACCAAACCTGAAAACTTAACATTAACATCTCACATTACCAGTAGTAATTTTTCTATATCTTCCTTCATTTCTGTTTCTCTGGATATAGAACAGAAGAGAGAAGAAAGAGCGCAGTAAATGTGAAAGAAGTTACTGACAGCCTTTGAAACTTGAAAAGACCTAACTTACCGCTCAAATCTCAAGTTATCGCAATGGGGTCCAAACTCTAAATTAAAAGAATGAATATAACGTAAAAGGATGGTCCCAAATGCAAAGTATATATATTTAATTATAAAGCGAAGCTAAGAGAAGGGGAAGGAACATGATGAGGTAATAGCATGACCATGCACCAACCAGAATAGGGAAAAAAAATGGTACATTTCTTTGGACATATGCACTTTTAAGGGCGTTTGTACCTTACTGGTGAAACCCTTTTCAGAAGTTCCCACATGCTCATAGTAAATGTGTGTTTAATTAATGCCCATCCTTCATTGGCTGATCATTTCCCATTATCACTCTTATAGCACACGTTAAGTCAAGAGTACAGATTCCTGTGGTGTGGGTTTGTCTTTGTTGTTGTTGCAGTAAGCAACAGTGTGTTGGTACGAAGAAAGAGACAGAGAGTGTGTAGGTAATAGAGTATAGTGCTCCCACCATATTATAATCTAATCGTAAGGGACAAACACAGTTGAGTTATGATGTTACCAACACATGCGAGAGAGAGACTAGGGTCCTGTCCTGTATGGAACAAGAGCCCCGCTGTCCCTTCCCATTATTTGACTACTGAACAGGCTCATGGGCCTCCACGGGCCCATTCTCCATATCAATGTCTTTCTTGTTTTCTTTTTCACTTTTTGGTGATAAAATGGGATACCAAGTGAAATAAATCAGACCCCAATGTATTTACTTAATATTCAGTATTATAAATTAAATTTGAGTATCATTGAGCCCAACCACAACTTCCAATATGATTCTTTTTACTGGCTGTTTGAAAACCCAAATGATGGTTTTAGAAGTCATTTTCTATAAGTCAAAATAAAGCTCTTCTCTTATACTTATTTCATAAATCGTAAAAGGATTTCTAAGAAAACTAAAATAAATATGATTTTAATCTTGTATGTTTTGAGCTACCAATCTTATTTAATAAAACTGAAGTAGTTCAACTCAGTCATTACTGTTAAACTTACTGGTTGCTTGTCTGAATTCAATGTTTTTATGTTTTCATATTACAAAATTGTGTCGGATCATTTTTAAACCTATATTAATTATAAATCTGGTTAAACTTGTGAGCCTACATGCTGAATTGAATTTACAATTTTACATTTTTAACTTTTTACAAAACTCCCTCCTAGACTGTTCAACCGACAAATCGTCTCGTTTTCCTATGAAATAAACTCGCATGTTTCTCGGGGATTTTAATCTTTTCCAGGAAGACGTGGCTTTGTTTTGTCCGTGAAACATGAATTCGTCTGGGAAACTGTCGTTTTTTAATTTCCGGGCCTAAAGAAAATGACTCGGAGGCTTTGATCTTGTAGAAGACCAGCTGGTGTGTTGTTTCATGGGGAAAATGGATCAGTACTGTTTGGAGCCCACTGTGTTATGCAGGCTTCATGATCAATGTTGACTTTCCTAATAGTTCGATCCCTATGATAAATAACCGCGGCTCTTGAAATAGTCCCCTACCATTCCTTCCTTTTTTCTTTAAAAAAAAAAACGATTATATTGTAAAGCGAAGGATAAAATGTTTATATTACGAGTCAATGTGAGAAAGAGTGTTATGAAGAGAACCCCTAAAAATAAGAAAATATCACGGGAAAAGCAAAAATGACACACGGCCAAATATGAGAAGCAATGCCATTAGTCTTAGGTGCATTTGAGAGTCTTCTTGTTGGATAAAACATTTGGAGCAAACACACAAAACTGCCCGCGAAGGACGCCTGTGATGATGGAAAGAAAAACAAGACGATGTCCAACAAGTATGAGCCTTCGTTTGTTTCAGCGTTTTGTACAGGAAAAACGCACTTATTACGCAAGTCGAGAAAAAAACTCCTCTCACATACTTGCCTCGTATACCGTGAATCACGAATTATAAGCACGTTTTGGACAAAAATAAGCCATTCCAAACACACACTGATAAGATGAGGATTGAGGGTTCTTTAAAATGATTCCATAAATCGTGTAAGCGCCCCATTAGAAGAGAATGTGATAATATTTAACTCTCTTTTTTATATTCCAATCCGAATAATGTAGTTAACTCAATAGGGTAAGGCTGATTGGATTAACCATTGACAAAAATATTGTGCTGACAGATATTCTCTGTAACACCCATATATTTTATATATGAATGTGTCCTTCCCTCCCTGTCTTGTCTCCAGCCATGAGCTATATTTAATAGGTTTTCTATAAAGTAATACATCAATTTTAAGATAAACAATTCAACTTTCCCGGACACACATGCAGGTAGGGTGTTCTTGGGTATGAGACGGGATTGGGAAATTTTTGTCCCGTCTAGAATAAAGGCCTAAGAAGGGAAATCATTTTTTATTTCGAAAATTTCTCATTCTTATCAGGATTTCTTGAAAATGTTTGTCTTTTTTCCTGCAATGATTTTAATCTATTTTTTATTTGAATTAGGCATAATTCCTATATTCCATTTAAAATCGCTAAGATATAAATATTATATTATACTCGTACCAATTAGTTTCATATAAATATTTAAAAAAAATTAAAATTATAAATTCATCAAAATTATCAAGTCCCAACATCACTGTCATTGCTCTTAATAAAAGAAGTAACTCCAATACAAATATTTAAAGCAAATGTTTTGTTTCACGATGTTTGGAAAGGAAGGATATTATCAGAAACTAAACCTACCCCAAAGCTTGTCACTGTTGTTAATCCAGGCAACCCAAGTGGAGCCTATATTCCAGAATCACATTAATAACCAAATAATATTAGTCCGGAGTTCCTTTAATCACGTTAACAAACCTATGAAAGTTTATGCTTTATGCAGGAAAAAAATATAACTAACAGAAAGTAAATTGTTGAGGAATTGGGGGAACAAACTAAAATTAATCTAGAGGTTAAATACCAAATTCGTTGCAGTAAACTGAAAAATGAAAAAGCCAAAACTGAAATAGAATACCTCAATTTTTTTGACAAAATCAAAACAGCAACAAATATCGCAGTCAAAGACTTAATAAAAGTATTTGGATTATGGAATATAAGGAATTTAAAAAAATATAATATATATATATACATTCAGGATGGGACAAGGTTAGGAAAACCCATTCCTTATCTTAAATATTACCTCCGGTTCTAAATATAGGATAAAATTTATAGTACAAATTGCACTATAAACTTTATCTTATATTTAGGATTGGAGGGAATATAATTTTTACTGATCCCAAATTTTCCTGTCCCAAAATTTTCAGGGCGGGATTTTTCAAGGCCAATTTGCCTAGGATTAGGATAGGATGATCAAAATGGGAAAATCTTGAACTGTTGAACACCCCTCCATGCACGGACTGGACTCTGGCCACGTTGTGAATGCTCCAATTACTGGCGGACTAAGTAATTTTTTTTTTATTTCGGCCTATTAACTATTAAGTATTGTTAGGATAATTACGCATATTGAAGCTTGCCTAGTGAAGGAAGTTAAAATGTTAAAAACAAGGCAAAAACGACGACTTATTCTGGATCACGTTGGTCAAACACTGAAGTTTAATATGCAGCATAACGTAATTAAGCAAAAAAAAAAAAAAGGACACAACCAGTTGTGACTGAGATTGGCAAAACGAGTATGGTATCAAAATGTATACTTTGCCATGATTGAAAACTCCCAAGAAAAGAAGATGCAGGAGGCGAAGAACTTAAAACGGTCGGGGGCAATTTTGTTCTAGAAGTGTCATAGATGGAATAATTTTGTCTTGATCGTTATTTCAGTTAGTTTTGACCGTTGGTTAATTAAATATGTTGAATTAGCCGTCTACGTTTCATCTCCGTCATTTTCGTTAAAGTTCAAATTTTCTCCTAAAATCCATATGTCATCTATTTCATTTTTTTCGAAGTTAAGTTTAAAATTTTCGGAGTAAATTTGCACTTCAACGAAATAAGGTAGATGACACGTGGACTGTCAGTTAAGTATATTTGGCCAACTAACAATTAAAATTAATTGAGATAATAGTCAAGGTAAAATTGCTCTTTTTTTAACACTTTCGAGATAAAATTACCCCCTAAAAAATTTTTGGGACAAAATTGTTCTTTAGTACAAATTTTCAAGACAATGGCCCTTAACCCAACTTAAAACGACGTTATTACATTGGACATTGCTTCGGTGTTCACGTGCCATTATGCTGGCTTTCCACCTGCAGCGTCCGCTATTCTCTACCACTAATAGTGAACCAGATCGAACAGACTCTTTCATATGTACATAATACAATCAAATAACATGTTTTTATTCTTTTTTTCACATTAATGAAAAAGATGTCCAATTATTGTAGTGAAGACTTTAAGATATAGTGGTTTTCGTTAACCTATTAGACGACAATATATAACATTAGATGCCCGTATTCTATAGCTGGCAATATCGGTTAATCATGTGTATCTCGTTATCAGATAATAGTGAGTTTGCAGAACCAAACAAAATGACATTAAAAGGATAAGACTACGAATCCTGTCTCGTTCACAAGCCCTTGAACTTCTGGGTCCTTTTTCGTCTTAACAAATTAACAAATTTAAAAGTCCAAAAACCCGTTTCCAGTCCTTTTTCTATCCAATGAATTTCCTATTTTGTTCTCTCTCTCTTTTTTTTTGCCAAGTTCCTATATATAGTTCAATTATTTCTTAAATTAATAAGTTCAATAATATTAGAATATGACGAGTCGATGATAATTTTAATTAAGAGAGGAATCGTTATTATTTTTCTCTATATTTTATGTACTCTTCCATCATCTATATTCCGTTTTATCAGCGAATCAATCGTCCTTCACAACGACGGGCCATCTATTTTCCATAAAAAAGGTACCGAAGAGGTAAGAACTAAAGAATAGATCATCGTCTCATCGAAAATAAAAAAAGAATAGATCATCGTTAACTCGGGCAGTTATTTGTCTTTGGAAAATTGGAGACGAAGGAAACATGTCCTTAAAAAAAAGGAACTTTAACGCATTTTTTGCCTTTCAGTAATTAATATAATTTTGTTTTTAAAATGTCATTAATTGAGGATGTAATTAATAAGGTTTTTCTAACTGAGACATACTAGCATTAAATTAAATAGAGATAAATATGAACAAAATGTATATTTTAAAGGTCATTAATTAAATTTTTGAATTAGTTAAAAAATTATTATGTTTCAATGCTACATTAATTGTGATGAGCTGATTATTTATAAAATTCAATTGTATGGTAGAACAAATTAAGAAAATAGATATTAAATATTTTAAAAATTATTATACTGAACTTATATTTTAAACGAAGCTGTCAAGCCGACTTGTATGGTACAATGTAATGGTCTATTAATTAAAAGGATTGAAAAAAAACCCTTGATGGCTAGAGAGTCAAGGTTTTTTTTTGGGCAAGAAAAATCAAGGCTAATTCTGTTTGTGAACTCGACTTAATTTTTGGCCGATGTGAAACACAAGATTCGTAATGGACAAAAATTTTAATTAAAAATGAAACTGCCTTTAGCAAAACCATGTGACCATTTTGTGCGCGGACAGTGGTAAAAAAAATTTAAAAAGACTCAATAATCAAATCATCTGAACGTGACATTTTTGTTTACATGTTAATTGACTAGATAAGCTCAATAATCAGAGGATATGCCATGAGACCTCATGATCAAGGTCTGGCTGCAGGAATCTAAATCCCTTTCAAAACTGAAACGATTGGGATTTGATGCAAATTGCAAATAAAAAAATGCGAGTTATTTTTTTTGCTGTGACATTATCGATATGATCGAAGCTTTACAGACAGAGAGTAGATGTTGCCAGATTTAATAACTTACTCTCTCTTATCAGTACTATAAGAACTTCACATATACTTCATGCTATGTGAGTTATGTTAAAGGGGAAAATCCCTTAAAAAGACCACCGAAATAGCTAAATTCCGGATCAATGCTGCGAATTTGTGAAATCCCGATTCAGTTCTGTGTCAGTACGGATAAACAGTGCGAGTATGCGAAAAGACAATTTTGCCCTTCAGCCATTCCTCTCGCCACTTAGAAATAACAATATGAGACTCTTAATTAACAACTCCGGATTCTTGATTAACAACTCCGCTTTATTCTTTCACATAATGTATGTAAAAAATATAGTGTCATTAATGTAAAATACGGTATTGTTAATAAATAAAATGTGTTGTTATTGGCCCTGAAACTTAAATTACGAAGTTGTGAAGCAAGAAATGAAAGTTATTAATGTAGAATATAGTGTTATTAATAACAAAACTAGTGTTATTATTGTGAAAGTAAAAAGAATAAACTAGAGTTGTTAATCAAGAATCAGGATTTGTTAATTAAGAGTCTCGTGTTGTTATTCTGAAGTGGCGAGAGGGGGGCTAAAAGGCAAAATCGTCTTTTCGTATACCCGCACTGTTAATCCGTACTGACACCGAATTGAATCGAGATTTCATAAATTCGCAGCACTAATCCGGGATTTAGCTAATTCAGTGGTCTTTTTAAGGGATTTTCCCATCTTAAAGTATCAATTTTTTATCTAATATTTCTAACTTATTGTAAAATTTCCTTACTACTAATTCAGTAAATTTTTATTGAGAATAATTTTGAGGTTTTTATAAAAAAATAACTAGTTTTAACTAACTTTCTTAATTTCAGTAAACTAAAATAGAGTTGAGGAAAAAAAAAAAAGATGAGATGGGTTTTCCCGTTGGTTAATTTGCGTCAACAAATAAATTTTCGTATATTTATAGGGGCAAGCAAGCGAGTACATGGCCCACAGCAGATAAGAACGTGGTACCTAACGGTATGTGCTCTCAAGCTGTCATGTTGGAGCGTAGAAAATTCTACGAGAAAGGAGAAGGGAGAGGCACCTTCACAATTACGGTAATATAATATCAATATCAATATTTAATAATAAGGTTACGTGCATGAACATGCTTGTATTTCTTGCATTTATATATCACCCGTGTTATGGCCCATATATATATATATATATATATTTATATGGACACTATAATTTTGAATCACTCTGTTTTTCTGAAGATGAGCTAGCTGTGTGTGGAGTAGAATCAGCCTAATTCCTTACTTTCACTCTTTGAATCACTACAGCTAGCACACTTTACTTGACCTGTCCTTGTCTTTTTCAAATTTCTTCGATACTCTGAGTTTTGAAAGCCAATCTTAATTCTTCTTGCAAGTAGAGAGCACCACGTGCTGATGTGCTCAATAATTTAAATTTGAGTCATCCCAAATAATTAGGTGGGAAAAAAATGAAAAAATTCTAAAAAAATGTCATTTAAATTTTAAAATCTGAAATTAGTAATGTAACAAGAATTAACGTTATCAATCTCATTATGCTTCCTCCTATCAATAAGATTTTGAAATTTAAATGATATTTTTTTGAAATTCTCCTAAAAAATACTGCAATAATTTATAAGTTGGATTTAAAAATTAAAATAAACAATCACCGACAGTGGTTCACATCATCATCCCCGCCCAATCTCTATCATTCAGACCGTGCTTATCTGATACACATAAACCAAGTAATAATTTAATATTTATGAGTACTATATAAATTATTCTCCTGGGGAAAATATATTTAATTCTTAATTACTTGCTTATGGCGCCGTGCTTCCATTAACAAACTGTATTAGGATACGGACTCAACGTTAAAAGTTCATTCACCTGATAAAATATGAAGAATTGGATTTTAATATTTAGATCTTGTGTCCCCACTATTTTGTCCTTGGGCGGTTAAAAAGTAATAGGAATTGAGCTAATCTTTTGTCTCGGTTCATAAATTATAGCCCAACGAATTAAATTTTTTGTGCTGGCTCCTGATGACGATCTCGTGTCTTTCTCATCACAGGCTCCTAAGCTTTCTTGATATAAGGGTGATGCACAATGATTCGTCCAAAAAAATAACAATAATTAAAAGGAAGATTAATAAAAAAATACCATTTTAACTTTAAAATCTCATTGATAAAAAGAGTAATAGGATTGATAAGAATAATAACGAAATTGATAACATCAATCTTTATCAATAAACTAATTTAAGATTTTAAAATTTAAATGATATTTTTCAGTCATTTTTTAATTAAAAAGTAGATTCCCAAAGCCAATAAAATGAGTGTCGTGAAAGGGGAATTTTGACTGTGCCTACTCAACAGTCAAACTAACTTATCTCCGTGGCTTTAAGATGAAGAGATTATTTCTCAATTCTCATACAGGACACATATATAGCCCCCTCTCTAACTTTTAACTTTTGAAAGGACAAAATTTAGGTAGCTAGGCTAGACGTACCAAGTTTTGCCAGAAATTAACAGAAAAAATCATTGAGACGGGAATTTTGCCCAGAAACGAGAATCCAGAGTCAATTTGGGGAGAGAAATTTCTGAAGAAAGAAGTGTCGTCTCCATTTATAAATGTGTTTCAACCAAGCTTATATATATATTTTTTTTAATTTGGAGCCCAACTCAACTGAAAACAGCATTTTCACGAGGAGGCTTGGGCAACCAAACTGGAAAGTTGCCACTTTTTCTTGAGCTAGTGTTGGGGAAGGCCAAAGGAAGTAACCTTAACGTGCGTGCCACTCCAAATTATTGTTGTGTCAATTTTAGCGGCCTCTCTCTTTCTTTTTCTCGCTCTGGATGTCTTAGAACTCTCTTTCTAACCCTCTGGTCCACACTTTCTGGTTTTGCTTTGGATTCTAAGTTGTAAGCAATGAGCAGGCCATCTCTTATCCTAAAAAACGCACGGCATTTGGAGGTTTCATTAGATGACAATTTGTCAATAAATAATTGAGAGAGTGAGACCAAGTTTGCCAGTGAAAGAGCCAACCTCCTCGTCCTCAATAGTGTCCCTTTCTATGCCCACCATTCTTCTATCATTATTATCATTATTCAGAGAATTAAAGCTCACTTTCTTGCTGTAAAAAAACTAAAAAAGATTCTGGTAAAAGCGGCTCGTGACCACGACAACTTGGTAGTCTCCTACCTCAATATATACCCCTCATACTTTTCCACTTAAGCATATCATTCACTCCTAACTTTGCAACCAAACCCCTCTGCTCCTTCCTCCTCCTCCTCCTCCTCCTTCCACTCCATAAACTGCAAAATGGGTCCGTGTCGTCTCATACTTATGTTGTCACTCTTATTGAGTCTATGTCTGTTCCCATATTCCACTTCTGCTCAACTGAGCAAAAATCACTACGCCAATATCTGTCCCAATCTCCAGAGCATCGTCAAAACAGTGGTACAGAACAAGTTTCAGCAGACATTTGTCACAGTCCCTGCTACCCTTCGTCTCTTCTTCCACGATTGCTTCGTCCAGGTAATTAATCACTTCATTAACCAGCAGCTTGGATTTTCTATAATGATGCTAGAAGTACTTAATTAATACAAGTAACACGACCTCTTTAATATATCCATGGTGCTTAAATTGGAATTAAAATCTAGTGCAATATTTCAGGGCTGTGATGCTTCGGTGATGATAGCTTCAACAGGGAACAACAAAGCAGAGAAGGACCACCCGGACAATCTGTCATTGGCGGGTGATGGATTTGACACAGTGATCAAAGCAAAAGCAGCAGTGGACGCTGTTCCTCAGTGCAGAAACAAAGTGTCTTGTGCTGATATTTTGGCTCTGGCTACACGTGAAGTTGTCTCACTGGTTCGTATTTGTGGTTATAGCAGAGTGTGTGTGTGTGTGTGTGTGTGTGTATACAGATAAATGGATTAATTAATGAATTTGAATTATTGTGCAGGCTGGAGGACCATTCTATGAAGTTGAATTGGGAAGATTTGACGGACTTGTCTCCAGTGCTTCCGATGTGAACGGCAGGCTCCCTCAGCCAAACTTCAACTTGAACCAGCTCAATTCACTCTTTGCCTCTCATGGCCTCACCCAAACCGACATGATTGCTCTCTCAGGTAATTCCCCTCCAAAGAAAAAATTAAATTAGATTTTGAAGCTTTTGAGATGCACGCACGTGCAAAGACAGGCTAGTAGTAATTAGTAGTAGTAATGATCTAAGAACAAGGTGATAATTAATTTGCAGGAGCGCACACACTTGGGTTCTCGCATTGTAGCAGGTTCTCCAATAGAATTTACAACTTTAGCCCTGGTCGTCCGGTGGATCCAACGTTGAACCCAGGGTACGCGAGCCAGCTCCAAGGGATGTGTCCGAGGAACGTGAACCCGTTGATAGCCATCAACATGGACCCCACCACTCCAAGAACATTTGACAATGCTTATTACCAGAATCTCCGGCAGGGTAAAGGGCTCTTCACCTCCGATCAAATCCTGTTCACCGACCCAAGGTCCAGGTCTACCGTCAATTCTTTTGCCTCCAATAAGAACGTCTTCAACGCCAATTTCGCCACCGCCATGACCAAGCTCGGCCGCGTCGGAGTCAAGACTGCAAGGAACGGCAAGATTCGTAGCGATTGCTCTGTGCTCTGAGTTGTCGGAACGTGGACAGGGGCGTTTCACGTGGGAGCGTCACTTGAGAACGACAATGCAACGGCAATCACATTATTTGTTATTTAATAAAACATGCTCGAGATTAATAAATAAACGCAAAGGACCAATTGTTGGTTGTACATGTGGAGTTCTGGCGTTTAATTTAGATTCTATTGACCTATGTCGAAAGCAACAAATTTCTCTACTGGCATGATTCCTCTGCATTTCATTTTTTAAAAAAAAAAAAAAATCTGTCTAACTTTAAATAAAACGTTTCCTTCGGTTGTTGCCTTTAGATGAATATGTGATGTGGCACATGTCTTATTTAGTTCGTAATTTTCCCCTTTCTCTATTTATATTTTAACCGTTGCAATTAGTTTGGCGTTTACTTTTATCCTGAGAGTTTAATTTATTTTGTCTTCTAAATTTTTTATTTTTCTTAAACTATAATTTCGATCAAAAACTAGTTTTAATGTAAATGACTAAAAATGATATTTCGAGAGGAAAAAAATTATCTAACTCTAACAATAAGAATGAAAACTTAAAACGTAAGTTATCATAATGAAGCAATTATTTAGGTAAGGAAGCAGATATGGTATGTCGGAACACAGGATAAAACTGAAACCCAGGTTGGTAAAGCTTTCCTTTACGGTGTGATTCTGCCCCTTTGGCACATGTTATGACACTATAACGGTGCAAATAATGTAATTCATCAAGCAATTCAATAAAGTAAGTTTTATTTAAGTTTGATTGAAGCGGGTAGTTAGCTGGCAACATTACTCTTCCTCATATTCTGCAGTCACTGTCTGTTTTTTGCTTGAGAATGTAAGGGGACTAAAATGAAAATTCAAATAAAGAAAGTAAGCTGATAACACTCACAATCTACTGAATTCTTTACATCCTTTTGCAGCTTACAAGGAAATGAGATCTAATCAATACCAGACCCCTAACAAAAATCCACTGCCAATCATAAGCAATCTAATGAGAGAGAAATATGAGCAAAAATATGAAAACAAGTTAACAAACTTAAGGCCCAGGCTCTTATCAGTTCAAAGGAAAAAATCCCATTATCTTGAAGCCAGAATCTCTCACCTGTGAAAATGTTAGTTTAAATTGACCTTCGCCATTGTCAGCTGACAAAAAATGAAAAATGAAGCTGCGAGCGAGTGTCTGGATGTCAGCATGGCCATGACCTTTTTGTTTGCCGCTTGGTGCTTGCTTTAAAAACCAACAAATTACATCCCCCGCATGAAATTTAATGATCATGCTGAACTGTTTTCATCATTCCCCACACCAAAATAAAACAATGAATGCAGTGAATGAGGCTTCATGTCAGAATCTGTAATCTCATTCTTCATTTGCTTTTAAACTGGGGCAAACTAGTAGCGCTTCAAGATAATATTTTTATAGCAGATACACTTTTCCATTAAATGTTAACCCAAGGTTAGTTAGTTTGATAGAGCATCCACTTAGCACTACTGTCCACCTTATCTGTCACGTAACCTTCGCTTCTCTCTAGCCAGGAAAAAGATTATTCTATTTGTTATAACAATTTTTATTGTTTTTATAATTACATGCGACCCTGTGACCGTTTTCTCCTCTATAAACACAGCTTGTAATATGTAATAATTGAATGAATGAAATGTTCAGTTGCTCTTCCCTACTCTGTTAATGGTTTATTACTTTCTGAACCATACAGTAAAACGATCAGGAGTGCATAAGACTAGAAGCTAACTTCTTGGTATTTCATAAAACAAACCATTTAACAGTCAATTAAAATCTTTCATGTCTTCGGTCCAAAAAAAAAAAATCTCAGCCTTGTAAGAAACTCGGACCCTAACAGAAAGACTAGTCGATATAACCAACAGGTATTTCATCATAATGATCAAATTCAAGGAGAGACAACTGTTCCGTACACACAAGCATCATCACTATGTCCAATAGCAACAGCGAGTATGCTCCATACCTAAACGTCTATTTGTATAACCATCCAAGAAGAATTTGTTGATATGAACATTTTCGTCTTGTTTATTTCTTTCTCATCCTGCTGAGTACCCAGAGTCAGAGACCAGGAGTTTAGTGGTCAAACTGACCACTTTGCATCAAATGAAAATATTCCAAGAGGACGACAGCGCCACGTTGGATTCTAATTCCAGAGAGAACTTCATGTAAGCATACAGATATAATCCAACCCCAGCTATAAAATGAAACAATGATCCTATAACACTTGAGGCTGATGAACAGAACATTGGCTGTGAATTTTGAAATAAGCTTTGTTAATAATAATGGCTTAAAAATGAACAAATAATCAAAGATATCAATAAAAAAGATCCCTTTTTGTTAAGTAAGGTGGATTCTTACAAGTGTTAAACTAAAATAGTCAGCAGTGGACTTTGTACAGAATATATTTTTCCACTCTATGCAATCCATCTTCCAATTCACTCTTTTGATTCTCGCAAGCAAATTTTTTCAAAATGTAGTGGCCAATCTTCTCCAAGTATGACAGGATTCAACTCTAATGCTGTCCGAAAAACAGTAATAGTTGCAGGAACAGTCTCACTTGGCTTTTGCACATATCTATTATTTGACCACCCATTCAAACCAGGTTGGATTTGACCACTAGTTTTGTCAACTGATCTTGAAACCACCAAGTCCAAACAAGGTTTTATCAATCTTCTCAGGTAAGCATCAACAGCATTATTCAATAAATTGGCAGAATCCACAGAGATTTTAAGTCCCTCCATTTCCAACTTATTCTCCAACCTTTTCATCAAGGAATTGGTATCAGGCAACTGACCACAGTTTTGACAGGTGCTAGTGACAGAAGAACATGCTGACACATTAAAGAAATCTTTCTGTGCTCCTTTTTTGTATGTGGGAATTCCGAGAGGAGCCGTAATAGGACCCCAACTATAATTGATTGGGCTTCCAGAATCTTGATTAACCTCCTCCTCATCATCTGCAGAGAGAGGGGGCAGGCTACCTACAGAATAGAGATCGGCAGTACACTGCTGCTCAAGAATTTTAAGGGCAGAATCTCCACACATAGAGCTAAGTTTCTTCTCCAGGGGACCACGAGGGCTTGCACGATCCCTGAATCTGCGGTCACGCAAATTTGGCGTCCTCGTTTTTCGAGGAGATTGGAGCAAGTCTCTACATAGTGACTGAAGATCACTCTTTTGATTCCCATTTGGAATTTTAACACTCAGAGAGCCATCTATTTTTCCCTTTCCAGTTGGGGGTAACTTAGAAAGGCACGCCTTCTTAATGATTGACCTCATCAGTTGATTATGGAGACGGACATTGTCTCTCCCAATAATTGCTACGCACATCTTATTGAATTCACACTTATTAATCTTTAAAGAAAGAAATCTTGTGAGAAGATTAAAGTACTCGCGTGCTTTCACATGTCCAAGCCTTCTTTCCATCTGCAATTTCTGTTCTAACGTGTCCACTGGAACAAAACACTTCGCTGCTGTCATCCTACGGCCAGAAATTGACAATATGATCAGAACAAAAGCATCACAGATAACAGGGAATTATTGACCCCCATATAGCCCCTAGTTAACTTCTCATAACTCAGTCCCAAACTCAAAGCCCTAATGTTTCTTTTTAGCACACTAATTCCGGCAACAACACTCAGCCATGCCAACTGATATCTACCGAAACACTAAATTTTGACGAGGACGGAAGAGCACAAACACAGATAAAAGCTAAAGAAAAAGGATTATCGTGACATATTTCCAGCGTCCATCACCCAACCACATAATTAAGGTGATCACAGATCAAAATGGACGAAGACCTATCTCGGAGAAGTGCATTACCTGGACAGTAGACAAATTAAACAGCAAAAATAAAAGTGAGCAGTAATTCACAGCAAAATAGGGGTTTAACACGACAAATCGACAAATTCGAGAAGTAGAATTGACTCCAGTAGTAGGACCAATCCACAAAAGAGACCACAAAACGGAATTTCAGACATTGCGATAAAAATAGAAAGCGAGGGCGAAGAACTGAACGAGAAACCTGAATAAGTAGTGAATTGGTTCCAAATTACAATTGTCGCTGCAATTCTTGGATCACTCTTGAAAAGGGCGAGAAAGGAAGAAAGATTAGGGCTTGTAATCGTGGGCAGAGAGGGCCGCCTTTCCGAAGCTTCTTCGGCCGGAAGGGTCAAAGACACGTGCGTTTCCAGAGGAGTAAGGTAAGATGGTGCATTGGTGTGCTAATCATTCATGACAAAGGGGCTTAATACTTATGAATGGCCACTGAATTCACACGTACTCAAGCCACCACTTCGGATTTGGGCCAACAAGCCGTCATTTTTTAACGCAAAGTCAAACAAAAGTCAAAGTCTCGGCTTAGAAATCCGAGCATTAATGTGGAAACAGGATGTGGTTATGGGGCGTTCGGCTTATGTTTCGGGTTACCACTTACCAGGGCGGAACGAATCGGAAATCCGACCCGAATCTGACTTGAGACAAGTGTTTTTTTGGGCCGATGCTCTAGCCTTTTTTGACTTTGACCTTAATCAATATTATGACAAGCCCGTTTGCCCAATAGTTTCCCAGCGATCACAACCAACATGTTAAAAATCACCCTGTTACCAAGGGGAGTTGGTCTAAGTGATAAGCGGCTTGGTTCCGCTTAAGCAAGGTCTCAGGTTTGAGGCTTGTGTATGCAGAAAATTCTTATTGGGAGACTCTCCCACCATAGCCAAGTGCACGATGTGGGTCGGATCCGGATATAGTCAAGGCAAAACTCCGATGAACAAGGTGGGCAAGAAAAAAAAATCACCCTACTTGAAGTTGCATTGTCAGATTATTTGACCAAAATATGTTCAAATTCATATTTTCCTGAACAAAGTACAATTCACATTATAAACAAAATATAAGCATGATATATAATCATAATGAAAAACTTGTAAACATAACGTAACAAACTTTTACACATTGACTGCTAGCCGAAAAAAAACTTGCACACATTGACAATAAACCCACATTCAAATACTCATTTTACAAAGGAACAATCTGTAGCAAGTAAAATTCTTTTCCACGCCGTTGGCGGCACAAAATTCTGATCTTCTCTATTTTGATGTAATAAGGAAAATTTATTTAACCCTTATGTCACATAAAATCTTAAAATCACATGCCACTTAAAGCATAAAAAGAAAATTTGTTTTTATTTATGTGTGTGTGTGTGTGTTTCCTTCTCTTTCAAGGGGCAAAAACTTGAAGACAACTCCTTCAGAAATTATCTAAATTACCGGAAAAACACTCCTCGTGTCATGTTTTTTTCCCCGACTTGCATGTGCAAAAACATGAGATGTTATCATCTCATATTGTAAGTGAAACAAAAAAAATAAAAAATAAAAAGTCACGCATAATTAGGTTTAATAAGAGATATGATTAAATAAATGTGAAATGACACTTAAATAAACTCGACTTTTATATAATAAATTGAGATTTGGTGTCGATTTAATTACCACGTTGTTTCGAATTTATTGTTGTAGCTTTGCTTTTGAATTCGGGTACGTAAGATAGGGATATAAGAATTAAAATATATATATGTATGTAAGAGAGGGATATATATAAGAATTTTTTTTTAATCAAAAATATATATAAGAATTAAAAGACATATATGTATGTGGTCTATAGCAGTGTAGCTAGTATTGCTCGATTTTGTGAATGCGCCCAAATCGATTTATTGTTTTATACACATCATACATTTATTTGCTCAAGCAGATTTCAGTCTAGTCATGGATCTCAAGAGAAATTCTCAAATTTTTTTCATCCATTATTCCTTGAAGGCTTAAAGTTTTGCTTCATATAATCTGTACGGATACCGATTTGCATTATCACTACCAAAAAAACGGATATTAGAGACTGAATTTAGCAACGGAAAAAATTTCGTCCCTAAAAAGGGCGTTACTAATTCTGTTAGCAACGGAATTTCAAATTCCGTCGCTAATTTAGAGACGGATTAGCGATGGAAATTCCGTTTCTAATCTGAGACAGAAATTCCGTCGCTAATTTAAAATTCCGTCGCTATTATTTTGACATGGATTAGCGACGGAAATTCCGTCGCTAATAGTTGCCACGGATTAGCGAAACATTCAGTTAGTGACAAAATTGTCAAGATTAGCGACGGAATTCCGTCACAAATCTGTCACAAAGTTAAATTTTTTAAAAAATTAAATTTAATTTTGTGAATAAACTTTCATATTTCTTTTTTAATTTTTGGCCAATAATTTTTTTTGTTATTTTGAATTGAATCATTGATTTATAATGGTTAAATAACTGAAAGTGAAATTAAATTGATTGCAAATAAAATAGAGTTCAAATCAAATTCTAAAATGATAGCAAGTTAGCAAACTTCAAAGCGACAAAAGTTTGAAAATGTATATCATGTATCAAACAAACAAAGCACACAAATATTTAATGTAGTCAAACAACCTAGTGACAACTATCTTATGGTGGGCTATCATCAGCATTATGAGCTTCAGAGTTTGAATTGTTGACAGCTCCATAAAATTTTTGCTCAAGTGCTTCCAACCTTGTTAAGATAATTTGATTCTGTTTGCTTAAGATTGTGATTCTCCTATCTAAGCTCTGTGACAACATTTTCAATATCAGGTTGGAGTATTGTGTTGATGGAAGGAGGAGAAGACCCATAAGAAAAAGATGAGGAATCAACATTTTTGGCCTCAGATCCTAAGCCAAATATACGACCCTTCTTGTTTTTACCACCTGCAGCCTCTAAATATAGGCTCATTTCTTCTTCATCTAACTGATTTGATTGCACATCACTTGGAGAATCTGTATTAGAACTTCTAGATGCCTTGATCCTCAAGTAATGATCCTATCAAAGAAAATAATGAGTAAAAAAAGTCAAAAGATATGAATAAATATATAAAATAAAGGATGGTATGCAACCACTAAGATAAAGATAATAATGTCCCTATAATCAAGATCCTAAAATCAAGGAGCAACTAAGTGAAAATGGGGTTGAAATAGGGCCAGAACTTGACAGCAAAGGTGAAATTTGAATGCAATGCTTATTACAGTTATTAACAACCAAGCAACCAATTATAATGAGTCTAACAATCCAAAACCCAATGGCACAAGATGTGTGGTACGAGCTTCAAGCAAGCAAAGGAGCAAATATTGACAATAGTATCACAATTCACCACAATGATAGTAGTAACCTAAATATCCCAGCAGCAGCAAAATTTCTCCAACACTAGTGGGATATACGACAACACACAAAATGCAGCAATTTCAGTTTAGAGTACTTTTACCAACAAAATGTGATATTCATACACTCAACACATTAGACTCAATGTTTCGCTCAAAAACAGCACAATGCTAGGTTCAGATTGCGAAATTTGTGAAACATGGATGCAATTCAACTTATTACCCACTGTTGACAGCAAAAACAATCTTGATGCAGGACAAACAACAGCTAACCAATTCAATTTCTCAATGCAAAATGTTTAATGAGTCTAAATCAATTCCAAATCACTCAATGAGTGCGGCAAAACTTCAACCCATATCCAAACTCATGATAGTCATGCTAATCCTACCTATACACATTGTAAAATCAAATACTTCCAAGTTCCAAACAATTTCAAATTTCCAATAACAGATTTAATTCAGAAACACTTCCAGCAAACAAAGCACAAACTATTTTCCAATTGTTGTAGCAACTAATTAACACAAGACACAAACAAATTCAGATTCTCAACTCCAAACTCCTTGTCACAGCAGAGTAACAGATAGACAACTTGCAACAGAGAGATAACAAGACTAGGAATTCAATCAGCTTGAAGCTATCAATCAACAATGTCAATTAAGATGAAAATGATTCCCGAACTGTCCCGCAACTTGTAGAGTATAGAACAGTTTAGATGAGAATTAGCTTTGTTAAAATATGGTTGGCACCATAACTTAACTCTCCATCAAGATTTAGCAAGAGTCTTCCAAGAGTTAAAGCTTGTCATAAAATTCAAACCAGCAATAAGTATCACAAAAACTCCAAAACTCAGAACCAAAATTTTAGGATTAAATCCTAGGTTTTGTTTTGAAGACTTTTAGCAAAATTTGAAAATTTCAAGTTGAAAATCAGATCTACAATCCTCACAAATCAATAACCAATTACTGCAGTGACAACAAATAATTTCCACAGTTGCAGCAGCAGATTAATAACAAGAATTATACCCACTAATTCACATATACGAATGAAGACAATAATTAAAAGCATTAAAAATTTTCATAAATTGAAGTGATTTTCATAAAGAGTCTTGGTCCCCAAAAAAACAAAATACTGCAGAAGTAATATCAAGAAGTGTGTATGGGAACACATAGTGTAGAAGTAATGGACAGATGACCGACAAATTAGCAATATGTCTAACCATTGGAGACAAGAAAGAGATCGGTTGAATGCAATAAACTACAATGCTAGTAGCAAAGAGGAAAATAGCTCAATCTAAACAAGAGGTCATGACATCATAGCTTGCTTGTTATCTACTCTCTACTCAATATGATTTTTACTTAAAAGGAAGCCAAGAAATTAGGTATTCACCCACAAGGCATAAATGTTGGAGCAGTCATTACGTACTTCCAGGGAAACAGGGCAAACAATATATGCATAAACAGAAAAAGGTGCTTCAGCCATTTAATGTCATTAACATCTACTTCTAATTTTCCTTAAAGTCAAGTTTCTTTAACCTAAACTAAACAGAATACAAGAAAAATATATAATATGATTTTTTTTGGATTAGACCATCTGGTATCTGGTACACTTTCAACTAAGGAACTAAATGGAACCTAGACTAATTCATATACTTCATGATGGTAGAGTAGGCAGAGAGATTGATCAAATCCAATAGACAACACTATAACAAACATATACTTATAGATACTTCAGCCGACCTCTGATCCACCAACTCGCCAGTTTTCTCATCATAATGTGTCTTTGTGAACAATTCAAATGGAGTAGGGTTTCTTCCCAACTGCTCTGCCTATAGTAATTTATAAAGAAGTATTAAATCGTGTATAAAAACAATGAACAAATTTAAAAATAAATTCTTACCAGCCTTCTCTTATGCTCTGTATTTGGAATGCTACCTCCTTTGTGTTGCGTGCCTCCTGTGGAAGAGGCCCGATTATATTTAGCTATGCCACACTTAGCCATATAACCTTCTGATGTCCAAACTCTCTCCAAATCTTCCATCACATTAGGAGGAATCCAATTAGGCCTAATTCCTTCTTGAAAGAGGTCGTATCTAACCTTATGCATTACATGCCTATAGATATCTGAACCCTTTGAATTCCAATTTTTCTTAATAGCAACTTCATCTTGTGGAAGCCATTTAAATTGTTTCTACATAAACAAGAAAAAAAGAATAAAAACTAAAGTAGAGTAAGAGAAAAAAAATCAAGACATAACACAAATATAATAAAGATATACCGCCCATTCCTTAAACCATAATTCCTTCAGCTGAAGGGGTGTTGCCTTCCAAGTACTACATGCCTGTTCAAATTTTCCTTGAATGATAGGAAGAATACTGCGTACAGTAGCAACAGGAGGATGAAACCTGATAACAATCACATAAATCATTACAATTTTAAAATATGAATTTAAGGTACTAAATGAAAAAATCATATAAAGTAACGTTGTTTACTTACGTGTTTTTCTCAGGATATATCCATATACCATTTTGTTGTTCGATCACTCTATTATACATCCATGCTCGATTTTCTGAAACTTCCATTCTACATTGCATGACATGATTTAACACATAACATAAATGAAATTAGCACCTAAAATCTATATTAACCCATTTTTAGTTAGTACAATCAAATTAATGTATTAGTTCTAAATTCCCTTAATTATATTACATGTATCAAACCTTCTTATAATTAACTCTACTCTTCCATATATTATCAAAAAATTAATTAAAAATTTGCATAATGCAAAACACAACAACATATATACACGTACCTTTTTTTGTTAATTCACAACCTATATTGATACCACTCTGCTTCAAACTTGACAATTGGTAATGATGGTTTCACAAAAAGCGCAACAAGTAGACCTGCTACCAAAGAATCATTGAAAAATTTCACATTTTAATGTTGAATTGAACTAAAGAATAAGTTCATGTGGACAATATTGCAAAGGTAGGAATTAAAACTAGCCACGAGGTCTAAAAAATAAAAGTTGTTTATGTTTTACTACTTTGCAAAATTAAAGTCTGGATTTTTTTTAAAGACAGTAGTAATGCACACTTGAATATCATTCAGTCTCCAGGAAACATATATTCCTCTTTTAGGTAGAAAGGAGTCAATGGATTAGAGCATGGAAATATTTATAAATATATGGCCAACTGAACATGATTGAACTTAATTAATTAACAAGAGCATGGAAATTGCTTATCGAATATGCAAACAAAAACTTAAGTTCCCAGCAGAGCCACAAAACATCAATTACTATATTTAATAATCTATTCATATGTCCATCGCCATCATTTAATCATGATTCTGAAATTATAAATATAGTTTATTTAGTTGTCATGCATAATGCAGATATGTTTACATTAAAGTGCAAAACAATAATATATAATTGTTGAACTGGTAGCAAAAAAATTTTCCACCAAAGGCACATTCAAGCTTATCAGAGAACTAGTAGTAGCAAATGTAATTGCAAAAATTTATCTTTTTTTTTTTAAGTTCAAGCTGAAGTTCTCAGTTAAGCAACAGGTGTAGAAGCATGAGACCAGAAATCTGATTTTATCCGATAGAAAATTCTATAAAATAATCTCACTTTGAAAGGGGTATAGAGGCATTAGCTGATTTTCTTTATATTAAAGAGTTATAGTCATTGGAACCTCAATTTTCTTATAATTTATTTCCATATGTAACACATGTTAGTGTGGTAAAATATCTGATTATTTAAAGGTTATATGACATTTACCCAAACAAAAAAAAGATCAAAACTATCACAAAACTGAATAAAAAGGGAGGTGGAGGAGTTTACCAAATGGTAATAAATTCTGTAAACAAAGACTGCCAATTTTGTAACCAAAAGCAAATAGATTCAATCAACTTATTTTCAATTCAGAGTTTTAAACTCTTATAGCAGCACCAAAGAGAGCCAAATAGTTACACCATTGGTTTGTGCTAACAGGTGTAGAAGAATTTTCAAATAAAAAGAATCACAAATGACAGAGTATTGGTAGAATTGATGACTCAAATGTGTATCTTCCTTAGAACACACAAATTCACATGTAAGACCAAGGAATACATAGGGATTCTGAATCTTAGTAATCTCCTTGAGACCCATTATTGCACTAGCATAGGCCACACACGGAATTGAATTTATTGTAGCATAATTCTTTCAATGCTCAGCAAACAAACTAGTTAGTAACATCAAGACTATACAGATTTGTGCACTATGATTTACTCCCTAGCACTTTAATGATATTTAACTACTCATTAAAGTTATGATTTCCCCTCAAACCTTTTAACAAACACCTTATGTCAAACAATTGCATCAAGTTATTATTTACTCCCTAGGATATTTATGGTCTAGCAACGAGGTTAGTATTGCCATGAGAGTAATATACGAGATTAAAATTACTCAAGTACAGCCCAAGTAAACTAGCAAAAGCAGCAATTCTATAAAAACAATTGCAGCAACAACTCAATGATATGCACAAGTGACGTAAGTTAAACTTTCAAAGAACTTTGTGATAGAGAAATTTTGCACAAGTTTCAGAGAAATACAGCTTAGCAATGATAAGACTTATCGCATGCATACTAACTCAAATCAGAAATAAACATCCTACTCATCTTGAAAATCAAACTAGATAAGTCTGTTATTTTCTCATAAATTTAGTGCTGGTGAGGACTTTAGTATAGCACTTTCACTCCAAACATAGTTAAAATTCAGAACCCTTGGCTCTCAGAAGTCTGAGATTTTGTCACAACAAAAAGGGCCAAAAACTCAGCAATTATGCACAACTTAGCCAAGCATAGTGCATCCTATCCAAGACTCTTCAGAAACTGATTTAGCAGCACTCAATTATGCAGCAATTAATACAAATCACAAAATATCAGAATGCAAGTGGCTTAGACTTTAATATTTAAGGTTGTTAATAAGAAGATCCTTTAGACACTATAGGATTGCAATTGAGCAACATAACGCAATTTTTTTTAAAGTATAGTTCAGGTTCAGGAAACACTGAAGCATAGGGTGCAAATTCACAAAATAGATTTTGACGGTGATGTTTCCCAAAATGTAGTGAAACGGCCTATTTACCAAAATATATTGGTCATTTACACATTAAATTCAAGTTCAAGAATGGGGCACGCAAACTTTTGCTATCTGTTAGATTCTAAACCCCGCAGGCACATAAATGATGCACCAGTACAGCAAGGAATACGATTTATGAATCAAATGGTGTGTGAATATTCAAGAAAGCAATTTAATTAACAAACCACCTTTCCTTCTTAAACAAGAGCAACAGCAACAACATAGGGTCAAGGTGGATTTCTGCATTTTTTTTTCTTAAATTAGGGCAAAATTTCCAATGTATAAGCTCAAATTCACAACCTCAATTCACAGCAGACTTAAGACAGCTACATGCTCTTTACAGTGACTATACAACTTAAATTTAGACCAAGCAATGCACCGATATATCATGACAATGTCCCATCAGCTAACTATGAAACAAAATGGTACAACAAGAAGTATGAAATCTAGAGTTCATGCAATTAACTGAGAAGGACTACAACATCCTTAGAAATAATCAGCTGCTACAACAAAACTAACTAAAATTGTAAAAGAAAAACTGACATTTGACTAAAAAGTACAACAATTTCTAGCTCAATTGACAGCAAATTTATTCCAAGTACCACATGTTAGATATTTTATTATTTAAGATTATATATTTGGTGACTGACATAAAATATATGGTAACTTTACTTCATAAGCATGTTTAATTTAACATTTTCTATTTTCAATTAACAAAATCTAACTCATAAATATAGTGTCAAGTCACTCAAGTGACATTGCAAGGACCTTATTATAGATATTCAACAAAGATTTCTTTAAACATTGGACAGACCAAACATATTTGCAATAGTTAACAACCTATTTCTATAGAATATAAGATCTTTTCTCTCAAGCTACATATACATGAACAGGTACGCAAGTATACATCATCTCTACAAGTTCTACGAAAATACTTTTCTCTACAAAATAGTGTAAATTAATTGAAATGATAAACTATGAATGCTATGCAATAATTGATAAGTCACATGAACTGCAGGCAACCAGAATATGAAATATATATATATATATATATATAATTAACATAACATGGGAAGATCCCTTCCTAATGGCCAATGGGTAGGTCACAAAAAGACACTTCTTTTTTGTTTTTGTAAATTTCATCAGCAAATCGCAGTGCTCGTGCTCTTTGTTCACCCACATGCTTGTAAACAAGAAAGGAACAAAAATTACCTCAAAGCTGAAATACGAACACAGCATCACAGACATGACAGCACCAGGTTTCGTTGACTGAAATGGCAGAGATGATCGAGAATCGACGTAGAGCCACCAAGAACTGAAGCTTGACAGATCGTGAATAGAAAGGGCTGGCGAAGGCTGAGAGAGAGAATGACGAAGGAGGAGGGAGTTCCGGCAATAATGTTACCGAAGTCTGGCTCCGACAAGGACAAGAAACAGAGACGAATCGTGGTGGCTGGGGTTACATCGAAGAGGAATGGGGAAAAGGGTGAAAGACGATGGATGATGCGGTGATGTAGAAGTTGGAGATGGTAAATCTAGGGTTTTGGAAGTAGAGAGGTAAGTGAAGAAGGGAAATTACAAATTGGTTTTTGGAATTTGATATTGGGATTGAATGCGGTCCCAAAAATGGATCAAGTTCAGCCGGGTAAAATAGGAATAAAGTAAAATAATGAAGGGTAAAATGAAAAGATTAATTTTTGTTTATTTATATTTTCTTTTAATTTCATTTTTTTTAACACAAAATAATATTTATTAAATTTTTTTACAAGCAAATACATATTAGCGACGGAAATTAGAGACAGAATAATTCTGTCTCTAATTTCCGTCTCTAAATTTAGCGACGGAATTTAGTGACAATTTTGAGACGGAATTAGACACGGAATTTAGTGACGGATTTGAAACGGAAATTAGAGACGAAAAAAATTCTGTCGCTAATCCGTCGCTACATGAAATTAGCGACGGAAATTAGAGACGGAATAATTCCGTCTCTAAAATTAGCGACGGAATTATTCACGGTTTAGAAATGGAATAGCGACGTAATTAATTCCGTCGCTAATTTCCGTCTCTAATTCTTTGTTTTTTTGTAGTGTATACTGCATCTGTGAGAGAGAGAGACAAAATCTGTAGCATCTGCAAGGGACAGGGTATAAAGAGTGTGAAACAGATAGAAACAGAGTGAGGTGGCGGTGGTTGTAGTGGAGTGTTTGGTGGTTGTTTTCTTTTGACTTTATTCATTACTCTTTGCTTTATTATCATCATTATGTTTATTTTCATAAGTGTGTTTTTCCTTTCTAATTGTATAAATAGGAGCTAGCTATTCTCTTGTAAGGCATTCAGAATTGATTAAGAAAATTGTGTGTATAGTTTCTGAACCATTTGGCATCAGAGCCTTGTTCCAGAGGGAGAGAAAACGAGAGAGTGAGGAATAGGATTGAGAGAGAAAAAACGTTGGGAAAACAGGGTGTGCAAATTCCATCCTACCGACGGATTTTCAGAAATATGACCCCGCCATCGTCTTCAAAACATCCCAAAACCCAGGACAAGTGTTGACCACCGCTGTGAACCACCGTCACGCGCCCTCACGCGCCACCTCTGTTACCTACGCGCCGTCAACGGAGCTCCACGCGCCGGCCACACGCTGCAGAGGTTGAAGACGACCCATGTCAGCCTCCACATCACCCCACCACGTCAGCACGTCCATCCAGTCACTGAAAGCTGTTCTACTCGCTGACTGCCACGTGTTATCAACGCCACGTAATCAACGGCGTCTGCATCTTCCGTGTCATCAGTCCAGTCAACGTCCACGTCATCAGTCAATGCCACGTCAACCAATCCCTTACTGACATGTGTCACTCTAGCCACATCAACATAACGGTCAGTCAGAATTTTGTTAAAATTACATTTTGTGCCCTAAATTCTGCCAAATTTAAAGTTAGGCCCCTTAACTTTAGGAAATTACAATTTTGACCCCCATATTCTGCCAAAATTACATTTCAGACCCCTGAACTTTTTGAAATTACAATTTTGACCCCCAGATTCTGTCAAAATTACATTTTGACCCCTAGATTCTGCCCAAAATTACATTGTTGCCCCTAATTACCCAAATTTCCTACTTTACCCCTGACTTTTCCATAGACACAAATCCTTCCCCTACCCTTCTACCTTGTACCTAATAACTGCATACTTAAGTCATAACCTGTCAAACAAACTACAAAATGCCTCCAAGACGCAAGAATAGACACGAGATTGAGATGGAGGAGATGAGACGCCGGATTCAAGAACTAGAGACCATTGTAACAAAACAGCAAGCCTTGCTCGAAACTCGTAGAGACCACTCAGAAGATGATTTGAATAGCCACAGTTCGTCATCCCCTGACTACCGTCAGCGTCTTCGACAACAACCATTCCACCTTAATGACATTAAGGTAGACATTCCTGAATTCAAGGGAAGACTCCAACCGGACGAATTCATTAACTGGCTACAAACTGTTGAACGAGTCTTTGAGTATAAAGAGATTCCAGATGAGCAGAAAGTTAAAATTGTTGCTATCAAACTAAAGAAACATGCCTCCATATGGTGGGAGAATCTCAAAAGAAGGCGTGAAAGAGAAGGAAAGAGCAAGATAAGAATGTGGGACAAGATGCAACGCAAGCTCTCACGTAAGTTTCTTGCCGACAATTATTATCAAGATAATTTCCTTCAATTACATAATCTCCGCCAAAAGGTTATGTCTGTAGAGGAATATACCAGGGAATTTGAGAAACTTATGATGAAATGTGATACACAAGAGAGGGAGGAGCAAACAATAGCTCGATATCTCGAAGGATTAAATACAAACATCGCCCATCCAGTACAACTCCAGCAATACTGGACTCTGGACGATGTCATTCGTTTAGCGATCCGTATCGAGAAACAGTTGATCAGAAGACCTCCCTACCAGTCATCTTCCGCAACTGAAATTCCTTTTGAGGGACATGAAGCACAGGTGCATCAACCTACACAAATGCATCAGCATAGCTCCTCAAGCAAGCCCACACAAGTATATCAACCTAGCTCTTCAAGTAAGCCTCCACCTAAGGTTGCCAAAGAATTTAGCTCTGAAGCACCTAAGTGCTTCAAATGCCAAGGGTTCGGTCATTTCGCTTCAGAATGTCCTACCCGCAGAGTTGTTACTATTATTGAAGGGGAAACTTTTGCAATATTTGAAGAAGAAAAGGATTCTATGCCTGATAAAGAGCCGGTCTTTGATGAAGAGCCAATTTTTGATGAAGAAGTCATTCATCCTGATCACGGTGAAACACTTGTGATTAGACGACGCTTGCATACAGCCATATAGGAAGAAGAGCCTTGGCTACGTCACAACATTTTTCATACTCGCTGCACTACTCAAGGTAAAGTTTGTGACGTCATTATTGACAACGGAAGTTGTTAAAATGTAGTCTCTAACTACATGGTAGAAAAGTTGCAAATACCAACCCACAACCATCCGTACCCATACAAGCTCCAATGGTTTAACAAAGGAAGTGCTGTAAAAGTATCAAAACGATGCCTTATTACTTTTTCTATCGGTAAAAGGTATCATGATGAAGTTTGGTGTGATGTTGTTCCGATGGACGCTTGTCATCTTCTTCTAGGAAGACCTTGGTAATATGATCGACACGTTTTGTATGACAGTCATACAAACACATATTCCTTTAAGAAGGATAATGTAAAGATTCAGCTCGAACATTTGCCACCCGATAAAAACATCAAAGCCAAAGATGAGTCCAAGATGTTTTTACTCAAGCATAAGGCTCCTAATCTATCCCTGTATCTTGATGATGATGTTGTTTTTTTTGACTCGAGGACGAGTCCTGTCCAACCCCGGGAGGATGAAACAAATAGAAACAGAGTGAGGTGGCGGTGGTTATAGTGGAGTGTTTGGTGGTTGTTTTCTTTTGACTTTATTCATTACCCTTTGCTTTATTATCATCATTATGTTTATTTTCATAAGTGTGTTTTTCCTTTCTAATTGTATAAATAGGAGCTAGCTATTCTCTTGTAAGGCATTCAGAATTGATTAAGAAAATTGTGTGTATGGTTTCTGAACCAGAGTGTATATGAAAATCGTAATTATTTTCATTCTAATAATAATTATTAAATATGTTAGCTAACGGAAATCAAAACTCTAGGCAACATCATAATAACCGAACGCCTACTTCACGATGATATTTGTTGGGTATATTTTTCAGAAAACACCAACCTTCAGTTTCTAGTAATTAATTACACCTCTTACAAATATATATATATATATATATATATATATATTACTACACCTTGATTATATTTCATTGTTACATTTAAGCAATATTAATATTATATTCACGTTCCTCCCCCTGTAATGTATACGGATGATTCAATAGTAACTAATTAAGAACAACACGTGCGTGCGTGTGTGGTGGCTCTCAGAGCTCCCGCGCGCCTCCGTTGACGGTGGTCTCTGGTAATACAAATTTCTTTGTGTTTTCGAGGTAGCCAGGCTTCCGAAAACAATTCATTGTTGCTTGTATTCTGTCTGCTGATGAGTTAGGTTTAGGAAAGCAACGGTTCAAGTTGAAGGGTTATATTCAAGAGCTTGCAAAATTTAAATCAATTTATCTTATACACTGTTCATAAATTTCATGAGTTTTAAAGCCATATTGAAATCAACACAGTTAGTTATATTGTGTGTATTTCGGGAGGCCAAGAAGCCTGATTCAGGGAAGCAAAAGCTCAATTGGCAACAAACATATTTTTTCAAGTGTTTGGAGAGGCCTATTAACAATTGAGCTTTTATTAAAGCTCAATTGGTGAAAGCTCAATTAGTAGAAGCTAGAGAATGGAACTTTTATTAAAAGTTAATGGCATTTTATGCTAGATTAGGTTGTCTAGAAATTAGTTATATGATATTGGTTTTTCTCATAAAATATTTTTTAAATAGTATGTAGTATCAAAAAAAAAATTTTTGAGTGTTTTTAACCACTTAAAATATTTTTCTAGTTGTGCCCACTACCTAGTGTGCTTGCTATCAGACTGATTGTAATTTTACCCACTTTCTAGTTGTACCCACTCAAAAAAAAAATTTTGAGTGTTTTTAACCCCTTAAAATATTTTTTCAACTGTATCCAGTGTGTTATCAAACTGATTGCAATTTTACCTTTAATGTACTTTTTCAACTCCAAAAATTACTTTAAAATATTATTTTGTGCTTTTAACTCTTTAAAATAATTTTTCAATTGTGTCTAATCTTAAGAAACTGATTACAATTTTACCTTTAATGTATTTTTTCAGTACTAAAGAGCATCCAAAACTTATAATACTGATTTATTGATTTCCACCCACTCTAAAATATTTTTCTAGTAGCACCTAATATTTTAAAGAATTTTTAAATATTTTTCCACCCACTTTCTCTTACCATTATCACAAAAGCCCTTATGCTTAAATCAATCCAAACAAGTTTAATTTTTACAAAAGCTCAATAGACAATTGTTGATCTAAACATAAATCATATTATACAATTTAATTTTTACCAAAAATAATATTACAACAAGCTCAATTAAAACAAATCCAATTATTAATCGTTATTCCAATCACAAACATTAGCTGTGAAACACACACATTAGCTGTGAAAAGACGCGAGCTGGTGAACCTGCCTCAATACATCTATTCTAACCCTCTCACCAAGTCCGCTGCATTTCACTACTGCAGTAAGTTCATTTCCAAACTGGGAATTAATGATTACTCTACATTTTTAAGCTAGAGAGGAGCATATTAACTAACAGATCTTCGTGTGGTACAGTTACTCATGACTATTTCTGAATATATAGCCGTGGCATTCTATTACGTACCCAGTCAGGAAGTTAATTAATAATTAATTAGATCAAAAGTCGTGTGCCTGCTTTCGCCAACATATATATTCCTCAATCAATCTACCATTGAACGTACAGCACATGAGAGAGAAAAAGAAAGATCATCAGAGAAACAGAGAGGGGAAGAATAATGGTGATATATAGAAAAAAATGTGAAGAGGATTAAGTAGATAAAGTCAAGCAGGCAACCAAATAGAGGCAAAAACGACATTGTGTCCTTTCCAGGTAAGAACAAGATGTTCATCTTCCTTCTTCAATCCCCACCCAGCTGCATGCTCATCAAGCATCGCCTTCACCTCTGAAACTCCCTCCTCACTCAACCCAACCCCTTGAAACTTGACATTCCTCATCCTCTGCTCCCACCTGCTCTTCGGCTCCACCCTCTCCACTCTCTGTAACCCTTCCTGCGCTATCACATTCTCTATCTTCCAGCTTATATCCGCCTCGTACCATTGCCGTTGACGGCTCCCTTTCGCCAAAAACGTGTCCACCGTGTCATACGGTATCCACAGGTAGTTAAACGCTGACCTCAGCCTAGTCACCAGATTGTTCGATGTCAAATCGGCGTCTTCCTCCACTAAAACTACAATCGTCGGCTCCAGGCTCCGCACCGCCCTCAGAAACATCGATCGCAATGACGAAGATTCGTAAATGTAAGAGTTCGAGATTGAATGGTCGGATCCGGATTCTAGGGTTTCGTCTGGGATGTAATGAAGCCTCATGTGACAGTTTATCACCAGAGCTTCCCTTCTGTTGCCTTCTGCGGCCAAAACCATCTGTTGCACCCGAAGGTGTTCGATCAGAGAAGCGAATCCGTCTTTATAACTCGAGTAAATCACTTTGAATTCCAATATTATGTTCTTAGACCTCGCAAAGCTCACCAGCTTCGCGCCTAATTCGTCGTAGGAGAGGTTAAGTATAGGAGGAATAAGGTCGTTATTTGAAGCTGGGACGGTGAGCTTGATTGACGGAGGGACCTCGTGGCGGGTGGCGATGGCGTCGATGAGCGTGGGAATTTGCATGCAATGCGTGGAGCTTAAGTCGACGATGTGAATAACTGGAAATCCCTCGGTAACTTCTAGAATGGCCGAGTTGGCGGCCGTGAAGCCGAATCGGTGCCAAGGGGTTAGGTCGACGAAGTTGGCGAGCTCGATAACGGAGAAGCTGTGGATGTCTATAGCGGCGAGGTTGGCGTTGTGAGCGACGTCGGCCACGACGGCGAGCATTTTGCAGCTTCCGGATTTGGCTGCGCGGGCTGCGAGGGCGCGGTTGAAGGCGGAGGCGAGGCGTTGATTGGAGTCGCCGTCGGGAGAGGCGATGTTGTTCAGGACCCAGAGGATTTGCTGGGCAAGAGTGACGTCGTTGGATTCGATGGCGTTGGCACAGTGAACAAGTAATTGTTCCATGCAATTAGCGTCGCCGAAGGAATTGAAGGCGGTGGAGGAAGGGAATCCGGGCCAGGGTCGATTTCTATGAATCTGATTATTCTTGTTCATGGCGAGGCTGCCGGCGAAAGGAGTGGTGGTGGTGATTTGGTGCAAAGAAGGAAGTGAAGGTGTGAACTGCGTCATTTGACTGAGAGAGAGAGAGAGAGGGAATTATACAGAAAGCTGCAAAGAGGAGGCAGAGAAAAGAGAAAGTGACCTGACTGGAAGCAGAGAAGAGTGACAGGGGAAAGAGATGGAAGGTTAAAAGAGACAGTTCAGCTTTAGAGGGTCTGAGAGACTCTCATCCCGAAAAAACCCCAAAGGAAGTCAAATTGAGGAAAAGAGACCATACTTGGAGGGAATTTCAGGCTTTATCATGTGGGGTTAATTAAAAAGGATCAACCTTTTCAAAAACTGTAATAGCTATAGGTTTGGTGTGGGGTTGGGAGTGAGTTGGTGATATACTGATGCATAAGGCGAAGGCCATTTTGGTTGCATGTGAAACAGCCGGCCACCACTTTGTCTCTACGTACGAGTTGGATTTGTCATCTTCTGCTCTATGCTGGGCTGTGTGCGGGTTTTAATATTATTAGCTCACTTTAAGCTTTCTCCACCTTAATTTTTTACAGGGCAAAGATCCGCCATATCCCTTAAATATATCACAATTTGTGGCATATTCCCTTATATATGTGTGAGAGATTAATCTCAGAATAAAACGTATCATCAGTTTGTTCGTAAGAGATGATGGGAATTGGAATTATAATATAACAACCAAAATGAAGTTGGACATCTTCATTATTTTGTCTTTCTCGTCTTTAATAATCGTCTGTTGCCAACAAATCCTGGAGTGTAGCTGAATAGGATAATATGTTAGCTAAAGTTCGGGCTCGGATGATGTGACATTACACGAGCATGATTATATTTTACACCCGATACGAATCAGAGCAAGAATGATACAGGGTGATAAACAAATAGCAACGTTTATGTGTGTACTACTTGTGCTATATGTTATATAAGTCCAAGGAACATGTGGTTTTCTCAGGCTGCTTTGACGTAATCAAATGAATAATTTGGAACTTAAGAGGGACTTTAATCACATCCTACGCATAAAATGAGGGAATAGACGAAACCCTTTGTGAAAATATCACTGTTGTTTGTTTGTTGTGATTTGAACTCCCAATTGGTCCCCGGTATTTCTTTAATACATATAGACCACAACTTTAATTGCTTGTATTTTATCGAGCATGTTACCCCTACTTTGTGTATCGCCAATACGATGCATTACTTTAAACATTCTTCCCTCCTCTCTCTATCCAACTCACTCACAAACAGATAGATAAGAATTATTAATGCCCCTATATATCATCACTCATATTTAGTACATATAGCTAATTAGACTTGGACGCCACATATCTTCATGTTTTATACCTTCATCAGACGGTGCACCCACTGCACGTGATATCTCATTTAATCCTCAATCTCTTCTTGTGTTGTACTCCTATATATTTTCTTTTTTTCTTATTTAGTGTTCTATCTCAAGCTCATAAATTCCTCTTCCCAATATTCCTTGCGTGGTTAATTTGATTTATATGAAGTCACTTTCCGTACGTTACTGTGTTACTTCTACCGGCTAATCAAAAGGCTGCCTCACATACTCTTGAATCGACCATACGACTTAATTCTCGAAAGGGTCAAAGGGCCCGGCCCACCGCATATCATATATATGTGAGAAATGGAAATTGAGAACTAAACATATATAGTGTTGCCAAAATCATGCATGGTCTCCGAGAAAGAGCCATATATGTTCGTTTAACTAATTTTCACTGTTTCAGGCGTAGAATGGAATATCTTATCACATTCAAAAAGGTGAAGAACTTTTACACACTACCATATCTGTCATGACTAAATAAAGTATTGTCATAATAATTTGTTCGATGACTCAGTTAGCGAAGGGAATGAGAAGAATCTGAAGGAAGCAAGTAAGGAGAACAGCAAAAGTTAAAGGAGAGTCATTATAATATCCGTGAATGAGAATTTTGAGGAGGATTCCTATACTTAAGGTACAAGAACTAAAAGACATATGCTGGATAAAGCAAACATTGTTTGAAGCAGTTTTTTTGAATTTCTCGTAAGAGAATTTCTGTGAGCATTTGCTGTATTTGTTTTTGTATGGTTAAAAACAGCGCTAAAAACAAAAACCGCTAGACATGAAAGTAAGGAATGTATCCATGTGCTTTTGTATTGTTTATACTAATTGTTAGATTAAACTAGAGATACAATAATGAGCACGCTGGGTCAGGGTTTCGCTAGTTTTTAGGAGTCCAACTTACCCAAAACATAAGGAAGCCAAAGGTATAAAGACACAGACTTCGAATGTTGAGCTATAAATTACAAGGGACAGTCACTCTTCTTCATCTTGTGATCCTTAGCCTCGTCGAGCACCATGTGATGTATTAAAGGTCTTGTGATGATTCAGAAATGTCCAACCAATCAAGTAGTGATGCCTTTCTATTGATTCTCCTGGCGGATATGCTAATATTATATGTTGTGGTCCTGTTTTTACTCGACTTTGCATGGTGACTTTATTTGATCCACAATATATATATATATATATATTTAAATTTTTCATTACATATTATAAAGGTCGAGCATGTTCTGTTTTGTTTAAGTGATACGCATGTAACTTTTAACCATCAAGTTATCCCCGCTTAAGCTTTTGTCAAGGTACAGAGACTACGTACCCATGTTGTATCTTAGGAATAATCATTCTGATACTTTTCAAACTAAAGTGCAATTGAATCACGAAAACTCGTGCATCTGAAACTTGACAGAGCATCCTTTGGACGGATAATGCATGTAACATGTGGACTGAGTCTGAACTCAGTGTGATACAAATTCTCTCTCAAGGAGCACATACATAATATCACATCGTTGACGTTGACAGATTCTCTAAGTCAGTATGTATTTAACTAAATTCAAAATCCTGTCCGGAGTGAATTTGTTAATCTGAGGCCAATCAACAATTTTATTTGTACTCCTTGTCTTGCACTTGCGAAGTTGGCACATGATTCCTAGAATCCAGCATGAATAGGATTATGTCATTCGGTTTTGGAGAGGACTGAACGATCAGCACTGTATATTCAAGCGCGGCCCGTGTATAAAGCTCCCAGATAGAGGTACATAGCCCTACCCTCACCTGTGGAGAGTTTGTTTGCAGATTTGAACCCGTGAGGGATGAATTGTGCTTTGGAACCCATAGATGCTATGGAACAAGCGTCTAGTCGAGCCACATATACAGTAAGAATCAACGGGTGGAACTGATATACAAATCAAGTAATTTTGTTCGTATTTCAATTATAATAAGGCAGAAACAAACAGCGTAAATATGTTATGAGATTCATAGTTTTTGTCCAAGTTTTAAGACCATATATTAGTATATATAAATCAAGTTGCACCTGTCCACAGCCTCACCTCTCTCATGAACCTGCTACAAAAGCATCTTCCTGCCCCTTCACATCATCAGTTTCGGTTCACACATATCATAAATTACGTACTGTGGACTTTTTATAACCTAGCTTTCAATTAAAGATCAAGGAGTCAAAACCCAAGGTATTCCCAACAAAAACATAGACAAGGATCTCGAGAACTAAGAAACCAGCCAGGCGAGCAGCCACAATCATAGTCGCCAGGGGAAGTTTTGTTGGCTTATAGGATGTAACTCTCATGTGGAGCCTAAGTTCTAATTGTTCAGTTTTATTTATTTCTTGTATTTCCTATTTTGTATGTTTCCTATTTCATGAAAAGAGGGGGGGAGAAAAAAGTAAAGAAATAAAATAGAGAACCCTAAAGAGTAGGCTGCAAGTTTGAGTGTGAGGGGAAAAAAGTGAAGTTTATATATAGTCCTTGTGAGAGAAAATATTTTGCAATAATGTTTTTCAACATGAGCAGTTTTGATCTAGTTGATGATCGAAAGGTGATTTCTTGTCAGATTAATCTGAATTGTTTCTTGAAGCTTCTAGACACACGAAGCTATTTTGGATAGTCAGATCATTCATTGGAGTTTTCTAATTTCCCCAAATTTTTCATGAATGTCCGTTTATGTCTACTGTAGATTTTCCTAAGCGAGTTTGATTAAGTTGACAATCAGATAGTCATTTCTGGTCCGATTGGCTTAAAATTTTGTGGAGGTGTTCGAGACATATAGTTCTTGAATTTGAATGGTAGGATCATGGATTGGAGCTTCCTACCTTCTCCAGGGCGTGAACGTTGATATATGTTTTATGACTGCAGCTTTTGCGTTTGATGATTTTTGGCACATGTAGACTGTATCTTCACCTAAGAGATACGTATTTTGTTGCTCTATTTTCTCTTCTATTGTATTAATATAATCCTTAGTGATTTTTGTGGATGAGGTGAATTTGCTGTCATCCTATAATTGAGCTTTATACTGGAGCATTGAATATTGTATTCCTTTTAAAGATAATGGACTCTTTTCGCTTTAGGACGTGGTCGTTTGCTCTCATTCCCGTTGAGGGGGAGATTTTTTGACGTTTAATTCTTGTGTCTCCATCTATTATTTTATTACCTATTTTATTTTCTACTTTAATTAACTCCTTACAATCATTTTCATCAGGAAGATTTAAGATCTGCTACACTCTTCCTAACAAAACTTAACAGGTGTGTGTATATATACAAGAACTAAAAGACATGGGCAGGTTTTCTATATCATTATTATTATTATATCAGAATAGAGCTATATTATTTGAAGCAGTTTTTAATTTTTGGAATTTCTCTTACGTAAGAAAATTCTCTGAACACCCGCTGTATATGTTTTTCTATGATTAAAAACGACGCCAAAAACAAAAACTGCAAGGCATGAAAGTAAGGAATTCATGTATCCATGTGCTTCTGGATATATGCCCAAGCATGTTGTTCTTTGTGCCAATTTTAAATTACAGATAAAAATGAGCAGTCTGGCCGGGTCAGGACGCTGGGTTTTAGGAGCCGAACTTACCCAAAAACATAAGGAAACCAAAGGTTAGGACTTAGGACATAAAATACGAATTAAATTACAAGGCACAATTAAGTATGTTTTTAAAACTCATCCATCAACATGTGATATATTCAAAAATTCAGAATATGTCCAACCAATCATTAAGCAGATGAGGCCTTTCTATGAATTCTCTTCATGTGCTCTCATTATATGTTGTGGTTCTGTTTTATTTGACGTGTATTGATTTGATTTGATCCACAACATTGGGATTTCAAATTTATATTTGCAAGTGGAAGTATTAAACATCAATTAATGCAATTATATTATATTGTCCTTTGAGAAGTTGTAATACTTATCAATAATATATCATACTAAACATAAATTATTTTTGCCCACTTTCTCTTCCATTTTATTTCTCGTCTCTCCTATTGTATTCAGTGGATTAAACGAGCTGGAGGTGTGCATCTTTGGAATAGAGATAATATAACGAGTCAAAATTTATGTAGAATATAATTATTTTTATACAATGATATTATAACTAATACTGTTGCCTCAAACTCAGGTTTTGCTTAGCACATTTACAAGTAGTTTTCTTAATTAAGATTATTTATTTTACCTATAAGATTCCAAGTTCCAGCCCTACATATTGTTTTTTTTTTAACTTTATATACTTACATATGCGCATGTTTATTTATTTTTCTCACTCCAAAAGTCCAAATACAATTTTCTTTTTGGTGACTGCTTCCTCAAATGCACTTTAAAAACCTTATTAGAGGATCCAAATTGAAGATACAGTGAACGTCAACCATTTTAGCTAAAAGATCATTCGGCGGTTCATTATTGGGCCAAGTTTTTTGCCAGAAACACAGCCCATTCCATCAATGAAGGCCCACCAGTTCGAAATGCACTGGTCAATTGGATTCACTGTTAGTTCCACTCTGGATTCCTTCATGCCGTGACGTCACAATGGATATTCCAGCCCCACCAAGCAATCCGGCCAACGGCGCCGTTTTATTAATAGCTGTACTCGGCCCTCAATTTTTTACCTTTGTTCCTCTCAGCGTGGTTTTGGGATCAGGCCATGTGACAAGCACGTGGTCCTCCATCCTAATGTCTGGTTCGTAGGGGCATCGCATCTCATCTCGCCTCTTATGATAGCCCATGTCTCAAGGTACGTCTCAAACATGAACTCTTGAGTCCTCAAAATTGGAATTACTTCACCAACAATTTTTCACTAAAATAAACTAGCTTTTCTTCCTTTCTCTTCGATATATACTACTCCCTCCGGTCCTAAATATAGGACATAGTTTATAATGTAATTTGTACTATAAATTATATCCTATATTTAGGATCGGAAGTAGTATTTATTTATAAAAGTTAGTGAAGGACTACGATTGGGTGTAAATAAATATGCTTATCTAAGATTCCTTTTTGATATTATATGTGGGACGAATTAATAAATGAGACTTTGTATTTTATTTTTGCAACCTAACATTATATTGTGACTGCATTTTTGTTTTACTTTGCAGGCACACATTGGTAAGAATGACACAAACCGTGAATCAAATGTCCCACATTCGCCTTTTCTTTTCCCCCTCGTCCGGTCAAAAGCTTTCTTGAATGTCTAGTACGTGGTTCATGAATAATTATCATACACTTGGTAGATCAGAAAAGAACATCATTAAATGAAATGGACGATGTTTATAAATTGGATTGGCCGAGTTCTTACCCATCCATAATTCTTATCCAGACGTCAGATCCGCTCAAAAAGATGAGGAAAAAGATTGGTTTGACAGAACATAGAAAATGACTCTATTTAACTACTCCAAAATTTTATTTATCAGTAAAATGCTTTTAACTTTCAAGCACCTCAAGTAAGTCTTGTGCTTCACTGCTGATTGAATCCATATCCAGAAATTAATGTCCCCAACAAACATATCTCCAGAAATTCTTGTTTCATGTCTTCGATCGTCGTTGCCTTTGAGTAGCCTCTTATTGAGCAAGAAACATGAACTTCATCTCATGAGGGAAATTAATAACCTTGTGGAAGGATGTAGAATAAATAAAGGGTATAATTGTAATATATATTAGTTAGGTAAATGTGATATTGTAATTAGAGGAAAGTCCCAACTAAGGACATTACATTGAGCCTATATATATGGGCTCAGAAGCATTGTACAGTTACGTTGCTATTTTTGATAATAGAATTGATTTCTCAGTCAAGCAACAGGGCCTGTTTTAACATGGTATCAGAGCCCATGGGTTCCAAATGAAGAACCGGGTAAGCAAAAACGTGCAACCCGACCCAATTGACTGATTATGTGCTTCGTTTCGGCTCCACTACACATGCGTTGCTTGCGTTGTTCATCTTTCTCAAAAGAAAATTAGGGCACGAAATCGTGCCTCTGTGGAGCGTCCGTATGGAGCCTCCCTCATCGTCACTGCCGCGATAAAGTTCTTGCGGCGATTGCTGATTACAAGAGGAAATCGGACTACCGCGATAAAGTTCTTGCGGGGATTGCTGTTTACAAGAGGAAAATCGGCCGATTTCTTCAAGAAGGGTATGATTTCCACCGATTGAAACCCATCGTGATTCATGGCAGCTTCAAAGTCTGGAACGAAGTGCCAATCCATGAACATCTGCGGATCTTTTCGGTGGGCCATCCTGATTTCCTGATTCTTGAAAACCCGAAGATCACGAGGAACCTCACGCGTTTTGGTCTTGGAGATTTCAAGTAAGAATGCAATATATTACCTTCAGTGTTCTGGTGTTCTTGTTCGGGATTTCTGGTTTGAGATCTTGGTATTTTGAATCAATCTCGAGATTTACCGATATTTGCATTTCTTTGGACGTTTACCTCGCAAGTTATCTTCTGAATCTGTGTGTTTCTGAATTTGTGAGAATAAAAATTCCCAATGGCTCAGTCTACCGATGGAAAGTCTACCGATGTAGATTTCCAACATCCATTGTATCTGCATCCCACGGACACTCTGGCTGTCAACCTTGTTTCCCAAACTTTAATTGGTTCACAGAATTATGCTGTCTGGAGTAGATCAATGAAACTTGCTCTTCATGGGAAGAACAAGTTAGGTTTCGTTGATGGCACCTGTCTTCGTGCAAATCAAGAACCTGGCCATCGTAGCCAGTGGGATAGGTGCAATTCAGTAGTTTTATCATGGTTGATCAATTCTGTAGATAAAGAAATTGCTAGTGGAATGGTATTCTCACAGGATGCACATTTGGTTTGGATGGATTTAAAAGAACGTTTTGACATAGTTGATGGGGCCAAAATATTTTCTCTCTACCGCTCCATCAACTCCCTTGTTCAAGGCAATCTATCTGTCTCTGCCTATTACACAAGGTTGAAGGAACTATGGGATGAGCACGCCTCTATTGTCCCAATTCCAAGCTGTCAGTGCCAGTCCTCCCAAGATTACTCTAAGATAGTAAGGGAACAGCGGCTGTTCCAGTTTTTAATGGGGCTTAATGAAGGGTTTCATCATGTTAGAAGCCAAATTCTCCTCATGAACCCACTGCCATCCTCTAATCAGGCTTGTTCCATGATCATTCAAGAGGAAACACAGAGAAATATGTCCTACCAAGCTCCACTGAATCCTTCTGAAGGTACTGTCATGACTACCAACACTACTAGAGGAGGCAGAGGTAGAGGAAGAGGAGGACGTGGCAGGGGACGTTCCCAAGAGCTGTGTACTCATTGTAACAGGAGAGGACACAAAAGGGAATCTTGTTATCACCTAATTGGATTCCCACCTGGTTTCTCAACACCTAAATCCAACAAGGTCTCGGATGATGTGGCTAACCCTGCTGTAGGTGACTCCGCTGCCAAGGGAAATAATAATGGAGGTGAGAATTCATCTGCTGTTCAGAACTTACCCTCAACTTCCTTGTTCACCCCTGCTCAATATAAGCAAATCCTGGAGATGTTAAAAAGGGACTTAGAACCATCAGAGGCTGCTGTGAGCATCCAAGCTGCAACTCCAGGTATGTCTACTCAATCTGATAACATATGGATTTTAGATTCTGGTGCCAGCTGTCATATAGTCAGTAATTTAGCATTCTTAGATACATATAGACCTTATCTTGGTGTGCCAAAATGGGTTAGAGTACCTAGTGGACAACGAATTCGAATAACTCATATAGGAGATGTTAGAATTACTAAAAATATTTCCTTAAGGCATGTTTTCTATGCGAAAGAGTTTTGCTACAATCTGATATCTGTTGCTAAACTAGCACTAGACAGCAAGCTTGTTGTTTCCTTTTTCCCTCATATTTGTGTACTGCAGGACATGCACCATGGAATGACCAGAGGGATTGGTAGCCTTAAAGGAGGCTTATATTTTCTACAAAAAGAATGTAATACTGAACATGCAAATACCACTAATAAGCATGATTCTGTAGGTTCTAGAAATAAGCTTGATTCTGTAGGTTCTAGAAATGGCTTCTTGTGGCATTGTCGCCTAGGGCATGCCCCTATTGATATGTTGAAACATTTGAATGATATAAAGGCAGATAAATGTACTGATTTTTCCCATGAATGTGAAACTTGTATCCAAGCAAAAATGACTCGGTTGCCATTTGATATTAGTTCTTCCAAATCTGATCATTGCTTCCAATTATTGCATGCTGATGTATGGGGGCCTTATAGAACTCCCACACATCAGGGACATAAGTATTTTTTAACACTAGTTGATGATTTCTCAAAAGGCACATGGATTTTCTTAATGCACCATAAATATGAAGCTACTGCATTCTTGAGAACATTTATCTCTTATGTTGAAACCCAGTTTAATACTAAAATTAAGTGTTTAAGAACTGACAATGGGACTGAATTTGTCAACCGAGAGCTGGGAGGATTTTTGGATAATAAAGGGATTATTCACCAGAAGTCTTGTCCATTTACCCCACAACAAAATGGTATAGTAGAGCGAAAACATCGACATCTTTTGAATGTTGCAAGGAGTATTATGCTATACGCTCATTTGCCTATTAAATTTTGGGGGGAGGGAGTTAGAGCTGCAGCATACCTTATCAATAGAACTCCTTCTAGAGGACTGCATAATCTCACCCCATATCAGATTCTGCATAATACACAGCCTACTTCACATCATTTAAAAGTATTTGGATGTCTTGTGTTTGCTGTTAATTTGACCAATACAGATAAATTCCAGCCTAGGGCTGACCCTTGTGTGTTTTTAGGCTATCCAACTACACAAAAGGGATATATACTGTATAATATAAGAAGCAAAACACTTATAATCACCAGGCATGCCACATTTATAGAGCATAAATTTCCTTTTAGAGACCTCACTGCAAACAATCAAGGGGGAGTGAGCAATGGAAATGATAATATTGATCCTTTTATTTATGAATACAATATTCAGCATTCTGTGGAAAGAAACAGAAATAATGATATGCAACATGAAAGTAATCAGCCATTAGAACCAATAGCTGAACCACAACATGATTGTTTTAATGATACTGATGTTAGGCAAACATTGACTCCTACACAACCAACTAGACCACTTAGGAATAGGCAACCACCTAGGTGGACTAGAGATTATAGATGTGAATATTTGCCTTCAAATTCTGATCCACAGACATCTGGATCTGATGATCTACAAAATCATGTTGCTTTGCTTCACTCTATTGACTATGATGATTTGTCTTCCTCTTACAAAGCATATTTGTCTGCTATTGATAAGGAAATTGAACCTAATACTTATGAGCAAGCCTCCAAAGACCCTAGATGGGTCAAGGCAATGAAAAATGAAATCAAAGCCTTGGAGGCTAATAAGACATGGAGGATAGTCAATCTTCCTAAAGGTAAGAGACCAATAGGTTGTAAATGGGTGTTTAAGACTAAATACAAATCAGATGGCACATTGGACAAATTTAAAGCTAGATTAGTTGCAAAAGGATACAATCAAAAGGAAGGTATTGATTTTTATGAGACATTTTCTCCGGTTGTAAAAATTGTAACTATTAGGACTATTCTGAAATTAGCTGCTGTTCATAATTGGTCTTTACATCAAATGGATGTAGAAAATGCTTTCTTGCAGGGAGACTTACATGAGGAAGTCTACATGACTATACCTCAAGGTTTTGAAACTAAAGGGGATCATCACAAGGTATGTAAACTTGAAAAATCTTTGTATGGCTTGAAACAAGCTTCAAGACAATGGAATGAGAAACTAACTCAATCTTTAATTAAAGGAGGTTTCAAACAAAGTAAGCATGATTATGCTCTTTTCCAAAAACAAATTAATAATAGCATAGTTTTAGTACTTGCTTATGTTGATGACTTGATGATCACAGGAAATAGTCTAGAAGAGATAAATGCTGTAAAGAAATATCTCCATAGTGAATTTAGAATAAAAGATCTTGGAGGATTGAAATACTTCCTAGGCCTAGAGGTCTTAAGATCTAAATATGGAATTCTCCTTAATCAAAGAAAATATGCAAGTGAGTTGATTGATGAGACAGGTTTGAAAGAGGATGAAACAGCAATAACTCCTATGGAACAAAACTTAAAGCTTTCCGCTGCTGAAACAAAATCAGACCACTATATACAAAATCCAGGAGTGTATCGAAGACTGGTTGGTAAGTTGTTATATTTAACTTTAACCAGACCTGATATTTCTTTTACTGTGCAGGTTCTGTCCCAGTTCATGCAAGAGCCAAAAGAGTCTCATATGAAGGCTGCATTTAGGCTGGTAAGGTACCTGAAAGATACTCCAGGCAGAGGAGTTTATATTTCAGCAGAGAGTTTGCTGAACGTTGAATGCTTCTGTGATTCTGATCATGGGGCATGTCCAGATTCAAGAAGGTCTGTCACTGGGTTCCTAGTAAGACTAGGAGGATCATTAATATGCTGGAAATCCAAGAAACAGACAGTTGCGTCCATATCTTCTGCTGAAGCAGAATATAGGGCATTAAGAATGGCTGTGGCTGAACTTACTTGGATCGTGGGGCTATTAAAAGAGCTGCATGTTCAAGACATAGAACCTGTAAGAGTCTATTGTGATAGTAGATCAGCTATTCACATTGCAACAAACCCAGTTTTCCATGAGCGAACCAAGCATATCGACATAGATTGTCATTTTGTAAGAGAAAAGTTAGTAGAAGGGATGATAGACTTCAAACACGTTCGATCAGAAGAACAACTTGCTGACATTCTGACAAAAGCACTTGGAAGTTCGCAACATGATTTTATACTAGGCAAGATGGGAACTTGTGAATATAAGGTTCCCAACTTGAGGGGGAGTGTAGAATAAATAAAGGGTATAATTGTAATATATATTAGTTAGGTAAATGTGATATTGTAATTAGAGGAAAGTCCCAACTAAGGACATTACATTGAGCCTATATATATGGGCTCAGAAGCATTGTACAGTTACGTTGCTATTTTGGATAATAGAATTGATTTCTCAGTCAAGCAACAGGGCCTGTTTTAACAAAGGAGAAGTGAGAATATGATAACAAGAGCAAACAAAACCAAGTACACACTAATTAGTACCTTCAGCTTTACGGAGAGCACGTGGGCCTTAGAAATATAAAGTAAATAAAATGAGAGAGATGAGTTTTGCGAGCCATCCAATGTTATGAAACGGGTCCACTATTAAATTCTTTCATGAATATTAATGTTAGGCTATAAAAGAAAAAATTGTGCGACTCGTGGGGTTGGCATCGATAAGTTGAGGGGGGAAAAAAAGAGAGATTGGATTTGGTAACCATAAAACAGTGCAATGGCACATGCAACTTCTTAAAGTTTTCAACTTTTTTTTTTCCCCTTATGCCTCGTATCATATTCATAATTTGGAAGCAGTAGTTGCAGCCCCTTTTGGTGTCAGCGACGGTGGAATTTGTTTTCCCAGTTTTTTTTAATGTTTTCGCAAAATATTTAACAATATACTGTTTAACGATGAACAAAGTAAATAATCTAATTGTGATATTTTTATGTGAAAAGTTGGACCTGGTGTTTAGAGCTTTGAATTTGAGTTTACTGAGTTCATGTTGAAGTATTATAGGCGCAAAAAATATTTAAATTTCTTTTAATGTTTGATCTTAGTGGGTTCAAAATCTTAAAATTAATTGGATGAAAATATTTAAATTCATTATATCTACGTGTACTTTTCCAAATTGGTGGAGGAGGGTTTTGCCCATTCTAACAAATAAGGTAGGTTGGCCAATAATTGGAAGTTACACACTCACTAGCCACTTACGTTGTCCAATTAGTGTGGGTATATATGCGTATCAAAAACAACACAGAATGTTGGATATAACAAATTTAATAATGTTTAAAACACACGGCTGTTGGAAGTATATATACATGCAAGATTATGTTTATATGTTCAACAAAATAATGAATGAAACAATTCGCAGAAGATTTTAGTATTGGACAAGCCTTTTAAAAGCAGTTGTACAGACAACAGTAAGGAGTTTTTTTTTTTTTTTGGCCTTATCAATAAGGAGTAATTATTAGTTAAGATATCTCATTATTACGATAATTTTGAAAAACGTGGCAAGAATATTTGACACAACGATGATGGACAACTAATTTAAATACTTCCCTTAATCTTGATAATGAATCAGTTAGTTAAAACTTAAAAGGCATATATATTTAGAATTAGGAAGATATGTACTCGCATAAATATTGGATGCTCTTTCTGATATCAAATATAAGACTGACTTGAAATATTTGTTTTAGTTCCAAATGTAGAGCTCCAATTTTCTTTTATTCCCTCGATTAATATTTTTTTCTCAAGATTATCTTAATTTATTTCACAGTTCTTTCTTACTTCTTGTCTCTCACACATTCAATGCTCCATCTATTTAGTAGTATTGTAGGAAAAATGATACTCCCTCTTATTCTTAATATAAAATATAAATGAATTTTTGTGGAGAGATTAAGGAAGTTAAATAAATGACCTAATCATAATATATGTTGTGTATCATTGGAGTATATATTAATTTATAAGTTACACAAATTAGTTTAAAGGAAAAATGATAAATATAAATACTCTAAATCAATTTATTTAACTTCCTTAATCTTTATAAAAATATTAATTATGTTTTATATTTAGGACCGGAGGTAGTACATATTTTTATACAACAATGACAAATAATGACTCAACAATTTTTTTAATATTCATGAATAAATTAATTGATTTTTATATTTTATTTTTGAGGACAGGGTAGTTGAAAAACTTGAGGAAGAGAGCAAATTTTAATCGGAATACATTTAACCGAGGATGAGGACGTAATTTTACAAATATTGGAGGGGCAGACGTAATTAACCCTATAATCATAGCTTTGAATATGGAGACAGCCATCAAGAATTGAAAACGCAAGCATGTACAGTATTTTTTAAAAAAAAAATTAAATAAAGACGCAGGGCACAATAGTTAATAAATTTGTAAATTAATTAATTGGAGAAGCCAGGCACAGAGCATCAAAACGAATCTCAAAAAGCCAACATGAGGAGCAAAATAGACTGTTGCCACGTCATCTCCAATTGCCCACTTGTTTGCCAATTTGTATTAACTTATTCCCTATAATTCCATCCCTGTCCCTCTGCTTTTTTACCTAGCCTCCTTCCTGTGCTTATCCCGGTTGTTCTGTTTTCTTTCTTATGCTTAAATTTATCTTTGAAATTTGATTCTTTTTGGTGACTTTGAGGTTTACAAGTGTTCGTCATTAATATATTGATTGATTTTAAAGTTTCTTGAGATTATATCATCGATCAATATCAATTAATATATCAATATTTCTATAATTCTACATCTGTAAAAAAAAAAAAAAAAAGGACATCTACATGCATGTGTAACAAAATTCATAACAAAGCCATATGTATCTTCCTTTATTAATCTGGTGCGAGCCAAGGGGTCGCTTCCTTTAGCTGTCCGAGATATTTTTGCATCTCAGTGTCTTATACCGATATCTTACAAGATCAACGCACGTGAGAGAAAAAACCACTCATGATGCGCTACAGGGAAAAAAAAAATCAATACTATAGCATCTTGTTCAGCTATTTTAAAAATTAGTCTACAAAAAGAAAAATTGAATACATTGGCTGCCCTCCAGAGAGAGATTGATCTGAGTTTTTTTTTTTAAAGAAAAAAAAGAGAGAGAAATAAAGAATGTGAGGTGATCTATATAGCACGCTGGAGTTGACGTGATTGGTTTACCAGTTCCGATTAATTTAAAAAACAGTTCGAATCGCGCACGAAATTATTCAAGTCACGATCATAGTAATGTAACGCAAGTTGCAATAAAGTCGTTTCGTTTATGCTAAAAATAATTCCAAGCACAGCAGGGTTGTTGGTCAGTTTAATTGATGTTTTATTAACTCACAGTGTTATAAATTAAGACTGTACGTAATTTTCATTTGGATTGAAACAAAAAACAATAAATAAACTCATGTAATAATCAAGGATATCAAGAAAATTTGTTTTAGTGACTTGAATGCAAACCATAAAAATCAATTAATTTTCTCGTACTCATAACATGATTTTGAAAATATTAAATAAAGTGATGCGAAAGGGAATGAAAATAACAGTAAATAGGAACAAATCAAACATGTGCACGAAAAGGAACGAATAATGAATGTACGTAAAATGGAGGAGTACGAAGGAGCAGGGGGGTGGCACAAATGAATGAAAGAGCGCAGTGGCCAAATGGAACAAGAATAGGCAGGTGGAGCTTACCTTAGCTGAGCTGTTTGTTTAGATAAAATCTAGATAGTTTGGATTTAATTTTTTTTTTATTTTTTAAAATTATTTTAATGGATAGAAAATCTAAATAAAAATAATCTCTCATTTATTTATTTTAATTTTTTTTAGAATTTTATATTAATAATCTTAAAGTTTTCACTTTCTCAGTCCTGGGTTATCTTCGATTTGATTCCGATCTAACCCACTAACCTTTGACCCAGTACCCAACTAGTTCAGTGGTCAATCCGAACTTAATAATCTTATTTATAATCATCAAATCTGTAGATTTCGATTCTAACAAATTATGACTATGAGAACTAATACTTTTAATTGAGGAATAAAACTAATAAGGATTAGTACATTAAGTTTTTTAAAATCAATTAAATATAGAAAAAATTGGAAAAAGTATCCCACTGAAAATCTTATTAATAACGAAAACTGAAAAAATTATTTATATATAAATTACTAATATTTTGATTTAGGTCCTCATCACCAAAAATATTTTTACCTAGGACTTGTACCAAATTTTTCCTAAAATCAATTATCTCAAAATAATAGGAAAAAATTTGTTTTAAAAAAAATGGTTGTGTTTCATGTCCTTGTTGCATAGGCCGTTCAAGTGAGTGAGGGAAGGACAACGTGGCTTGAAGCAATTGGAGGGTGGAATGTTGAGAAAAGGGAAAAAAAAATAATAATAAGGCAGCGAATAGGTGACGCAGAGGAGAGAAGCCGTGCCATTCCCGTCTCCCCTTCTACTCATATTCCCCACCCAATGCTTCATCTGTGACCTGCGCTTTTGTTTTTATCTTCTATAAAAATATTTTTATTGCAATTATTTTTATCCAAGTATATGTGACTCCTTGCATTTTTTAAAAAATAAGTCTCATAGTTGACAGTTTATAAATATTATAGTACTAGCTTGTATTTTTCATACGAATGACGACGGTAGTATTTTATCCGGCCTTTTTAATAAATAATTTTTTCTTTTTTAGAATTATTCCTTTTTATAATCAATTTTCTCATTAAGCGATGGGAACAATAATATTATCACCAACTAGAATTATTTAACAGTTTAAGTACAGTTGATATAATTGATGCGCAATCAAAATATGATTTTGCGTATGGAATTTATGGTGTCAACCTAGCTATAGGTTTTATCACTTTTCTAATTTCTTCTCTAGTGGAATGTGAAAGATTACCTTTTGGATTACCAGAAATAGAAGAAGAATTAGTAGTAGGTTATCGAACCAAATATTCAGATATAAAATTTGGTTTATTTTACGTTGTTTCCTATTTAAACTTATTAGTTTCTTCATTATTTGTAACAATTCTTTACTTAGGCAATTGAAATATCTCTATTCCATACATATTTATTTCTGAGTTTTTTGAAATAAATAAAATATGTGGAGTTTATATCTCAAAATTTAAACCACATTTTTCTTTTCTACCCCTATTAAATACACATTTTTATATTAATTATTCCCCATACACCATTAATTCTCTTTCATTTACTTATTTATTACACGTTATTTCTCATATTTTATATTCATATTCTCTCATATTTATTACTCATTATCTCTCTTATATTCTTTTCATAAATAAGACATGTATGGAAGAAACATTATATTTTTAATATATTTATTATTTTTAATTAATTTTATTAATCAACTTATTTTATGTAATAAGAATAAAAACTGTTTATAAAAAAGATGCGAGGGAGGGAGTATTATAAAAGAGAAATTCAAGCGCACCAGAAAGGAGAGGAAATGCGTCAATGACACGTGTCGAAATTAGAAGGCGGGAGAGGGAATAGTGGGAGGTGAGGTGGAGTGGGGCCCAGGGGGGGAATGCGGCGAGACGCAGCATGGCGAACCAGGAACAAAAGCCATTCTGCACTTGCAAATTGCGCCCTCCATTCATTCAATGTGCCTCCCCTTTACTTTATTTACCTCTCATTGGATTATCCGCCACTCCCAATGCTTTTGCTGTGCCCTCTGAGGTGGCTCCCACTCCCTCGCTTCCACCATATACCAGAACAAGTCACTTGCCACAACACACGCTCGCATCTCTCGACTTTCAACCCTTCTCATCTAGTGGAGCCAGTGTTAACAAAAACCCTATTATCCTTCCTTACGTACTCCTCTCTCTTGACCTTTTTAAGCTTTTCTCCTCGATAATTTTATAATTTGGATATGGTGGAGAATAGCGGTATATCATATATGATCCGGCAACAGTAGAAACCAGGAAGAGACCTCACTGAAACTGTGGACGAGTGGATGCTGATGTCACAGAAACGCCCCAACACAAACATCGCCCTCTCTTTTATGTAGGACCTTTACTTCAATACAAAACTTTACCCCTCCTTGTACATCCCTCCGCTCCTTCCAAAAGTCGCCTCATTAAGCTCTCTCTCTCTCTCTCTCTCTCACTCTTCCATAACGTTACTGTTTGTTGGTTATAGCAAAGAGTGCAAGACGCAGAGACATACTAGGGAACGAAACAAAGCCAGTACGTAGTTTCTGTTTTATAGGCCTGTCTCTGCGTGACTCTCCTCATGCAGTGTGGGATCCACGTCGACGTAACGTCCCTGTAAATTTGGCTTTGCTACTGTGCTTGCCAGCTGTTCCGCCCAACTTCCATTCCAACATCCTAGCTATCTACTTTATGTTTTACTGACCATGTCCCTGTCCCGCTTAACCCTTGGTTCCAACTTGAATAGTACATCTGTACCCTCTGTTCTTAGTAATTTTTGTTTTTCAGTGTATTTGTAACTATTGAAGTGCTTCTGTTGGTAGATAGCGACGTTTTTTCCCCTTCTCGGCTGTTGCTGGCACCGCAAACAAAGCTTGATGTACTTCGTGAATTTCATTTCTTGATCCTCATTTCTAAGTCATTCAGTGTTCTAGCAAGAGTGAAACTAATAATAATGACAACCCAGAATAGCAAAGAAGATATTCAAGGACACAAAACCTGCATATTTAATTATTATTATTATTATTATTCATGTCACAAGGTCATAGCTCATTTAGAGAGCATAGCACGTTCGGTTGATACAAGTGGATAAAAAAAAAAAAACAGGTTAACGAATCACCGACGAACCCTCACGTTTCTGTGTATCATCTATGAACACTAACACACAGAAATCCGGCGCCGGTGGCTTACAAAATCTCGCCGGTTTACAATTCCGGGAAAAATCCTCTTCTCCATAAAAATAAAGTTAACAATAAAACTTAAGGTGGAGGAAGGAATTAGGAGGTAAAAGAGGGGATATTACACCAAACCACCCGTGCGTATGACCTTCTGATTCACAAAAACATGAAACTCTTCAGAGATTGACAGAGAAGAGAGACCTCTCAAGCGAAAAAGTTAAGAAGTTTGGGCTCTCCGGAGTGAGAGTAGTGAACTCCAGATCCACTTTCCTGGCACACAGTCGTCGTCACGGATTCTTCTGAGTTCATCGACGGCGTACCGGGCCGGCCGATTTCCGGCCTGCAGCTGTAGCCTGACACTTTCCGCAGGAAACTCGGCATCAACCGGAGATCAAGATCGGCCTTCTGAGGTTGGTCGGATTCATCTGATGGCTTGCGTTTGCAGGAAGAGAACTTGTTAGATCGCGAATTCGTGAACCGGCAACTCAGGCTCGGATCCCTGATGCTCCACGTGTCGGTGCAGGCGACTTCCGCCTCAGACGCCTCGTCGGCAACCAGAGTAGAAGCATCCAAGCCGAGAAGCTCGGGAATGGGCCTCAACGTACCGCCACGCAGCACCGTCTCAACGGCGGCCTGACACACATGCCAGTTTCCCGTCCACAGAAGCCCCACCGCTCCGTTCACCGGATTCACCGTTCGCCCACATGCTTCGAACAACAAGGACTGAAACAGAGCTGCAAAAAGCAGGTGATACTATTAATAAGATAATTGACAATGAACAGCAGTCTCGCCGTGAAGCTATCAAAAACAGAGGAGGTCAAAAATTACCAGGCCTTTGATTTTCAGGAACGTTGGAAATGAAGGACATGAGACCCGCGCGGCCAAAGAACTTGGCGACGAAAACAGTGGCATGTCCTTGGGCTTCGGGCGAGTCGATCCACTGCAAGCAAGGCCGCAGAATACAAGACTCGCTGCAGCCTTTTCGAAGGACTCGGCAGCCGTTGCAACTCATACCTCTCGGAAACAAAATCCTCGAAAGGAATCGTCCTCACATGAACAACACAACAATAAACGAAGAGACTGGAGACAAAGAATGCAAATTCTGCAGCAGTTGGGCGTATATAAGGAGGAGGAGGATGACGAAAGACGAAGGCGGAGGTGGGGTTGGTATTTAACTGTGGTTGGGTTAGTTTGACTATGGTCACTACACCTTTTCTGTGTGCTTGTGCGGAAGCGTCAGATTCCAAGGTCTTTGGCGTCAGCGGCTCCGTGTTTCCGCGGATGGATGTTCCTCCGCCGTTGGATTCATTTCTTTTTCCTCTTTATTGTGGATATTGTCTTTCTCTTTCCCTTCACTTTTCATGTATTTTGATTTTTGAGCTCTTATTATTCCCTTTCCACATCACTAACACCTCACCCCCACAGTAAACCACGGATTTTATTTATAAAATAAATATACGCACCCATTTTTATAGGGCTGTGCTTTGTTTGGCAGGTGGAAAGTAAAATACATTGGAATTACCAAACGAGGCTTATGATTTGGAGTGATTAAATTTTGCCTAGAGCATGGCGCGCGTGGTGCATAGGGTGCAGATTGCAGAAAGAAGTCATTGATTATCAATTAATTAAATATTAAATAATATAATAACACTAAGAACAATGTTAAAGCACTAAGTGGAAGGCTAAAGATATAGTGATGAAATGGACGCACTAATGATTGAAGGATTGGCTCAAGATTAGGGAACACGAGGTACGATTCGCGTGAGAGCTGGAACACTTGAGTAACATGAAGGGTCAAATATAATTTGGGATTCTCTATATTTTATTCTACTCCTTGGTGGTAGCTTTAACTGCCCCACGTTCACATTATAAAAACTTATCCCTACGTTTTCACCGCAAACCACACTAAACAATACAAGCAAAAGGGGGGGGGGGGGAACTGCGGTAAGACTTCCCCCCGGCCCCGCTTAAGTTTGCTAACCCAGGATTATGCTTTAGTTTTGTCTTGTCAATTAGTATATGAATTGTTAATGGTGTTGTTGTATAAGAATCCAAACCACCAATTATGAAGTCTAACAATCAGACAAGGAAAGTGGAGTGGCATTGAGTGAGGGACAGCTTTTTGGTTGAGACAAGGGTTAGAGGAGATAACAATAGCAAGAGTACAAGACCCTCCCCTGTTTGCTTAATCAGAGCCACGTCAGCTTGTGGCATAAATTAAACACTAGTGATGAATCAGAAACTGACTTCAATTTTCATAAGCCACGTTTCATTTGAATGAATCCAGCTTTCCCTAGCTGCATCACTCTATAGACAGTTAATCTTTAATCAAGAATCCTTCTCTTACTGCACTGTGCTCTGTCCAGTAGCTAATAGAAATGGGCTCCATGCTGTCAAACCACACGCACAAGGGCCTTATGCTGTCAAAGTCCATCATCCTAATTATCACCAAATATTTATTCACAAATGCGTCTGAGTATTCCTGTTTCATTCTCACAGTCGCTGGAGATTCTAAATGTGTGTTCTGATAAAACCGTGGTTTTAAAAGTAATTTTTTATAAATTGAAATAAAACTCTTTTTATATATTTATTTCGCAACTCATAAAAATTATTTTTTAAAAATTAATCTAAATACACACTAAATATAATAATCACAAAATATAATATTTCATACTACACATTCTCGTTATATATAGACATAGTTCTTAATATAGAAAAAAAATGTTTAAAATCTATTAGTATTAGTTATAATACTTATACTAATGTAATGATATCTCCTTTCTTATAATTATGATATCCTTTTAAATAATTTTTTTCATTATCTTCTTCAGTTTTTTTTTTATTTGTTCTTTCTCTACTTACTTTTCTCTTCATTTTGGTCTTCAATATTCCATTTTTTCCTAAAAAATAGCACAAAATAATAATTAAAAAATCTAAAAAATGAAAACCGGTCCAACCTGTTTCAACCTGTTCGACCGGTTTCACGGTTTGACAGTCAGTTCGGACCAGGTCAGTAACCGATTCCCGGTTCAACCGGTCAAACTGGCTAGTCTGATCTGATTTTTTATTCAATGGATCAATCACGCAAATAAATAAGAACAAAATAACAAATAAATATCCATATGTAGAGTGATAAATTAACGGAAGGATGTGGTATCGGTATTATTTAGGTTTATGATGTACAAAAGTTAGAATTTGAGTTTTCTTTTTTAGTTTTACTAAAATAATAGGAGTCGGTAAAAATACTTTGTACTTCAAGTTTCAAAAAGGAAAACCTTATTCAAATAAAAAAATAATAATAGGAGGGATTTTTAGCAAACTTAAACTATGTTCTCAAACAAAATACGAAGATTGTACTTTAAAATAATAGACAACATAAAATTTCATACTAGGATACATGTAAAATTAATATACGAGTTTCTATCAACTTGGCTTTTGATCAAATAAATACGCAGATTGGGTTCACATGATCAGTTGGAAATTTGTTAAATTTAGTAAACTGATTTGGGTCTGGGCCACAAGAAAAAAAAAGTAAACTGATTTGGGATTTCTCTAGTTCAGGGCTTTAGATGGGCTTTGCCCTGTTCTCTAGTTCTATAAATTTGTGTATAAAAAATAGGAAAAATTGTCATAAAATACCTCATTAGCATAATATTTGTTGAAAGGGACCTAAGATACAGAATCCCTAAACTGTCATTATTTTCTTAAGAGTTAAAGACTTAAATGCCTGATGCTACCAAATTTTAAATAAGCACCGCAAGTGTACGGGCCGTAAAATAGTAAACTAGTAATTTAAAGTTGTCCCATAGAGACTCAAAAATAATTACTGATTAAGCATTAAATTTCCTATTTTTATTTAAGTTGAGAAAATCATAAATAATGAGATTAATGAGAAATTTAAAGAAAAGAAAAGAAAAATAGTAACTAGTATTTGAAAGATGTCAATCGAGAAAACAACCTATAGCGGCTAATCCTTTATTCAAGTTTTAGAGCATGTAATTATCCAAATAAATTCACTTAATATTAACCTGTTAATCTAGAGTCTTAATAGATATAAGTATCTCCCGATCACTTATATCCCTCTCTCAAATTAGAATTATTATTCCTAATAATCTATTCAAGAGGCAATAATTATACAAATTCACTCTAATATGACTATATGGGTCCAATAGGTATATTCTTATCCTATTAGCAAATTAGAATAAATTTCAATCCCACATTATTTAATCCTATGGTCCAATTAAGATCCATTTCCCAAGTGTAATCAAAATTCTCCAAACTGTTGGCAGAAATTAGTAAGAGCGGCTCTTGCATCCACCATCTTGTTGTGTGGAAAGAATATTGATTTGAACTTTTCTTCCAATGCCTCCCAGGTGGTTATGCTACCCTCTTCTAAACTGTTAAGTTCTTTGGCTTTTCCTTGTAGAGAATAGGGAAAAAGCCAAAGGTGGATCACATCATTAGGAACTCCATTCTGTTTGAAACAGTCACAATCATCAATAAATTGTATCAAATGCCAATTTGGATCTTCTGTATTGTTTCCTGTATATTAACCCTATAGTTCAAGCATCTTAAGTATAGGTTGCTTGATTTCAAAATTGTTGGCTTGAAATTCAGGTACTCTGATTCCTGACTGATAACCTCTGGATTGCCTTGCCTTCCTAGAAAATCATTGACACCCAACGTATCGTTCTCATCCTCAGCCATCTCTTAATGTAGGTGCAGTCTTGGTCCCTCAATTGCCTTATTTCTTCTCCATCTCTCCAATGCATTGTGATTTTAATTTTTTTGATTATGCAATTCATCAATAATGCATCTTTTCCCTAATAATTATGTTTTTGGATTTAAAAAGTAGCATATAGTGTTATCTATTTGTTGTTTCTTTGAAACTTTCAAATTGGCAACTGCAATCTCCTGCTAACATGCTGTTTTTTTAGGGGTTGCCCTTGGGCTACAAGTTCTGTTGGTATAGTGCTTGCTTCTATAAATTATTTTTTATTTTGATTTATCTTTTCCTTTAATGCACAACTTCTATATTTTAGGTAGTTTTTGTATATTGTTTTTGTCAACCTGTGGCATCGCAGACCTTTACGTCATATATATCTGGCTATATTTATTGTTTGTCAAGTAGTAGAATTCTTGAATTATTTTGTTGCCACCTTTTTCTTCGCTACACCTATGTTTTCCTGCCTTTATGTTTTGCATGGTTTTAGGCGGGTTCGTTGAAGGATATACACATGAAACATGTTACTGTTTGATTATCATTTGGTTGGTTTTGGCATTCTTTATTTTTATCTTATGTTTCTTTTTTCTTCTTTTAATGTTTAGCAGTACTTAAAATTGAATGGTAAAATTTCATTCCTTTTAGGCCTTCATTTTGAATTTAGGTGTAGATGTATATTTTGAACAATACTCGTTTCATATAGAATTTTTGCGGGGAGCCTTGTCATATTAAGCTTTAAAAGTAAAATCGGGGAGATCAATCAATCAAGAGTTACATATATCTCAATATATAGGGCCTTGCACTTGTCAAACAGAGAATTGTGGTACTCAAAACCTTTGCCTTTATGAAAAAACAGTAAGAACTCTCTGCATCTCGAAGTTATTATATGCAACTAACATTCTATGAGAAAGAAAGCAGAGTGCAAGTACTCCGATTCATCTATGTTCCTCATTTTCTCTGTTTCCTATTCCTCTCCCACTCAATTCTTTTATTACCTTCTTATATGCTCTTGTTTGGTTTTTTCTTTGATTTCCATCTAACATGACTCTACTTTGTCTTTCTGAGTTAGTCAGAAGCACCACCGCATTGATATTCAGACATGAAATTGTTCAATGCTTAAGGTTGAGGAAGATAAGAGTACTCGTGAGTTTAGTTTCTCCTCATCTAGTAAGATGATGCAAAATCAGTATTTTTGGATAAACCCAGTATTGATGAGTAGTTTAAGTGCAAGTCTTCTATATAAGTAAACGTTAGGTCTTCATGAACTTGAAATTTAGATTATATAATAATATATGCATGATCTGCCACATTTAATGTTGCAACATGCACACCAAGTGTCATCGCTCCAGAAACCCATTTTTGCAACAATGCACCTCGCACATTGTCATTCAACAATGATATATGAAGGTCATAAATAGACTAAACACTTGGTATGATATCAAATGGGAATAGCATTTATGCTATGATAAGATCCATTGTATGGAACTTCCTTTTAACAGCAAACGTGCAACATTTAAAATTTGTCGCTATAATGTTTTTTTGAAATCTGTTTGTTTTAGAGATGTCATATCACCATGTCAAACTTCTATAAAGGCCTTTAATGGTGATCTGAAAGGCAACAAACATAGATATACAGATTTAAGAGGCTACAGATAAGGCTAGCAAGTGTAGGGTATCTACACCTGAACTCAAAATCAATCCAATGATTGTGTATAAGCATTGTTTACACTTTACAATTAAGGCTCCCCACAAAGAAGGCCTAAATGGGGGGGGGGTTTGTGGCATGTCACTTGTCCTTAGCAATTAGTGTACCAATTTCCTTTATTTTGAATGATACTTGTTTTTTCTGGGCAAAAAAAAAAAAAAAAGAACGATACTTGTTTCATATCGAATTTTTGAGTGAAATCCTTGATTATAGACTTTTAACTTAGCTAACCATTGTGGGATTGGTTGAGGTGGTAGGCACGTTGGTTTGTAAGCAGAGGTATCAGGTTTGATCCCCAGGCATGGAAAAAAAAACCTTGCTGGGAAAACCTGTAAAATGTAAACATGTATGTTCTATATATTTATGCCCTAAGTTAATTATGAAGGCAGAACTTCAAAGGGAAAGTTTCTGTGCATTTTGTTTGTAGCTATGCTCATGGGGCTTCTTATAATATATTGAAGACCCTTTCTAAGTACAAGTTGCTGATAGTTGGCCTCCCTTCAAGGCCTCATCAATGAATCTTCAAGTGATAATGTTTATGTCATAGCTTCATGGTCAATAGCCTAATTGTCACGCAACTAAATTAAAATCACACTTTCTTTCACCTTTGTAGTTTGGATTTCTTTCAGTAAATATTATGCTAATGAGGTATGTTATGACAATTTTTCTTAAAAAATTATAGATATATAAATTTATGGTACAGCAAAATAAGTTTCGACGGGTGACGCAGTGGACCAGGAAGCACCAAGGTGTCATTGTCATGGCGGACGTGGCATCCTTATCCTTCGCTCAGCGACCCTCTGCAGTCACAATCCCACTAGTTTTTTTGTTTGTTTTTGGTCAAACAGTCCCACTTGTATTCCAAGTTCCAACCTCATGCTATTTCCCCACTTTTATGTATTTACGAACGGTGCATTTTATTAACCATTCGATCGGAGCCACGGAACAAATGTTCTGCGGTATAATATTAGAAGTTAGAACCATGATGCTGGCCCAAAAACATATTTAGGCCAACGGCCCAAAAAAAATATTGCGTCTTAAATAAAGACCTACTCCTATTATCATTTATTTATTTTCATATGCCATAGACCAAGTTAAAACAAATGTTATGCGATTATCAAAAAAAAAAAAGCTATGCTTAGTGTCTGTTTGAGTTAGCGTTTTGCCATTTCAAACAGGTTTTTCTTTTAAAAAATCACGGTAGCTTTTGGATTTTTGAAATTGAGATATTTGGGTTGGTGTTTTAGCAACTGGGTTTTCCCCTCTGAAAAGCAACTTTTGAGAAAAAACACAAAAGTATGACTTTTCCGAAAAAACAAAGTCATTTTTATTACCGCCAATCAAAATATAAATCACATTTATAATCTGACCTTTTTAAAGGTGAAATTAAAAGAAAGTCACTTCTGCCACCGCTAATTCAAACACGCCCTTAATCCTATTTACCATGCTGGTAGCCTAAGCTAAGCTTTGCTTATTTAATTCCTACGTCTTCGTTTATTTGTTTCGCATGCCTACTAACAAACATTTATCCTCAATCTGATTGAGATTTTGATTTACTTATTCTTTAAATTCAAAATAAATAAAGACATTTTTAAAATAAACATGTGAGTGGCCAGAGAAAATTTAATTTCATTTTAACTCAATGGGTATAGTGAAATTTTTTAATCTTTTGGGGGCTAACTAAAATAAAATTGTTTCCATTGGGTTTAAATGATATTTTTTTATTATGAAAATATTAAAATAATATAGAGAAGATTGGTAGGACCTACGGTGTAAAAAGTGATAGAAGTTAAATCTCCTCAACTGCATTGCTATATCTACTCCCAAATAAATTGTTTGAGTCTCCTTTTATACCAAAAAATAATTGAATCTTATAAGTACTCATAACTAAATTATTCATGGGACAATTACATTTAAGTTCCACACAAAAGAAAAAAATGAAGAAATAGTCTCTGAAGTTGTCAATATACACTCCTCGACTTATCATTAACAACTTCAGACATCATTTCTTCTTTTTTTTCTTTTATATAAAACTTGAATTTAATTGTCCCATCATTCATTACTAAATTTACAACTTTACCTTCTATTTATATCAATTTCACAGGTTAATTGGACGAGAAAATCTTGCGGGAGCACCACGTCATTTGTGGTCCCTTCAATTAAATGGAACCAACTCGGATAGCGTCAGTTTTTTACGTGGCATCACGGTAATAATAATAAATAAGAATTACACTCAGGTTATAAGGAAGAACATAGATAAAAAAATGGTCTCTTCAAATTATAAAATAAAAAAATGATCCTATTTGACAACTTCAGAAGTAAGTCATTGACAACTTTATGAGACTATTTTTTTATTTTGCAGTTTCAAAAAGCCATTTCTTCATTTCTCTTCTTTTTTGAGGCCTGGGTGTAATTCTCTCTAAGAAATACTGGGCCCATAAATTTGTATAGGTAACAATTTCTCTCTCTTGCCCCCATTTTTTTGGATAAGATATAATGATATTTTCATTATTATGAAGATTGGGTAATACACAATCCAATAAAAGAATAAAAAAAGGCTAAAAAACTAAAGGTCCTAAAACATAAACTCTAACTATAACAACAACATTAACCTTAATATTAGCCAAACTAATGGGGCCAGTCGCAGACAATATCACTAGAAAAGCATGCCGTCTTTTCACCAAAACATGTAGAAAAGAAATTGCCGTCACCGGCAATGACGCCATTATAAGGGGTAGTGATTCAAAGGAACCAATCCTAAATGATCCACTCCTCTTATAGGCAAAGAAACCATCAATAATGATTTTTGAACTGTATGAGAGAACCTATACAAGTAAAACACCCACAGACACCCAGACAAATTCGGCACCGGAGCAAGAAGATAACTCACCGTCAACCACCCACAAAACAACGCATCTTGATGATGTATATGGTCAACATTAGTGACTTGGATTCGCCACTATTAAACAAATCTAACAACGGTCCTCTAAGGGGTGAAGCATATAGTAGCAACAACCATCGACAAAATCCTTTCCCTAAAAATTCAAATCCGAGCCACCAAATTGAGATATGATCTATTAACTTTCAAGCTACCATCCAACCAAGAGGTGTCATAATCAAATCCGGTAGATCTATTTATTACCTGAAAAACAGAAAACACCACCACTAAAACCCAACACCACAAAAGAAGTAAGAAAAGATGGACGTTTTCTCCACCGACGGAGACCGCCAGGGAGGGAGGTGTTGTAGCTTGCACAAAGGCGAGGAAAAAGGCTCTCATAGCCTTAAGAAAGATCTGGAGAAGGAGAGGAAAAGCTCTCCGACAAAGAGAGAAGGGTTACTTCAAAATTCTCCTTCCCCCATTTTCACCTCCAACGACAATACCCCTTTTCTCTCTCATCGAAGCACAACTTCCTTGTGTAGTACCTCCGTTATCCTCCTCCATCGTCATCGCCATTAAAGCTTAGGGTCTGTTTGGTTCAAAGGGAGGGAATGGAAGGGGGCTTATTTTTTATCCCCTCCAAAACCCCCCAATTTGGAGGGAACAAAAATGAGGAGATAAGAAGGATTTGAAACCCCTTCTTTCATACCTCTTCCTTCTAATTTTTCATATCAAATAAGGAGAGACTCATTTATCATTCCCTCCCCTCCAACCAAATAGGCCCTTGACAAGCTCGCATTCCCTCACTGCTCTCTACAATGGTAAAGTTATTACCTTTTCTTCTTAATTCTTCGTCTTCTCTTGATTAATCATTAATTTCTTTGATCTTTTCTAGGTGTTGTCATGCCACCTGATTCTTCTTACTCTGCACTTTGTTTATCAGTTTTCTGTTTTCCCTTGATAGATTTTGGTGCTTTGAATTTATTTATCCTTCACCCGTGTTTGCTTCTAATTTTTATGTGTGCTTGTGTCGATTCAAAGTGTTCGTTTTAAAATTAACCATTATCAGCTATTTATTCTGTTCGAAAACAAGAATCTTCACTTTCTCTTGGTGAAAGCAGCTGTAAACGGATCCATATAATGTGCATTTTCATCCATGCTTGTGAAGAATTTTGCGTGAAATGATTCTTTCTTTATGAACATCAAAGCGTTTTTTTAATTGATATTTCTGCGTCTCTTGTTAAATAAATTAACTGTTGAGTTTTGCTACTAGTAACGCTTATTTCCACTCTTTAACGGCGAGGGCGGACGGAAAACGGAGGGACGGCGCAAGGGAGTAGTGCTTCGATGAGAGAGATAAAAGGGTATTGTTGGAAGTGAAATTGGGAGGAGGAGAGACAAGGTGTTAACTAAACAATTTTGTGGGGTCACCGGCCAAAAAAGAAAAAACAATTTTGTGGGGTCCAGTATTTATTATTTCTCTGACTGCAATGCCATGTAAGACTGAAATTTATGTGAGTTGGTTTCATTCAGTGAGGGGGGGGGGGGGGTTGTGGTTTGATAGATAGGTTTTTAAAAAAGTCAAATAAAAAAAATTAGATTATAAATGTGATTTGTATTTGGTTTTATTCAGTGAGGGGGTTTTGGTAGATGAGTTTTTAGAAAAGTCAAATAAAAAAAATTAGATTATAAATGTGATTTGTATTTGGATTAACGATGACAGAAGTGAATTTTTTTTAAACCTTAAACATGTTTAGATTAGTATTCGAAAAGCCTGTTTAAATGGAAAATGACTAAAATGAGCATAAATCTTATTAAATACAACACACACATATATATGTTGTATATATTGTGATAATTGAAATAAAAAAAATATTAAAAAATTTTGATAAATTAAAAAAGGTCAAATTATCATTGAAAAAAAAGAAAAAAACACTAAAGAACTTAATTAGAAATAGATGAATTTATATTTAAATTAGAATGCATACATGAAATGTCTTATTATTAGATCATCTACCTCTAACAAATTGGTCTCTAATTGTGTCATGAACATTATTTAATTGTGTTAAGGATATTGTACGGATATTTGCTAATCTAGAACTCTTAATTATCTAATAGGGTCTTTCGATCCTTTAAAAGACATTCTAATTATGTTAATCGCTAATTCTTTAGGTGATTAGTATGTAATTAGATTAATTTAAATGTAAGCCTAATAAGATATGTAGAGCCGATAAGTATATGTCTACCCTACAAATAAATTAAGTTCAAAAAATTAATCCTATACGATTCAATTAAATGCCTATTTTAAATTTTCTATTTCTAAACTCCTTTAAATACCAAAATAAGTTCCAATTAAATTTCGCATCTTTCAAAATAATTAAACTCACCGTTCAATCAACACAATAACATCAAAGCAATCAAAAGAAGAAAATTATCATCTCCTCGTCCATAGTCAAACTACAATAATCCAAACCAGAAAGTTAACTACACATAGCTAATTTGATCCCAAATGATCTCAGTACAGAGCACAGGCCAAATCAGATTCAAATAACAAATTGAAAAGAGAAATAAAGGCAAACTTCAAGCTCCAGCTTCTGTCATATAATGGCGTCAATGGCAGCAGCTTCATCTGGTTCACGATTGCCAAGAAGAAAAATCAATAGTGAGAGTGGACTTTCAAATCCTCTTGTACAATTGGCGACTCTGTTCTCTTCTCCTCTCCCAGTTAATCGAAGAAGATGATGAATAGTGGAGCAAATTGATGTCTGCAACTCTTGCTTCGAAGGACACGCCATTCCTCACTGTCTGCTTTAGTTCACTATCGATGAAGGAAGAAAAGACCCGCATCTCACCGGCGCTCTCTTCTTTGTAAATTGTCGAACTTGGGGAAGATGATGATGAACAGTAACTATGGTCTCTTCCCCAGGTCCAGCCTTCCTTGTTCTATGACAAAGCTCCAAAGAAGAAGGAGATTGCAGTGAAAATCGGCACCATCTAGTTCTCTGATTTTTTCTCCATGAGAGATGATGAAGTTGATGAATATTTGACAAGGTAACGATGTCTCCTCCTTCCCAATTGCTTCCATCGTGACTCCACTTGACCTTGATGCCTTCACTGAGGAGAAAAAAGTAGGAAATGTGGGCTTCTTCAAGAAGCAGCATTTGAACCTGAAGCCCAATGGCCTCCGACACTTTCCCAAATATCACAAGTTCTGCCCATTGTGCTTTAAGGTGTGGCCGCACGTATTGGGCCTGCAAACGTGAACCTAAACATGCTCTTAATTGAGAAGATGCTAACATAGCGCGGGTTCTCATACGAAGCAAGTAAAGAATCTCTATAGTGATAAGCATTTAGTGCTTATCGCTTTAATGAGATATAAACCATCTAAACCTAATCTAAAATTCTAAATTTAAAATGGTTAATGTATGCTTTTTTAAATGATAGTTTTATTTTGTTAGAAGTAATAATTATAAGATTATCTTTATTTATATTTTAAATATATTAAAACAAAGGGTTATTTAAAATATAAAAATTAAATTAAACTGTTCAAAATCAACCCAGTGCGTCTAATTGCTGACAAGCACACTATGCTCATCAAAGCAATGAGAACAAAATGCGCACCCAGCTGAAGCACAGAATTCATATATATATATATATATATATGCGCCCTGATTTGGGATAGCTTATTTTTTATTTATAAGTACTTATAAATCGTGATTTACGATATACTAAATAAGTATGTGAGAGGAGTTTTATCTCAACCTACATAATAAACACTTATTTTCTAAAAAAAATGTTATTCCAAACATAACTATAAACAGACCTGAATCCGCCTTTTTAATGTGTGTGTGTGTTAAATAGTCAAAATTTGAATTCACACTACTTTATGAAGCATGACAAATCAGAAATGCTCATAGATAAACTTATGTTTTTGAGCAAATCTACAAGACGGGGGTGTGAATTTGTGGCTGGGACGAAGGAAAAGACGCAAGTAAAGAGACGATGCATCGTAGTGCCACACACAGATGCAGAACCATTATGAAATATGAAGAACCAAAAGATTTGTAAGTTTGTGCAAACACAAATGAAAAAGAACAAAAGCTAAAAATCATGGTGATTGATGATAATGCTGGCCATATCTCCTCAAGATTCTGATCTGTGGGCCCTCTTCCATTTCCATACGTTGGGACCAACTCAGATGGACCCCATTTTCTACCCAAAAAATCATGCTCCTCATCACCATTGTGAGGTCCATATGTCCCTATGCTATAAAGCCTACTTGCTTTAGCATGTTCTTCGTCTTTTTCCTTCAAATTCATTTGGCATTTCATCAACTATACAGAACTTACTGCTTTATATCACTATGTCGCATTAAAAGTTAGGTTCCTAGTTCTGAGATTCTGGTTCGGTATTAAAAGTTTTCACAACCAACAACTGGTGTGTAAATTTTAGCATCTATACTGAGTCAGCATCAAACGCTTGAACTGATCAGTTGCTGAAACTAAGGGTCTATTTGGTGTGAAGGATTTGGAGGGAATGGAAGGGGAGGGGAAATTTTTATAACTTTAAATTTTAAAAGATTGAATAAATGGGGTAATAAAATTTTAATAACAAGAATATATAAAATAAAAGAATAAGAAAAATTAATTAAAAATTTTTAACCCAATTCCCCATCAGTGAAATAAGTAGGTGACAAAGTTTGAGGGAGTGAATAATCAGAATAGTCCCGGGCAATAGAGGAGAAAGAAAAGACAATCACATCACAGTAGGTCGCTCTAGTCCGTGATTGTCACAAAACTTTCACTTTCATGGCTGAATCTGAAAGTGAAAGGACAACCTAGTTGATGATTCCCTTCAGTTAAAAATACTTAATTTTCCCTGAAACCACATCAGATAGGAGATAGGTGACTAGATTCAGCAATGGCAAGTTTGGTGGTGCCCATAGACTTGAAGAAGAAGCCATGGGAACAGAAGCATCCTCTTCACAACCGGTGGCATCCAGATATACCGGCGGTTGCAGAGGTTAAAGGTAGCGGACTTTTCAGAGTAGAGATGGTGGACTTTAGTGGAGGTGGTATTACCAACAAGGAAACTGCCCATGACATCAAGTACGCTGATCCCTCCATTGTGAGTTGCTTCACCATTAATATATATATATATCTCTCAGTGTGTGTGTGAAGGTAGTGATACTTGTTTGTTTTGAATTTGGGTTATCTTTACTCTGCATTTCCATGGATTTGGTTTGCCAGATTCACCCACACACAAAAACTCACCCTAAACCACACTATACAAACGTCAGAGAGAATATTTTGACAAACAATATCAATGAAGTGGCCTTAACACCTCCTATGTCACTAGCATCTCCTGATCCTAGGAAGCATCACACAAGTCTTCTATTCTGCTTACCAGTTGTCGTTGTAACTTATAAACCCTCTATTGTCACTAGCAGAAGCATCTCCAGATGATGAAGCGTCAACCAAAGTAACTACACAGCTTTTTAGTCGTAGTTGCAAATCCCCTATCACCCACTAGGAGGAGGAGAGCACAGAGATTGCCTATAAGATCAAACATCAAAGAAAAGAGGAAAACGATGCTATCTTCTAAAAAGCTGACATGTTCTGAAGAATTTTCAAGCAACTATCTAACGTCATCATTTCGAGAGGGTCATAATTGATAGAGTCGTGAGAATATAAAACTATTCAAATAGGCCAAAACGTGTCCTATGACCATTAGAGCTGGTTAGTCCAACTTGTGGTCCACCTCTGGAAAAATAAAAAAATAAAAAATAAAAACTCTTTCCTCAGCGTGACACCAACATTTGAATAAAGACATCACCAAAGTGGTGATTTTCAAATTCATTTGCACAGTCCATGGCACCACCAACTACGAGACTGGTAGTACCAGTAGACCTAAACAAGAGGCCTTGGGACCAAAAGCTTCCTCTCCATAACCGATGGCACCCCCACATACCCCCTGTTGCAGATATTGTCACTGGCGAAGTCTTTAGAGTAGAGATGGTGGACTGGACTGCAGGTTCTATTAAAGATGACAATTCAGCACTAGACATAAAACTTATAAACCTCTCTACTGTGAGTATATATAAATATCATAACTTTTCATCAACTGAAGTCTGAAGTATGACTTTCCTATAAACGTAGAAGAATCCAGTCTTGTCCTGAATAGTTTAAACACTAATTATTTCCGAGCCTTCAAGGTCATGGTACTAAATGATTTGGAAGATGCAGGTTCACTATCTAAGCGGGCCAATCAGAATTATGGATGAAGATGGGATACCGGCGAAGCCGGGAGATCTGGTTGCAGTTGAAATATGCAATTTGGGTCCTCTACCCGGAGATGAATGGGGTTATACTGCAATATTTGACAGAGAAAATGGGGGTGGTTTCTTGACAGATCATTTTCCTTGTGCATCAAAGGCTATATGGTATTTCGAAGGGATATATGCATATTCACCTCAAATCCCTGGTGAATCTAGTATTTGATTCATTTTCTGCTAATGTACTATATGGCCTAAACATGGGCAGGAATATGTTACTTGATGTTTTGCTAATCAAGTAATTTTCAATAATGGACTAGGTGTGAGATTTCCAGGTTTAACTCACCCAGGGATAATTGGAACCGCACCTTCAATGGAACTCCTCAACATATGGAATGAGAGGGAGAGAGACGTCCAAACGAATGGGCTCCAATCATACAAACTCTCTGAGGTTTTGCATTCCAGACCATTAGCAAACTTGCCATCGCCGCAAGGCTGTCACCTTGGAAAGGTATTGCTGCATTACAATATCCAATAATCCAAATGTGAATATCTTGGTTTCAGCTGCCCAACTACTTCAAATTCATGATTTGCAAGCATTTCTTAGGTTTATTGAATAGTGTTGCTTCTACCCATTCTCCAAATGCAGAAACACTAGACCATTTCCTCCCCTGTTTCCGTTTTAGTGCGACACAATATGGGACATAATTCTCTCTTCTCACCAATCCTATCCTCCACCATTGAAACCTTCTATCTTAAGCACATTTACCAGCTTTACCAACTTCAATAAATGGCCAAGTGACACTATACACTCAAACATTGTTGCAGACAAGTCATTATATATGTAGTTCTGAAGAACACGGTTTTCTTGTTTAACATGTCATTCTTGTAGATCAAAAGGGGCACTCCTGAATGGGAGAGGATTGCAAGGGAAGCGGCAAGAACAATTCCAGGAAGAGAAAATGGCGGGAATTGTGACATAAAGAATCTCAGCAGAGGTTCCAAGATATACCTTCCTGTATTTGTTGAGGGAGCAAACCTCAGCACCGGCGACATGCACTTCTCTCAGGGAGACGGCGAGGTTTCATTCTGCGGTGCAATTGAGATGAGTGGTTTTCTAGAACTAAAGTATAACTTCACTAACTTACAAAACAATTTTTATCACCTTACTTGTCTCTCACTCCACAGTCTATTTCTTTAATGGTATAACAACACAAAGCGAATTACCATGTGTAATGTGATATGATCAGGTGTGAAATTATAAGGGGAGGAATGAAAGAGTATCTGACACCAATGGGGCCCACACCTCTTCATGTGAACCCAATATTTGAGATCGGTCCGGTGGAGCCAAGATTCTCAGAGTGGTTGGTGTTTGAGGGCATAAGTGTGGATGAAAGTGGGAGGCAACACTTCTTAGATGCCAGTGTTGCCTACAAGCGAGCAGTGCTCAATGCCATTGACTACCTATCCAAATTTGGCTACTCCAAAGAACAGGTTTTCCCCACTCAGTCCATTTATTTAAGTCTAGTATATAGTACTAATGTACTGTCACCTTCGGTCCCTAATATAAGGCCTCATTAGTAGTGTACCTCATCCTGCGGACGAGCTCTTATATTAAGAACTAGAGGTAACATCATTATATATACCGACACCCAAAACGTTACATTGCCATGTGTTGCGTTAATATCAGATGTACCTGTTACTATCTTGCTGCCCTTGCGAAGGGAGAATCTCAGGGATAGTTGATGCCCCAAATGCTGTTGCAACCTTGGCTATTCCAACTGCAATCTTTGACCAGGTGATTGATTAAACGACACTGATAAGCCACTTGTTTGCTCCAAAACTGTTTTATTTACGTCCTCTGATTCCAGTTCTGTGGTCTTAAGTCCTAACTCTCAAGTGAATGAGCAAGATCAAGAAATAGACCATCTAAGTAGAAATTATATCATTGTAGGTTATAATTATAGGCTGTGTCATTGCAGGATATTCGTCCTAAAAACAAGGTGCCACTTGGACCTCGCTTGGTTAGGAAACCGGATGTTTTCAAATGCACTTACGACGGCAATTTGCCCATTACCAGGAACCCTAGTGCTACATGACCACCCAATTTCTTGATCAAATCTGGAAAACAAGAAGACACGGTCGAAACTCTTGTTATGTAGGCGCTTGTACTTATAATTAAATTAAGATGTACACGAAAATGTGCTAATGTTTGGCATTATCTATTGTTGAACAACGCTTGAGAAGCACTATCGCAAAGGAAAATGTAATAAACAACTTCGGTAATTTTATATGCCTAAATGCGTTAGGGTTTAGACTGGGTCAATATATATTAAACTGAGTCAACGTTGCTTTCTATGCTAAACGAAACAACACGCTTGCGAGGAGGAATACGAATCTCCACACATGAAGCACAAAGAAAAGCGGGTGATACAGAACAACTTTGATAATTCAGTCTCATAATTCTCTACATGTTCTTGACAGAAGAAAATCGTGTTAAGCTAACTTTGACAGAATCTGACAAGTGTTTCGTATACACAACCAAAATTAAACCAAATTCACTGAGATATTACTTCCTCTGAAAACCAGTTCCAAGATTTCCAGGCGGGTAGCTTATCATCATCCAGAATAACTACTTCTAAATACCCAATCCAAAATTTTTCTCATTCTGCAACTGATTTATAGATAATAAGCTACCAGGTTATCTCATGAATTCAGTAATATATTGAAAGTGTTTTATGGTGCTGCAGAGATGGGCATTGAATGCCAGACGCCCAGAGCCAAAGATCCAGCTCCACGCTGAGCACCTGAAATAAGATAACACCAGGTAAGTCAAAATTAAAGGGCAAAATAAAAGAACTTGCATGGAAAAATAAGAGCCCTTCTGCAGAGAGAGAAGAAGAACTTGCCTGTCTCCCTGATTTTACACTCATCAGCTCCCTCATTTTCTCCACAGCATGAACCGAACAAGCACGTAGTTCAACTTCCTCTTCAGTGCCAGGATTTATTTCTCCACTGCTCTCAATAGTGCTGGCAAGTTTTGGACTATATTTTAACACACCAAGCTGCCGAAGCACAGCCGGGACAATATAATCTGCCATTATAGTAATTGAGCCAATGTCTTTAAATTCACCATATCCTTTTCCCTGGAACGCACCCCATAAATCTGCTGCAAATATCTGTGCTCTCTTGTACAAAAACACTTGGCGGCCTTTATACACAGAGTGGTCTCTAAAGCCTAAAACAAAGCAAATTCTTACAGTCAATGCCTCGTTCTTTGCATATAAGTTATGGCTGCTCCATATACTACTATATTAGAATGGTTAGTTATCCCAAAACTTGAGAAATGACAATTTTAAAAAATAGAGAAAAAATGAATAAAAAACAAATACCAGGAAAATGACGAGCAACAAGAGCAACAAGATTTAAAGCAGATTTTCCGCAAGCCTCCACAATATTAGATGCTTCTCCATCAAAACTCCTTTCTAGTTCAAGCCCAACCTAGCCATGAAAGTAAAGCATATTGCATACTTAGACCAGTCTCATAATTAGAAACAAAATTAATAGTGCCAAATCAATAGGGAAAATACCACAGCACTAGTAAGTGTAAAAGAATACAGGTTTCTGCAGATATCAGAACAAAAGAAAGATTATACATGGAACAACAAGGATTTGAGAAACTTAAATTCCAGTAACAGAAGATGTTACCTCATGCAATAATCGAACACGTTCATCTTCCAATGGAAGGGGTCTTGGCCACCTCAAAAGTTCGCGCAGTTGTGGACCTAACAGTAAGCAGTGATGTCATCAGTTTGCTAACCAAAAGGAAAAAATATTCTCATTGTGAGCACACAAATCACCATAATGCCACGAATTAAAAACCGATTTAGGTGTTCCCTGTCCGTATGAAATTACCCACATTTGATTTGGCAGGAATACGAAAAATCAAAGAGCTTACAGTTTTCTGCTAGTTTCACTGACTAGTGACTACCATGAATGTGTACAGAACTGAACCAAAAAAAAAAAAAGTCCCTTCCCAACTTTATATCTAAACTTTGAATGATAATTTTAAGTTTCTTGCTAGCTTTGATTTCGCTTGGTAATGAAAGTAACTTTAAATTGAAGGCAGAAATTACAAACACACGAGTTTTTAATCCAAACATTACATGAGACCAGATGTAATTAAGCATTCATGCAAACATGCATACAGAAAATATCAGGTCCGAACCTGTGTACTTTTGCAGACGGTCAGCATCAAATGCAGATTTATCATTTTCGAGAGCAGCCTTTAGCCCAGATGCCAAATGATCATAACTCAACTCCTTATCTGTTAACAGATGCGAAGATAGGGTGGCAGGCGAACAGAGAGGAAAGGGAAGCCAAGTTAAAAATAAAATACAGATTAAGCTGAAATTCTACAGATATTGAACTATTTGTGTATTTGCCAATATTGAACCACGGAGTATACGCATAACAAGTGCAATCAATTCCTGATAGCATATACCCAAGAAGTAAGAAACAAGGGACTGAAACATTCTCCTTGCAGCCACTGATGGGTGGAAGGGCTCTCTTAGCATGGCACCATCATTAACGCGCAGTTCGCCAACAAAAAATTCAAAAAATCGAATGGCATCTCTGGCTTTTTCACAAACAATTTTCATATATGCAGCTGAACTATGTTTGGATATATAATTATGTATCTAACTATTCATTGTCCGCTACGAATAACTGATAAATAAAATGATACAATAAAGGCAGAATCGAAACCATCACGTGAATGACCTCTGTTCGGGAAGGAAAATTCAGCCTAAACATGAAGGGGAAAGCTTCAAATCTTTCAGTTAAAAAAATAAAAAATTTAAATATTAAAAAGCTCCCACCAGTTAAAAATAAACGTATACCGTCAAGGTAGCAGAAAAACAGAGATTTTATGCCTCAGTGAAGTGCCACATGATATGGCGCATTTAAAAAGACAGAGAGAGTGTACCAGGCCAGAAGCAAAAATTTAAAGCGTCCAACACAAACAGGTATTGAACGGTGAGTGGTCCATTATCAAAGTAGTGAATCCCTTCGAAATCCCACTCAACCTTCGGAATGGATTCAATAGTATCGACCACTTTTTCAATGCCTGCAAAAGACAGCATCAAATATATAATACAATAAAGGTTCATTCTATTCTATTAAAAAGGAGAAAAGCGGAAGGAGCTTCATTGTTGGGACACAGAACAGAACCTGCAGAGTCAACGAGAACGTGAGAGGAATGCGTGGCGACCCAAGCAGAGGTTGCCCTGACGTCGTCCATGGAATGGGTTGTGGAAATCGACGAGCAGTGACAATGCGCCTAATGAGAAGCGTCTGTGTTAAACCCTAAAAACTTATGGACAGAGCGGCGGGAAAGAAAAAGGAGAAGAAATGTGAGGAGGGGTCACGAGTGGGTGGAAGTTTCGCGGGGTTTATGGCGGCCAATGAGAGTCAGCGTGCTTGTCGTGTTGGTTTTGGTGGCGCTCTGACTCACTCCGATTCTAAATCAGAACCCCTTTTGTGTTACTTGTGATTTACCAAAAAGAGGAGTTTGAGTGAAAGCAGAAGAAATGTGAATGGGCCACCAATGCCGCCTAGCCTTCTTCCTCTTCACACAGGATAAAGTTTTGCTGACCAGTGACCACATACACACAACTAATGGAATCGGATCACATTAGTATGTGTCGGTCAAGGCATCACGTGGTGGGCATTTTATCCACATCTTGTTTATCATTTACCGTGTTCATGCCAATTAGACACCACCTTTTTCATATGCTTATCCCGGCAAATTATTATTAAAATAATTATTTTTAATGCTTCAATTGCTATTATAAATAAGCCCCAAATCTTTAAGTTAAAGTTCATATGAATACAGAAAATATTCTTAAGATGACTGCTTTTAATTGGGCTTGATAATTGAATACAAGTTAGCCATATAAAAATAAGTTAAACTCTTCCAAATAAATAAATATTTTTCTGATTTTTTTTGAAAATTGTATGATGCATTTTTGAAATTTTGTTTATAAGTTTTGATTCTTGCTAGTGATTAAGGCTTGTTTGGGATTATGTTTGGAGCTTTTAAAAGCGTTTATTCATGTAAATCGAGACAAAACCCCTTTCACATACTTACCTTGTATACCGTAAATCACAATTAAAAAGTTAATTTTGAAGGTTTCAATTGCTGTTCCAAATAAGTACTAATGACTTGTTTGGTGAGCTTTTGAAAAGCTTATAAGTGCTTATGCACGTAAGTCGAGACAACACTCTTTTCACATACTTACCTTTTATACCGTAAATCATGATTAAAAAGCTACTTTTAAAGACTTCAATCACTATTTTAAACGAGCGCTGGTTTGGAGACATTTGGTTATAATGTCTGTCAATCCTATGTTGCTAGAATGCAATCAAGAGCTGTGAGATTTGGATTTGAAAAGTTTGTTGATTCTGTGGCGGGACACTGATTATCCCGAACACCGATTAAGTATTATCTGTGCATTAGTGCCAGGCTACATAAAAAACAATTTTAAAAAAGAAGTTAATATATATTAACAAATATAATTGTTCTAAAAAAACAAAACATAATTATATACATTTAACACAGTGCAACTAGTCTTCTCATCAATATGAACTCCCATCCTAGTCTCCTCAGCAATTCCCTGCAAAAACATTTAACAAGTTTCAAACATCAATAATTGTTAAAGCAACCTCATTGAACAGCAAGACAGCAAGTTTTAAACCAAAACACTACTAATTGTTACAAACAAAACCAGCAATAATTGATCCAAATTTTGAACTCAAACAGCAGCAATAAAGTTTCCAAATTTTAAACCCAGACAGCAGCAATAACATAACATGCAATTTCCAAGTTTAAATACACGTGGGGCACCTAACCTTCTGCATATCGGACATAACTATTACATGCTCCCCGTTTTCAAGGTTTAATGATTTCTGCAGCCACTCAATGAACCACCTCCACTTGAGTGTGTGTTCTCCTTTAGGGTAATCCCAAATGCTAGTGGATAGAGTGAACCATCAACATCAAGTCCAGATGCTGTAAGCATTATCCCACAAGCGTTTCCCTTAAGGAAAGTCCCACCAAGCCCAACGATAGGCCTGCATGCCAATCTAAGAACAAAAAAATTACTTAAATTAAACAATGTTGGAGGCTTAATTAAAGAACCAGATATTAAAACAATTAGATTTATAATTTGACCAGAGGTAGTATTAGAATTTGACAAAAACAACACGTGACGAACAAATATAAAACTAAAACTTCACAAATGCACTCGATTCCTGAAACTCCGTGTTAGTGGACTGCCACATCTTAGAAAAGAAGGCTACAACAATGTAAGGAAGGAGTAACTGTGAAAATTATAGGGAAAAATGAGGGGGAAGAGAAGAGGTTGTAGCTGATTTCAGGATACCTGAACATTTAATTCCCAGTCACAAACCTAGAAATCTTTGAAACTATTTATTCTTCCCTACCATTTCGGGCCACCGTATAAAATTGAATGCAAGTTCTAAAATCAATAATGCAATTTCAAAAGTAGAAAACCGTCAAGGTTTGAAAGCAATTGCCAACCCAAGCTTGGGATTTCTTTCTAAGGCCTTTGTATCAACCTCTCCAGAAATGGTTAACACTGATTTTTGGTATGACCTCATGCTAGAGGATAGCCCCAAGCTTCCCATGATTGTTGAGCCTTGGTTTGATCTGTGTCAGACAGACCACGGCAAATGACCTCCAACCGTAAAAGTGTTCTCATTTGTAGAAAACCTCTACTGATTTCTCCTGCAGCAGAACTTTTCTTATATTGGTCTAGATGAAGCTCAAATGCTGTCTCCCTTGTCGCCACTGAAACAATTTAGAATTCTCTCAATATGATTGCAAATTACTAAAGATTTGGAACAATTATCATGATGTCAAATGCCAAAAACTTAGAAAATTATCGAAGCATATGAATCGGGTCTGGTCACACCAATCCCAGCTGTTTATTTGTTGGTGTTGTGGAAGCGGGATGGATATATAGAGCGTAACCAATTATACTAAAAAATCACAAACTAGAAACAAAGTCTCTAGACGTAATTTAATATGATAAATCACAACTACTAAATATAATAACAGCTAATAAATAATAAATAGGACAACAATAAGAGAAATACCAGAATCTAATTTTTACTCTAAATAATTCATAAGTGAAATAATACAAGAGAAGGGAATATACAAATGCCTTAAGAGACAGTTGTTGAGGGGTGAGGTTAAAGGGAAGGAGGAGAGCTCCTTTTAGAGCATAAGGAGCGCCTCCTCCCTTGCAAATTCAGCGATGTGGGACATATTTTCCACCCATATCCAACAAATCTCCACCTTGGGAAAATTCCCACATACAAATTCTATTTACAATTCAACAATCAATGTTTAACAATGTTGATTAGATCCAAACAATGTTGAAATTTGACAGAAGCCACCACCTTTATCAGCATATCAGCAGGGTTCTCACTTGTCCGTATCTTCGGTATCATGACTCCACCTTCTTCTAAAATTTCTTGTATGAAGTGATATCGAACATCAATGTTGGTAGCTTGATGTATGCAATGGTTTGTACAAGACTTGACATTTCACAGGTTGTTGGAGTTGTGAGTAGGTATATGCATGATCCAGGAAAGGAGCATTGGCAAGCTGTGAAATGAATTCTACGGTATATATGTAATACTGTGGATATTGGTTTGGTTTTTAGGCAGGAAAATGATCGATCTTTAGTTGAGTATTGTGACTTAGATTTTGTAGGTGATTTGGACAAACGAAGATCAACTATTGGTTATGTGTTTACTCTTGTAAAGGCACCAGTTAGTTGGAAGTCGACTTTGCAGTCAACAGTTGCTTTGTCTACCACAGAGGCAGAGTACATGGCAATTACAGAGGCTGTGAAAGAGGCAATTTGGCTTCAAGGATTGCTTGGAGAACTTGGTATTGGTCAAGAAGACCTCATAGTATTTTGCGATAGCCAAAGTGCTATTCAATTAGCAAAGAACCAAGTTTACCATGCAAGGACAAAGCACATTGATATTCGATATCACTTCATACGAGAAATTTTAGAAGAAGGTGGAGTCATGATACAAAAGATATGGACAAGTGAGAATCCTGCTGACATGCTGACAAAGGTGGTGACTTCTGTCAAATTTCAACATTATTTGGATCTAATCAACATTGTTGAACATTGATTGTTGAATTGTAAATAGAATTTATATGTGGGAATTTTTCTAAGGTGGAGATTTGTTGGATGTGGGTGGGAAATATGTACTACATCGCTGAATTTGCAAGGGAGGAGGCGCTCCTTATGATTGTTGAATTGTAAATAGAATTTGTATATGGGAATTTTCCCAAGGTGGAGATTTGTTGGATGTGGGTGGGAAATATGTCCCACATCGCTGAATTTGCAAGGGAGGAGGCGTTCCTTACATAAGGAACGCCTCCTCCCTTGCAAATTCAGCGATGTGGGACATATTTCCCACCCACATCCAACAAATTCTCTGATACCAATTGTTGCGGAAACGGGATATATAGAGCGTAACCAATTATACTAAAAAATTACAAATTAGAAACAAAGTCTCTAGATGTAATTTAATAATATAATAAATCATAACTACTATATCTAATAACAGCTAATAAATAATAAATAGGACAACAATAAAAGAAATACCATAATACTACAGGAGAGGAGAATATACAAATACCTTAAGAGACATTTGTTGAGGGGTGAGGTTAAAGGGAAGGAGGAGAGCTCCTTTTATAGCATAAGGAGCACCTCCTCCCTTATAAATTCAGCGATGTGGGACATATTTCTCACCCACATCTAACAGTTGGAACCGCCAGATGTGGTATCATAGCCTGCCTCAGCGCCAATCGCAACAGTTGGAGTACCAATGGTGACAGAAAAATCAATAATAGGTGATTGTTTCAGTGCAATGACTGTTGTTACAGTAGCATGGTCATGGAAGTATTGAACTTCCAACTGCCAAAGCCAAGGTGAACATATTTTCAAAATCAATATTGTGAGGGCAAATTTCCCAGCCAGTAAACACAAACTTCTATACCTTGCCAGAATTATAATCAGGCAGCTTAAATGAAGCGATGGTTTTTGTGGATGGCACAATGTCAGTGAACATAAGCGTTGTGGAGATCTGCCAAAAGCAAATGAAATGATTTACCAAAGTAGAATATACACTGTAGCAACCTAACGAACAAAGCAACCCACATTTGATTCGATGTAAACTTTGATATCAATGTTACTGTTCTTATGCTTGTACTGTGCTGCTACATCCCCAGCGGAGAGTCCTCCTTTCTTTACAGGCGTCAAAGTAAGGGCTTGAATGGATGAACAAAAGGAAGAAAACACAAATCAGACACATACCAACATTTGGAATTCTCTGCTCCTCGAAAATGATTCCAAACTCGGCTGTCCTTTCCCAAAATCAGTAATAGTGAATGCATATTACTTTATTGTATACAATCACGATGATTTATGAGTGACTACAAATAGCAAATCTCGCTAGACACTTATTTAGAATGAATGTGGACGATATCCCTTCAATTAATTTATATTTATACATAGTAAATTGCAAATATTGATTTAACCTCTGGATCTACATTTCCTTTATTGCGAAACCTCAACACCTTACCAAGGCATCAAGAACATCAATCAAAAGTCATGTCCTTCCTGCAAAATTGTTTACATGTTCACGACTTGGCGAAGAATTATGTAATGTGATCCCTTCTGTTAGGATTATAAATTTGATAAAACGTTGGTTCAGTTTATATGTTCTTCTACAACCAGTTTCTATGAGGTTTGATATCCACCAGAGCTACGGCAACTATGGGCCCTGTTTTTTTGAAAAAAATACAGTAAGGGCACAATTGTCTTTTTAATATAAATTTTAATTTCATTTTAGCCATTGAGGGTGCAATAAGGTTTTAGAAAGTTTAGGCCATTGGATATTAATTCTTCTATGGGGATGTAGTGAAAATTTCCCATTAGAAACTTGCCATATGTGCATGAGAAGGGCGTACCGTCAATATCACCCTTTTGGAACACCCCAAATTTTATTCCCCAATATGTATTATAATTATTGGAAATAATCAATCAAATAAAATTGTGAATTTTGGAGAATGTGAATAGTGCTACCAGTGAGATTTCCTGTGAGGCAGTGAGTTTATCAAGTAGTTTAAATGAACAAATAATCGTCAAAAATTATGAAATTTTATAAGAAGAAAGCAGACATCTTAAGCTTTAATTTGATAGGTCATGGGTAATTTTTGGAGTTGTATACAAAAATTTATGTATTTTTGAAGTTTACCAGGTGAAACTGGAAAGTTTCTGGAGCAGCATCCAAAGATGAAATTTATGGGAATTTTGTACTTCCAATTGGCAAAGGATTATATTTTTATTTGAAATTAGACTCAATAAGGGTTTTATAGCCTTTAGAATCACTCCAATACGATGTCTACAGATTTAGTTATGATTTTTCAAAGTTTGGGTAAAAAATTTGTCAAAATTTGCTTAAATCCGAAATCTGGAAATTAATTAAATAATGGGATATATTATAAAACATATTTCATGATCTTCCTCCTCCCAATTCTATCAATTTAGCACAGCCAAGAGAGAGAGAATAGCTTGTTGAGTTCTAGAGAGAGAAGGAGAAAAATCACACAAGGTAGGTCGATTTATTCGGTGAATTCGTACCTAACGTCTATAATCCTTCTCCTAAGCTTCTCTTCTATGTAATTTAAAATATTTGAAGTACAAATTTCAGTGTTAAAGAGGCTAAGGTTTCGGTCACACTAGAGTCTAGAGAAGAGCAAGAAGGAGCTTAAGGTAACTTCCAAAACTTTGAATATTAATTGTTCTGACTACTATGAGTAGTTTAATCGGTGGATTTCTGCTGAATTTGCTCTATTTGCAAATTTAGGAAAAGTGGTGTTCTAAGCATTATACTTCCAAAATTGAGTCTAAATGGTGGGTTTAAAGTAATTAAATAGTTAATAAAGTGGTTAGGAGTAGAAATGAGCAAGTCTGTTGAGTCAAAATTGGAAAACCCCAAATTATCCTGGAGAATCCTGGGTTTCAGCCAGGTCCAATTCAAGGGTTAGGGCTTGATTTTTTTATGTTCTGATGATTCCATTGGGTTTAAGAGGGAAAATTAGGTGGGGTTACAGTTGTTCATTTTTTCAGAAAAACCTGAAAGAGCATAATTACGAAAATGCTCATGAAACCCTGAAATAGGGGTTGCCAAGGGCATTTTGCTCTTTTGACAATGAATTTGATAATTCTGAGTCCGGAAATGGATTCCTTAGTAGAAAATAAGTATGAATAGATCATGTTAAAATTTCAAAAAATGTACAGTTAAACCGAATACAACAAAGCGGGGCTGGGTCCCTTGGGCCATTTTGGTAATTTTCACAATAGGCCTATATAACCATTAGAAACACTATGGAAGTGCATGAATGAGTTTTAACCTAATTCTTGTACATTTGACATTTTAGGACCGAGTTGAGAGCCCGGGTTGCTAGCACACAAATCGAGGCACGTGTTTCAAGGAGAAAAAAGTTTAAGGCAGTGGCTATATCCTTCATGCATCATGCCATGGTTCATATGTTTTGTGGTTGCCATTGTTTTGCTTAATTAATTAACATGGTTTACCTAGAAGGGGCGGTCTGCCGAAAGAGGCAGTTAGTGCAATAAGTGCACTTACACCTGGGGGTTGGGTGTCAATCCAACCAGTGTACGAATAGTGGGGTGGAAGCCCTACACATATATACATGTTGATGTTTTTATATTATTCATTAATTTGTGCATACATGGTGCATAACATATTTACTTTCCGCATTTTAAATGAATGATAGTATGTTGTTATTATGATTCATTGGAATCTCACCCCTTTTTATAAACATAAATGTGCCAAGTTGAACTAATGGATCCAAAGGAAAGGTTGTAGACAAGGGGGAACTAATAGGCACGGATGCCAAGGCGAGGATAGATGGTTATATGTAGTCGTTATTTTGGATATTTTGTATAAAATTGTGAATATTATCAAATCCTGCGAGGTAAACTTGTGAAGTAATCAAGTACCATGTATCAAAATATTAATATATTTACACTATTCCTGTGTTGCTTACTGGACTGCGGGCAAACACTCTGAAAATATGAAAAATAAGATAAGCGTATGATACTTTACATATATATATATATATATATATTGCCAACAAAGAACTAATAGTGTTAAAATCAACTAAGTTACAACATCACATAAGTAAAATTACAACAACCGAACACACAGAATGAGAAAGTAAGCCCTAAAACCTAGCTAACAAATTAGAGAAACAAATATATAAGAGTTCTTCAATACAACAAGAGCATAAGAATAGAGCTAAAACATCTTCCACACCATTTGCTAAATAGGCCTATAACTAGGATGAAGGTCGAAACACCCGAACAAATGGGTAAAACCTTTTTAATGAAGCTTTGGCAATCCTCCTGACTACCAAATCTGCATACATGGGAACACATCTATAAGAAAGGTACCTAAAAAAATTCCTTGACAAGAGTGTACACAAGGAGAACATTCAACATATTATCATAGAACATACAATCAAAGAGACAATAGGAAATGGAAACCCAACTCTAACTCAATGATCAGCAGTAATGTCATTTACACTAAAGAGGCCTACGTCTAGCCCTATAATAAATAGTGTTGATCAACACACTGAATAAGAACATGTTTAGCTAATGATGAACATTGCATATAGTCATACTGAACAGGCCCAAAATAATGATTCCTAATTATCTATCTATTGCACATTCCTTAAACAGAATACCCACAAAATACTTCCCTACCACATAGCTACCTTGGACTAAACATGACCAAATTTTGAAGGTGTCTCAAGAACCCTATGTCTGGGGCTTGGATTAGTTGATTTGATTCTTTCCTATAAAAAAACCTTCCACACCAATTCCAATAGGGTAGAGACAATTTGGGTGAGGTATATTGACTTATAATACACACAGACCTGTGAAGAAATATAATAAGTGTCACGTTCAGAAAATTTAGGGGTGACAACCAGAAATATGAGAAAACCTATATCTCTTAAGCCTCATCTATGTATAAAATTTTTCATTTAAATTTATGGATAAACTTACAATGCATGATATAAAATTTTGTTACATTTTATACAGAGTCTTTAGCTATCTATAGAAATTTTGGCAATACGTCCTTTAAAATTTGGGAGCTTCCAAAAGTTCTATAACAGCATTCTCAACAATAATTCCACAAGAAAAGGGCTCTACGACAATCACACAAAATATATGACGAGGGCAAGGATCCTAACTATAGTTTATGTGGAGCTCATAGAACTAAATTTACAAAATGTAATACATAAACCTAAACTTTACATTGAACTGACGATTTCCCAGTATCACGCTTTTACATCAAATTAGCATTAAAGCCCCTCAATAATGAGTAAAAGTATAAATTAGTTGCATCATCCGAGACCAAAATATTTTTTGGTGAATAACGTCCCAATTTAAGATTAACGAAATAATAATAAAACAATAATAAATGTAACTTAAACTACTGTTCAAAATACCACGAGCATATACCTTATAAATCAAATAATTTCATGCAAACATTTAAGCCAAACAAGATTTGTATAAGTGAATTAACAATTAAAATCAAATTGAACTATAGCCTTGTAAAATAACAAGACGATTATGAATCATTGAATAGATAAAATTAAGTTCATAATAAAATATTTTGTTTGAAAGAATCAATTTAATAACAATAAATCTCAAAACTCAAAATTTTCCATATCACTTCATCACAATGAATAATAAGCATGGACACACAGTCTATGAGGGTAACTAACCAAGCACAGCACGAAGCCATGAATACAAGCGTAGACACACAGTCTATGAGAGTAAGTAATCAATTGTAGCACGAAACCGTAAATACAAGTGCTGGTACAAGACCTATGAATGAAAAGCCCCAACTCCCACTTATCCATTGATTCTTCAACACCTTACATTCACTTGAGATTTCGTTGGCAGAGAAGCTATCTAACTCCATGGTTCTAACTTTTGTGACCTTTGTACTCAATGTCTTATGCGCCATATCTCTGCCACAGATCTACCCCTAGGTACCAGAAAACCCATACTCTCACCCCTTAAATCCTCAATCAATGTCGTCCTTGCACTATATGAGAGAAAAAGTAACTACTTCAACCACACAACAATCTTTAAAGCCACGGGGGCACCCATTAAAGGTCGTCATCGGATGGCGTCAAAGGAGATTGAGGCTTGAAGTTTTTGGATTTGATCATACTCAGTGACTTTATTTATAAATTTTATAACAAAAATATTATTGTCTTTTTTTTATTTTAATCATTTAATATTTATCGATAAAAGTAAACTCTTACGAGTTTACTATTTAAGTCTACAATACAATTTTACATTATTGTCATGAGTTTGCTTAAACTTATGAGTTTAACAACCTTCCTCATCAGTTATCATTAAACTTGAAAGATCAAATATTGTATTAGCCTTACTTATTATAAATAATGTTTCGTAAACTTCATTTCACAAAAATGAAGAAAAATATTTAAAAGAAACAGTGATTTGTATCATTAAAATGGAAAAAAAAAATATTATTAATTTTTAATAATACCCTCCAATGAAAACCAATGCATCTTAATTATCTTTAACTTCTTTCTTATCGGTGGAAAAAAAAAAGAATAATTTAATCTTATTTGTCTTTTTACCCAATGACATTTGTTTTAGACTGAATATTTACTTCTTGAAGTGAACTATAACAGGTAAGGTTGTCAAACTCATTAGTTTAAATAAAGTCATAATAGTGACATAAACTCATATTGTAAGCTCAAATTATAAACTCGTAAGAGTTTGTCTTTGTCATTAAATAGATATTAATAGTGTGTAATTAAATATTAAAATATAAAAAATGACAACAATTTGATTTAAATTTATTTTAAATCTAAATAATTGAAACTAATTCCATTAAAATTCATAATTTATCATACTTAACGAAAAAAATTCTATAAAATTTATATATAAAGTTACTGAAAATGATCAAATCCAAAAAAGTTAACACAAGTTTAAGAATGGATTAACACAATTTGTAAACTAAAAACGTAAAATCAATAAACTCGTAAGTTTTTAACCGAGTTTATAACTAACACAAATTTACCAGTGACTCGTCACAATTTTGCAAGCTAAAAACGTAAAAAGGGTAAATATAAAGAGTTAACTCTTGAGTTTGACACAAATAACAAGAAGGATTGATATATATATACACATCACTCTGGTCCTATTTATAAGTCCTTTTTGATAAAAAAAATTTGATCTTATTTATAAGTCCAGTTTCAGGATAGTAAATGCATTTTGTACTTTTTTTACCCCTATTAATTGCAATAAACAAAAGGAATTTATTCGTGTTGACTTTTGGAACCAATCATAGATAAGGGCGAAATTGGAAATTTAGCTCATAGTTAATGAGTTAACTAACTCTCCTTGGTATGTGAGAATTAGTTAAAAGAGACTTATAAATAGGACCAGAGTGGTATATATTTATTGTTTTTTGAACCCTTATTTATATTTGTTGTTGTTCTCATAATCAATGCATCTTCAGACAAATTAAAATGAAATAAGATTTTGTGGGTGCATTGCAAAAGTGTAAGGGTCCATGAGAACTAGTTTCAGCGCTCATCGCAGTAATAAGCACCGAAAGCTATTTATTGTAGTGAGATCTGTATAGTTCAAATAAAAATTTAATGATTTAAATTTAAGATTTTCAACGAATGATTTTTAAAACAACAAATTATTTTTTAAAAAAACTGATAATTAAAAGATTATCTTTATTTTATATTTTATATATGTTGAAATAATTTTTTTTTGAAAAAATTGAAAGTTAAAAAAATTCAATCTAAACCATCCAAACTATATATGAACTATCTGCAATAATAAATAGCTCTATGTGCTCATCGCACTGAAACTGGTTAATGGGGCGCATGCAAGTTACATATTCTTCAGTTTTAAAGTGCACAATTCTTTTTTCCCCCCAAAAATCAGGAAAGTAATATTGTGCGCCGAACATACCAGGTTACTCACTGTGCATGCCTGTTTGGAAATAATAAATGGAAAACAAAAGATTATTATGTATATTTTGTTGGCACAAAAATTTAAATAAGTTAGTAAATAGTTTAAATTTTGATCAGCTTAAATAGTCGGATTTATTAGGGAGTACTGCAGTGTGGTGTGCTTGTTGTTCGTAACAATGGAGTACCGGATCTGCCCCCCTTCCTTAAGTTCAATCCTCCTCTTCACTTATTCCTCCCCTTTAGCCATGGCTCTAAAATTTCAGGGTCAGTATCGCAAAGGCCCAACCGTTTTGCAAATCCACAGATCCTGTCTTGGCAGCTAGCAAACCCGCCCCATAATCCTCCTCTTCACCTTCCCCCTTAGCCATGGCTCTAAAATTTCAGAGGCCTAACTTTACAGATCCACGCCTCGGATCAGACCCGCACTGACATCCAACTCACGTGACGGTAGCATTGTGGCACGTTCTCTATCGACGTTCTATGGCGTTCGTTCGATACTTGGTATGGTTAATACTTCCTCTCGGGTAAAGCTCTCTTCATTATTTTTTGGTTGCCAGCATTTGATTTCAAGCACCAATTTTCATATAAATTAGTTATTGCAAGATTCATGATTTACCTTTTACCCAAATATATAGTATACATTACTACTAAATTGCCACACTCTATGTCAACGTTCCAGCCTAAGGGTCTGTTTGGCAAAGCGGTGGGCAGCCCCACAGCACGTTTAGCCAAAAAAAGGCACAGTGACTCAATTTCAATCGTTTGGCAAAGCGTTCATTTTCCCTGCGCTTCTCATGCCACCATTGCTTTTTTTTAAAGCTGATTGAAGGAGCTTCTCGTGTCACTGCGTTTCTCGTCTCTCTCTTCCTTCACCATTGGAAGCATTCATACGGTCATATTATGAGTCTCACCAAAACAAACTCCATGACAGTTGGCGCATTTCAGAGAGCTTCTTTTTTCATCTGAATCAGAGCTTCCGGTGGCACATTTCAGAGAGCTCCGTCCAAGATTCCTTCAGTGGTCTGAGGTTGCGTCTCGTCAGTGTCTCATGGTGATCTGAGGTTTGGTGTTTCATGGCTTGCCTTCGGCGGTTCGGTGGTTTGTGCCTCACGTCGTGGAAGAAGACGCTATGCTCTGTTTTGCTGATTCATTCCGCTGGTTTGAGTGTTCCAACGAAAGAGAAGAACTTTGGTCAAATTAGGATTTGACCAAGGACTTTAATGAAAATTTTAAACGTTCTCAAAGAGGGATTATAGTGAAAATTTTGAAATATTTGTAGGATAAAAATTGTAATTTATGAAACATTTGGGTAGCTTTCTGTGATTTTCCCAATCCTTTTCTTCATTCACTTATAATTTTCATAAATTTCAGGGTCCTTTTCTATAATTTTCTCTAATCCTCAAAATATTAATTCTATTAAATGAGTCATCAACTACTTAGCGATCTATAATATAAGAGCTCTAATTAAAGATGAAAGATAAAAAGTTACAATTAATTCATTAAATATGTTATAAATTTATCCATTTTTAATTAAGTATTTTCCTGTATTTTTCTTTTTTTTCAATAATAATTTATTATTTTTTTATCAAATTTTATTTATATTTTTCAACTTTAATTATCATAATATATATATATATATATAGTATTCAATAAGATTCATACCGTTTTTAGTCATTTTGCATCTAAACGGGCTTTTCAAATTCTAATTCAAACAGGTTCAAGGTCAGAAAAAAAAGTCTCTTCTGCCACCGTTAATCCAAACACGAATCACATTTACATTTTCACTTTTTTTCCTATTTTACTTTTCCAAAAATCAGATGGTAAAAAAAGCCACTTCTCCACCGCTAATTCAAACGGGCACTAAATCATTCCAGCTTTCGGCCAGAAAAAAAAAAAAAAAAATTCCGCACTCTAAAACGCGCGTTTCTTCATTCCCTTCCACCTCTTTCTCGCCCTTCCTAAATTTTCCTGGGACACGGAATCATTCTCGTTTTTTATCCATGCTGCTTCAGGTTTTACTCTCTTCCATTTTTCTGCCTCTTTAGCTTTTTCTCTACACTAATTGTTTTCTCATTTCGTTGCTCTAGAATTTTCTCGTCACCGATCTCCAGTTCAGGTTCGCAACTCTACATTCTTATCCTCCTTCTCTTCTTTCTAGTTTTTCTGCCTCTTTAGCTTTTTCTCTACATTAACCGTTCTCTCATTTCGTTGCTCTACAATTTTCTCCTCACCGATCTCCAGTTCAGGTTCGCAACTCTACATTCTTATCCTCCTTCTCTTCTTTCTATTTTTTCTCTACATTAACCGTTCTCTCATTTTGTTGCTCTACAATTTTCTCCTCACCGATCTCCAGTTCAGGTTCGCAACTCTACATTCTTATCCGCCTCTTCTCTTCTTGATTTGCTGTTTGGTACTCATTTGAAGTTTGATTTTCATCTCTTCATGTGAGATTATCTGTTTATGATTCCGTTTTAATTTTTAAGTTTACATTACACGTTCCTGTGAGGTATGTGGTAGGATTTTAGGATTGCTTTTGAAGTTTACATTACACGTTAAATTTTTCATTTTCCTCTCTCTGCAAGTAACTGAACTCTGGACAAAATTTTTTCAATTAAAGTTTAGGTCTCTTCTTATCCATACTTATTTACTGTTTTACAACCATATTGTGCGACTGAGTTGTTGGTCAATCGCTGACCTACAGCCGCCTCTCTCCGCCGGATGTTTCGCTACTGGGGCAGTGATGAGGATTACAGTGTGGGCCAGAGGCTCACCAGTTGGAGGAACTACGACCTCCACGAAGGCCGCCGCATCTCTAATAACCTAAAAGTAATCATCAAAATCTACAATGCTCAGGTTGAACAGAGGCAGGTGAGTAACTTTTTTGGTACCATTAGTGCCTACTTTTAAATTATAGCCTTAGTTTTGTTCTGTCTGTTGCAGCATTAAATCTTGCACAACCTTTCTTGTTTCTCACTTGTCTAGTTTCATCCTTCTTGCAGATCAAGAAGGAGATTAGAATCCTGGCAAAACTGTCTGAAGGGCCTAACATTGCTCATCTTCTTGATGTCGTTATAGGCGACCACTCAGATGCTCCAAATCTGATTTTTGAATATGTAAATAATACTGGATTTCGGGCACTGTGCGACACGATCTCTGATGATACTGATGCTATTAGATTTTACAGCATCCAACTCTTAAGGGTAATATATTCATTGCCCTCTTGGTTTTAGAGTTTAGTACCCACCCTGTCTGCTGGTCAACTAATTGTAATTTTATTTTCCAGGCCCTGGACTATGCCCACTCCCGAGGTATCATGAACAGGGATGTGAACCCTGAAACTGTGTTCATTGATCACTGTGCTCGAAAGGTTTGCCTAATGGACTGGGGCCAGGCCGAATTTTATTACCCGGCCCAAAAATACAATACCATGGTTGGATCAAAGTAGGTTTTCTTATCCGATTTTTATTATATGCTTTTATGTAAATATCAGTTTCTTTCTTTTAAATGTATTGTTTGTAGATTTTACAGGGCTCCTGAGCTCCTTCATGGTATCGAAGAATATGACTGTTCCGTTGACTTGTGGAGTGTCGGCTGTCTCTTAGCCGATATGGTAAGATTCTTAAATATTCTGTTTTTATCTTGAGGTTTTTATCTTGAGATTGTGACCGTTAGAGATTTCTGCTTTTACAGGTATCTGGAGCCGTGCCCTTCTTTGCAGGAACAGACGATTCAAAGGAAATGATCAAAATTGTAAGGGTAAGTTGTTGGATTGATATGTCAAATATTCTATTTCCTTGGCTTTGTTGGATTGTTAAGAATTACATTTAGTTACAGTTGGGATTTGTTAGAGTTGACAGAGTTAGTTATAGGGATTTAGAAGAATTTGTTAGTGGAAGGTGGTGATTATAAGCCTATAAATGGAGAAATATCCCAATTGTATTTTCTCTCATACTTGTGACAATTGTTATGGAATAATAGATTTCTCCTTTGCCTCTATATTTCTCTTTCTTCCCCTTAGTTCTCTCTATCCCTCTGTTCTTGGTTCTTCTTCTCTATTCCCTCTCTTCCTCTCCTATACAGAATAATGATCCTGTAACAACTGGTTCTCTCTATCCCTCTGTTCTTGGTTCTTCTTCTCTATTCCCTCTCTTCCTCTCCTATACAGAATAATGATCCTGTAACAACTGGTATTTTGTTATTCGATTCTTTCTATACGAGACTCAGTTATATTTCCTGGGCTGTTGTAGGTACTTGGGACACAGCCACTAAAACGTTATCTGGAAAGGAAGAAGAAGCCGTTGCCCCCATTTCTTATTAACTGGACGAAAAAACCCAAACCTTGGGGAGAAGCCCTCTTTAAACACCGCGATAAAACAGACAAGGCTCCTAAGGAGTTGTTAAAGGTTTATGCCTTGCTTAGGCTGTTGCTGCGCTATGATCACGAAACTCGTCCGACTGCCGGGGAAGCCATGGTTTGGAGTTATTTGCCATTCTGATACTTGGCTACTGACTTCTTAGTTATTTGCTTATTGTGCTTCATTCCTATGCAGGCCCATAAATTCTTAAAAGTCGACTCGAGAGCTGAACCTGAGGCCTGAGGCCCTTTTACTCCCTAGACTGATTACTGGACTCGTTACTCTGATTACTTGCCCAGGCCTGAGGCCCCTTGCTCCCCTGTTTCCTGAACTCGTTCCTCTGATTACTTGCTTATGTGATGTGATGTGGGATTTTTACTTTACTACTTTGATGGATGATGGATATGATCGGTTGTGACTACTGAACTGGCCACTATGACTACTTGCTCAAGGGACAAGAGTTTTGCTTTACTTTGATTACTTGCACACATAATGTGGGTTTTAGATTTTGTGTGTGTACTGATTTAAATTCTTTAGTCGCCTTGTGTTAAATCAAAATAAATCAAAATAAATCAAATTATGCAGTAAATGACACAACTCATGTCGTATTCTCTTGAGGAGCCTTTTATTTAATTCCTAATCTAACTAAGTGACAAAAATATTAAGATGGGTTTTAAATTGATTTTTTTTTCTTTTTAATAATGAAAACAACCTAAACTACTATTTTTTGGATTTTTTTTTGGAGAAATTGTTGAGATAATTAATGAAATTGTGATTTAAACAGATTGATGATGAATGCTTATTGGAAAAATGGAATATAGGTTATCCTTACTCAAAATGATTTGGGAGTTAAACCACTCACTAAGTCAAAAATTAAACCTTAACAACTCGCTAAGTCTAGTAATATTAATTAGTGATTATCCATAGAACTCTAGCTAGATAATTACTTCTTAAGACACTATTTAATACCACTTAGTGTGCAATTTAGGATTGGATTCATGCAACTTGTTTCTCTAGGCAATGAACACTCAACTGAGATATTCAAACAAGATTAAAGCAGTCATAATACTCATTCAAACTATGAAAGAATAACACAACCACATTAAACCAAAACGGGAATATATAAATTTAAATCTCAAACCGCATAATCCAATTTAAATCACAATTGTTCAATCTAAACTAAGATAAACAGCTCACAATCTCAGTAAATTAACCACATAACATAAAATCCAACTCAAGAAATCCGTTACATAGCTAAATCAAAAGATTAAAATAAATAACTCCCATGAATATATGTCTGAAACTCAAATCAATCTTTCATGTCCAAAAAGCACAAAAAGATTTAGCCTCTTATCATGAAATTCATAACAGCTACAACTTTTTGAACGCACCAAAAATCGATTGAATTGAGATAAGGGAAGGAGAAGACGGAAGTGACGGTGGTTAAACGATTTGTTGGTGAAGCTCAGTGGTGATGGCTGTCTCTTCTCTCCCTCTCTCGCGTCTGCCCTGCGTTCTGGTTCTCGTCTGTGGTGCGTCCCCTGCTGCCTGCGTGAAAGTTGTTGATATTCTAATTTTCAGCTTTCCCCGAAGACTCTCCAAGCCCCTTCTTATTTTTTTTATTTGAACTTTAGGTCAAATCCTCTCAAGGTTAATATAAAATCTTCCAAGATTATATTCAGATCATATTTTTCCCGAAATTCTGTATAAGAATCCGTAAAAAAAATCAGTTTCAGAGGCTAAGACGCTGATTTTCGAATATTGACACCAAAATAGCAATTCTGGAATTCGGGGTTCTGTTCTGTAATTCCTGCTGAGAGCAAATGAACCAGTTCCAGCGGTGATCTTCGCATTTTGGGACCCAAATGGAGTTTTATAAATTAGGAGTACTTTTATGTAATTATTTCTGATATTTTTCCTCCTGAAAGTGATAGCAAATATTACAGAAAAGTGCCATTTTCCTATCAGAATTCCCTTGGAGCCGCACGTAGAATCTTATCTTCTGTTTCAGTCCTTGTACATCTTTACTTTTTAGTCCCTTAGCTCCTTTTCCAATGTGACCTACAATTCAAATCAATATCTTGTAATATCTTCATTCAAAATTCAAATTTTAAAAAGCAATTACAAGATTATAGCAAATATATCCTTCTAAGATCTATTTTCACACAATTATCTTTAATTCAATTTAATCATAATAAATGTCATTTAGCCCAAAATTAATGATAAAATCTCTAATCAAGATATTAAATATTATGATAAAATTGGGATATATCATGTAGAGTACATGATATGTGTTTAGGTTTAATGTCCTTTTTTTAAACATCAAATTGGCAAGCAAAGCTTGATAAAGAAATCCATAATTAGGATGTGCCATGGTCTAAACAAAAAGACTTATCCTTCCAAAAGCTATAGCGACAACTCATTGTGACTTCCGGTAAAAGACAAATATGAGAATTGACCTCATGAGCCTCCCTGGTCAAGACAAGATATCAGCACATTACCATGCCTCTCTATTCACGTAGTGTACCTCCACGATCTAGTCATCATATATAAGACTTCTGTTATCCTCAACATCCTCAGCCCACGGTGAAGTGCTACCACTATCTCGCAACAATTGATTGATCACCTCTAGTGAATCCGAGCAAATTTGTATATTTGTCAGCTTCAAATACCTGCACACCTCTAACCCTGTCCTTATAGCCAACATAAATTTGTATACCTGTGGAATGGTTGCTAATCCTAGTGATTTCTTGAAACCCATAATCCAATTCCCTTGCTAATCTCCTACCACTCCTCCACATACTGCTTGATTGAAATTCCTGATAGACGCATCCACATCTACTCAAAGTCTCAAACCGCTCCAGCAGTCGAAGGTCTCCATTGTGTGCCTGTAGTAATTATTCCCGTATAAGATCTTATGATGAAGTCTCTATTGCAGGCTTAATGTCCTTTGTGTCCTAATGCTGGCTAGTTTCTGCACATGAGGGCCAACTACGAGGGACATGTTCTAATTACCACGACACTTAATGTTGCGCCTCGACCCTACACTGCTAGGTTGTGCTTCGGATCCAACGAAATAGTGATTAGTATATGATTGCAAGAGAGTGGAAGTGTCCGTATGCAGCTCAACCTGTAAAACTAAATTAACAGCGAACAATATCTCTACCCTTTGATAATTTCGTAGGCATTTTTATTTCAAAAAATAAAAAGTTAGCTGATGAATTGGAATTTTGATATTTCATTGATCCATCCAATCAATTCCTTTAGAATTCCTAAGACTGTTATTGAAGAATCAGAATGGAATTTGCAGTGACTGAAGCCAAAAGTTTCGCGCTAACTAAAGAATCATGCGCTAGGTTTTTTATTCATATACTTTCCCCCTTTTACTGTCATGCTATCCGTTATGTGAGTTTGTGTAATTTTTTTGAATATAATTTATGCTCCAAGTTTGATTAATGGATATTATTTTGTAATAATAAGACCAGAAATAGAAAGTTGGGTCTGTTTTCAAAATCGTGATACCCAACTAACCAGTCTGAAGTATGAACCAAAAGCATCAATCTCTGCAAGAATTACGTCTTTCCTAAATTTAGTCAAAAAAATAAACAAAGGTCTAACCTTTAGCAAGCCACTAACCTCAGGAGCTAAGGATTACAAAAATGATACCTTTAAACGCATCTGTTCAGGTGCCTTTGGTTTCCTTAGAGCCATAGAAAAGCCCCAAATCCAACTTATCCATTGATTCTTCAACAGCTTACTTTCACCTAAGATTCCGCTGGTAGGGAAGCCATCCAACTTCATGGTTCCAACTTGTGTGACCTTTGTATTCGATGTCTTGTGCGCCACATCTCCGCCACAGATCTGCCCCCGGTTACCAGAAAACCCCTACTCTCGCCCCTCAAATCCTCAATCAATATCGTCCTTGAACTAGAGGAGAGAGAAAGCCACCGATTCAAACCACACAGCAACCTCGAAGGTTATGGGGGCACACATTGGAGGTCGTTATCGGATGGCGTCAAATGAGATTAAGGCTTGAACGCCTCCTCTTATCCATCCACCCTACAATCCCGCATATCGCCGCCACAAGACTTGCTCCCAACCAGCACATCCACCGGCCACGACATAGGGATCCTGCCCATAAACTCCACCAGAAGGGGAAAGAAGACCCTACAAAGATGAAGGAGAGATCAACACTCAAGCAGCATCAGGCTGCATCTTGTCGGCGCACTCACTAGGGAAACCCTAGCGGAGGGAATTTTTCGCACGAAGGCAAAGCCGATTCCTTGGACTTTCTTTTTTTGATCAAAGATTCCTTGGACTTTCCATTCCATATATAATATATATCCATACAAATTATTATATATGTAGAGCCTAGCTGGGGGCCATCGTTGAAGGGCGTCACGTTAATATAACCCTTTTCTTTTGCTCGAATCAATATAACCCTTTTCATACATGCATGTGATTGCTTTTTGTTAGTTCGGTGATTAAGGCCAGAATATGACTTCTCAAGATATCATGTTCTATTGGTTTTAAGATTTTAAAAAAAGAATGATATGATGTTCTACATTTGCCATGTTGAAACTCGAAGGAAAGAACAAGATAAAATATTTTTCCTTTTTCACGTACATACTAGGAATTTTATATTTTATCCAGCCTTACTTATAAGAGTTCGATAATCAAATTAACTATTTAAGAAAGTGGTTAAAATTAATAAAAAATAATAATATTACCAACATTTTACTTAATGTAATATATATAATTAATGAGGGATAATAATAGAAAAAAAACTCACTTGATATTTAGAGCTTATTTTTCGAGCTCTTATAAAACGAATCAATGTAGTTCAAATTTTAAACTCTTATAATAAAGATGAGAAGCAGTATTGCAGGAAATAGAAATAGGAAAAGTAAGACAAGCAAGAGTGTTGTTCATGATTTTTATTATTGCTTATTTAATGGTACAATGTCATTTGTAATGACAAGCATATTGTTATTAATTTTTAGGGTAAATATAACTTTTGGTCTGGGAAGTTTTACCCAATTTTGGCTTTAGTTCCTCAAATTTGAAATCAGTGGTTTTAGTTCCTCAAGTTTACTCCGTTTATTATCGTTAATCCTTCAAGTTTGAAAAGGACTTGGTGGTGCCTTTGATGGCGTTAATTCGTCTAACGTGGCGTTAACGCCGTTAAAATAACTTAAGGTTAATACAACTTTTGGTTCATGAAGTGTAACCCAATTTTAGTTTTGGTCCCTTAAATTTGAAATCAAAGATTTGGTCCCTTAAGTTTACTTTATTTATAACCGTCGATCCTTCAAGTTTTAAAAGGATTTGACAGCGCTTTTTAAGGCGTTAATTCGTCCAATATGGCGCTAACACCATTAAAATAGCTTATGTGTCATGTCTTTTAGGACAACTCCTATGCTTCATTTTGATGCTCTTTTTTCCCTTTTTTTAAAGCGCAATATAATATATTATAATATATTTGTCATATCAAATGTCTTAAAAGACATGACACAAAAGCTATTTCTGGCCCATGTGTTTCATTTTGATGCCCTTTTTCCTTTTTTTCAGCACAATATAATATAGTATAGTATATTTGCCATATCAGTTGTCATAAAATATATAACACAAGCTATTTTAATAATGTTAGCGTCATGTTGGACGAATTAACGCCGTCAAATATAAGATCAAGTTCTTTTCAAACTTGAGGGGCCAATGGTTATAGACGAACTAAACTTGAGGGACCAAAACCACAGATTTCAAACAACAGGGATCAAAACTAAAATTGGGTCAAGTTTCAGTAACCAAAAATTATATTATCCCTAAGCTATTTTAACGGTGTTAGCTCCATGTCGGAAAAATTAACGTCATCAAAGGCAGGATCAAATCCTTTTCAAACTTGACGGACTAACGGTTATAAAAGGAATAAACTTGAGGGACAAAACCCACCGATTTCAAATTTAAGAAACCAAAACCAAAACCGGCTAAAACTTGAGGGATCAAAAGTTATATTTGTCCTAATTTTTAACTTGATGCTATGCTATATACTTTTTTTTTATTTATGAACAACTAAAACTACTTAAAACTTAATATCATTACATAGAACTTCAGCCAGAAACTAAGGAGGCTCAACGAACAATACAGTCCCCAAAGCCAAGCCTAAAGAACACTTCGTAAGATGGTCAATTGCATAGTCTACCTCTTGACTACACCATTCTATAGAAACCTCTCAGTTGTGTTGCATGAACTGGGAAATCTCTACTAGTGTATCCCCATATAGATGATTATCATTACACCCGTATACAATAAGGTATACTGCCTCCCTACAATCTGATTCTATTACCACTCTCTTCCAACTTGAATCCCACGCATGTTTCAAACCCATAAAAATACCCCATATCTCTGCATATAGGCCATTTCCACGTCCCAAAGTTAAGCATTAAACCTCTAAGGACACATCCTTCATTGTTTCTAGCTATTCCCCCACAACCTGCTATACTTCCATCATATTTGCATGCCCCGTCAACGTTTAACTTTATCCAACTATCGTACGGTGGCTTTCACCTAGAGACTTCCTTTAACTCCAGGTTTGACAAAAATAACTAAGAGTTCGACCATCGAGCTTGAGCATAAACCTGTGCCAAGATTTGGATTGTTCCTGTTGTTTTCCCTTCGAAGACCCCTGAGTTCTGGTTCAACCAAAGATGTAGCATAGCAACGCAAAGCATGTCGGCCAACTCACATCCAAGTACTTAACTTTTAGGGACAAATTCCATTCAAACCATGCTCGAACATCATTTGATCCAAAGAATCTATTATAAAGCCATGCTGGCACCAACCTCCTCCAACATTTCTTTACCACCCTACAATCCTGAAGAACATGCATGATTCCTCCTTGCTACCTTTACACACGTCATAACTTATACTCATCTACAAACCCTTTGCTGCATGTACAGAGTTTATCATGAGCCGACCTCTCACTGCAAGCCACATAAAAGTTTTGCAATGTTGTGGCATTCTCATCTTCTATATTTTTCTCCAAAGATTACGACAGTGAGATACGTGATCAACACACACGAGATATTATGCTGATTTAATAGTGAAATCCCCATTATGTGATGGCCACCATGTGGGTATATCCACCTCCTCTTGACGAGTATTCGGTGCCATCAAAAGGAAAGACTTAAATTTCCCCCAGTCCCATCCACTAGAAGGAGTAATATAGTCGCAAACTTTATCTTCATTCATACCTTCTGGAAGCCTTTGAATACAATATAACAGAAGCTTTTCGTGATGTTGAAGGCATTTATCTTGCCAAAATTTCACACGTTGGCCATTTCCAATTCTCCACGCAACACCTCGTCCCATTCTCTCCCATACATTCCTAATACCTTTCCATGCCTGTAACCTGTTTCTCCTTAACTTAACATTTTGTATGACATTATCACCATAGTGATACTTCTCCCTCATAAACCTTACCCATAATGCATCTCTTCATTTCACCAATTCCAATCCAAGTTTCATCATAAAAGCCTCATTCTATTCACGAGCAAATCGTAAACCCAACCCACCCTCATCCTTCTTAGTACACACATTCTCCCAACCAACCAGATGAGGTTTCTTCTTGGCCGACGTACTTCCCCAAAGGAAACCACGACATTTTTTGTCAATTTTATCACAAGTAGCTTTAGGAAGTCATGACGATTGCTTAGCATAGTTCGGAAGTATAGACATCACAGAGGGGACTAGAGTATGTCTTGCAGCCATAGACAAACAGCTCACTTTCCAACCCTTTAATCTATCATCCAATCTGTTCAATATAAACCGGTAAGTACCCTTTGAAACACGTTCATGATGCATAGGAATACCAAGGTACGTCCCTAGATCCGCAGTAATAGCAAACCCCAAAAAGGAGCTAATCTCTACTTTTCTTGTGTGGCAAACATTATTAGAGAAAAATATCCTGGATTTGTCAACACTAATCTTTTCTCCAGAGGCAGCACAAAAATCATCCAAACAAGCTTTAATAACTGCACCCTGATCCAAAGAGGCTTCGGCAAATAAGATCAAATTATTAGCAAAAAGCAAGTGTGAAACTGCAATACCATTTTTCTTTAAGCGAAACAGGCTCCAATTTCTTGAAAAGACTTCAGTCTGGATCAGGTGTGCCAACTTTTCCATTACTAGAACAAACATATACGGTGACATAGGATCACCTTGGCGAACACTATAGGTCGGTTTAAAACACTGGCCTAGTTCACCATTCCATATAACCTGCATCTCTACCGAATTCAAAAAACAATTAATGAGCTTAATCAAATTTGGTGATAAACCCAACTCCTGCAAACATGTGATAACAAAATCCTACCGTACACTGTCATAGGCCTTCTCTAGATCAATTTTAAGAGCCATAAAACCATTCTTCTTTCTAGTACGCTTCATATAATGCACAATTTCTTATGCCAACATAATATTATCAGAGCTATGTCTCCCTAGTACAAATCTATACTGATTAGGAGCGATGGTTAACGACATTACACGCTTCCTCTAGGTAGCTATCATCTTAGTAATAACCTTGTACATGATGTTGCTTAGACTAATGGGAAAAAAATTCCTAATTGTCTGAGGTACATCAACTTTAGGAATCAAAATAATATTTGTGCTATTTAGCTTGCTAATCTTCATTGGGCACATAAAAATTTTTTGAGCCAAATCCACCTTAGAATTTCCTACCACTTCCCATTGACTTTGATAGAATAACGGGTTTAAACCATCCGGACCCGAGGCTTTCAACAAACCCATACTAAACACATCCTATTTTACCTCTTGTTTTGTAAACATGCGACCTAACATACCCTTCAGATTATCCGAAATATCCGGAAAATACCTCCAAAATTGCTATTCACCATGGGCTGTTTATCGACAACATACAAGGAGTGAAAATAGTGCGTACTCTCCTGTTTTAATTCCTCCTCACTATACATCTATTCCCCATCCTCCCTTTACAGAGCTTCCACATGTTTCCTCCTCCTTCTCCTGTTAGTAACAGTGTGGAAATACTTAGTATTTTTGTCCCCATTTGTATACCGGTTACACCGAGAACGTTACAACCAAATTATCTCTTCCTGTACCAAGGACGTCTCCAGTTCCTCCCATACCCTCTTTCTCTCCTCTTATGCTCTCTTACACAACAACACCCTCTCATTTAACTTCTCGAGCTGATGAATTAAAACATCCTTCTAATGGTATATGTTACCAAAAACATCACGGTTCCAATCCAAGATTTCCTTTTTAAACCTTGCTACATTATCTTCCAAACTCTTAGAGGACCTCCAATTATGCTTAACTATATCTAAGAAATCATCATAAGTAGTGACGTTGAAATTTCCCCCCACACTATCTTACCATGCCACTACCACTCACAGTATCTAGTTGATGCCATAATTGACTGTGATAGGCTCGATTAGGATTTCCATAAACCACTGACAAATCCCAACTATTTTTTTGACCATTATTAAAAACACCATGCATAACTTGAGAAGCATTAAACGTGACTTTGAAATCCACATGGTCATCCCAAAAACACCAAATACCTCCACTAAATCCTGGTGCCTCAACCATATCCATATTTCTTAAATCTAGGTGTTGAGATATATTAATTGCCTTCTTACTCTTCTATATAGGTTTAATTATCGCTCAAAAATCAAACTGATATCTACGAAAAAGATCTACTACCAAACCAGCAAAAAGCTTGCCTCCAAACCCACATGTGTTCCATATCATAATGTTAAAATCCATAAAAAAACAAAGAGAAAAGAAACATGGCCCATAAAAATTTATTGTCCATCCATGGACAATGACTATGTAATGTCCATATCCTCATCCGTTAAACCATTCGAAGGCAAATTAGATTGAGCAGGGAAATTATTACCTTTAATCACCCCTGGGTCCCATGGGTTACCCTTTTCAAATGTCTCTAAAATAAACTCTTTATTGTCCCTTATCTGCTCTCTGTCCATCAGTTGAGAATCACCCACGCCAAGTTGACTGCTTGACTTAATCATTATGTTATCACCTAAACCATTAACTCCAGGCCCACCACCAGCTTGTTCACCATTACCCTTAACATTTACTCCCAACTTAGCTTTCGTCTCATCCCATGCTTTCATGCCCTTCCCATGTTAGCCTAATTCATTATTCACCTTTACACTAGATGTTGCCATCGACCCCCATGTTCTTCGTTCCTATTTCTTTAGGACAAGAAAGAGAAACAAACTTGTCCTTTGAATGGCAACCTACTATTACAAGTGTAAATGGCCTATTAAATAGTGCAAATGTACACTGTCATAATCAAGTAATATAGAAGTGAGTAGATTATTGTTTCCACGAGGATTCATCAATAAGTACCAAAATAGGTAATTTTAATTCTATTTAACCGATCGATTAGTTGGTGATTGAGAGTACAAAATAAAAGATGATTAAATATGAGTGCAAATGATATGAAAGCAACTATGAGAAAAGTCCTAGAGGTCAGATTTCACTTAACAAATTTCGAATTGAATCACTTATCTATTATAGTCCAATTTATTCCACATGATTGATAGTTGAGTTTTCCTAATTTAATTACTAGCATCTTCCAAGGTCAAGCGATTCTATAATTAATTGCTAATATAATATATTCCTATATGAATTCAAGCAATTAATCATGCATTAAAATTTATGAAACTCATTAAGACTACACAACTCATGAATATATTCCTATTTCATATGTAAGTTATGATTTTAATCATAGGATCTATACACATGCATCTCCTTTCAGTCTCAACATGCATATTGAAATCATTCAAAAGATGGTCAATCAATCAAAAGCATTAAAAATAATAATTAAAACTCAATCATAAAGGAAAAATTAAAGCTAGATTTAATAAGTTAAGATTCAATCCGTCATTAGTAAGCTACATTATCACCTTAGGAAAATAGAAATTTTGCTCATGATGAAATTAAAAATAAAACCAAAATAAATTGAAAACTTCATAAAAATTGAATAAAACTTGAATATTAAATTCTAAAACATAAATATTCAACAACTAGATGCATAAAAATGGAGAAAATCTAGCCATTCCTTTAGGAGATAAAACCTTCTATATAGGTGGTAACCTATACCATCCAAAAAAGAGGACTACCTAAGCCTTCCATGTATGAGGTATGCAAAAAGCAAATACAATGTATGAAATTAACTCTAAAATAGTGTATGTAGAGAAGAGAGGAAAGTAATGGATATGAAATTGTGTGCGGCAAATGTGAGGGAGAGGATGACTATGTATAGGGAAGAATGGAGTAGGTGAAATGGAAGATAAAGTGGTAGGAGAAAAGGAAGATGAAGTGGTGGATGAAATGTGATAGATGGAATAATTGGTGGAATTTCACATTTTGATCTTTATGAAAGTTGTAGCTCTGGATCTTAGCTTGAAGACGCAAGTGAAAACTCTTCATTTCAATATTTGCAACTCCAGTTATGGTCAAAAGTTAGACTTGAACAAATTCATGTCCTCAATTTCCAAGCAAAATTCGCAGATGTTAGAAATAGAACTAGGTTTTGGTTTCAATATAAAAGTTGTAGAGCTCTTTTTTAGTTTTTTATCCATATAAAGAACGTCCCAATCCGACATCTAGAGCTCCAAATATTGCCTGAAAACTGAAAAAGGGTCTGATTTAGTATTTTTCAAGAAATTCTATTTTATGCCAGAATCATTATTTATTTATTAATTACACCCAAATTCATTAAATTGATCTCAAATATCATCCACAAAATCATCATATAAAAGAAAATAAATATGCAAATATTTTACTTATCACCTACTACCCTTTGACCTTTGCTTCTTTCCTTTCCACTTGGAGCTTGAATCGAAATGTTTGCTAACGAAACTCTACTATTTATTTTTTGACTATCATTATTGCTCCCACCAATTTCTTCCACATTCAGCACATCAAAACGTGATCCACTTCCTTCCCTGCCACTGTTACGCCTCGAACTTCGTCCTCCACCAAATTCGGCCTCAACATTCTTCCACCCGCGCAGATGCCGTGAACGTTGCACCAACATCCAACTATCAAACCTCGGGGATGCCTGAACTGCATCCATTCCTTCTTTATTATCACCAACTCCATCGTTACCCTCCCCAAGCACCTTGTTTCTGCCATCTTTATCTGACACTTCAGGTTCCATTTTGTAAGCTGTAGCTTTTTCTTTATGTTGGCACTTCGGTTCTTCCACCCTGAGAGAGCAGTGATCAACATCATGGTCATACCTACCACACTTGAAGCATACTAGATGAATACCTTCATACTGGATCCATGTTACATGTCCATTAATAAGAATGAGAGGTCTCAAAAGAGCCGAAAGATTTAGCTCAACATAGAGTCATGCAAAACGGCCCTTTTTGGGTTTCTGGGTAGCTGTATCCACCTTTAGAACACGACCCACTTGAAATTGTAGCAGATAAAGTTCCCCTTTATCATAATAATCTAATAAAAGTTTGGCAAAACGAATCCATGCGGCTACCTTTGTGACAACTTCACCTTCAGGATCGAAATCCTGCTTCCATGGCTGCACTAAAATGTAGTGATCAAACACTAACCATGGTCCACTTGTCAAAGCTAGCTCATAGTCACTACTCTCATGAACTGCACCACTAAAAAACCAACCCCACGTCTATCGAATCCACTTCTCCATTTCTCGCCTAAAGTTGCTATACTTTGGACTCCAAATAGGTTGGATCCACCATTCGCCCTAAGAGTTTGACAATCAGAGCATTCCCCCACTGCTTGCTAACCTTTCCTTTTTATACAGCGGAAAGATAACATTCGGTCCCAGGTCCATCATTTCCACTGAGTCTTTTTGCTTCCAATGGTCGCCACTCCACCAATCTTCTTCCTCCACCATATCCAAGTTATCATTTAAATTAGCCGCTTTAAAAGACTTCCATTTGTTTTCCTTCACCCCATACTCTGCTTTGGCACCCTCAACTTCCCTCATTTAGACATCACGCATCCAATCCTCATCACGAGACACTAACAGCTGATCCGTGGAGAACTCTTTCCTATCAGCACAACTTTTCTTACTATTAAGCACCTGAACCTCACTCTCCTCCTCTGTCAGTGTCGGATTCACTTGTTGGTGCTATGCTCTCTGTCTCGCTCTCGCTCTCGGTCGCTCAACTCGGTTCATACCGGAACCTCACTCTCCTCCTCCGTCGGTGTCGGATTCACTCGTTGGTGGCTAAGCTCTCTCTCCTGTCTCGATCTCACTCTTGGTTGCTCATCTTGTCTGCTTTTTTGCTATCCTATATACTAAGCAGATCAATTATGAGAGCAAAAAGAAGAAGCGGAGTTTTTTTCCTCTCCTGTAAACCTCTCAAGATAACGAAACATATAAATAATATATATATATATATACACACATATAGCAAAAACATTTTTCTTTATGAAGGGTGTAATACAAGTATATGGTGTCTAACTGTCTGTTATGTAGAGAAAAATGGAATTGAAGTTCGAAAGAGAAAAAATGGCATTATGGTAAATTGATGAAGACTTGATAAAGGGCTCAATAAATTGACAAAAGCAGTACTTTTTTTTTAATTACACGATATTTTATTTTGATCATTTAGTATTATAAAATTCATTTTTTGTTATTTAATCCCAACAATGTTAGTTTCATTAAAAATGTCGATATTAAAATTTTAAATATTAACAAATCATTTTTAAAATAATGATATATCAAGTAAATAAATTTATTTTAATGATGAAGGGTAAATTAGGGAATTACTAAATAAATTTATTTTAAAATAAGAGTAAAATACTCTAACCACCCCTCTGTTTTATCTTAATTACACAGACCTTCCTTTTATTTTGGAAACTCATATAAACCTCTCTTAAAAATAAAATGTATATTACACAAACCTCCCTTATATTTTGAGATTCTATTTCCATTCATTCAAACCATTAGTTGACCGTTAAGTTTAACCTTTGAACTTTTTTTAACCAAAATGCCCCTCTTCACTATTAGAATTATTTAAACAGGGGCTAATAAAAATTTATACAACCAAAAATTTATTCTAATAGATTTACCAGCTTTCTAATTTTTTTAAAAATTTATTAATTTTTCATTATAAATTAATTTTGACTTAAAATATATATTAGACACATATATTTTTATAAAATAAAATAAATTATATAAGTTTTAGATTGTATGTGTCTTTTAACTTCATAATTTAATAATTTTTTCACAAATATTTATAAACACATTTGATCAAGCATATTTTTATTTAAAAGCTTGCTTGAATATTCAACGTTTGTGATATTTATATTAACTAATGATAAAATCATCAATAAAAATAGAAATTAAGGAACAGATAAAAAACTCTTAAATTCTTTAAAAAAATTTTAGTCAAAATGTGCAAGACAAAATAAATACCCCAGCTATATGAATAAATGTGAATTAAAATTTGATAAGCTTAAATTCTTTAAAAAAATTCTAGTCAAAGAACAATTCTTTCAAAAAAAAAAAACCACGATCAATGCCTTTTTCATACTTATAGTGAATAATTATATATGCATATATCATGCACAATAAAAAATTCTATGAGCAATAAAAGACAACGGAATATGAGAAATTCATTGTTTAATGAATTTGAATGAAAATTTGATAAGCTTTGCACCTTTTTGTTTTCATTATCTGTTACAGTTGTCTTCTCCATAGCTGTTCTTGCGGCTTGAGTTTTTTCTTCTGAAAGTCTACAAGCTCTAAAAAACCTAGGGATTTAGTATTAAGGGTAAATTAGTAAATAAATTTTATTTTTATATAAAATTTAATTAAAAATATATTTTGGAATCTTATTAGAATATTCTTAATGGAGTTAACTATTTAGACTTAAGTGTATATTTTCAAAATAGAGGGAAAGTCTGTGTAATTAAGGCAAAACAGGAGGGTGGTCAGAGTATTGTACTCTTAAAATAATGATATATTAAGCATTCCTAGCATTTTAAATTAGGGAATTAGTATTGATGAAGGGTAAATTAGTAAATAAATTTATTTTAATATAAATTTTAATTAAAAAATAAAATTTTTTAATGGTATTAACGAATTAGACTTAAGTGTATATTTTCAAAATGAAGTGAAGATCCATATAATTAAGGTAAATGCTAGGAATGTTAGAGTATTTTACTCTTATATATATATATATATATATATATATATAAACTATCGAGGCTCCATGTAGCAGGACTTAATTTGTTCGATATAAAACTATATAATGTTTATAGGTAAGTCTAGTCTCCTAACCATAAGAAAAATGTTAACAATGAGTTATATATAAAGGGTTAAGGTGAATTGAGGGTGTTAGACGCGCCTAAAAATATTTGATGATGCTTGATGCATAACAAATTATTTTAACTTATCTAGAAAAATGCTTCAATGTATTATATGCACTTTAACCCAATTATAAAATATTGGACAATTACTATTATAAACGTATGATTAAAATATCTACTATGCATCATGCAGCAACAAGATCGTTCCTTGCTTACCTCTAATAGTATTAACATGTAATTTTTTTTTTTTGCCAATAGTATTAACATGTAGTTACATAATAACCTAACCGGAATTGTGGGCACTTCCAAAAAAAAAAAAAAACCAAGATGGCAATGCAATTTTCAACCGTTGAAAAATCTACCATTATCGGCATTAATGCAATATATTGTTCTGACATCTCCATCATGCTAAGAGGTTACAGAAAGCTTCTCCATACACAAAGTACTAGGACACGGCGTGCGCGGTAGGACGAAAATGGCATACTTCCTCTTATTTTTATTATAGAGCATCAACTAATAATTCTCATAAATAAATAAAAATCATTAAAATCATTAAATTTTTTCTAAAATTTAAATAATTTTTAATATTATCCCTACTAATTTCATTAAACTCTAATATCATATTAATTACTCCCTCCAGTCCTAATTATAAGACAAAGTTGATTTTTTTGGAGAAATTAAAGAAGCTAATTAAATTACTTTAGAGTGTTTATAGTTTTAGTTTTTTCTTCAAACTAATTAGTTTAACTAATAGACTAATATATAATCTAAAGATACATAACATATGATATGATTAAATAACTTATTTAGCTTCTTTAATTTCTCCAAAAAAAGTCAATTTTGCCCTATAATTAGGACCGGAGGTAGTATCACTCTCACCCACTACCCTTATTAAGTATGGACATGCATGGAAAAAAATATTTAATGCTCTTTGGAAATAAGCAAGTGGCTTATAAAAAGGACCAAATACACTTATTAAGTGGTACCTTATAATAAGGACCAAAGGGAGTACATATGGCATCGAGGATAATTGATAATTGATAATTGATAAATTATATAATCCAGGTAGGGATGTTTAAACCCAGGATAGACCAGGATATCCCAATCCGATTCTCAATTCTTGTTTTAGACCGGGATGCAGTCCCAATTTGGTCTCAAGACCGGGAAGTCTCAACATTTTTTTAAATAAATAAATTTAAAAAATTTCATTATACTAGTTAAATTCTCTATATTCTCTTATTTAAAATGATCATTTAACAATTAACAAGACCATAATAATTACATAAATTTATCTAAAATTAAATAATAAAATTTTATCTTCATCATCATTTCACATTTGGTTTCTTTTATCTTTTATACCATGAATTAGGTAAATATATATATAATAGTACAAAAATATATTTTTTTTATTAACATATCTTATTTTTAATCCTTTATGAGTTTATTTAAAGCATGAAATATTAGTGCATTTTTAATCAAGCAACCCACACTCACTAAAGAAAATCAAAATCTTATTTTGAAATTTAAAATCTAAAATAATAAATAAAAATAATTCATCAGAATAGCAAGGTGCAATAGCAGGGCTCTACTCATGCGGCTACTTTTATATAGTAATATTGTAAAAGATAAAAGACACAAGATTTTAGGAGATATTTTAGGACATTTAATTTGAAGATTTGTTAAAAATTTCAAACATATAATGGTGGTAGAATAACACATCTATAATACTAATTTAAGGTTAAAGTATATTTTTAGTCATTTATGTTTACACGAGATATATTTTTAAACTCTTAACTTTATAAAATATACTTTTGATTCTATATTTCTAACACCGTTAATATTGCTCACTAAAAACACTGACGGAATAAACTCAGCTGATGATTGTGTAAACTTAAATGATGATAGGGTAATTAAATACTATTAATCTATAATTTAAAATATGTGTAAATTAAAAAATATTTAAAAATCAAATGAAGCAGTCAATATCAAAACCTCGATTGTATTAAAAAAAATTAGTTTAATAATCTAAAATTTCATTTGCAACAACTTTTCAGTCTTATTTCAATTTAATAATCTAAATATATTATATTAAAAAATTAATACTTAAATATGTTTTATCAGCTATAAAATCATCACTTGAGTTTGATGCCTCAATATTTTCCTTTAACAACATTAATAATGTTAGAAACATAGCATAACAAGTATATTTCATAAAGTTAAAGGACAAAAAATATATACTACTCCATTCGGTCCTAATTATAAGATAAAGTTGACTTTTTTAGAGAAATTAAGGAAGCCAATTAAATTACTTTAGAGTGTTTATATTTTTAGTATTCTTAGATTATAGATTAGTTTATTAGTCAAATTAATTAGTTTGGGAAAAAACATAAAAATATAAATACTCTAAAATAATTTAATTAGCTTCCTCAATTTCTCTAAAAAAGTCAATTTTATCTTATAATTAGGACATGAGGAATATATATTATACAGCATATAAAATTTAAAGGCCTGACAATATACTTTATTCTTAATTTAATATGTGTTTGGAGAGGGCGAGCAGCCCAAAAAGCCCAATCAGGCAGGAATAAGCTTATGTGAGTGTTTGTTAAAGTGAGTTGGGCTTAAACATGTCAAGGAGCTTTTTGTCACTAATGACTAACCCCCCCCCCCCCCCTGCTTCTGTGCTTCGACAGCTTGTCCTTGAGGCTGTCCGAAAACACCAAAATCTCACAACTTTCTCCCTCTCTCGGTCGCCCACCGGAAAGTGTTGAAGGCGAAATTGGAGTGAGCTTATAGCCTTATAGGATCTGTTCGTGGGGGGTGTTTGTTGGCGGTGGTGGCTGTGAAGCAGTCGTTGCGAGCTAAGAGCATCAGTTGCTGCAGTTGAAGTCCGACGGTATCTTCCAGAGTCCGGTCGCTGGCTTCTGACCCTTACGGTGGCGGATCTGTTCATTCTCGGCATTTTCGGACAGTTTTGCCGGCGTTCTCTGCTGTGTCGTCTCCGGTCGGCATTGTCGGATTTGTTCTTGCACGAGTTTTTTCTGATCTCCGCAGCTGTGTTCATTTGCAAGGTAAGCTTCAAAACTTGCTCTGATTTCTGCGCATCTGTGGTTTGGCGTGGATTTTACGTGTTTCCTGGTACGGTGGCCGGGGGTGTGCCGGACTCTGTGTTGTGGCTTTTATGTGTTCTCTGAACATTATACTATTCTTATATATAGATATATATAAATATAATTTGTAGGTACCTTGAAGAATTGCTCCATAGTGTAGTGGTAGTAGAAGAGTAGTCCATTTCATGCTGCACTGACCTATCTGTTCTGCTTCCTCTTTGATCTGCAAATATTTCATCTTCTCCTGACCCATCTGAGTGGCTTGCATCATAAACCCAAAGATCAAATCCCACAACACACACACACACACACACACACACATATATATTAATAATGCACTTTTAGATGTGATGATTATTTGTGTGCGCTCTAATGAATATATATATATATATATATATATAAAGATTTTGAAATGTAAATGTGAAATCTATTGCTAAAAGGATTAAGTGTGTTTGGCAATCACTAAAACCATGATTTGCGTAACGGAAACAAGACTCCTCCCATACACTTACCTCATACGTAAAAGCTATTAAAAAAAACTAATCCAAACACACAAACACACATTAAAAAAAAACTAATCCAAACACACAAACACACATTAAAGGGTTTTAAGTCTGAAGTAGTGTGAAGGTACATATAGAAGAGAGGCAAAAGAAAGGAACGAAGGAATGGTGTAGTGTGTTTACAGTGTGAAATTTGAAAAGCCAGGGGTATAAAAACAAATGGGCTGAAAAGAAACATACGCATTCATGTGATCAGTGGCTCATTTTTCTTTCTTTTCTTTATTTGCTTCATTAAAATGCACATGACTAAGTCTCTAAGTGAAAAAAATTGTGATAATTGTGCAATATTATTTCATCAAATTGTGTTAATTTTAATTCTCAAATTTCCCAACTTTATCTTTTATAAATTTTTTATAATCTCAAATTTAATTTCTCTCTTATAATTATCACATAAATCTTTTTTTTTGCCAGTGCTATTATCATAGAAGTCATTTTTGCTTAAAAAAATTATTTTTACAATCGCTATCTCAAACACACACTTAAATTCTTTGATCAATTCAAAGTTTTGGCGGTAAAGGCGCCTTTGTACGGTGAGAATAACAACTCATAACAATTATCTAATCTCTAATTTGCTCCCAAGACTATTATAACTTTTCATATATTTTTAAAATTTCAAATAAAAAAGGTTCAAAAATAATTTCCGTCGTGGTTTAACTTTAAGGGATGCTTTGACAAGTTCCTGACGGTTACCTTTTTGCGGGCCAAATTCTCTCCTGATCTCCCGTGATCTGAAACTGTTTAAGCATGTTGAGCGGGGTGCTTCATATTTCACTATAAGTGTGAACCCATACGCGAAGGCTTTTCTTTGAGAAATTTGTTCTTCTGCACTATGAAGGTGAAGGAAGTGGATGGCGACATTTCATATCTTCCCCAAGAAATTATCATAAACATTCTTAAACGGCTTCCAATAAAAACTCTCATCCGATTTCAAAGCGTGTGCAAAGAATGGAGAAATCTCTCCAAGACCCAATCTTTCATCGCAGATCACCTCAACCACTCAAATCATCAAAACCCTTGTCTTCTTGTCCAACATTATGATGACAAGCGTTATCCTTGGAACTTGTGTTGTATTGATTCCGAGATGCAATTTTCGGAATTTCAGAACCCACCGCCGCCACCATTGCTCGATTTTTTTTTGCATGATGGTAAGATGATTGGTTCCGTCAATGGCTTGCTATGTGTTCATTGTATAAAACAATTTAATCCATCTTGTCATTCCCTTTTAGTGTGTAATCCCTCTATTAGAGAGATCAGACTGGTGCCCGAAATTAAATTTCATGCGGATTATGACGACTGTTTTATAGAATTTGGGTTCAGTTCAATCATTAATGATTACAAGATAGTGATAGTTTGTGTTTTTGAGCGTTATGCTAAGATTTGTGAGGCGAGAGTGTATTCTTTAATCTCAGGGTCATGGAAGAAAGTAAAATTTAGGCCCAATGACACGGCACGGGTTACATCTGAAAGTGTCACTGTTAATGGTGTTATGTATTGGCTCGGGTCAAAGCAGATTGGGAGTGATGAGGGGGATGTGATTGTTTCATTTGACTTAGCGAATGAAGTGTTTACATTGATACCAATGCCTGAGCCACATCCTCTTGATCTTGCGGTGTATGAGGAAAAACTTGCTATTGTTTATAGCATCATAAACCCAGAAGATTCTACTAAAAATTTGTGCGTAATGGAGGAGGGTGTAAGTGCATCAGGGGAGAGATGGGGTTGGACTAAGAGATGTATTAGCCTCCCTTCTCGATTATATCACTTGACTATTTGGAGAAATGAAATTGTTTGCTTGACTTTAGCGAAGGGTGAACATGATACGATTGTTCTCTTCAATCCCACTACTAAAACAATCAAGAAGCTTGCTGTTGACAACTATAACTGTTCTGATTTATTTCTCAATTATGTTGAAAGTATTGTACCAGTTGGAGGAATGAAATCATTCACAAATTCTCAGTAGGGCTTGGACTCATTGCTGATATATTGAATGCAAAGTGGATAATAATTTGGAAGAAGCTATTTTATCTCTATTCAACCTCACATGTCTTTATGTTTATTTCGTAGATTTACTTAGTTTAATGAGCACTTTTGCTAAAAATAAACCCATGTGAGGTTAGATTTTTTTTTTTTTTTTTGCCTTGTGATGCTTGTAGAACTTTTGAGATGATAAATGTGGATGTTTAAGAACATATCCTTCTAGCAATATTTTTTTTTGTTAGTTTGAGAAAAGGCAAAATGATAATCCTTTTCACTTAAACTACCATCATCATCATCATTCTTGTTATTATTTTTATTAGTACTATTATATTTTATTTAAACCTACATACCTGTAACTTCCCGGCAACCCTCCCACATTTAAGATATTAAATAAAAAATTAAATTTTTATATACACATGATAGCTTAAATATATAATAAATTTTATTTATAATATTATGATGTAATTATTGAGGATGAGTATGTGAGTTTCAACTTACTATTATCTATACCCACGCGCCATCTCAGTCAGAGGAGTGATTCCATCTCAGATGGAGCAAAAGCAAAAGTTCATTAAAGAATGGTCTTGGATTAAAAGTGTAAAATAATAAAAAGGTTTTGAAGCAAAAATACACACAAACTTTTATTAAAAATGCGTTCAATATCATAAATTTTTTTTTATGTGAAAATAATCATAAATTTTTAAAATAGGAGCAAAAGTGACACAACTGTTAAAATCAGTAATAGCCATTTCCTACACTATGAAAATACAAAAATACCCCTCAAGGAAAAAAAAAAAGTCTCCCTCTAAACCATAATTCATCTTCAGCTTTACCATTATAAACCATCATAAACAACAAATCTCTTTAAGACATTGAGATTCATCATCAAATTCAACCACAAATTAAACAAGAAACAATCAAATCTTAATATATTGATTTAGATCAAGTGAGTATTGAAAAAAGAAAGAAAGAAAAGAATTAGCATATTTCTTGACCAAAACATGCACCTACGTATAATAGCAAAGAGAATCGTAGAGTTGGCATCAAGCATGGCTTTGAAGGGTTGAAATCTGACTCTGCTTCTAATATGAATGTAACCTTGTAGAAAAGCCAAAAGATCCACTATTACAACCGATATGATATTGACAATTTGAAGAATGCTCAGAGTGAATATGTAAAACATATGTCTTCAAACCCAATTAGGAATATGTTTGTTTTTGTGATCCACAAAGCCGTACTCTTCATACAGGCTCATGAATGGCACTCCCTTGTGTACCTATCACTTGCTTAGACTCGAATGAGGTGATGATAATCGATGACGTCGTAAACGCATAACCATCAATCATCAAATGTGGTGATGAGGCGGCCGTCGAAGCGGAAGCAGGCTCCAGTGTGGATGAGCATGGATTGGACTAGACCGAGTTTGACATCAATTGAGGTCTCGTCTGGAGAGGATCTTGGGTTACACAAAGCAACTCGTAGTCTAGTCTGGTCCAGCACTAACCCAAGGCCAGGCTGGATTAGACCGCGTCTAGCAGACTATCTAGATTGATCCAGGTAGTCCATAACCTAAATTTAATATATTTTTTATTTTTATTTTTCTTCTTTGGAAGGTAAAATCTGAACCTATTAAATACAATTAGGACCACAAAAATACCTATAATAGTATAAAATGTGTCAGCAAAAATTTAAACATCATAAATCTATAAGAATATCCAACAACAATTAAAAAAAATATATGTTGAGAAAAAAAAATGTAACCATGATAAATATAATTAAGATAGTAAAGATACTTATAATCATATAAAAATAATCATAAAAAATAAAATTTAATTATAAATCCTTAAAAAAATCCAACAACATTAAAAAAAATCATCAAAATTATAAAAATATTTTTTAAGAAATTGACCTAGACTAGACCGGACTAGTCTAGATGGTTTGGTCCCCTAGTTCGGAACCCGGTCCAACCCAACCAGTCAGTCTGATCTAATTTTATTATGTTGCTTATTTGAACTGGATCAAACCAGATCGAACCACCTCGGATTAGACCAGACTGGACCGAACCACCATGTTTTTGCTCACCCTTAACCTATACCATCCAAAAAGAAGGACTATCTAAGCCTTCCATGTAGGAGGCATGCAGGAAGCAAATACCATGTATGAAATTAACTCTAAAATGGTGAATGTAGAGAGGAGAGGAAAGTAATGGATATGAAATTGTGTGTGGCAAATGTGAGGGAGATGATGACTATATATAGGGAAGAATGGAGTAGGTGAAATGGAAGATGAAGTGGCAGGAGAAAAGGAAGATGAAGTGGTAGGTGAGAAGGAAGATGAAATGGTAGATAAATTGTGATAGATGGAATGGTTGGTGGAATTTCACATTTTGATCTTCATGAAAATTATAGCTCTAGATCTTAGCTTGAAGACGCAAGTGAAAACTCCTCATTTCAATATTTACAACTCCAGTTATGGTCAAAGGTCAGACTTGAACAAATTCACGTCCTCAATTTTCAAGCAAAATTCGCAGTTCTTAGAAATAGAACTAGGTTTTGGTTTCAACATAAAAGTTGTAGAGCTCTAAATCATCATATAAGGAAAAATAAATATGCAAATATTTTACTTATCACCTATTACCCTTTGACCTTTGCTTCTTTCCTTTCCACTTGGAGCTTGAATCGAAATGTCTGCTAATGGAACTCTACTATTTATTTTTTGACTATCATTATTGCTCCCACCAATGTCTTCCCCATTTAGAGCATCAAAACGTGATCCACTTCCTTCCCTGCCATTGTTACTCCTCGAACTTCATCCTCCACCAAATTCAGCCTCAACATTCTTCCACCCGCGCGATGCCATGAACGTTGCACCAACATCCAACTATCGAACTCAGAGTTGCCTAAACTACATCCATTCCTTCCACATTAACACCAACTCCATCGTTACCCTCCCCAAGCACCTTGTTTCTACCATCTTTTTCCGACACTTCAGGTTCCATTTTGTAAGGTGTAGCTTTTTCTTTATGTTGGCTCTTCGGTTCTTCCACCTTGAGAGAGCAGTGATCAACATCATGGCCATACCTACCACACTTGAAGCATACTAGATGAATACCTTCATATTGGATCCACGTTACACGTCCATTAATAAGAATGAAAGGTCTCAAAGGAGCCGAAAGATTTAGCTCAACACAAAGTCATGCAAAACGGCCCTTTTTGGGTTTCTGGGCAGCCGTATCCACCTTTAGAATGCGACCCACTTGAGATCGTAGCAGATAAAGTGCCCCTTTGTCATAATAATCTAACGAAAGTTTGGCAAAACAAATCCATATGGCTATCTTTGTGACAACTTCACCTTCAGGATCAAAATCCTGCTTCCATGGCTGCACTGAAATGTAGTGATCAAACAATAACCATGGTCCACTTGTCAAAGCTAGCTCATAGTTGCTCCTCTCAGTGAACTGCACCACTAAAAACCAGTCTCACATCTATCGAATCCACTTCTCCATTTCTCGCCCAAAGTTGTTGTACTTTGGACTCCAAATAGGTTGGATCCACCATTCGCCCTAAGAGTTTGACAATCAGAGCATTCCCCCATTGCTTTGCTAACCTTTCCTTTTCAGACAGGGGAAAGATAACATTAGGTCCCAGGTTTGTCATTTCCACTAAGTCTTTTTGCTTCAAATGGTTGCCACTCCACCAATATTCCTCCTCCATTGTGTCCAAGTTATCATTTAAATTAGCCACTTTAAAAGACTTCCATTTGTTTTCCTTCACCCCATACTCTGCTTTGGCACCCTCCCCTTCCCTCATTTCGACATCATGCATCCACTCCTCATCACGAGACACTAAAAGCTGATCCGTGGAGAACTCTTTCCTATCAGCACAACTTTTCTTACCATTAAGCACCTGAACCTCACTCTCCTCCTTTGTCGATGTCGGATTCACTCGTTGGTGGCTACGCTCTCTATCTTGCTCTCGCTCTCGCTCTCGGTTGGTCAACTCGGTTCGCACTAGAACCTCACTCTCCTCCTCCGTTGGTGTCAGATTCACTCGTTGGTGGCTAAGCTCTCTCTCCGGTCTCGGTCGCTCATCTTGTTTGCTTTTTTGCTATGCTATATACTAAACAGATCAATTATGAGAGCAAAAAAAAGAAGCAGAGTGTTTTCCCCTCTGGTAAACGTCTCAAGATAACGAAACATATAAATAATATATATATATAGCAGAAACATTTTTCTTTATGAAGGGTGTAATACAAGTATATGGTGTCTGACTGTCTGTTATGTAGAGAAAAATGGAATTGAAGTTCGAAAGAGAAAAAATGGCATTATGGTAAATTGATGAAGACTTGATAAAAGGCTCAATAAATTGACAAAAGCACTACTTTCATTTTTTTTAATTATACGATATTTTATTTTGATCATTTAGTATTATAAAATTCATTTTTTGTTATTTAATCCCAATAATGTTAGTTTCATTAAAAATGTCGATATTAAAATTTTAAATATTAACAAATCATTTTTAAAATAATGATATATCAAGTAAATAAATTTATTTTAATGATGAAGGGTAAATTAGGGAATTAGTAAATAAATTTATTTTAAATAAGAGTAAAATACTCTAACCACCCCTCTGTTTTGTCTTAATTACACAGACCTCCCTTTTATTTTGGAAACTCATATGAACCTCCCTTAAAACTAAAATGTATATTACACAAACCTCCATTATATTTTGAAATTATATTTCCATTCATCCAAACTGTTAGTTGACCATTAAGTTTAACCTTTGAACTTTTTTTAACCAAAATACCCCTTTTCACTATTAGAATTATTTAAACACACACACACACACACATATTTATAGGGGCTAATAAAAATTTATACAACCAAAAATTTATTCTAATAGATTTGCCAACGTTCTAATTTGTTAAAAAATTTATTAATTTTTCATTATAAATTAATTTTGACTTAAAATATATATTAAACACATATATTTTTATCAAATAAAATAAAGTATATAAGTTTGAGATTGTACGTGTCATTTAAATTCATAATTTAATAATTTTTTCACAAATATTTATAAACACATTTGTTCAAGCATATTTTTATTTAAAAGCTTGCTTAAATATTCAACGTTTATGATATTTACATTAACCAATGCTAAAATCCTCAATAAAAATAGAAATAAAGGAATAGATAAAAAAATCTTAAATTCTTTAAAACAATTTTAGTCAAAATGTGTAAGACAAAATAAATACACCAGCCATGTGAATAAATGTGAATGAAAATTTGATAAGCTTAAATTCTTTAAAACAATTCTAGTCAAATAACAATTTTTTCAAAAAAAAAAAACCACGATCAATGCCTTTATCATCTGACACTTATAGTGAATAATTATATATTCATATATCATGCACAATAAAAAATTCTATGAGCAATAAAAGACAACGAAATATGAGAAATTCATTGTTTAATGAATTTGAATGCAAAATTTGATAAGCTTTGCACCTTTTTGTTTTCATGATCTGTTGTAGTTGTCTTCTTCATAGCTGTTCTTGTGGCTTGAGTTTTTTCTTCCGAAAGTCTATAAACTCTAAAAGAAATAGGGATTTAGTATTAAGGGTAAAATAGTAAATAAATTTTATTTTTATATAAACTTTAATTAAAAAATATATTTTTGGAATCTTATTAAAATATTCTTAATGGAGTTAACTGTTTGGACTTAAGTGTATGTTTTCAAAATAGAGGGGAGACCTATATAATTAAGGCAAAACAGGAGGGTAGGCAGAGTGTTTTACTCTTAAAATAATGATACATTAAGCATTCCTAGTATTTTAAATTAGGGAATTAGTATTGATGAAGGGTAAATTAGTAAATAAATTTATTTTAATTAAAAAATAAAAATCCTTAACGGTATTAACAAATTAGACTTAAGTATATGTTTTCAAAATAGAGTGGAGGTCCATATAATTAAGGCAAATACTAGGAATATTAGAATATTTTACTCTAATATATATATATATATATATAAACTACCGAGGCTCCATGTAGCAGGACTTAATTTGTTCGATATAAAACTATATAATGTTTATACGTAAGTCTAGTCTCCTAACCATAAGAAAAATGTTAACATTGAATTATATATGAACGGTTAAGCTGGATTAAGAGCAATTTGTTAACGAAGTGTTCAGCAAAAGAAATTTGCAACTGGGCAGAAATATTTGCTGTAACATGTTGTTACATTTGGAGGTGGAAAAACGATCAAATTCATGACCCACACTTTGAGCTACCCTGGCAGCCTGTCAAGATTATCCTGAATTATCTGGAGTACTATAAGAACAAATGGGGGGGCTGAAAACCTTCAGGATCAGCACATGGAAATTGTTATGGTCTCATGGTCTCCCCCTCCAAAGGGGTGGTGTAAATTAAATGTGGATGGAACATGTTCTAGGAATGGTAAAGCAGGGTGTAGAGGAGTCATTAGAGGAGACTGTGGCGAATGGCTAAGTGGATTCTCTACTAAACTTAGCACACATGAACCGATAGCTGTGAAAACGAGCGCTATCAAAGAAGGGTTAGAAATTTGTTGGGAAATGGGCTTTTGGCATATAATTGTAGAAAGTTAGTTGTAGATGCCTTGAATGATAATGTATTTCTGATGCAATGTTGAGAGACAGTGAAAAGCATCCAAAGACTACTGAGAAGAGAGTGACAAGTCAAAATGCAACACGTTTATCATGAAGGGAACAGGTGTGAAGGACTAGATGATTGCTTTAAGTGAAGGGATGGAGCAAGAAAGAATGATCTGGAAGACACCACCAAGAGAAGTAATGAGTATCTTACAAGAGGATAGTGATGGTGTGAGCTTCCCTAGGGAAATAGTTTAGTTAGTGTGCTGGGCATTACCCCTTTATTTACCAAATAAAAAAAGAGGGTTAAGGAGCGAGGGTGTTAAACGCACCTAAAAATACTTGATAATGTTTGATGCATAACAAATTATTTTAACGCATATAGAAAAAGGCTTCAATGTATTATATGCACTTTAACCCAATTATAAAATATTGGAAAATTACTATTGTAAACTTATGATTAAAATATCTACTATGCATCATGCCGCAACAAGATCGTTCCTTGCTTACCTCTAATAGTATTAACATGTAGTTTTTTTTTTTTTTTTGCCAATAGTATTAACATGTAGTTACATAATAACCTAACCGGAATTGTGGGCACTTCAAAAAAACAAAAAAACAAAGATGGCAATGCAATTTTGAACCATTGAAAAATCTACCATTATCGGCATTAATGCAATATATTGATCTGACATCTCATCATGCTAAGAGGTTACAGAAAGCTTCTCCATACACAAAGGACTATGACACGGCATGCACGGTACGACGAAAATGGTATACTCCCTCTTATTCTTATTATTCTTATTATTCTTATTATAAAGTATTAACTAATAATTCTCACAAATTAATAAAAACAGTTAAAACCATTAAATTTATCCTAAAATTTAAATAATTTTCAATATTATCCCTACTAATTCCACTAAACTCTAATATCATATTAATTATCATTCTCACCCACTACCTTTATTAATTATGGGCATGGATGAAAAAAAAATATTTAATGCTCTTTGGAAATAAGCAAGTCCCTTATAAAAATGACTAAATACACTTATTATGTGGTACCTTCTAATAAGGACCAGAGGAAGTACATATGACATCGAGGATAATTGATAATTGATAAATTATATAATCCAGGTAGGGGTGTTCAAACATAGGACAGACCAGGATATCCCAATCCAATTCTCAGTTCCTGTTGTTGACTGGGATGCAGTCCCAATTTGGTCTTAGGATCGGGAAGTCTCAGAGTTTTTTTAAATAAATAAATTTAAAAAATATCATTATACTAATTAAATTCTCTATATTATATTATTTAAAGTGATCATTTAATAATTAACAAGACCATAATAATTACATAAATTGATCTAAAATTAAATAATAACATTTTATTATCATCATCATCATTTCACATTTGGTTTCTTTTATCCTTTATACCATGAATTAGGTAAATATATATATAATAGTACAAAAATATTTTTTTTTATTAACATATCTTATTTTTAATCTTTTATGAGTTTATTCAAAGCATGAAATATTAGTGCATTTTTAATCAAGCAACCCACACTCACTAAAAAAAACGTTCAAAATCTTATTTTGAAATTTAAAATCTAAAATAATAAATAAAAATAATTCATCAGAATAGCTAGGTGCAATAGCAGGGCTCTACTCATGTGGCTACTTTTATATAGTAATATTGTAAAAGATAAAAGACACAAGATTTTAGGAGATATTTTAGGACATTTAATTTAAAGATTTGTTAAAAATTTCAAAGATATAATGATGGTAGAATAACACATCTATAATCCTAATTTAAGGTTAAAGTATATTTTTAGTCATTTATGTTTACACGAGGTATACTTTGAACCCTTAATTTTATAAAATATACTTTTAGTCCTATATTTCTAACATTGTTAATGTTGCTCACTAAAAATGATGACAGAATAAACTCAGATGATGATTATGTAAACTTAAATGATGACAGTGTAATTAAATGCTATTAATCTATAATTTAAAATATGTGTAAATTAAAAAATATTTAAAAACTAAATGAAGCAGTCAATATCAAAACCTCGATTGTATTAAAAAAAATTAGTTTAATAATCTAAAATTTCACTTGCAGCAACTTTTCAGTCTTATTTCAGTTTAATAATCTAAATATATTATATTAAAAAATTAATACTTAAATTTGTTTTGTCAGCTATAAAATTATCACTTGAGTTTGATGCCTCAATATTTTCCTTTAACAACATTAATAATGTTAGAAATATAGTATCAAAAATATATTTTATAAAGTTAACGGATAAAAAATATACAGCACATAAAATTTAAAAACCTGAAAATATACTTTATTCTTAATTTAATATGTGTTTGGGGAGGGCTTTTAGCAGCCCATAAAGCCCAATTAGAGAACAGAATAGAGATGCTGATCATCTTATCAGGTTAGGGCATTCTATTGCGGAAGTTTTTGTCTTTTTTGAACAACCACCACCTTCGTTAGAGGAGGCGGTCGTTGATTATTGATTTGGGGTTTCGCCTTTGATTTGTATTAAGTTCTTTGTTGTAACTTAATGAATTCCAGTTTCCATTAAAAAAAAAAAGCCCAATTAGACAGGGATAAGCTTATGTGAGTGTTTGTTAAAGTGAGTTGGGCTTAAACATGTCAAGGAGCTTTTTGATTAAGCTCGACCTGGTGGCTTTTGTTAAGGAGCTTATGGAATTTATGATTGTTATTTTGCCATAAATGCACTGTCACTAAACCCCCCCTTCCCTGCTTCTGTGCTTCGACAGCTTGTGCTTGAGGCTGTCCGAAAACACCAAAATCTCACAACTTTCTCCCTCTCTCGGTCGCCCACCGGAAAGTGTTGAAGGCGAAATTGGAGTGAGCTTATAGCCTTATAGGGTCTGTTCGTGGGGGGTGTTTGTGGGCGGTGGTGGCTGTGAAGTAGTCGTCGCGAGCTAAGAGCATCAGTTGCTGCAGTTGAAGTCCGACGGTATCTTCCAGAGTCCAGTCGCTGGCTTCTGACCCTTACGGTGGCGGATCTGTTCATTCTCGGCATTTTCGGACAGTTTTGCCGGCGTCCTCTGCTGTGTCGTCTCCGGTCGGCATTTTCGGATTTGTTCTTGCACGAGGATTTTCTGATCTCCGCAGCTGTGTTCATTTGCAAGGTAAGCTTCAAAACTTGCTCTGATTTCTGCGCATCTGTGGTTTGGCGTGGATTTTACGTGTTTTCTGGTACGGTGGCCGGGGGTGTGCCGGACTCTCTGATTTTGCACCGTTTGAAGGGGAGGTTGGTGTGCCGGACTGTGTTGTGGCTTTTATGTGTTCTCTGAACATTATATTATTCTTATATATAGATATATATATATATATATATATAATTTGTAGGTACCTTGAAGAATCGCTCCTTAGTGTAGTGGTAGTAGAAGAGTAGTCCATTTCATGCTGCACTGACCTATCTGTTCTGCTTCCTCTTTGATCTGCAAATATTTCATCTTCTGCTGACCCATCTGAGTGGCTTGCATCATAAACCCAAAGCCTCCGGCATCAAATCCCACAATATGCACATATATATATATTAATAATGCACTTTTAGATGTGATGATTATTTGTGCGCGCGCTAATGAATATATATATATATATATATATAAAGATTTTGAAATGTAAATGTGCAATCTATTGGTAAAAGGACTAAAGGGTTTTGAGTCTGAAGTAGTGTGAAGGTACATATAGAAGAGAGGCAAAAGAAAGGAACGAAGGAAACAAATGGGTCTGAAAAGAAACATACGCATTCATGTCCAAATTTGGGACTGGCATATAATTTCTGTTTCCTTCAAGTTAATAATTTAGTAAAATTGTCCAAATTTATAAAGTTTATGTGTATTTTAGCACTCTAAAAAAACTTGATGGTGCCCGATACCTTTGAAATAGAACATTTTTATTAAAATTGCACCTTCACCCTTTTTAAAAAAATACGTGTGGGACCTGCATATAACGTCGGTTTCTCTCAAGTTAACGGTTTGATAAAATTGTTCCACTTTATAAATTTTATATATATTTTAGCACCCTAAAAAATTTTATGGTGTCAAATGTCCCTGAGATAGAACATTATTGTTAAAATTTCACCTTCACCCAATAATTTAAATATTAAACCCTCATATGTATATATAAACACATGATAACCTTTTCTTCTATCAGAACACATGATAACTTAAAATATTAACTTAAATAATAAATTTTTAGATACACATAACCTCCCCATACATGCAGCAATTCTCGGGAAACAAAAAAAAGATATATGCAGCGATTCTATAAAACTGAAATACTTAAATAAACAGAATAATTACCCACCTTTTAAGAAAATGAATAAAAAATTTTTATATAAATAATTATCTAATCTCTAATTTGCTCCCAAGACTATTATAACTTGGGAAAATTGTGAAAAAATCTCTCATTGACAATTTATTTGCCAAATGGGACCTTTACGTATAGATTATCTTCCACATGTGCAGAATATCTTCCCTGATGTGCAGATGATCTTCCCTGTGTGCAAAATTCTTCCCTATACTTGTGCAGAAACCTTCCCTCCGTGTGCATATATCTTCCCTTCATGTGTAAGATATCTTCTTAGGTCCCATTTAGCAAACAAGTTGTCCATGAGGTCTTTTTTAGCAATTCTCCCTTATAACTTTCCATATATTTTTAAAATTTCAAATAAAAAAGGTTCAAAAATAATTTCCGTCGTGGTTTAAGTTTAACTTTAAGGGATGCTTTGACAAGTTCCTGACGGTTACCTTTTTGCGGGCCAAATTCTCTCCTGATCTCCCGTGATCTGAAACTGTTTAAGCATGTTGAGCGGGGTGCTTCATATTTCACTATAAGTGTGAACCCATACGCGAAGGCTTTTCTTTGAGAAATTTGTTCTTCTGCACTATGAAGGTGAAGGAAGTGGATGGCGACATTTCATATCTTCCCCAAGAAATTATCATAAACATTCTTAAACGGCTTCCAATAAAAACTCTCATCCGATTTCAAAGCGTGTGCAAAGAATGGAGAAATCTCTCCAAGACCCAATCTTTCATCGCAGATCACCTCAACCACTCAAATCATCAAAACCCTTGTCTTCTTGTCCAACATTATGATGACAAGCGTTATCCTTGGAACTTGTGTTGTATTGATTCCGAGATGCAATTTTCGGAATTTCAGAACCCACCGCCGCCACCATTGCTCGATTTTTTTTTGCATGATGGTAAGATGATTGGTTCCGTCAATGGCTTGCTATGTGTTCATTGTATAAAACAATTTAATCCATCTTGTCATTCCCTTTTAGTGTGTAATCCCTCTATTAGAGAGATCAGACTGGTGCCCGAAATTAAATTTCATGCGGATTATGACGACTGTTTTATAGAATTTGGGTTCAGTTCAATCATTAATGATTACAAGATAGTGATAGTTTGTGTTTTTGAGCGTTATGCTAAGATTTGTGAGGCGAGAGTGTATTCTTTAATCTCAGGGTCATGGAAGAAAGTAAAATTTAGGCCCAATGACACGGCACGGGTTACATCTGAAAGTGTCACTGTTAATGGTGTTATGTATTGGCTCGGGTCAAAGCAGATTGGGAGTGATGAGGGGGATGTGATTGTTTCATTTGACTTAGCGAATGAAGTGTTTACATTGATACCAATGCCTGAGCCACATCCTCTTGATCTTGCGGTGTATGAGGAAAAACTTGCTATTGTTTATAGCATCATAAACCCAGAAGATTCTACTAAAAATTTGTGCGTAATGGAGGAGGGTGTAAGTGCATCAGGGGAGAGATGGGGTTGGACTAAGAGATGTATTAGCCTCCCTTCTCGATTATATCACTTGACTATTTGGAGAAATGAAATTGTTTGCTTGACTTTAGCGAAGGGTGAACATGATACGATTGTTCTCTTCAATCCCACTACTAAAACAATCAAGAAGCTTGCTGTTGACAACTATAACTGTTCTGATTTATTTCTCAATTATGTTGAAAGTATTGTACCAGTTGGAGGAATGAAATCATTCACAAATTCTCAGTAGGGCTTGGACTCATTGCTGATATATTGAATGCAAAGTGGATAATAATTTGGAAGAAGCTATTTTATCTCTATTCAACCTCACATGTCTTTATGTTTATTTCGTAGATTTACTTAGTTTAATGAGCACTTTTGCTAAAAATAAACCCATGTGAGGTTAGAATTTTTTTTTTTTGCCTTGTGATGCTTGTAGAACTTTTGAGATGATAAATGTGGATGTTTAAGAACATATCCTTCTAGCAATATTTTTTTGGGACAATTACAATGAAGTCCCACACAAGAGAAAAAATGAAAAAATAGTCCCTGAAGTGTTAATGACAAGTTGAGGAGCGTCCATTAACAAGTTGAGGAGTTTACACTGACAAATTCAGGGATCATTTCTTCATTTTTTTCTCTTTTATGGGATTTCATTGTAATTATCCCTATTTTTTTTGTTAGTTTGAGAAAAAGCAAAATGATAATCCTTTTAACTTAAACTACCATCATCATCATCATCATTCTTGTTATTATTTTTATTAGTACTATTATATTTTATTTAAACCTACATACCTGTAACTTCTCGTCAACCCTCCCACATTTAAGATATTAAATAAAAATTAAATTTTTATATACACATAATTGCTTAAATATATAATAAATTTTATTTATAATATTATGATGTAATTATTGAGGATGAGTATGTGAGTTTCAACTTACTATTATCTATATACCCACGCGCCATCTCGGTCAGAGGAGTGATTCCATCTCAGATGGAGCAAAAGCAAAAGTTCATTAAAGAATGGTCTTGGATTAAGAGTGTAAAATAATAAAAAGGTTTTGAGGTAAAAATACGCACAAATTTTTATTAAAAATGTGTTCAACACCATAAAATTTTTTTTATGTGAAAATAACCATTAACTTTTAAAATGGGAATAAAAGTGACACAACTGTTAAAATCTGTAATAGCCATTTCCTACACTATGAAAATACAAAAATACCCCTAGAGGAAAAAAAAGTCTCCCTCTGAACCATAATTCATCTTCAGCTTTACCATTATAAACCATCATAAACAACAAATCTCTTTAAGACATGGAGATTCATCATCAAATCCAACCACAAATTAAACAAGAAATAATCAAATCTTAATATATTGATTCAGATCAAGTGGGTATTGAAAAAAAAAAAAAAAGAATTAGCATATTTCTTGACCAAAACATGCACCTACGTATAATAGCAAAGAGAATCGTAGAGTTGGCATCAAGCATGGCTTTGAAGGGTTGAAATCTAACTCTGCTTCTAATATGAATGTAACCTTGTAGAAAAGCCAAAAGATCCACTATTACAACCGATATGATATTGACAATTTGAAGAATGTTCGGAGTGAATATGTAAAACATATGCCTTCAAACCCAGCTAGGAATATGTTTGTTTTTGTGATCCACAGAGCCATACTCTTCTTCATACAGGCTCATGAATGGCACTCCCTTGTGTCCCTATCACTTGCTCAGAATGAGGTGATAATATAATTGATGACGCCGTAAACGCATAACCATCAATCATCAAATGTGGCGATGAGGCGGCTGTCAAAGCGGAAGCATGCACCAATATGGATGAGCATTGACTGGACTAGACCGAGTTTAATATTAATTGAGGTCTCGTCTGGAGAGGATCTTGGGTTACACAAAGTAACCCATAGTCTAGTCTGGTCTAGCATCAACTCTAGGCCAGGTTGGACTAGACCGCGTCTAGCAGACTATTTGGATTAATCCAAGTAGTCCATAACCTAAATTTAATATATTTTTTATTTTTATTTTTCCTCTTTAGAAGGTAAAATTTGAACCTGTTAAATATAATTAGAACCACAAAAATACCTATAATAGTATAAAATGTGTCACCAAAAATTTAAACATCATAAATCTATAAGAATATCCAACAACAATTAAAAAATATATATATTGTGAAAAAAATTTAAACATGATAAGTATAATTAAGATAGTAAAGATACTTATAATCATATAAAAATACTCATAAAAAATAAAACTTAATTATAAATCCTTAAAATATTCCAACAACATTAAAAAAAATCATCAAAATTATAAAAATATTTTTTAAGAAATTGACCTAGATTAAATCGGATCAGTCTAGGTGGTTTGGTCCCCTAGTTTGGAATCCGGCCCAACCCAACCAGTCAGTCTGATTTAATTTCATTATGTTGTTTATTTGAACTGGATCAAACTAGACCGAATCACCTCGGGTTAGATCAGACTAAACCGGACCATCGGTTTTTTGCTCACCCTTTGAGGCTCCAGTAACAACATCGCCGAAGGAAGAGATCGTGGCAATGAGGCTAAGAAAGAGAAAGAACGTACAGAGATGGGTGGCGTCGCTGTTGTCGCCGAAATCTAAGAAGAAATGGGGGAGTTGAATAAAGGAAGAGAGGGTTTGTGAGAGAGAAAGAGAGGACGGAGGGAAGGGAAGGGATAAGAGACAGGGTCAATGATGATGTGACACTGGCCACTGTCAATAGCTAGGGATGATGCCGCCGTTGCCAGAATCTGAAAAGGCTGGGGGAGTTGAGTGACTGAATAGAGGGTTTGAGAGAGAGTATGGGGAAGGATAGGGAGGGAGTTTAAAATTTTAAGGTATTTTTATTTTTTTTAATATTATAGGGCTTACAAAAAATGGTAACGGAGTTTGCTAAATTTAATAGAATTGTCATTTTTACCCTTAATTTAAAAGTGTATGCTACCTTTTATATTAAAAAAAATTATGATGTTAGAAACACTTTTAAAAAAAATTATAAATATTTTTATACTTCAACACATAATAAAATGGGTGAAAGGTGGTTCATTGTCGAAAGAAAGGAATTGTTGGATTTGGAGTGTTTTCTTTTCCTACTTTCGTGCATTTTATCTTCTTTTTTGCCGCTTCCTGCTTCAGTGACTCACTGACTGGCTAGTTGCAGCTGGGCATTGATTTTGAAGATCATGATGAGAACGTTAGCAAGGACAAATGCCTATTCAATAATTTTTTTTAATTCAAAAACAAATCAAGCTCCATCAATTTTTGTTTGGCTGTCTTCTTTTCTACGTCATTGGCTCATCGCTTTTAATTATTATTCCCTCCGTCCATTTATATAAAGTCCTATTTTTTGGATGAATTTTTCTTTTTTATAAGCTGTCATTTATGTTGGTTGGTGTGAACAATGAATACATTTTTATTCATTTTATCTTTAATTACACTTATATCTTTTATTCTCCTTATATTTTTTTTGATCATTTTCTCATTATTATTATCTTTCTTACTTGTTAATAAACAAGGGCATTGTTTGAAAACAAATTATATTTTCTACGTATTTATTACCTTTAACTAATTCTAACTATTTTTTAGCAATTTTTTTGAGAAAATTAAATGATAAAATCATAGAAGAAACAAATATATGTTAAGATACAAAAATAATCTGCTGGACCTAAGGTAGATGCAAAGACATGATTTCTACAAGTACAAATTTTCCAATTTGTACATATTTAAAATACAAATACACAAAGGGAAGAACTGTCTCCTTTTCTCTATCTGCTGAAACCACACAATAGCATAAATTAAAAAAACACAAAGCATGAAACAAATATTCTATGAAGGCAGTCATACTTCCATCAATTTCCCCTAAGCAAAGTTATCTGTCTAGATACACATAGATAAACTACCAAAAAACTCCTACATTTATGGTAACATATTTTTCAGAAAAGCTCTTCCCCTTTGCTTTGCTCAAAATATAAGGAAAATCTCACTCAAGTCTTAAGAAACAGAAAAAAATATGAAAAAAGTTTCAATGTAAACTCCTCTATCAAAAAAGTCCCTAGATTCTTCTACTAGTTAGTTAAATATGACATGTATTTTCTAAAACACCCTAGTCATCTTCCTCAATTCCCTTATTCTCTCTTCTCCTTGATTATCATTGAGGGGTATCAATAGAGATAAATTAGAAAATAATGGACAAATATAAAAATTATATCGTATATTAAGAACCAATATCAACTCCTTAAATATACCTTATATTAAAAACAGTATCATTGAGACCGCTTATTCGGAGGTGGTTGAGCTGATTGTGGGAGGCTGGAGTAAACACCATCCTGATGGTGAGCTCTTAACAGGCATCCAAACATGGTGACCTAGGCGCAGTAATATCGATCCCAAATATTTTATTATATAATTTTAGAAATATTAGGAAGAAAATATGTTATGATAATTAGCATTTACCATGTAATTACTTGGGCAAGGAGAATTTACTCTAAATAGGATTAAATTTTTAAGGACTTAGTTCCAAATGTAATTTTAGAAAATGAGAGAAAATTAATAAAGTTAGGTGGGATTAAATGAAAGTATCAAAATCATTTTTCTAAAGGACAAATTATATTTAATTAAACGTTACGAAAATTTTATTTAAACAAAATTACATAAACTTAGCCTAATTATTGAATTGTAGGAGAGTAGTGGAATAGTTTTAAATAATAATAACCAAGAGAAAAAGAACAAGATGTGAAGGGAGAGTAAATAAAAAATAAAAAAATTAGCATGCCCCTCAGATCCCTCCTCCGCTCAATAAACACCCTCCCCCTATTCCGGCGCGAACACTTCTCTAGTCCCTTTCGTTCTTTTTCTTTTGCCTTCTTCTTTTTCACTCCTCCAGCACACAGAGCAAGAGACTGTGAGAGGAGATTAGTTTGATGTTCTTCTAAAATGCTCGCTTTTATTTTTGTCCTCTTTTATTTTCAGTTTTATTGCGAGGAATATATAGGGCTTTTAGATTTCAAATGTTGGAGTGTTCCAACTGATGATTTAGTTTTAATGGAACTCATGAGGTTGGAATGGTAATTCTATGGCTTAGATTTTTGTTTAATTGGTTGATTTGAGGAAACTAGAGTTAGAGTTTGATTGAGAAATTGTGATTTATGATATTAAGGTTTTTATATTCAAATTTTATGATTTATTTTAACTTATTGGAGTTTATGTTGATCATTGAATAGATTGGTTTTGAGGTTTATGATCAAAAGTTAATATATTGAGAATTTTAGGTGAAATATTAAGTGTTGGAAATTAGTAATTTTTTAATAAATTTAGGATGTTGTAATTGTTTGATTATTATAATAAGTGAAAAGGAATTAATGGAAGAAAGAGATGTGATTATGATCATGATTTGAAGGATAGTTTATTTATGGATGTTTTTCCTAAGGATTGAATTGAGCAAATTTTAAGGATTTTAGGATGATCAGAGAGAAATATTATTGTTAACAATTTCAGTAAGTGAAATAGAGTTATTGTATGATAGGGATGTGATTGGGAAAGAGGAAATGAGTTTTAATTTAAATTGAATTTATACACAGTTGTATTAGTTTGCATTTCATTAATATATAATTATATTTATCATGTATAGTGAGCTTGAATGTTGCATATTGGGCTTGAATCCTTTCAAATTTAATTCTTATGTCAAGAACTTGATGTAATTACTTTTCAATTGCCGTTAAAAAAAAATCACTTTTCAATTTACCTTATATATTTGTTGATGTGATTATAAGTGTATTTTGGTATTTTCAATTGCTATAAGTATAATTTATAGTAGTTTACATACCAAAAATGCATATATATAAAATTTATGTTTGTGGATAAATTTTTTAGTTAAGTGAGTTTAAATTGTTTATCATGTGATTATCATATTGAATACGAGAATAAATTATTGATGTTGGATTCTATGATGTTAAACCATTGATTTACATATTGAAGGGTGCTGGATTATGATGGGTTGTGATTATGGAAGGTTTGATTCTTTTATACCACGTGGTATAGCCGTCACTCAGTGCATAGTAGCTGACTTTAACATTCTCAAAACCCTTGGTATCACATTTCTTGGTCAGGTTAATGGTCAGCTCAAGGGACATGTGACTCCTTTCTATTTTCTAAAGAAAAGGAACTCAGTTTAATGTGAGATCTACAGCTTTTGGCCAGGCTATACCTAATTATCAGAGAGCTTTGTGCAATTTTGTCGCACAAATGAATCTTGTTATGTTTTGTCAATAGTTACAATGAGGATATAAGGATGGATAAGGAGTCTCCTATGCATGCTTGATTACTTCTTGAGTTATTGTTGTTTATGGAAACCTATTTATATTTTGTTATATAAATTGATGTTTAGCCCGCTTAAGTTTCTTGTAATCATTCCCTACATACTGGTTAAAATTGGGTTAGTGGTTATTGAGTCCATGTGACTCACCCTGTTACTTTTAACATTTTTTCCAGGCAAGGTTCGTTATGTGATATCTTCTAGGAACTTCGAGGAAGGCTTGGAGGTTTAGGTTTGCATTGTGCAATTTTAAACCGCCTCTTTTGATAATTATATGTTGAGTTTGTATATTATCATCTAAGGCTCGTTCGTACTCTAATAGAACTCATGAAACTGTTTTGAGATTTGCAAGACTAATATGTTTTTCTGTACTCTAGTGGAGTGCAGATAGAGAAGGCATGATTCCATAGGTTCCAAACTATGACTTTTGATCGTGGATCCACTTTTAGAAACTCTTAAGAAAGTTTTGGTTTTATATGAGAATAAAATTATTCAAGAAAATTATAAATTGCGATGAATGAGATTTAGTTGTGAAAAATGATAACGGGCCTATTGATGAATTATGTTATTGGGCTTCAAAAGTGCCCAAGGCCCAATCATCATACCTGACTGATATGAGTAGTACGTATGCTATATATTGGTTGGAAATCAGGTCAAAATGGTGGGAACCAATGAGACAAAGATCCCAAGTTGGTCCAAGGGGCAAGAGCCCTCTATTTTTCAAACTTTGATGGGTCCTCATGCTTCACCTACAATTCGTCACGCCTGGAATTTTGCTTCATGACACATTTTCCCATTATTGTTTGTTTGTTTCTAATCTTGAGAAGATAACTACTGTCGTCCCACAAATCCACTGCGTTCAGGGATGTGTCCCTTCGTTTTCTAGGCTTCGCCAAAACCTCACCATTCCACACACCAAACAACCTACTTTTCCTTAATCATGATCTCCGGAATATAATAACCTGATTAGCGGGTATTAGTGATACTAAATGGCCTTGCTTAGGCTTTAATGAGGGAGCGTGTGGCTCACTCTCCACGAGTGAGGGTGAGGAATTGACGCCCCAGCTAATAATTGGAGACAAGGTTAAGACATTAAATCCTGAGATCCTTTTGCTAACGGGACATCTGGCATATAATCCGATATCGTGGAACTGGAACAAAACCGTGGGGACCATCTAGGTCGCACCTTCTATCAATGTATATTATTATTAGAATCTATTATCTTATTCATTCAACTCTCTCATAATTTAATTCCATATAGATAAAACAGGCTTCATTCGAACAAGCTAATATTCCTAAGGATTGGAGGCAAATAGTCAAATAAGTATATGAGCATATATCCATAGAAGACGAAGTGATGATATGAATGAAAGTCGAAGCTTTCTATATTGCTAACATAAATAACCTCTGCTATAAATGTAGTTAGTCTTTTTTCCCCAAAATAGTTTGAATAAAACAAAGAAGGCGTTGGTTGCGATTAAATCCAAAAAAAAAAAAAAGAAACAGATGGATGGGCACGATGATGGTGAAGTAGAGCACTGAGCTTTTGTAAGTTTGAGTGCACATATGGCTTTATGAAAATGGGGACAATTCGAGTAGAGCCACTAAGCGAAGAGAAACTTGGAGAAGAGAAAAGATGGCTAATATTATTGTAATGGGTAATCATAGTCGCATTAAAAGCAAAAATAAAAAGCCCCTCTCCACCACCACCACTTCCACAATATATATATATATATGATTTAAAAGAGATTTCGATCTGAAATTTAAGAAATGCTTATAATATATGCATACATGTATGACACTTGAAAATAAAGCATGAGGACAAAATTTTATTTAGTGTGTGATAGTGACGTTTGTGAGATAGTTGATCGTAATTATTGGGTTTTGTTTATGCCATGATTAGTATTATGATCAACTCACAAATGATGTTAATCAGATCAAACTCCTCTTTTGAGTAATTAAATAATACTGAAAAGAGAAGCATCGTATTAGTGGGTCATGTGTTGCATTTCACTCCAAGTGGGTTTGGAGAATGGATTCTCTTTCATTTTAATATTTATATATATATATACACTCTTTAACGCACAAAAACAATAAAACCTCTTATTATATATATATTATATGCTCATCATCATCATGCCATGGTGGGGAGATCAGATGCCTATGCATGCATGCATGCACGCACAATCGCCCATGATGACGTGGCAAAGTATTATGAATTTGTTCCCATCCCATATTCTTCTTTTTATTCCCCCCCCCCCCCCCCAAAAAAACTGTGATATATATTAAGTTCATATTTGTTAGGTGAAAAGGAGAAAGAAGACTTGTTGAGTGGGGAAGATCACAAGTTGGCTGATATGTGTATAGTGTGTGTATATTATTATATGAGGATATGAACATATACAGATACGAACAGGGTGGGGTTATATTTAATTGGACCGACCACGGTTCCAGTTTAGAGGGCTCTGTAGAAAGGTGGCACAGCAAGCTAGCAGAGGAAGACGAAAATATAGGGTTAGGTTTTTGTGTTTTGCTCTGTCTCCTCTCTATCTCTCTCTGTTCACTTGTTATTATTATTATTACAACACTCTCACACATACACATCCAGCTCCTTGCCTGCCCTAAATCATGCTTTTGTCACTATCAATTCAATCTTCATTCCTTCATGAAGATCTGGTTCGTATCTACAAAATCTTATATTAAAGACCAGATGTAGTATACCACACTCTTTATCTATTCTTCTTCTCTCATGTGAAAGTGAAACGAACTCCAAATTTTAATGCATGTAACTTTGTATGTTATATGAATTTTATTATATCCTTGTACATATCAACTGTAAAGCGCATGATGAGGGAGACAGATGAGAGAGAAGCTAGTATATATACTAAGTTACTAACTATTCGGATTTTCTGTTGCCATAAATTAAATGAAAAGATCATAAAGTGCATTGGATAAGGACAAATAATTAAGTACAAAGCAAAAAAAAAAAGATATAACGTGTATTTTTTTTATATCACTGTTTTTCTAGTTTTATATATTACAGATTTGGAAGAGATATAATATAAAGGAAAAGGGAAATTAAAGAGATAGAAAGAGTGAATGAAAGGTGAAAAAGGAGACAGTGAGCACAATATTGGGCAATAGGACGAGCGATTAGTGCAGCACAGTGTCGGAGTCTGAAGCATACAAAGAAAAAAAGCACTTCGATTTAATATTCACCAAAAATAGTCCTACAAATTAAATATTGACACCTCCTTCTAGCCCCTCTCTGTCTCCTTCTTCCACCTTACATATTTTTTATCTGCTTCTTGTTTTTACTTGTCTCCTGTCAATAATTTTTGAACTAATCAAGCGGCGGTTAATGACATTTGAGTAATTAAATGAAGACACCATGCATATGTTATGTTTAATATGACATTATATGTACCACTTAGCACTTGAATTAATTGGTAATGGAGTTGTTCCCTCTTACCCATAAGTCTCGCGTTCGAACTTGAAAATGTAGCTACGTTATATTCTCCGTGGTAGAACTTGTAATGACATTTTAGTAATTAAATGAAGACACCATTTATTTAACATGACATTTACGTACGTGCATTATATATATACTTACAAGGTGACAATTTTTTGTGGTTTTGTAGCAGCTAGGTTGTGCAACAGACATCCATTATATTTGGCTGAAGCAAAGGAAAATATGTTCACATGCCTTGCTCCAACCTTGTTTTAATTCAATTCTACAAACGTCAACCTAGACCCATAGCCACATCGTGTCCCCAAAAAACATGTCGTCCCTTTCACTCCCCTTATTTTCTGTAACTTTTCTTCCCTGAAAACCCTACTAATATTTTCCAACAATATCGCATTATATTATATCCACACCTGTTCACATGCTTAGATATATATATATATATATATATATGCCTCCCAATGTCCTTCACTCAAAGACCTATATATATAGTTAACTAAACGGGATGAGACCGAAATTGACGTCATGAAGGTAAAACTAAATATATAAAAAATAAGTAATCAAGGTCAGTCATATATAAGAAATGGCATAAACATTCATCGAGCCACACCATCCACTCATTTTATTTATATCTAATCAAGGTCAGCTTAATTTCTTGATTATATTCTACTTTGTGTCATTGATCAATTTTTAAATGCTTCCCCAAAAAAAAAATAACTAGCATATATGCTGCATGTTCGTTCCCACGGGGCAAGACATATTGCCGTATTATGGTAAACATGTTGCGAAGTGGATCATAGTCATTTGTTGTTTAAGGTTCAGTGTCACATTAGGTGGGGGCACAGTAGCTGTATTTTCAGATCCAGCATCCTTTGAGTCCTAATCCTGGCCAGTTTGTGCATGTGAGGGCCAAGTACGAGGGACATGTTCTAATTACCAGGGGACTTAATGTTGAGCATCGACCCTACACTGCTAGGTTGTGCTTCGAGTCCAATAGTGAGAAGTGATTAGTATATAATTGCAAAATAGTCAAAAAAAGGTGCGTACGGAGCCCAACCTGTATAGCTAAATTAACAGGGAACAATATCTCTACCCTTTGCTAATTTCCTAGGAGTTTTTGTCCCTAACTGTTTTCTTTGTCTCTTTATATTTCAACATTTGGATGAAACATGTAAACATATGGTACGCGTCCACGATCCCATGTTCTTGTTCTTGATTTGGACGATTTCACGTTAATCTTTGGACTTTTTGATCTTTTAGAGTTTTGTTTTTTTTAAATTTCAACGATGCTAGCTGTGTGGTCCTGCGCTCTGATCTTTACAACGGTATATTTCACCTTTTAATATTTCATCCATCATGTGAAAGGAACTTTGTGTGACTGTTCATTGTATAGATCCATTATTTGACACTAATTTTATTTTTAAAAAAAAGGTTAGCTGAATTGGCATTTTGATATTTCATCGATCCATCCAATCAATTACTTTAGAATTCCTAAGACTGATATTGAAGAATCAGAATGGAAGTTACACTAAATTGACTAAAGCCAAAAGTTTCGCGTTAAATAAAGAATCATGCGCTAGGTTTTTTATTCATATATTCTCTCCCTTCTACTGTCTTTCTATCCATTGTGTGTGTGTGTGTGTGTGTGTAATTTTTTTGAATATAATGCATGCTCCAAGTTTGATTAATGAATATTATTTCTTAACAATAAGACCAGAAAGTTGGGTTTGTTTTTAAAATTGGGATGCCCGACCAGCAAGTTAGAACCAAAAGGTATCGATCTCAACAAGAATAGCGTCTTTACTAAATTAAGTCAAAAAAATCAACAAAGGTCTAACATTTTAATATGTGATGGAAAATCTTTTTCCAAATACTTTCGTGATTTCAAATCTCATGAAGTTCTTGACAACCGTCTAGGCAAAGAATAACATTGGTAAGCAAAATCATGGTATGGATTCTTAGGATTGCGCTTTTAAATCGAAAATGGCTAGTTGTAATAATTATTAATTAACAATAAGCAGGAATCTCATCATGGTTTATTTAAATTCATTTACTTTATTCCAGACACAAGTATACGTTTCGAGGGCATATATAATATGCTTCTGTGTTGACCACTTTAACCATAAAGTTGAATCTTGAAAACTCCGATGATTTATTTCTCTTAAATCTAGTTAAATTATATTATATCTATTATATTTCTAAGCTAATATCTTTGATTTTCGTAGTCATTTATATAGCTCATAACAAAACCGGCCTTTATTCTTCAAGAGAACTTTTTTTTTCTTGGTATGGTAGATAAAATGTTTGAACCTAAAGTCTCTTTCTATAAACTACACAAACATTGGTTCATTATTCCGCATATAATGGCTTAATTAATTTTTTAGCACAAACCTTTGATTATTTTAAACTGGTTGTGCTTGCTACTTGTATCGTTTATATTTGTCCTCATCACTAATCCATCAGCACAACATGTGAAACATTATATAAATAAACTGTAACACTATTGAACGAACCATATATATAATTATAAATGCATGGATCAAGGCTAAGTGGCGCTATTTACATTTATGAATGAAGCATCACATAAAGTAAATCATCAAAGCTAGAATATATATATATATATATATTATAGCACAAGTGTATATATATATGGTTATAAAACATATGATGAGAGATAATAAATGGTATATAATGAGGATTAATTAAATAACAGCTATGTATTAATTGTTTTATCGATGAACGTCTATTTGAGTAGTACAACTGTTGATATTATTTATCGACATCTTTTTTCCCAGTTTAAGCTAATTAATATCATCATTCTCAAACCAATTACAAGTATCAATGTCAGCATCATGATCATGTACCAGCACATATAAATAATTGATTTACTTATTGGCATGAATTATCTGTACTAGTTATATACTTGAGAATATCTGCCTTACAAAAGCTAGTAGTCGCACTCGTACCACTAGCTAGATTTGTTCAAGCTATATGGTCTCTTTTATTTTATTTGCCTTGCCCGTGGAATTATTCGTTTACTATATGAAGATTTGTGTTTGTTTATCATTCTGATATGAAATGAGAATAAACTCTACTTTGCTCTCTATCTGTCTCTCTCTATATATTTCATGCATTGTCCTTGAGAGGATTAGACATGAGAATCAAATCTCGGGTCCTTTACGTACAGAAACGTTCTGAAGAATAGAAATAAGACAATCTTCTGCAGCTAAGATTGCAGGAAATATACATGTACTATATAGTAAAATGTTGCTCAACCCTTCATGTTGTGAACGAAGCTTTATTATAGTTAAGATAAATATATATATTGGGGATAACATGATAATGTGATATCCCTCCACTAAAACGATGTAGGAAAAACTTAATTTATACTTTTATAAAATACACCCAATGTGGCAGGGTAATTTAACCAGCAAGAAGAAAAAGGGAAACTTATATTCAGGTCTAGAAAAAACGAAAAAATGATTCCCTGAAATCTCAAAACTGCATTTAAATTCCATAAAACTTTTTTACAATAAATTTCAATCATGGATTTGTTAATTGACGCCTCTGGACTTGTTGATGATGCACCCCTAGACTTGTTAATGATGCGCCCATGGACTTGTCAGTGAATGACCATAAACTTGTCAGCGAAATTAGAATTTATTGTAAGAAAGTTTTATGGGACTTAAATATAATTTTAAGATTTTAAGGGACTATCTTTTCATTATTTCTTTTGTCTGGGAATTGGATGTAATTTTCCCAAAGAAAAAAAGGATGGCGGCTCCCGGCTTCACGCGGCTTATACTCACTGTCAACACGTGGAACTGGTAGCATAATAAGCCTTCGCCAATTAATTAACAAAAAAAGTAGCACAACAAATATAATTCTCATTGTTTTTTATTTATTTTTTATCCATGCTTTTCTAAGTATTATATGCGTGTGGCGTGTGAGTGTGATCAGCACCAACCAAGCAACTCACATTATCATTTAACCTTAAAGGAATACCAAAAAGAAAAGGTCTCGGGCTTTAACACGACAAGTTTATAATTCTCTAATGTTTATGCAACAATTTATAATTGCTGTCAATAAATATCAAATTCACAAATCAGACCATTTGGTCAACATGTGTGAATGGAAATATCATAATGATATATATCTGAAATAAAAAAAATGATACTGAATGTATAAAATAATATATTCGAATACAATAAGGGACTCGGCATCAGAGATGTGAACAAGTGAGATTATAAATTGATTTGTCGAAGTGGGATGAACACACAAATTGGGGGAGCTAGGATATTAAATAAATAAATTAGGTAACGAAGTATCTAGCACCTAATGTTAATCTCCAGAAGTATCCATCTCTTATTTATGACGTGTCCCTTATGTAATTTTTCTAATGCACTCAACATCATTAATACTCTTTTCGGTCCTGATTATAAGATAAAGTTAACTTTTTTGGAGAAATTAAGGAATCCAATTAAATTACTTTAGAGTGTTTATATTTTTAGTATCTTTAGATTATATATTAGTTTATTAGTCAAATTAATTAGTTTGGAAAAAAAAATAAAAATAAAAATACTCTAAAATAATTTAATTGGCTTCCTTAATTTCTCCAAAAAAGTCAACTTTATCTTATACTCCCTCCGGTCCTAATTATAAGACAAATTTGACTTTTTTGGAGAAATTAAGGAAGCCAATTAAATTACTTTAGAGTGTTTATATTTTTATTTTTTTCTCAAAACTAATTAATTTGACTAATAAACTAATATATAATCTAAGGATACTAAAAATATAAACACTCTAAAGTAATTTAATTGGCTTCCTTAATTTCTCCAAAAAAGTCAACTTTGTCTTATAATTAGGACCGGAGGGAGTAATTAGGATCGGATGGAGTATTATTTTTTAGTTACATTTAACATTCTATTCTTATTTATGATATATGTGTATAGATACACTATAAATAAGATTAGAGAACCAAGAGCAACATAAAAGTAACATTAGTCCCTAATAAAGAAGGGAAATAGTAGTCATTAGTGTCTCAAATATTATAAACGAAACTCCAACCTCCTCCTTGCCCTTCAGGAAAAAAAAAACAAAGAAAGAAAGAAACCTCTTACACAAACGAATAAACACATATAAGATTGTTTGTGCAACACTTACATCATAGAAACAAATTGAGAAGTATTATTCTGCTGCATGTGGAGCTTAATTGAAGTTGAGTGTAGGAGCATGAAGATGGGTGGAAATTTCGTAGTATTTGTTTGGGATAGTTCAATTTTAATTTATGAGTGCTTTTAAATCGTGATTTACGGTATATGAGGTAAGTATGTGAGAAGAGTTTTATCTCGACTTATGAAAAAAACACTTATAATAAAAAATAAACTATCCCAAACATAAACTTAGTTATACCGCGGAACCTTCAATTCTGTTCTCTCTGTTACGTTCGTTGCGCATTCCTAATTCGGAGAATTTAATTGTTGAACTCATCCACCACTTTGGATCCATTCGGTTTTCAGAATATATGTCAGGCGCAGAGAGAGATCGATGTTCAATTATTAGAGAAGGGAGAATTAAATGTGAAATAATAATATAATAGCGCAATATTGGGGACGTAGTCAAATGCTTATAAATCAATCCCCAATCATTGTTAAAACCGTTTTGGGTCCTCTCTATATTAAACTCTTGTCGATCTCACTCATACTAACATCTAGATATGAGTCCTCTCCTCTGATCTCATGTTGATAATAATTTGCATGTTTGTTTTAACAATTAGAAGCATGTTTGTTTGAGCTTATAAAAACTTATAAGTTGCTTTTTACGTAAATCGAGACACAACTCCTCTCACATACTTACTTCGTATACCGTAAATCACTATTAAAAAGCAACTTATAAGCAATCGAATCGCTCAACCAAACATACCTTAGATTGCTTATAAGTTGCTTTTCATATAGATCGAGACATAAGTCACATACTTATCTTGTTTACTGTAAATTACGATTGAAAAGTTACTTTTAAACATTTCAATCGTTTATCCAAACGAGTACTTGACAACAGTTAGAGAAACTAAACGATTTTTTTAAGCGAACTTTAAATTGAAATTCGAAAATTGGGCGATAAAAAAGATACAAATGAATTATTATGAGGATGATGGAATGAATACGCAGCCTGGGCGGGAAAGTGGCGATCGATATGCGTATCATTATCGTCACAGTCACAGGCTTTAATCGCAAAGCCAACAGAGGGGGGAAGCCCGTGAGTTCGACTCATCCCAGCCGTCCGATTCTGGCTCTGAATATATACGGACGATGTCATGCTTGCTGCGACGCCAAGATCTTCCACCCCACAACTTAAAGATTAGAAGAAAGGCCCTTTTGCAGTTCTCCAGTCACTTGTCGCCATTAGTCATATTTTAATGTTTGAAAAAAGTTGGCATTTATTTATGAATATAATTTTTAAATATTATTAGCTGATATATGCTATTTCATTGTTCAGATAAAGTTTAATTATTTTAACTGCGGGCTGGAAACAGTAAAAGTAAAAATAAATAAGAAAAGTAAATTAAATTGAGACAGAGACGGGGAGGGAGGATAAATCATAAATGTGAAAGGAAAGAGGGGAGGGGTAAGGCCACGTGGGGAGGGAGAGTCATAAAAAGTGTGACTCACCTTACCAAATTGGAAGCAGGGGGTGTTGGGCACCGCATTTGCTTCCACCTGAGCATGATTTGCATGCCCCTCCCTCCCACCAATTTTTTGGCCAGTACCTTCCTCCAATTCTCATCATCATATTCATATTCATATTCATGAATGAATGAATATTGAATATCCATATATGTGTTATGTCCTCCCATTTTCATCTTCCTTCATGTAATCATTACCAACGCCCTTTTGATGGTAACGCTTCCCCCTTATTTACCCTTTTTATTTTCCCTCCCTCCATACGCACTAAACTTGCGCGCACACAGCCGCCATTTCCCCCTTACCATTATTCTCACTCTTTTCTTTCTTTATTTGTTTTCATCCTCTATTATTGCTCTTCCTTCCTTATTCTATTTCCCCAAATATTTTATTCAACATAACAAGAACAGAGCCATATTATGAAAAAGGATCCGCAAAGCTTAATTATTCCCACACCAAACTTACCAACAACAGCGCCGATCATAGATCCAGCATCATAAAAAGCCATGCCTCCTTTTTTTTAAAAAAAAAATACAAAAGGAAAATTCATCGTCAATTCAGTAATATTCAAAGCAGAGAGAGGGGGTTTTTTTGCCCCAACAATAAAATAAATTAAATATTCGGAAAAAGCAGATCCCCCAAAAAAATCAGGTATTTAAGGCCGCACTAGGACCCTTCCTTCTCTGCCATGACCCCCCAATACTTCAAAACACGCCTCAACGGTTTTCGCTATTTCTTCCACCCTCTCCTTCCCTTTCCGTTTAATTCATTTATGCTCGCTTTTCATGCTATGCTATTTCCTTCCCTTCTCTAGTCCCATATCGTCACTCTCTCACTCCTCTCCCTGGCTTCCCGTTTCTTGCTTCTCCCCCACGTTAATCTGCCTTGAAAACGCTGCGACTTCCCTCACTCTCACATCGCACCTCCCCCCCCCCCCATATATACCCCACCCCTCCTCTTCCTTCTCCCCACTTCTGATTCTCTGATCTACTGTATCGCCTCACTCCTTCTGTGACCGCTTGATTGTGAGTATGGGAGAACAGTCCGAGACGGCGGTGGTGCGGCAATTCGACGCCCATAAGGACCGAGAGAAAGTGGAGGCTATGGAAAAGATATGTGAGGTCGGACCCAGTGGGACGCTCTCCCTGTTCACCGACCTCATGGGTGACCCGATTTGCAGGGTCCGCCACTCACCTGCTTTTCTCATGCTGGTACTTCTATATTCAATGTCTCTCTATCTCTTTTTTTTTTTTTTTTTAAATTTTCGGGTCCACTTTTTCCACTTCTATTCGCGAGCCTTTCCCCATTTCTCTTAACCTGTAAGAGTCTTCTTGTCAACTCTTAACTCTCAACTATATTACATAAATAATTACCGTAAAATCATGAGGTTCCCTATACTACAATGTAACAAGACTGTGGTCACCGGCCTGTGACCAAAAAAAAAATTAGGGGCGATAGAATTATAGGATTTCCATTATGTGATCATTGATTGCGCCTCCTGGGTTGAACAGGTCGCTGAGAAGGGGCAAGAGATCGTAGGAATGATAAGGGGCTGCATCAAAACCGTTACATGCGGAAAGAAGCAATCCAGAAATGTGAAGAACCCCTACTTGAATATCAACGACGCCACCGAGACCTTCCAGGCCACTCCCAGATACGTACCTGTATGCACCAAAGTCGCCTACATTCTAGGCCTCCGAGTCTCGCCCTCTCACCGGTTCATGCCTCATCATCGACTTGTTCATTATCAGGAATAACGATAATAATGACAGTAGTAATAATAATAGCCCGAGTAACGATGGATGATACCTGATATCAGTATCTGTTTGTTGTGGGCGCAGGAGGACGGGAATAGGGTTGAAGCTGGTGCAGAGAATGGAGGAGTGGCTCAGAAGTAATGGGGTTGAGTACTCGTATATAGCGACGGAAAACGACAATTTAGCATCGGTTACGCTCTTCACCGACAAATGCGGATACTCCAGGTTCCGTACCCCGTCCATCCTTGTCAATCCCGTTTACGCTCACAGAGAGAAGGTCTCTCGCAAGGTCACCATCATCCCACTCAACTCCGACGACGCCGAATCCCTCTATCGTCGTCGCTTCGCCACCACCGAATTCTTCCCCCGCGACATTGATTCCATCCTCAAAAACAAACTCAGCCTCGGGACCTTCCTCGCCGTCCCAAGTGGGTCCCACCGCCCAGAGACATGGCCCGGGTTGGATCGCTTCCTGTCGGACCCACCAGAGTCCTGGGCAGTGCTCAGCGTGTGGAACTGCAAGGACGTGTTCACGCTCGAGTTGAAGGGCGCGTCGCGCGTGAAGCGCACCCTCGCGAAAACGACCCGAATAGTGGATCGGGCCTTGCCGTTTCTGAGACTGCCGTCGATCCCCAACTTCTTCAGACCGTTCGGATTCCACTTCCTGTACGGACTGGGAGGCGAGGGCCCAGAAGCGGTGAAGATGGTGAAGGCCCTGTGTGGGTTCGCACATAACCTGGCCAAGGAACGGGGCTGTGGGGTGGTGGTGACGGAGGTCTCGAGCCGCGATCCCCTCAAGTTGGGGATACCACACTGGAAGATGTTATCTTGCGATGAGGATTTGTGGTGCATCAAGCGGCTCGGGGAAGACTACAGTGACGGCTCTGTGGGTGACTGGACCAAATCTCCGCCCGGCTGGTCCATTTTTGTTGACCCCAGAGAGGTTTAACTCTAACTTGGGAGAGCGGCCAAAGATGATTCCAAATTACTAGTGACGCCCAGAGCGAACCCAAACCTTTTACTAATTAGTCGTTCTTGGTTTATTATTTCTGTTTTTTAAGTCTTCTGTGGGGGGTCCTGTAATTAGGAATGATCAGTGAGGGCGTTTTTGTAAAGGAGAGAGAATATCCCGCCTCTAGTTTTATCTGAAATAGAGCTGCCTTTTTGTAAATGGATTTGGCTTTTTAGATCCTCTTTGAACCAAACGCAGCTTTCATGATCTAGTGTTGTTTACTTATCGTCTTTTCGACTTTTGCTTTATATAATTTTTTTTTTAAAAATTACGAGTGTATTAATTGAAATGCATGCGAAAGAAACTAAGAAAGGCCTCCCTCCAACTGAAATGGCTGAAATGGAATATCCTGGGGGTGTGTTTTGTCCGTGCCGCGAAGCTTTTCTTAAAGGACCTTTTTGGGGGCTATATCTTGTGTCCTTGATAAATATGCCCGCGGGTGGGGACCTTATCCTGGCCAACTTTGTTTTATTGGGTTCCTAGTATCTTTCTTATTGAGGCTAGTGGGAATCAAATGGTGCCCATTATTTAATTTCATTCACGTCCAAGCCTCCTCATGATCATATTTTTAGTCTTTTAAATGTTGTGTGTATATAATTGTTAGGACGCGCTTTCTTGTATTGTGGAACATAAGCTCTCATAGCCAAGTTTATTATATCGGCTAGTTTTTTCTTTGAATAAGGCTGGGAGAATGAAATAAAAAAAAAAATAATGCGTGGACAAGCACAGAATAAGTCTTATTGTTTTGACCCAGTTAAACTAAGCATCCATATGTATATAAATCATTCTCATTTTCATCGAGTGTAGTTTAATCGATAGGAGTTTCCAAGGATTTGTGTGTTAGGGGCTGGTGACGCAAAGGAAACCACCCAGAGGAAAAACGGCGCACACGGTTCTGATTTGGAGAGTAGTATATTACTGCAAAATGGAAATGTGGTGGAATCTAGAGAAAGCAAATGGGTCCGCAAGCAACGTACTTGCACACATGTATATATAGAAACACTTGTACCCTCCCACACTCAGATCACCTGTATGTTTTAAATTGTCATTTAAACATAGGTTGGGATGAGTATTGGAAGGCAAGTGGCGGGTAGTTGGTGTGGGTGCTTTAAAATGGGAGTGAGTGAGAGTAAAAGGAAGATTAATAAAGGTGGAAAAAGGACGGAGCATGCGAGTGTTGGGACGGGTGGCGATGAGACTGAAGGATAAGAACGTGAAAAAGACTAGTTCTTTTATTTATATAATTTGAGATTAGTGTGATTGTGGGGGTAAATGAACATAGAAATTTGGGGGTAATTAATAAGAGGGGTAGCGAATATATACCATAATGGTTGGTTTATTAAAAAAAACGTGAAAGTTACTGTAACAAACAGCAATCCCAACACTTTCACGGGGATTGCACTGAAATGATTATATTGTGTGTTTGGTTGGGTTTATATTTGGATAATAAGTCCTTATTACGTAAACCGAGATAAAACTCCTCTCATATACTTATCTCGTATACCATGAATCACGATTTATAAGCACTTAGTGCTCGTTTAGGTAATAAGTGCTTATAATTCGTGATTCACGGTATACGAGATAAGTATGTGAGAGGAGTTTTATCTCGACTTACGTGATAGGGACTTATTTTTTAAGAAAATGCTGAACCAAACAAACCTTTATTACTAAAAAAATAAGCTATTCCAAACGAGCACTATAATGGCTAGCGAGAACAGGTGTGAGAGTGATTGAGATACCACTATGCTCTTATTATAAGTTTTTTTTTAATTAATTCTCATCTATTAATGAGAGTTAGTTAACTCATTAATTATGGGTTAAATTTTTAATTTTGCCCTTATTTTTTATTGATTTCAAAATTCAACGTGAATAATTTTTTTTGTTTATTGCAATTAATATGGGTAAAAAAACGTACAAAATGAATTTAATTAATATGGGTAAAAAACATACAAAATGAATTTACTACCATGAAACTGGATTTATAAATACGATCAAATTTTTTGGTTAAAAAGGACTTAAAAATAATATCAAAGTGGTACTTGCATTGAAGCAACTCTTTGATGTGAACACCACGTGGTACTCCCCTCTCTACTTTTTCATAGTGTTATTCTCCATTCACTCATTTTCTTTTTATTTCTAATTAGAGCCCGTTTAGTATACAAAAAATTTAGGAAGGAAAGAGAAGATGTCAGATCTATGGCAGAGGACCGTTTGAATGCACCATCTTTCATAAAGGTAAGTTCAGATGGCTAGAAATGTTCCCATGTTTAAGGGAAGATGCGATCCCTCGCATATAGGTGGGATTCGATCTTCCCTCTGTGCAAAATCCCCATTGAGTCCCTAATCTTCTTCCTTCGTTCTCACCCTCACTTCAGCCTTGCACAACCATGGGCTTTTGTGGTAGTAGCGTTGCTCACCGATCCACACCACTCCCCTCCTCCCTCGTTACCTATCTCAGCCTCCAACCCCCTCCCTTCCTATCTTTCAAATCTCTCTCATGTCCCTTTCTCTCAGCCCTTACATCCCCTTCCGAGCTCTCATCCCTCTCGCTTTGCCTCACACTTTCGATCTGAAACTTCTTTTGTTGATAGTTGAGAGTGTTATCGGCGACGATAGTGGGGGATGAAGAAGGAGGGAGGGAGCTTTTTTTTTTTTAAAGTAAAGGGATATTTGGAGATTTCATATTTTATATTTCTATTGTTTAAAAACCATCATCTTCTATTTCCATTTCCATGTCTACCAAACACAACACCCCTCCAAGTTCCTCACAATTTTTCCTCTCTTTCCATTTAGTTCCCTTCCTTTCCTTTCCTTCTTCAAACTTTCCTTGTACCAAACGGGCCCTTATGCACCGTTTGTTACATTGGAATTAGGCTTTTAGAAGTGGAAGTGAAAGTGGATTCTTAAATTAAATTATTTGGTAGGTTGGAATCAACTTCAACGATGGAACTCACTTCCTTAGGTAAACCTATGGAAGTGGGGTGAGTTCCATGGAAGTGAAATTTACTGACTATTATACCCTCATGCATTTTACCATTTGACCACTTTACCTATGATCCTACTTCATCTTTTTGCACTCCCTGACTCAACAACGTCCTCCCTTTCTTATGACGACGGCGAGCCCTACTCCCTCTCACACAGAGACGATAGAGTGACGGCGAGGCACAACGACGGCGAGTATAGTGACGGCGTGGCACGACGACGGCGAGTATAGTGACGGTGTGGCACTACAACAACTAGGCGCGATCTCTTTCTCCAATCTCCAACTTCACGACTCACTCATGCATAGTTTCGTCTTCGATCTCAGTCTCGCTTGGAATTTTTCGTGTTCACTACTCTCTCTGCCTTTCATCCTTGAATCCTTGCAATGACTAGGTTGAGAAGCATTTGGGTTGCGATAATGTCCTCCATCCTCCATTCATTCGAACTTTGCAATCTCAATTTCCGAGTTTGCCATGAATAGCGGGTTGAGTTTGATTTTTGGATTTGAGTTTGTTTTACGTTTAATTTCTAGTTTGAAATAGAACTACAGTTTTTTAGAGGTGTTGTGCGATTTCATTCATAATTTTTTTCTGGTTTTGTTCCTTTATCTGGTAGAGTCGTAGTTTCTGACTCTTTATAAATTGGCTATTTTCTTGCTTGATTTGGTTTGATTTCTTGCTTATGGTAATTCTAGTTCTTGTAATCATCTTCCTCCATGGTTGTCAGTGATTTCTATGATGGTCACCAATGATTTCTAAGTTGTCGATGCCGATTTTCTGTGGAGGTTGATGGTGGTTGGAACTGATTCGGGAGGAGGCTAGGTTTGTTTCCATAAGAGTAATTTGGTGATTTCATATTTAAAATGAATGTATTAATTAAAAATTATATCATACTTTCATAATCATACCAAACATACTTTTATTCTCATTTCCACTTCTACTTCCACTTATATTTCTAGTTCTATTTTCATGAAAAACTCTTCTACTATACCAGACGTGGCATTAGTGTCATCTTACTCACCATCCCACTAAACATTTCTCTTTTTGTTTTAGTCCAAGTAATTAAACCCGGATCAGACTGGCCGGTTCAACCTGAAAACTAACGAATCGGTTGGTAAATTGTTTCTGCTGGGTATCAACACGGTTCACCTTTAATTTTTTTTAATTTTCTTTGAAATTTCATATTAATAATCTTAAAATCTTCATTTTCTCACTAGTTTGACCTCGAGTTAATTTCAGTTTGATTTCGATCTAACCTAATATCTTAGACGGTTTAGTAACCGGTTCAAATTTAGGAAGAAGATCCTCTCATCATCTCATTTCTCATCATCCCTCATGAGCCCATCTGAACCATTGATTGGGAAAAGGAGCCCATCTGGATCGTTGATTGGAAAGAGGAGAGGAAAGTCGAAGGAGTGATAACTTGATGACATGACTCATTTGATCTTTTAGATTAATTGGATGGACATACTTTAGAGATTATGAGAGATAATGAGAAAAGGAACAATGAGAGAAACCGAACCCCTAAATTTAATATTCTTGATCTTAGCTTCGTTTAATTTCTTTTAAAAATAGACTGAATCTCTAAAAGTATCTCATCCAATCTCAACCAGAATAATCACATATACAATCTGCTTACGTCACTTTCTCTCTCACACGCCCCACACTAGCTCTCTCAGTAACTTGGGGTGCTATATTACTTCTTCTGGATGATATCCCATCACTAGACACTTCTCGAAATGACACTGCCTTTTCCGTCTTGGTTTTGTCTATTTTTGTGTTTTCCCATCACAATAAATACACCACAGTTTCGGCCATACTTCTTCTTTTTCACATGTAATTAAATCAAAGTGCTGGCATAAAATAAAGCGGTAAAGGTTTTTTTTTTTTTGGAAGGATTATCTCAGGGATAATTTTATCTCAAAAATTTTAAATATTAGATATTTTTATCCTAATCGTTATTGTAATTAAGTTGACCATTAGTTGATCAAATTTAGAAAAAAATTTACTTTAAAGTCAAAACTTTCAGAAAAAATTTGCCCTTAAGATAACGACAAAATTATCCTAAAAATTTCAACTCAGGAGTAAATGTGTTTTGAAAGTTTTCACTTAAAAACAAATTTATCTTAAAATTTGGTAAACTAACGATAAAATTTAATTAAGATGACGGTCAAGATAAAATTATCTTACATTTAAAATTTCCAAGATAAAATCACCAATGACTTGTAACCCAAAAATCAAAATGAAAGACGACCTTCCCCATGAAATGGATCTAACATATAAAAAACTCTTTTTTTTTTCGTTCTCTTTTTTTATGTCATAATTATTGGATGAAAATCTAATAGTCTGTATTTATTGTTTTTCATTTGTTTTCTTTATTTTTTATAATAATAATATTTTTATAAAATATTAAATATGAATCTTTATATTTGATCTAAAGGGTATAAAAAGAGAAAGGAAGACAACGGATTGAAAAATAAAATGAGAGAGGTCATGATGACAAGGGTAGTTACCCATACTGAACACGTTATAGTTAATCTTCACTAATGTTGTTTTTCTTTAAACATGTGCAAATATCAGCCTTTTAATTTCCAACGCAGCAGAGAAAAATAGTGGTTGGAGATGGGGTTTAGGATAATTCGTTGAATTTACTAGTCAATGGATCACAGGGGCAGGTGTGGATTGACCAGGCAATTCGTACCTACATCCATTAGTCTTTGGTTTTTTTTTTTTAACCTGGACATCCATTAGAGGAAAAGCTTAGTGTAATGCTAAGCTTTTTCAGTTAGGATTGATTACCCTGACCCAATTATTTCTATATTACACAGCTAATAACCTATCTTGTAAATTTTTAGGGTTAATATAACTTTTGGTCCCTGAAGTTTAATTTAATTTTGGTTTTGATCCTTGAAGTTTGAAATCGGTGATTTTGGTCCCTGAAGTTTCATCCGATTTTGGTTTTGGTCCTTCAAATTTGAAAAGGACCTGGCAACCCAATTAAAAAACCCGACCCGACTCGGAAAAAAAACCAAGTCTTTTTCAAACTTGAGGGACCAAAACCAAAATCGGGTGAAACTTTAGGGACTAAAACCACCGATTTCAAACTTCAGGACCAAAACCAAAATCGGATGAAACTTCAGGGACTAAAACCACCGATTTCAAACTTCAGGACCAAAATCAAAATCGAGTGAAACTTCAGGGACCAAAACCACCGATTTCAAACTTCAGGGACCAAAACAAAAATTGGATCAAATTTCAGGGACCAAAAGTTATATTAACCCAAATTTTTATCTAGGCTAACTAGTATATATCAATTTTGCTTACGAAATAATCTCTTTCTTCGTTGTTTTCACTCAATGCATAGTGAAAAAAATACACACAAAAAAAAAAGAGCGCTACAGATATAGTGAAAATCAGTTCTATTAAGTAATAACGATTAATACATGTTGGCAAAAAAAAAAAAATCAATACATACATACATATTTATGAGCGCGCGCTTGGTCACACGCATTATTTTCACCAGCGAGTGACTGACTAAATATAAAAATCATTCGGGAGAAGTTCATGTCTGCGTTCCATGTTCTTAAGTGAAGGCTTCCAGGAAACTCAATTTTAAAATAAATTAATTGAAATCATCGAGTTGTTGCGTACGAAGCTCCAAGTTATATTATGCAAATAATATAATTAAGCAACAATATTACCTTTCGTCATCGCACATGTAACTATCCATATTTCTTAAAAAAAACGAAGCCAGTTAAAAATAAAAAAACGGAGTAGAGATTCCAATTTCAGATGGAACAAAAGCAAAAGGTCATTAAAGAATGGTCATTAACAGTGTGAACTAATAAAAGGGGTGAATGTTTGTTCATTGTCAGAAGAGAGAACAGAGGAGTTGTTTGGAGTGTGTTCCTACTTTTGTCCGTGAGCATCTTATCTTCTTTTATATATGTCGCTTCCTTGCTTCTTCATTGACTTATTACTGGCTAGCTTGTTGAGTTTAATTTGAAGATGACGGTGACGAGAACGTTAATTTGCACTGACAATTGCCTAATTAATCACACTCCATTATTTTTGTTTGCTTCTCTTCTTTTCTACGTCAACGGCTTTTAATTATTACAATATCTTGGACGAGTACTCTTTTCTTTTTCTATTTCAATTCAATGCTGCGAAAAGTTCCTCATAAATATTTTATACAAAGGTCCACATGCATGGGGATCTAAAAAAAATCAGTTCACATTGATATCCATATATATATAATAAATCCAAGGCAAAATTACCTACTTTGACTGGCCTGTTATAACTCGTCCTAACTCCTAATCATGCACTGTTATTAAATTAAAAAGTTCATGCTTTTCTTGTCAGGTCAAAGGAGTCTTGCACATCAAGAATTTAAAAAGTTCGAAGCGGCTTGGAAAAAGTTGGTTGGTTTTTTTATTTTTTAAAAAAGGGTCAATTATAAGTACAAGTTGTAATAGATGACTTAACTATGAATATATGTAGTAAGTGAACCGCTTAAGTAAATAATTAATCTATAATAATTTAACTCAAAGTATAAAGCTGGAAGCTATTAATTGAATGGGCTCGCTAATCTTATATACTAATACACACATAGTTGGCCCATTAGAAAATTGACCAACCCATGATGCTAATACTGACACGAGTCTGTTGGTGTATTTGGATATGGATATCCCGAAATATATATTAAGCCTGATTGATCACTTGGACCAGAAACAGAAAGAAAGAAGGAAGGAAAAATCAAAGGGGCTTAGCCTAAAACTTAAAAGCAAACTACTATAGATTCTAATGAATCCTCACCTGAAATTATAATCAGATTTTGGTGCTGCTCTTCTTATGTCATGGTACTTTGATATTAACTTCGCCTGAACCATTTCCTATCAAAAACTTCGGACTAATAAGTTGATCATTTAATAAACACTTGTACTAAAGAAAAGGAAACCAATCATTTTGAGGGATTAATGGGGGAGAAAGGGGAGAGGTACAAAGCAAAATAATGAACATTCCTTTTCAGTACGGTACAACAAAACCGGGTCAGGGTTATAGCCCCTTCTCTCTTCCAACAAAGACCAACAGGAACTGGAAAAATTATACAGCCACATTCAACAAGTTTCCTGGTGCTTCACAGTACTTTCCAAGTCTTCCATGGACGAACCAACTGCAAGATTGATGTCAGTAAGCCCTAGCTCCTCCTACTGCTGCCTTTTTGAGTGAGACGATTATACAAATGGTTGAATGCCAAGCGTTTTTATTTAAGATACAGAGTGTCTCCTACTTCTGGATGGGGTGGACTTTGTTTCCTCAACAACGGTAGAGGCAGGGCTTTCAGAAGTATCAGAGCTAGTGATCTCGCCGCCATTTCTTTCTTTGCCTGACCAAATCTTGGAAAATATTTTCTTTGATATACGGAAACCTTTTGTTTTTCCTGCAGCAACATTTTCGCCATTGCATTTACCGCTATCGTTGCTGTTTATATCACTACCCCGTCCGCTGTCTCCTCTGGATAACTTCATTGCAGCAAGGTCTCCTTTGAGAGCCTTCATGTCTTCTGCTGCACCATCCCATTCATCTTCAGTGTTGGTTGTGGTAGACCTTGAGCTGCCGTGAGATCCACCGGGAAGCAAGGCCCTTACCGACCCTGGCAGGTCAGGAGTGTTCTGGCCCGATGACGATGTTGAAGCTCTCAGCTGCTCGAAAAAGAGGACCTGCACAACAACACGCAAGGGAAGCCTCTCATTCTGCACTGCATGCATGCAGGCTTCTGCAGATAACTTCCTGCAATCCATCAACCTACATATTCTTTTGCTATCGCTCTTACTGATCCCGGGGTGTTCCTGCATCACATATAAGCCAATTAAGCCTCAGAAACTTGTTTGAATGTTGTTGCACTGTAACTGTTCTTTTATCAAGTTAACAATCAAAAGTCAGTTCTCAAAACTTTGGTGCTACTTTTATTGGATGAGTACTTGATATCATCAAACAACATATGAACAAAACAAATCACGTCAGTTTTTAGAGTTCACCGTTTTTGACCAATGGAATATCTCCCAAGCCAAGAGGAGGTAAGGTGAGTAATATTAAATATTGTATATTAGGAACCTCAGCTAATATAACAATGACAAACAGATGAGAATGAAGATGAAGAACAAGTAGCTGAAACCTGATTGGACATGTACGAGGTCCTCACCTTTAAATACATGTCAATAGCACGATAAAGGCCATCGTGACATGGTACTGGGAAGTTTGATACCAACTCAGCAAGATTAACAAATTTTGAAACGGGTAAATTTGGATCACGAGCAATCTCAGCTAAGTAGCCATCCACCAGCTTTGCTACCTTAACCTTGGATGTCTCTGATATTATCCTGGGCCTTCTGATCTCCTGCAATTCGTCTTCCATCAGAGAATCAGACTGTGCATTTCGTTCGTATGCCACAAACTCTTCAACCAGCCTTTGCACTGTATCAACATCAAACATAGTTGTCTCACCCGCAGGCGCCCTAAACAAAAGATCAGCCACTGAAGCCTCATCAAGATGCTGGCCAATTCTCCCCATCAATTCTGTTCTCTCCAACTCTTCACATTCCAAAAGAATAGCTGCTCTCAGTAACTTCAACAAGAAACTGCAGGAGATACTGCCTATCTCCACAGGTAGTAGCCGAATAATTGTCTCCAACACTAATCTATACTTCATGACATCACCACCCTGGATCACACCCTTGTTAAAACCAGGCAACCTTCTTGAAACATACGCACTTAGAGCTTCTCCAATCACAGCACTGGAAACATTGCCTCTAGTTATAATTGTTGTTATGACTCGCTTATAGAGATCAAGTTGGAGTTCACAAAGATCTTCCACCCACCAATCCTTTGGAACCGTCTGCTGCTTCCTCACACCATTCCACTGAGGATCATTACCATTTTCATGTGGGAGTTTTTTTCTGTTATATGTGTATGACCACTCCACTTTTGATGGATCCATTAAAGCCTTGTTAGCTATTGTGTCAAGGCAATGGCTTACTACCTTAAGTTCCTCAGACCATGGAAGAAGAGACTTGGAGGTTTGTAGAACAATAATTGAGTCTTTCCAGCTCCTGAAAATGCTCGAGTTGAGGAAAACCTCAATCTTGTAGATAAGGTTGCCTTTTTCAACAGTTTCATACATTTCAAGATATTCCGCCGCACAACGAGCCGCAACAACATTGTATGCATTGAGAGTGACTGTCATGCCGTAACAGAACTTGGCACATATTTCAAAAGCAGCAGGACCTCCGGGAATGTCATGGATGTTGACTTCATCATTGTTCTCCTCATTGGTGTTTGCAACCAGCTTTTGCATGCGTGCACTTTTGGACAAAAGAGGAAACTGCAGGTACTAATCAAAATAAGGTCACAACTGGCCCCAAAAAAAACATGCAGAAGATATTAACTTTCATACCAACCAATTATCATCTGCAATTATTAAAATGAACTAATCGGAATGAGAAAATTGGTTATATCATTAATATTTTTCAAACAGCCTTGTCAAGTGAATGATTCAGAGCACAAACATAATTACATCCTACATGAGTACAGGGCTTCAGTCCTCGTAATACAGTAAAAGTTTGCATGGCATTTATTTAGAACAGCACCTATTTTCCACCCTTTTAAGTTGATGAAATATATGAAGCAACATAAAGGCAGTCATTTTTCTCCAAAATCAACTACTGAACTCCCTTTTAGTAAAAGGGGAAAGAAGCACTAATTAACAAGAAAAATTACAGGCTCGCTTCTTGTCTCAGCTATATATTAGACTACTAAAACACCTAAAGGGCCTATTTGGTACAAAAGGGAATTGGAATAGGAAAGCTCTGTCATAAACATGAGAAGTTTTCTTTCAAAAACAGTCACTATGTCATCCAACCAAACAAAACGGAAACTATTTTTCCTCATCTTTCCCTTCCCTCAAATTCCTTTCACGGGTGTCGAACAGTCTGAATTTAGATTTCTTACCTTATGAAGATCAAACCTTACATTTCCAACATTAATGAATATGTCGGTTGCCAACTCAGTCGCCACGTACCTGCATGTATATATGTCAGTTCATGTGACATCCAAGGAATGAATGAATCAAGAAGAACAGAAAAAGAAGAAACAAAATTAAATAATAAAAACATAGCAAAATAAAAAAAAAAATCTGCTGGACCTAAGGTAGATGCAAAGACTTCCAATTTGTACATATTTACAATACAAATACCCAAAGGGAAGAGGTGTCTCTTGTTCTCTATCCGCTGAAAGCACACAATAGCACAGGTTAAAAAACACAAAGCATGAAACAAATATTCTCTGAAGGCAGTCACACTTCCATCAATTTCCCCTGAGCAATGTTATTTGTATAGACACAGATAGATCAACTACCAAAAAACTCCTACATTTATGGTAACATCATTTTCAGTAAGGCTATTCCCCTTTGCTTTGCTCAAAATATGATAGGGGAGAAGGAATGATGAACACCTTTGAGTGAAAATACTAAATACAATTGAGCTGATTAATTACTGTGAAGTAGAACAGAAAATCAGGAAGTAGATGTTGAAAACATGATAATTCTGGAACAGAGCATCTTCAAGCTATCTATTTGAAGAATAAAGATAATTGCCCAATCTGGTACTTGTAATAAAAGTTAAATTTCAGTGGTATCAATATGTAGATATTTCGATTGCGAATAATTCTCCGACAGCAGCTGCTTTCATCCATATTTGTACTAATTTGCTGGGTGCGCGTCTATATCTATTTTATTTTTTTAAAGTTTCACCAAGACAATTGTACAAAGCATGAACTGATTCAAAATAAAAGCACGCTAATCTACTGGCATTGAAATAAGGCACAAGAACAATGAAATCAGAATAGGATTCAAACTAAAAGAAGCCAAAACTGGAACTCCGAAGAAAATGAAAGGCCATAAGAGCAATAGCAGACCCATTATGCAAATTCTGAGCAAGAGCTAAATAAAAAAGCAAGTAAATTTTGCATAGATCTCACACCTGATATTATCGCCATCAGTCTGGAAAGAATCAGGCTTAGATCCAAGTTTCATAAACTTCATCTTGGCTGAAGAAAAGTAAAGGTGGGTCCGTTTTCCCTATTGGATCCAATCCCCAGGTTCAGCTATCGCCAACGTTAACCCAAAAAGCGACTCTCCGGCTATGAAAGTCAGACCCAAGTTTGTGGATATAGCAAAGGAATATGAGAAAGTTGGAAAAATTCAGGTAGAGGGAAGATGTATCAAATAGAACTATGAGTATAATTTCCTAGTATGACCGAATCTTTCCCAGAAACCAAGGCCAGTAAGAGGAGGAAAGGGTTTTCATTTCTGGGTAAATATTTTATTTCACTTGGAATGGCAGGGACTCAGAGAAGAGATTGCTTACTAAATTGGCAACACAACCCAATGAGTCCGGCAAATATGGTCATGTTAGGGGGACATTGCCAACAGAGTAACCTCGAACTTATATAAATTTTCTCAAAACCAGAGACACACCCACACCCAATTGTTCACAACTGACACCACCGCCTAGTATGTAGTATTTATTTTATGTTTGTGAGTCTTCCTTCTTTGTTATATTCCCAACGGGGGCGAGACACGAGCAAAGCTAGACGACCCTTTTTCTGGTCCACACAGTTTTAGAATTTAGATACGCCCCAAAATCCTATGATCAACATTCCTTCGCTAGCCACGTTTCAGCTTTGTCCCTCCATTAAAAGCCATAGTACCTGCAATCACAAGACAAGCATATCTCGGTATGAGTTTTTGAGGAGGGGAAACCACCCAACATCACAGACATAAGGCATCAATTTTGATGGTTTCTGGCCAAAGGTCGTCGTACACGTTTCGCGACCGAAAATTTTTCAGCCAGTGGAGATAACAAAAAAAAAAAAAAATGGCTCCTCTTTTGAATTTTAAAGAATGGGTAGGAAAAAAGGAACATTTTTATCAGAATCTAGATTAAGAAACCTGCAGAGAAATCAACGGAATGAACATCGCAGAACTAGAAGATGTAAAGAAGCAGGAAAATAGGCAAAAAGGTAACAAGAAGAGAAATGAATCGAGGTGAAGCATAACAGAGGGGAATATTTGAGAGAGCAGAGAAGGATATTGAAGGAGAATGAGAGGAATACAAGGAGGAAACTTGGGTGGCCCAATAAGGGTGAGAGATCTGAAATGGGGGCACCACAACAAACATAAAGTTGAGTGCATTCATAGAGAGCCCCACATATCACAGAAACAACCCAACCGAACCCAAAAGATCACCTTCAAAAAAAGATGAGCTGTTCCTCTTCACCTTTGACAGCCTCCACAACTACACAAACACAAAAGGCCAACCTCTCTCAGAATGTTCCCACACACAACTCTCTCTCTCTCTCTCTCTGCTTCAGAGCCTTTGAATCAGCACCTTCGTTCCCAATCTCCTCCCCTGAGCTAGAAAACAAAAGCATTTAATTGAACTACAGCGCTAGGAGACATAACTGAAAAAATTTTAAATTTGGAAAAGTAGTGATAATTTTAGTTGTTTACACTTTGGAAGTGAGTGAATGAAGAAGGCCGATTGAGTTGTATGTAGCTCGGAAATGGAGAAACCTGGCACTTGAAAGTTGAAATGATGAATACCACCAATTCACCACCACCACCACGAGGCCCCCACCCACGTCTTTCTCTTTCTCTCTCCCCCGCCACTACCACTATGGAGATTGCAGCATGCAATGAAATGTTATGTAGCGCACGCCCATCTGACAGGCGCCACTTTTTTTGTGCTCCGTTCGTTTCAGCCTGTAAACCCATTTTAGCCCCCCACGACCCCGTTTTGTACAAAAGGACCACTCTATTTCTCTTTGCTATCGTCGTCAAGAATCATGCACTTCCCATTATTCTTCGTTATTATATATTTTGATTTACTGTTTGGGTTAATTTTGCACGGCTGACTGTTAGACTTATTTTGGTTCACAGACTCTTAGATTTATAATCAAAATAATTAAAGTATATAAATTAAATTGAGGTTATACGTTTAGTTTCCCAATCTAATCAATGTATTTGACATGATAAATTATGAGGAATCACCGTTTCATACCGTATATATTATTTCGATCACATTAGATATGCCATATCTTGCATGCATGAGATGTATCTTGCCAAGAAACATACTACTAATCAGGGAATTTTCTAATACAACCAAAACCTCATTTTAAGAATATTTTTTTAAGTTATAAGGGCAGATACTAATAAACTGAGTTATAAGTAGGATTGAATTCGCAACTTCCTTCTTATAAGAGAGTATTCATACCATTTAAGTTACTTGTTCTCCTAACTCCAATGAATAAATAATCTGACGAATTTCAGGTTGCATTTGGTTTGGTCTGCACAGGATTGGTCATATCGTGACCACGATGCTTTGCCTTGACCAATCACCCCACATGCATTGCTCTGATATATGCTTCTTCCGATGCCAAATATATATAAAATAGAGAAGGCTGTGTCTTGGTGCTATCGTATTCGCTTTCTCTACCACATCCCCATGATAATGCCTTTTCATTTCTTTACAGTTTTTCTCTCTGCCATCAAGATTCTTTTCCCCAGAAATTCAGAAGCAAACGCAGAAACTGCCTCATCACATGATGCTTATAATAATAATCTCACCCTACGTTTTTCTCACTCATCCCGGAATACACAGAGAGAATTCTTTTTCTCTCGCATCCTATGCAGATGGTGATGCAACAATAACAGTTTGGTCCTGTAGGATCTACAAGAAAATGAGATAGATTCCTGAAAAACTGTCGCAACATGAATTATAATAATAAAGCATGTTATTAGCACAATCTTGATCAAAATCATATATATACTCGTAAAGTTTGTCAGGTTTTTGTCTAAATAATATGAAGAAAAGATCTGCTAGATCTCTGATATATAGTTAACGACAATGAATAACATTATTCAAAGAGTTAAACAATTGTGAATAATGTTATTCACAATTGTGAGAAAATTTCCAAATTTTAAAAACCCTTGGGATAGTATTTAGTTATTTGAGTTCACCGACCGATATACGCACGACTTGTCAATTATAACGTAAAAAGAACATTGTGGATAAGATGACTTGTACACTTATTTCGGTCCAAACAATGTGTGGAATTTTGACTTATGCCATGTGGGCATCCCATTTGATGGTCGCGTGCTCAACATTATTTTCTAACTTTTTCAAAAGAAACCATCTTTCCAGCTCAAACTGAAATGCCTAACTTGAGGAGTAGGGGACCATTCAAGCCTGATCTGTGTCCTTAAATCAAGGGCATCCATAATAGTTTTTTTAAAAGTATAAGGGCACCTTTGGGACAAGTAACGGAGCAAGTACTGTAATCCTCAAATTTTTTTTTTTTAAAAAACAAAACCCAGGAAAAAAAAAAAGGCATGCTCAAAAGCAAAGCTTAGGGAATCGTATGTGGTGATATATACAAGTTTACAACTCATAGACAGGGATTATCTATTTTAAAGTGGCCGCCGGGAAGGGTCTTCTAGGTTTGATGCTGAGGTTTCAGTAATTATCACAAGGCACATGGCCTTTGATTCTCATTATCAAGCAAGTTCCATGAGGAACTTTTACGAAAGACGACTAATAATTGCTTGGAGATCGACATGAACTGATTATAAGAGTTAATTAAAAGTCATTGTTTTAATGGCCAGTTAATTAACGTTAATCTCATCATCTGCTGCTAGCTGCCAGTAGGGAGGAATAATGGAATATGTAATATTCTTCTTTGGTACGTACAGAGAGAAGTTCAATGAATGTGTTTGATGAATCAATTATATGCTAGAGAGATAAGAGAACATAACACAAGGCTAAAAAAATTCGGGCACATAGAGAGATATATAGGGGTAATGATTTGGCGACGAAACATCATTTTCAAATATCTACCAATCTCAGTGGCTGTCATTTTCAGGTAATCAAGTATATATATGTACTTGACGCTACTGCTTAAATTTTTCTGCCAATTTGATTATGGAAGGGCATGCATATATATATAACGTAGACTTTTTAAACTTGCAAGCCATAAAAATGAACTAATCAGAATTTTTAGTCAGACTTGACCGGTGAGAAGTATTAACGTAACGTACTTCCACGTGGAAGCTGCCAAAAGACACATGTCAAGAATATTCCTTTGTCTACGGGATTGGGGGATTAATAACGCAAGAGGACAGGAATTACAAACAGAAGATGCAATTTTGAAAGATCCATTGGAGTTGAACCAGAAATAGTGAGTTTCTTTGAATGATGAATGATTTAGTTACGTGGTCATTGCTTTGACCAAGAAATTAAAGAATCCTAGGTTTATATATAGAGGTTTATCCCTAAACTTTAGGTCCCCTAGCTTAGATAGCTAGGTTTGATTGGAAGTGTGTGTGAATGATATATAGCTTTCGAGATTGAAGCCACGGCACTAAACGATGCCCACAATTCTCTCATCAAAGTTAGGCTTTTGCCTTTTCTTCTTTGGCTTCTTATTATTTAACTTTTTCTGTCTGAAAGTGCCTATTCACCAACCAATGTCTCCAAATCGTATTATTGATAAAACAGTACCTAAAACCTATTCTCTATTGTTCAAAGTTGGCCTAATTTTGGATACATATCCATTTTCCTTTCAAAGTCATTATCACTTTATCGTAAAAATTTTGCATATACGCAGAAAGATTGCAGTTGCTTTGGTTGTTCTGTTCAATGGAGGCCATGGGCTATAAGTTGCGTTGTTGGTTGTGAATGCTGAATACCAAAGCATGTACGGCACATCAAAAGGTGATACGTAAGTGCAATGCCCTTCATAATTTGAGTGCCTCTCAGTCTGACATTTCTTAGTTAGTCACTTGTATGTATCTCGGAGTTTTATGCTTCCGTTGCATGTGAAAGAGAATTAAAAAAGAAAAAGAAAAGGTGCATTTGCATCATCATGTTTATGTATGATCACGAATCGTGAAGCTTGAAATGGAATAGCATCAATAAACCCGTACCCAAAGAGGCCATAATTACCTCCATTTTTGCAATATTATCATTGCTACCTATATTCTCAAAGATTCTCTGTCACAGACAACTCATAACTCAATATATTGGATTTCTTCTTTTCAAGATAGAGGGAGAGGCACTATAAATATGGGACCACGCCTGTGTTTTTTCACTTTCATAGAAACTTTTATATCACTAGGCTATAAGGACATTAGGGTGATGAGATTTCTTGAACATTGTGTTTTATCTTCATACTCTTCTGGTTCATAATGTAACACCTAATTAACTAGTTTGAATATATTAAAGATGTTATTTAAATTAGTTAGTACTTAATTCTCTCCTCCTTTCTCCCACTTATTTATTGTTGAAGGAATATTAATAGGGTTAATTTTCAAAAAAAAATATAAAATAGGTTTTAAATTTAGGATCAACATCGACTCTCTAATTATATCCTACATCAAGGACAAGAGGGAGTAGTTCTGAAAAATATTCATGTCCCATTGATTTCCTTTTATTTTAGAGTAAACAGTAGCTCAAATTTTCAAACAATTATTTTAATATTTGAATGCTAATTATTTTAAAATTTTTGAGTTACATTTAATTTTAATGTTATATTTTTCTTCTAATCACAAATATTCTCTTATTAGATGCAATCTTGTTCGAATACTGTCAGACAATAAATATAAGTATATCTTCTAACGAAAATTCAAATATTGATTCACCACGTAATAAGGGGCTGGCCACTTTTCTTACACTCAACCCCATTGATAATTTTAATGTAATTTTCTAGGCATATTCTTTTTTGGGACAATTTTGGGTTAGGTCATATCAAATTTATAGTTAGTCAAAAAGAAAAAGGGAAATATTTCAGGAAAAGCACCAAAATTTCAAAATCTAAAATTAGGTTTGGGTTTTTTCCAAAATAAAATTCCATTAAAAAAAAGAAAAGAAAAATCCGAATCACATTGGGCTTAGGTTCGTTATGGGCATATAAAATTTACAGTTGGTCAAAAAGAAAAAGGGGAATATTGCAGGCAACACCTCCAAAATTTCAAAATCTAAAATTAGGTTTGGGATTTTTCCAAAATAAAATTCCATAAAAAAAGAAAAGAAAAGAAAAGAAAAAAAAAATCCGAACCACATTGGGCTTAGGTTCGTTATGGGCCTGATACAGCAGTCTTAAGTGGGGTTCTATTTTCAAAGACCAAAAAGTTCGTCAGTTTCAGCCCGGCCCAAGTAACCTCCACTGCTTTCAAACCTGCCGCGAACTGGAGAGGGAGCGAGTGCCGTCTGGTGATATCAAGTCTTCGTTTCGGTTTTCAAGTTTGAAGAACACCAGTTGCAATTAAGTGAGATCCTTTTTTCTCATCTCGATTAAACTATTGCTCGCTTTTAGAATGGAGCCTGAACAGCTTGACCCGAAGCACTGCGGATATTTACTGAAGTAATCCTTCAAGTCTTGAACCGATGCCTTTAACATTTCTTTAGGTTTTTTGTTTGAATCAAATGGTTTATGAATCGTTCTAGCAAAAAAAAAAAAAGGTTTATTAATCATGTAATTAACAGGCATTTGGAAAAGCAGAACGAGTTTCTCACGGAATCTCACGGATTAATGTTTCACGAGCTGCAAAAACTTCAGGTTTCTTATGTTTCCAAACTTTTTCTTTCTCAGTTCTCCTATTAACTAGGACTAGTAATTCTACGTTGTTTACAATTACAATATCTACCTGCCATACTCTTTGCATTATTATCAGGAGAAGGGTGAAAGTTTTCTCTATTTTGTTGAAGCTTGATATCTGTTTATTCAGACTAGACTTGATTTGACACTGTTAACAGATATTACTTAGTTAGTTAGGAGTCAGTTTTGGTTTTCCGGGTAAGAAGGTAAAGAAACAAATGAGAAACTCCTTTGCAATGGCTCTAATACCATAATACAGTTTGTAAATGAGGAAAGAAGAATCTCATGCAATGAATAATTTGTGTACAGTATGCCTTATATATATACAAAATAAAATAACCGTCTGTAAGCAAGTTGATTACAACAAAATAACCAAAAAAGGTAAATAATAAAACTGACTCCTAACTAACTAAGTAATATCTGTTAACTGTACTTTTTATTTTTCAGCTGGTGAGCTTTGTATATTTATCAATTTGAGGGCTTTGTTGATCTTTGAAGCTTTTTTCCCTCATTTTTCTTTGAGCCAATTATATTCTTTATTTATCAGCTTCTTGGCCGATTTATTCCCACACTAAATCACAAACTCATTTGTTATAATATGATCTTTGAATCCCTGACTGCTGGAGGTCTTCTTGTAGGTGGAAGAGGAAATGCTTATGCAAAAGCTTTACGAAATAATGTCTGCACATGGTATAACTGAAAAGGTGCGTTGTTTTTTGGTTTCAATATTTTAAATCAATTATCAATCCACTAAGATGATTGATATTTGTTGTAGAAGAACCTGTACTGTGATTTGTTGTTAACTTTTGGAATCTCAGTTATAATGATACTATTGTTGAGCATATTTAGAGGTTTTACAGAGTACTTTTTGAATGTTATTTTTCTACAATATATTTTGCTTGTCAGTGAATGGCCTTAAATCATTATTACTATATAGCAACCATATAGCAGCTACTGTAGAAAATCAAGCTGCTTCCTTAGGGGAGGGGGTTCTCTATGAGATTTGAATATGCAGATCAAAGATATAGAAATTGAAGCACAACTGGAAAAGTAATTTTTTAATTCCTAATCAAAGTAACATGAGTTTCACCTGGTGATTTGCCCCTTTCTTTTGTTGCTTTTTTTATTCGGGAGTGGTTTAATGCAGGTTAGCGTGGGTGGTTTTATGATGAAATTTTTGTTTTGTGTACAGAAGAAAGACAACTCTAATGGTTCCACTGACAATGACGATGAAAGATCAAATGAAAGCCATTAAGTCAAGCCAATACAGGGGATGCTGAACAGAGACAACTCTGTAAGGCCTGTTTTTGCCATTTGCTTCCTTTTTTTTTAGTACATTAGCCCACTTTTGTTGCTCCTTGCGAAAAGGAGGCGGAGGGGAACAAAGGCCTGAGGATAATCGTTGTGCTAATTGATATTATGCTCGTTTGGAACCGTAATTATAATACTTAAAAATAATTTTTCAATTATGATTTACAGTATATAGAATAAGTATGTGAGAGGAATTTTGTCTTGATTTATGTGAAAAACAGCTTATAAACAATCTCAATACCATGACAAACCTAGGGGTGTAATCTGATTTTAAGAGAGAATGTGATTAGCCACCCTTATGGTGAGATAATTGAGGAAGTTAGAAATATGATATATAGGGAGTGGCAAGTTTCACTGACATATGTTTCGATAAAGAACAGTTTTTCATAGCCAAAGTTGAGATTTACATCAGTTATAAATATAGAAGTTCAAAAACACAAATATGGAAGTTCAATGTGCAGTTGCGTATCATCTCATAAAATATAGGTTTTACAAAATTTTAATATAATGTGACATCAGTAAGCCTCTTATTGGGGTCTTCTGTTATAAGTGAATATAGTGTAGATAAAAGCAGTGCAAACACATTGTTTTTTCACACATATATATCACTGCATGTTCTTTTGAACATCTATTCCATCGTCTCATGTTAAGAATATCCAAATTCAATAGAATGAATCCCAATCCGAAACGCTAGTTTCAAGGACTAATATAAAAAAAGGAGAATTATATATAGGTCCTGTCCAAGAGAAAAAATGAAAAATTAGTCCCTGAGGGTTTTAGGTTCGCTCCTCAGATTATTAATTCAGGCTCCTAAGGTCGTTAGGGGTACCAATTTTTCATTTTTTTCTTTGGACCACTGTAATTCTCCCTATAAAAAATAGGGAGAATGACAGTGAAGTCCCAAGGAAGAAGAGAAATGAAGAAATGGTCCCTATAGATTGCAAAATGAAAAAATGGTCCCATGGAGTTGTCAATACAGGCTCCTGGAGTTGTCATTAACAACTCCAGGAGCCTGTATTGACAATTCCATGGGACCATTTTTTCATTTTACAATCTATAGGGACCATTTGTTCATTTTTTTCCTTGCATGGGACCTAAGTGTAAATCTCCCTAAAAAATATGTTGTACGGTCATACAACGCGTCAGATCTCTGAATGTATCTTTCTGGTCAAAAATAAAAAACTCAGAATTTGACTTGGGTATTGTGGTGGTACTGCAGACACATCTTTTTCATGGTTCTTTTTGTTTGTCTCTCCTCAAAATACGTACACGTAAACGCACTCAGCCTCTGGTTCTGGTCCCTCCTCATGAGCTGGCATATTCTATTCTTGTTCTTTAGCTCTTTTTCACTAATCTCCTTTCCGTCTTCGCAATCATATACTTTTAGAAAGAAAAGGGGAAAAACGAAAAGAGACAGCTAGTAGAAAACAATGTAACGGCAAGTGTAATAGCAAAATCATAGGGATAATAATGAGAGTGCCACCACAAGGACAAGGTCCTACTCCTGGGCATGAGAACATATTTTAGAACTTAGTTTGAAAGGAATCTGTTATCAATCTCTCAGCAAAAGAAAACCAACAGAGGATTTGCTAGTCAATTTGGCTGAATCAAATCAGAAACAAATTCTTAGTAATTTGAGAGCACAATATAAGCTTTCTTGGCATCCGATATTCATCTCACAAGACTGGATTAGTTGCAGGCGTTATTGAGGATAGTGAACCCTATTTAGATCATTGGGTATCAATCATGAGAGTTAATCCATGCAACTTTGCTTATCTTCTTTACATCTAATTTGATCAACTAGTGTCCCTCAACGAGTCTGGTTTCTCAGTTTTCAAGAATCAAAATAAATTAAGTAGAATATATCATAAACAACAACATAAGCACTCCATCGCATACATCTAATAAAGTTATAGACTAAAACTCATTGTCAACGAGTTGGAACAACATAAATTCTCTGCGTCCCTACTTCATACATTGTAGTTATAAAAGCAATTACTAGCAGCAAAATGAAATTCAAGGGCAGCGACCTAACATGAGCATCATAATCAATCCTAATGCAAGCAAAAGAAAGTCACCAGCCTTGTTTCACGAGCACATATCACTCATTCTAACTGAGAACAAACCGACATTGAAGGAAACCTGCAAACATCGCCCACCGTTAGCAAAACAAAAGAAAACAGATAATTCTTACAATGTATGAATCATTAGACGAATCTGATATTTGATGAACGAAATTTTAATCCTTACTTGGATCAGAACTTATCAACATAGCGGTTCCTCCAAAGTCGCATGTTCCGCCATTTCTCTTGTGCTTCTGCCAATAGCTATTAAAAGCATACGATGCATGAGCAACCACAGTGTCAGGGTTAAAGCAATTTCCTTGAGCATTGATCTCCTCACAATCAGCACCACCAGCCCCACAAGCATAGTCCATAGCCTCTTGCAATGTTTCTGCGGGAACACTAGGCTTCGCCACACACCACAACTTCTGAACCACCCCTATATGTGGTTGAGGCGAGCCATTGTCGATTGGGTTACAGGGAGGTAGATTGAAACCATGAGGAGAACTAGCTGGAACAGTGAATGGTGGCAGTTCTGGAGCAATAGAAGGTATCGGAGGAGAAGTTATTTGAGCTAGTGGAGGCGTAGGCTTTGTGACTGCATGGGAAGGAGCAAGCTGACCAAATGTGAAATGTAGTGGCGGTTCTGCAATTTCCGGTAATGGGGTTGGTCTTACAGGGAAATTACTCACGAGGGAGGAACCCAAAAATGAAAGCTTTCTCGTTATTGGTTTTCTTTGTTTAGGGATTATGGCCATAACATTGATGTTGTTGAGATGGAAAAATCCAAACTTATTCATGGACTCTAAGTGAGAAGACACCAAGCTCAGGCTTTTATCCGAAATTTGAGAGAAATCGGAATGTGGAATTACAGAAAGGGTGGAGTTGACACTTTGCAGATAGTCTACCAGAGGCTTGACCATTCTCAAATCATCTGAGTAAGAAGCAGAGTTTGGATGCAAGCAGTCTAGATATAAAGGAAAAGAAACTTTGATTTCGTTCTCCAAACCCCACCTCTTCAGGGAGTGATAGACATTGTCCAAAGAAACCAGAATCAAACCGGAATCTTGTTCTTGGTCTCTTTGGCAGAGAGCAGAGGTACCCACAACAATGGTAGTGATTTTCGTGGCAGGGTAATGTGCAAGAACATGAGACCTGAGCCAACTTTCAGCTGATAAAATGCTCCTAGAGACCCCATGGATGTCCTTAGGGCTGACCGAAACAGCTACAGGAAGGTCAGCTTGAGATGATGCTTGTAAGACCTCTTCGGTTGTCTCGCAGAGTTTCAGGAGTTCAATGGATTCTTGACCAGCACCTACGAATCAGGAAACAAGAAGGGTTTTAGAAGAAACCCACATTGCACAATAAATCCAAGACATATTTCTGGGGATGAAATGTCCATTGATAGAAAAAGATGTGACCTTCACAAGAATAGAAGCTCGTGGTCCAGTATCACACAGTTACTTACCAGTAAGACCCAGTAAGCAGAGAAAGAGAAGATGAAATAACCACCCCATGTCGAAGCTTTCTGGAGGAAACAGATGCAGAATCGTGGCCTGCTGCCACTATACCGGTGCTGTGGTTTTTCCTTCTGGGTTGCCACCGCTGGCAGTGGGACATTCAGAACTTGTGACTTGTAAGGGCTTAAAAAGGGCCCCAGAAAAAAAGACAAAAAAAGAAAAGGCCTAAGAAGAGACGAAATGAAATGAATTTACAGAGTAAAATAAGAAAAAACATTAGTTACATTTTTAATAAAAAATCAAAAGATATAATTATTTGTAAGTAATGAAATAAAAAGAACACACTTTTTTTTTTTTGAAAACTAGTATTCTTGTTTTTAAGAAAAGAGTCCCAGTTTTTGAAGAAAAAAATTATAATTATTCATAATTCATAATAAAACAAGTTAGAATAAATGGAATTCCTTAGAATTCCAATCACGAATTAAGTGGCTTCAAAAACGAAAAATCAGAAGGAGGCTTGCGCCACAATCCACAACGTACAAGCTGCTCGAAGACCAAAGCGAGACTCTGCCCTCTGTCCTCTGTCCTCTGAATAGTGAATACGTCCTTGGAAAGTTAATAACATGTGGCAAAGAAATAAAGATCGGGTCAATGTTTCCTCAGATTTCATCTCATTTTAATTTTACTCACTCAAGTATTAAATAAAAAGTTAAAATTGTTTCCTATCATTAATTAAAAATTTGGATTATTTTATCCTTAAAAAACTAAAACATTTTATTTAAAATTTAAGGGATCAAAAATCATATCAATCCAACAAAAACGAAAAAAGACAAACTACTATTACCAAAAGATATAAAGAAAGAAAGAAAAAACAGGGTCAATTTTCTTGCTGTGTGCTGTGTATGGGTAGGATTTAGTTAAATCAATTTTGCGTCAGAAGTATTTAAAATAAGTAAAGTCACCCTAACAGTAATAAAACAAACTGTTAAAAAATTAACTATTGAACACTGACACGTTTAAATATCAAGAACACCATTACTCTAATTTTTAATATTTTTTTGGCAGAATAGTTAAAAGAGAGAATTGCTCATAAATACTTCATTAGAAGCTTATTTATCAAATGAGACCTGAAAATATTTAAGGAAAGATCTTTTACATACAAAAAAAATCACATAAAAAAAATATATTGAACACAAAGAAAATTATTTGAACACAAAGAAATGTATTTTGCACACGGAAAATATTTTTTGCACAAAAATATTTTATTTAACAAATAAATTTTTAATAAGGTATTTATGGATTATTTCCCCTAATAAAAACTTTAAGATATCCACACCGGTGCGAAAAATTTTGGGAGAGAGGGTGATGTTGGAGGGATAGCAGCACAAGCACCTAGCAAACAAAGAAAGGGAGTGAATGTATGAATGAGGGATAATATGGGTTGCTTTAAATCCCATTTAATGCTCCAATAGTTAGAAGAAACATAATAAAACTGAACTAACAAGCTGTATTATTTGGGATTGTAAGTAAGGAAGAAAATTTTTTACCCTTTAAAGTTCAAAAGAGATTATTCCATCAAATCAAAAAACATGCCTCTGTTTTTTTTCTTGGAAGCTAGTATTTGAAGCTTGTTCAGTTTTGTTATGTTTTTTGATTTGATGGAATAATCTCTTTTGAACATTAGAGGATAAAATTTTTTTTTTTCTTGAAGCCGCTTACAATACTTAACTTTCAAATCAAAAGCTCATTTACCATCAACATTCACTCAAACATGCCTCTGTGTTTTTTTTTGGTTGGTTAAGAAACGTGGCTCTTTTCATCCAACTAACTCTTTGAGCTCAACTACTGCAATTTAGTTTCCAAAAGTTATACCAAAAATACCCTTACTTAGAGAGCTTACTAAACATGAAGGAGAGAGAAAAGTGAGGGGAAAGACGTTTTGGAGGTGGAGGCCACACATCTGAACTCAAACCCTCCCCATCTATAAACATGCCTTTTATAATTTGCTGTCTCACTGGAATCCCATGAACACAGCTCTCAATTCTTGCCCGTCATTTCCCCTCTTAATATTGGATTCTTCTTTATGTTCAGACCCCAGCTAGAAAAAAAAGCGTGTGTAGTTAAAGATGCATAAAGCATATTCTCTTACATATTGGTATATATATGCTTTAGTTAAAAGTGCTAATTAACTAAATTAATTAGCACTTTCTACCATTTATATCTGTTTTTGAACTCCTCTGGAGTTGAAGAGATGAAAGTCTTCCATTCAGACTGCTTTGCCGGCTTGTGATTAGACTGCCATTTGCATTCAGAATCCATTGTTCACTTAACCGCAGAAACAAGAGCGCAACCCAAGGTTAAAGAATTAGTGTATCTTTGATTTTCAGGAGTTTGGGTGAGAAGTTAAAACCCTCAAACTTTAGAGAGACTAATTAGTTCAGAAAGTGAGGAAGCGGCCAAATGCATTTTCCAAGTACTCGGTTAAAGACGAAGAAAGCGAATCGAGGTCGCTGGAAGCTAAAAAAGAGAAAGAATAATAATGTATGAAGGTTACTGTGAGAAACCTGGCAACGGTGATGAGCTTCTTGGACCTCAACGGTGGATGAGGTTGAGGGAGTGAAAACCGCAACGGTGGAGATTTCTCTGCTCCCAAAGGCTTCCAACAACTAACAAGCAGTACCAAACACCATTTTCCCATTTCTTCTTTCTCTTGCTTTACATTATACTTATACTCGTTTGGAAAACTGATTGAAATATTTAAAAACAGTTTTTCAACTGTGATTTATTTATGATATATAAAGTAAATATATGAAAGAAGTGTTATCTCAACTTACATACATAAGCACTTATAAATATTTCATAAATGATATCAAACATACATATTATCTATATAAAAATCATCTTAAGGTCTGCTTTTGATAATCTTATTGCTTTCTACATCTATTATTCTATTTCCATGTCTTCTCTTTTTCACCTTTTTCTATTCAAAGCTTATATGCATATTGCATAATTAATGTTGTTGCATTCTATCGCACTCCTATCTTACTTCGGTCTGACAACAAAATTTGCAATTTTAAGCTGTTGCCTGGGACGTCTAATAACACCCTGTAAAATTTCATAGTCATTAGACAATATTTGATTAGTCAAAATCAGCTCACAAGCCACCTGACTCAGATCTAGCAACAACTAACTCTAACACATCAATTTCCAAATTTAAAGTTTTCTATTCAATTCATCCAAAATCATAACCATAAGCTATTCCCACACAAGTTTGTGCGTAGAATCCATTTCTAACCTCAAATAATTCCTTCCCCAAGAACTGGTCTTGGCTAAAACTTAGAGGTTTCCGAGCCAAAATTATGTTTTCTATTCCGGTATTCCCGGAATCGTTCCTCACCTTTATCCTACATAGTTTTTCATTCTAAATCCATTGGACATCTCAAAATCATCAAAACCATACCCATTTCTAATGTTTTTGGTCTGGCCGAAATCTTAGCATCATAACAACCTCAAAAAAACTTAACAAAATCTTAAGATATTATGCTCAAGTCAAAGGCTACACTTACCCCTATTCGATACCATAGTCTATTGTTGATTTTGGCAGCACGTCCACAGAGGCAACACAATGCTCCTCTGATCAAGAATATGAAATTATAGAAATGTAGTCCTCGATGAATAGAAGAAGATTCGTGAAGGCGCATTAGGTCAGAAACACCAATTCGGAGGTGATATCACTATTTCATTTAATGCCATGTGTCATAAGTGTGTGGCCTAAAAAGTCTTCCACCGTCTCTCCTTCATTTTTTCACTATTTTTCTCTCCCATCTCTCTTTCTTGGACAGAATTGACAAGTGCGGGAGGTCTTGGGAGTATTTAATGCCATGCATCATAAGGAAATTTCAGCCCTTAGTATCAATTCCCTAGAACTGTTGCTCCTCTTGTCTTATTTATAAAGTAGGGATAATGTTTATTTTAGTCTTATTTATAAGTTACATTTTAAATTTTTTTATATACATGTATAGTCATACCCTTCATTTATTATCATGTTAACTTTATTTTCATGTGTATATTGAGTGAATTATAAATAGAATAAGAGAGATGTTTTGACAATAATAATAATAATAATAAAAATAAGAGAGGTATTAATGATTGTTGTCTTGTTTTTTGTTTTATTAGTTACAAGAACAAGCATTAACGGCTTAAGTTACATGATCTCCTGTTCGTAGAAAAGTATCCACACCATTAAGTTACAAGTCTTTAGTGATTGTAGTCTCATTTTATATCTACTTAATTTTAGTTGGAGAGATAAGTGACAATGGGAAAGAAAATATGTAGTCCCAGGTCGAAATAGACGCAAGGAAAGATCAAGTAGAAGCCACGCTTTAACTAATTAATAAAACTAGAGCCGTTGGCTATAATTGCGGTTGTCTTAGGGTAATCATTCGATTGAGAGGGTCAATTGGGATTACATAGTGATTCATAATAAAGTGGGTATTTGGTTGGAAGATTGACTTTCAGAAAAAAAAAAAACAGAAAAAGCTCAGATTGATATAGTGATTGTTTGGAATAGCTTATTTTTGAACAATAAGTGCTTATAAATCGTTATTCACGGAATACCAGGTAAGTATGTGAGAGGAGTTTTATCTCGACTAGCGTAATAAGGACTTATTGTCCAAAAATAAGTGTTTCTAAACACAGCCTATAAGCTATGAATTGGAGCTTATGAAAGCGTTGACTTATGTTTTGAGGAGTATTTTCATATCTTTAGGGATTAATGAGGTACTCAAAATCACTTTTAATCACTTCTAAATAATTTTCTCTTTCTTTAGATAGTAATCTTCTGCTAATTAGAGAATACTTTGGGATAAGAGTTTAGGCAAATTTTGAGTTTTGTTAATATATGACTGTAGAAATGTGGAGAATAACTAATAATTAATTTTAATCAGTTTAGATTTATTATTTAGTTGCTTTATAATTTTATAATCAATTTCTTTTATAAACATGTCATAAATTAGTTTCTATATGGTGTTTTTTCTGATTAAATTTAGTTTAAATAATTTATTTGGATTATTGGAGATATTATTGAGATTTTACTCGGTTTATTTTGTTAGATTTTGAGCTATATGAAAATATGAGTTAGGAATTAATAATTAAATTAGAGTTTAATATAATTTATAAAATTTAAGTTTGAGGTGCAAATAGAAAAAACTCTTGGAGTGTACCAATTTAAATTAAAGTTTGATATAATTTTATTTAAAATTGAACCATTGTCAAATTTTCAAAATTAATTTTTGGGAAAATTGTGAAAAAATCCCTCCGTGTGTAGATCTTTCCAAGTCCCGTTTGGCAATTAAGTTGTTAATGAGGTCTTTTTTTTACAATTATCCCTTCATTCTTTTCATTTTTCATAATTTTTACAATTTTTTCTCTTAAATAATACAAAATCCACTTATACAAAAACCAAACCAAACATCATTCACTTTTACATAAGTCACTTATCCAATCGCCAATCAAAATATTCATCATTTTACCCAACTTTACTTTTTTCCAATTTTAAGATTCCACAAGTCAAAATAAAAATAAATCTTTTATTCAATCGTCAATCCAAACACACTCTTAATAAGCAAACATGTACATTTCTAATCCCATGTCAATCAAAGATTTATTCTTGACTTTTGTTAACATCCATGTATATTGGTGGCGGTTGATGCGTACCCACATTTAGAGAGAGACACACTCATGCGTGTGGGTAAATTGCTAAGATAAAATGCAACTTAAAAGGCAAATTTGCAAAATTGAGAAGAAAACTTGAAGTTGAAAACTATATATAAAAAAAAAAAGCTTGAAGTTGAAAAATGAGAAAATTTTCGATTTTTTTTGTTTTAGTAAATTTTTTTAGGGAAAAGGAATATAAAAATTAAAAAATGACAGATCAGTCATTTTCTAAGAAAAAAAAAGCTGAGAATTTCTTAACATTTTCTAATCAATTTTTAATAAAAAAAACTCATCTACCATTTCTCAATTTTTAAATTCCTTTTCAGAAATTCTCCTATATTCCTAGGTACTCCCAAGTCGGAAATGGAGGAAAAGAAAGAGCAAGCGGAGCCCACGCTTTAATTAATAATAAATTAAAGCCGTTGGCTATAACTGTGGGTGTCTTAATTATAATTCCTTCCCGTTCAACTATTGGGTGTTCCATACGTTTCCTTCGCATTCATTATGGACTAATTTTCCCCTTCGATTTCACAATTTCACTTCTTGTTCGAGATTACTCCACAATATGCCCACTATTGCTTTGTTCTTTAATTAAATGCGCCAACCTCACTTTTATTTCTTCGCTATCTACTGTGTCTTTATTTCCTCCGCTCGTATTTATAATAGTTTAAAAATAAAAAATTTAAAAAAATAGTTGAAGTTAGTTAAAAATAATAAGTATGTCTTAAATAATTTTTATTTTTTAAGTATGTAATTATTTATGAGAGATGAATAAAAAATACATATAAGTATTATCAACCTTTTAATTAATACAATACATATTATTAATAAGGGATAAAAATGAAAAAAAAAATATATTAAATACTCAAACAACTCCTGTCAAAATTTTATAATAAAAAAGATTAAGACAATTTAAAACATCCGGTTGTCGCTAATACGAGTTTTTGTTGATGAAAATTTGTACCTTTTCGCATAACTAACTAATAATTAATCACAATGGTCCATTTAAGGGGCGGGACTGTGTCAAAGCCTACAAAATTTTCAGACGTGTTGAAATCGACGGAGCAACTATTTATAGTTTTTCAAAAAGGCTTCGTTAGTGGAAAACGATTTTATTACAAAAAAAGCTGATTCGTGTGTCGTATTTATTAGCACATTCTTATATAATCAGTGAATAATGAATAAATATATTTTCATTATTTTCCATTTATAGGTACGGAAGATCAGTTTCAACTTTTTATTTAATTTTGTTTTATTATTTATACCAAACGGTCGCAGCTTTTTCCTTTCATTTTGATTGATCCCACGTCAGAAAAACAGACTTACACACACGCACACACTCATAATGCTCTCCCTTACAAATTTATCCAATTGCTTGCCGGCGAATTTTCTGCTTAGTGATTGTTAATAGTTGTTAGCATAAAATATAGCCAACAGAACATAACTCAAAAGAATCGTTGCTAACTTGGTGCACATGCATTTTGAAGAATCCGACAGGGAGTCGTTCCCCTGAAAGGTAAAATTAAGGGAGAATTATATTTAGGTCCCATGCAAAAAAAAATGAAAAAATGGTCCCATTAACAACTCCATGAGCCTGTATTAACAACTCATTAACAACTTCATGAGCCTATATTAACAACTCCATAGTACTACCTCCGGTCCTAATTATAAGACAAAGTTGACTTTTTTTGGAGAAATTAAGGAAACTAAATAAGTTATTTAATCATATCATATGATATGTATCCTTAGATTATATATTAATTTACTAGTCAAACTAATTAATTTGAAGAAAAAAATAAAAATATAAATACTCTAAAGTAATTTAATTAGTTTCCTTAATTTCTCTAAAAAAATCAACTTTGTCTTATAATTAGGACTGGAGGGAGTATCATTTTTTTAATTTGCAATCTATACTCTATAGGGACCATTTCTTCATTCCTCCTCTTTCTTAGGACTTCAATGTAATTCTCCCTAAAATTAATCCAATTGCCATAATAAAAGGGCACACTAAAATTCTTGTTATCCTATTAGATACCCCCGATTCTGACTTCTTTATCATTCTATAGGTTGAACAATCAAATCATGCACCTGTTAACTTGATATTGATTTAATTATCAATCACTTGTTAGGGTTTTATCTGAAATTAATAGCTTGAATATATTGGTAAAGATATGTTTCTTTCTTTCTTTTTCTTTTCATTTTTTAGACGTTCATCTTTATTTATATGAAGAAAAAGAAGTGATCACTGAGCATCTGGTTCAACTGATAAGTGGTTCTATCAGCTTAACTAAAAGTCTTGAGTCCGAGCTTTGGGAATACAGCAATATTAAATACTTGGTGGTAGAGTTTTACAGCCCTTTTGTCCCACCCGACTCGATCCAGATTAGTCTGAACTCCCGATAAATTTTTCAAGTTAAAAGGAGATAGGTTCAAAATACTGTATGCTCCACATAACAAAGAAGGAAAAAGAAGTGAGAAAATTTTGGTTAACTTTGAAAGTTAGAACGGATAGATAAGCTGTATAATTCATTAATTTCTATTTTTTTTTAAAAAAAACTACATTTTACCTTTCACTACATGAAAAAGAGACGTTGATAATGATAGAAGTAATTTCATCGGGAGAAAAAGAAGAGGGACAGCAAGTGGCAAGATGCATAGTTGAGACGAAAGGCATAAACTTTAATGATGCAAAAAGTGAAGCATAAAGAAAAAGAGACCAAGAGAGAGGGCCAAATAAACGGAGGACAGGATGGTCTTTTTAGATAGCAGTGGAGTGAAGTCCAAACAAACGGAGCAATGGAATAAAGGGCAGCGAGGAAACATATTAACATAGTGCGGTGGGACGTGCGCTTGTCCCACACACACACCACAATAAGAAGCTGAGTGAGCAACGTCCCCATGCTCCCCTTCCTTTCTCATCGAATTTACTTTTATGACCTCTCATTCCCCATGCTGTCTTCGGTTTTACAGACACAGCCCAAGGGTTGGTATGCTCGTGTGTGAATTTTTCAAGTTATTTTCTCCTTGATCTAAAATATGGGAGTTTTATGAATAATTTGTAGATTTCAAAAATTATTTAATTTATTCACTTGTAACAATGTGTGTTTCTTTTCTTAAAATGCCTCTTTAATAATTACTTCCATTTATTAATTCCCTTTTAATATAAAATTAATAGGAATAAATTAAGAAAAATTATAAATTTAAGTAGGAAAGTGAGTAAGGTTTTATAATTTACAATGAAAACATACTCCACAATTAAGCTTTAGACTGTGTTTGATTGAAAGTTTTGTTAGGTTAGGCTGGAGGAGGGTTGGATGTTAAAAATGAGTGTTTGGTTGGAAGGAGGGGAGATGGGGGTAGGAGGAGTTTTTGTCTTTTAGTGGTGGTAATCTCCCCCCTTTTTATGAAACCTCCAGACTTGGGTGTTTTCATAGGTTAAAGAATATTTATGTCCAACCTTAACTAAACTACCCAGGCATTTTTTCATATTTTCATGACTGCCCTCACCTTTGAAAGACATATTTCCCTTTGTCATTCCGTGTTTTCATCCCCTCCTGCTCGAAATCCCTTTTTCCCTCGTCTACTTCGGGCACTCGACAGTTATATAGCAAATCACACAATTGGTTGCATAAATCAAATGCATTTATACAACGAATGTAAAATTACTCATGCAAGAAAGCTGGATGGAGTTGAAGCTCAAAAACCCAATGCCATTGTCGATGATCATTGTGAAAGAAGTGCGGAATGAAGGGGAACTATGGATTTGAGTGTGGCACCCGGAGCAGAATCGGAATTCAAAGCGGGGCAAGTGAAGTTGGTGATCGAAGCGAGATGCAACGGAGAAAGGCGAGGATTTCAAAGTGATGATGAGGCCACGGTTAACGACGGCCGGAGCGCCAATTGGAGTTGTCACGGGAGGACATGAGCGCGTGGGGAGAATACGAGAGCTCAATTAATTGTGTGTTTGGAATAGCTTATTTTTGTCCAAAACGTGCTTATAATTCGTGATTCACGGTATACGAGGCAAGTATGTGAGAGGAGTTTTTTCTCGGCTTGCGTAATAAGTGCGTTTTTCCTGTACAAAACGCTTTCCCAAACATGCACTAAAGCTCCATAAATATGAATTGACTGGAAATTAAATAGAGAAAGGAGATGGGTCCTCAAAAATGTTAAGCAAGTGTATTGGATCCAAAATTCCCAAAATTTTTATAAAAAAAACAATATACAGCGATATTCAATGATCAATTCATGTTTAATTAGGAGTGTTGGGCTAGGTTTTATAAAAATGGACTAAATTTGAAGTAATTTACTTTGAGGCATGTGTGAAAAAAGTGTATATAATTGTTAGAATAATTATTTTATAAATAATAATTATTAATAAATACTTTGAAAACGAAGAATGGAAAAGTGTACAAGGGTATTTTTGTCCACTTATAATTAACTCTCATCACCTCTTTTTTTGAACCAAACAATATACCAAACCTCCCCTCCCCTCTTCTTGAACCAAATAAAATTATAACCTCCCATAACCTAACTTAAACAAACCTCACCTAATATAACCTTCACTGAACCAAACATACCCTTAGAGTAGAAGGGAATAATAAAGTCTCGGATTTAATTTGTGACGGGCAGTATTTTACCTTCCCACACTTAAACGGCTCGAGTGTTGTAATCTTGATTTATATGCACTTTTCAGTCATTACATCGTACCATGCTCGGCCGAATAAAACTCGAGCTTTATAAATAAAATAGTTAGCCACTACTCATTTCGTGAGCACAAATAGAACAAACCTTAGGTCTCGTTTGGTATGATGGAATCGGGGGGTGTGAAGATGGAATCAAGTCTCAATCCTATGAGGAGATTTGTTTGGTATAATGGAATTGAAAATTTTTCCAATTTCATTTAGAAGCCAAATAAGTCAATTCCACCAAAACAAATTCCATAAAAAAACCTAAGTTTTGTAATTCCATATGGTCATTTCCGGCCATTACCCTCCTCTAAACCTTCAACCTCCTTACTCACCAGCGACGATAACCTCTGCTCACTCTCTAACTTCGTCTTCTTCCTCACTTCACCTTTGTGGTTTTTTTCCCCTATTCTACAAATCTTGACTCGACTTTGTCTTCTTCTTTATTTTGCCTTTGTGGTTTTTGTTTGACAGATTTGGGTTCGATAGTTAGAAACTCCTTCTTCCTCATGGTTGTGATTTAGCCGCTAGCTCCTTCACTGGCTGCCGCTGGCCAGCTTCTCCCCCTCATCCTTCACACACCGTCGCCCGTGAGTTCCCCACCATCTCCCCTATAGATCCAAATCGCTCCTTCGAATTCTCTAGTGAGACCCGCCACTCACCACACCATTAAACCTTCATCGGCACTAATAACTAATAGTGAGGATGATTGCAACGACGATAAGGATGCCAGTGGTGGCGACAAGGACTATGACAATGATGCAAACTTTGGATCTTCTTTGGCGACATCGTCTATTTCTTCTCCAGTGGTTTGTTCTCAAACCAGCAAGTGACTAGGTTTGTTCTCAAGTCGATAGTGGTATGTTCTTAAATCGGAGGTGGTTTGTGCTTGACCAAAGATCTTAAATTTGGCTGAAAAAATTGAATGGTGCAAGTTATTGGGAGGAGATGAAGGTTTTGGGATTTTTTCGTTTTTTTAATTTGGAAGGACATTTTGATATTTTTATATAAAAATTAAATCTCATTTTTATAACATATCAAACTTACTTATAAACTCAATTTTTATTTTAATATCCATATCTATTTCTACCAAAATCAATTTCGTGTATAAAACGGGCTTTTAAGACATGCTTTCTCACAAAATTGCCACGTGGAAAAACCTGTATGGCTCACTCTTAATTCCTGGGATCGCAAGGCTTGTAGCGAATTCCATATTCCACATTTGCCTTCCTCATGATTTTATGTTAAAGACTTGAAGTCTTTATTTATTTTGGCTAAAAATACCAACTTTTTGATTTTTTAAGCGATAAAGCAGTAAAGCGAAGAGGGGCCTGTCGACGCAGATTTAACGGCATCAATATAGAATTTGTGCCTTGCCCTTGTTCCCATGAACGAGAAAATTTTAATGAACAGACGGTAAAGGACATAAATGTCTATAACCCCTGTGTTTTTCACTTTTTGGCCAACGAAGGTATCCCTTTAATATCTGGGGAAGTTCCACATAATGATTCTCCATCTCTAAAAGCAAACAATAAAGTTCGTTGTCACAGCCACGTTTCATTCCCTTCCCTGCTAATTTTTTGCTTTACTCCACCGTAAATATGGGATTTAATTACATTTTATAAGATTACAAGAAAAAGAAAAATGGGCTTCTGCTGACGAAAGCTGTGTCAACATCCATCCAGATCTAATACCCAAAAGAAGTTTCCTCTCTCTCTCTCCACAACTTCCGAGCAGGGACAGCAAAAACACAAAACCAGAGATGAATTGGGCGGGAGAAAAGGGAATAAGCGAAAACCAGGATAATTCACCATGAAAGCTCATCATTTGAGCTTCTTTTTTATCATATTATTGTCACTATACCTCGTCGTCCCCACTGCAAAGGGGGTCACTGTCAGTGAATCTCAGTCAAGAAGAATTCTGCACCAGCCATTGTTTCCGGAGACTTCTGCTCCACCGCCAGCCACCGACTTGCCTCCACCACCACCACCGTACACTACTCCACCTTCTCCCATTCCCTTCTTTCATGAAGATCCTGGGGGGTCACTTCCAAATCAGAATCAGCCACCACCTTCGATTCCCCATGCCACAATTGCAAATCCAACAGCAACACAACCAACCAAACCAACAAAGAAGGTCGCAGTTGCAATCTCCGTCGGAATTGTCACGCTTGGCATGCTCTCGGCTCTTGCCTTCTTCTTGTACAGGCATCGGGTGAAGCAACCAATCGAGACGCAGAAGCTCGTCGGTGGGAATTCTCAGAGGATTCCTGACGATCCAAGGATGCCACCATCGAGCTTTCTCTACATTGGCACGGTGGAACCAAGCCGAACGTCAGTGACAGACGCGAGTGAGACGAATGGAGCAAATAGGTCTCCTTATCACAAGCTCAATTCTATTAAGCGATCCGAAAGATACCGTCCCAGTCCTGAATTGCAGCCATTGCCGACGTTGAGTAAGCCTCCAGATGGGAATTACCCACCGGTGGCGTCTTCATCATCCTCCGACGAGGAGGAAAGCCACGAGACAGTGTTTCATTCTCCACAGGGGTCATCATTGAGTTTCGAGGATAGCTATTACACCCCAATTTCGCGCCATAGTTCTCTGGCTTATGGTGGCCAGCCGGCTTCTTCAATCCCCTATTCAAAGAGAACTTCACCGAAATCTCGGCTCGCGGCTTTATCGCCGGATATTAGGCAAGTAATGATTCCACCAATTAAGCAGGCTCCGCCTGTGACGGCACCTGATCCGCCACCGCCGGCACCGCCACTTTCACAGTCGTGTCAGAATGTAGACAAAGAAGTGACTAACGGTCATTCTAGAAGACCGAAATTCTCGGCACCTCCGCCAGCGCCTAATTTGGCCCGTCTTCAGTCAACTAACAACATACCCCAAAACATATCTAGGACTTCCCTCCATCCTACTCCTCCTCCGCCGCCGCCGCCGCCGCCGCCTCCACTGCGGCAATTGATGCCACGGAAAGCAGGGTCTCCAGCAACCAGCGTTTTCTTGTCCTCTGCAACAAGGAACCAGCAATCTTGCTCTCCAAACCATGGAGCCGGTTCTGCGAATAGTGTAACAAAATCTTCAGAGGATGGTGATAAAAGTCTCAGCTCTTCTGGGAGGCTTGAAGCCGATGACACAGAAGGAGCAAAACCCAAGTTAAAGGCTCTGCATTGGGATAAAGTACGGGCGACTTCAGACCGTGCTACAGTGTGGGACCAACTAAAATCAAGCTCATTTCAGTAAGCAAAAGTGTAAAACTATCAATTGCGACAATTTTGGAGTAGCAGGAGTAGGATTGAACTAACATTCTATTGTTTTGTAGATTAAATGAGGACATGATGGAAACCTTGTTTGGCTGCAATTCCAAGAACCCTGCCCCTAAAGAGCCCATTCGAAGATCAGTTCTTCCGCCTGTTGAACGAGAGAACAGTGTGTTAGACCCAAAGAAGTCTCAAAACATAGCTATACTACTTAGGGCACTAAATGTGACAAGAGATGAGGTGTCTGACGCACTTCTAGATGGTAAGTTAGTTAATTCATTTTTTCCCATTTATAGCCAGCAGTCAGACTTCAAACTTTGCTCTTGCACGATAGAGGAATAGGCCAAAATTTTCAGGTGGCTTAAAATCTGCAGAATTGAGTGGTTCATGATTGCACATTCATGAGGCTTCCCATGGCTGGCATGTGCATTCTAAGCGAAAACCTGCATATAGACCCCTCCTACATCCTAAGCCGAAAATAGGACACCTAAAATACATTTAAAACAATAGACAATGTACAGCTATGCGTGTAGCTAAATTTGGGGCTAGGGACACTTAAGCTACCTATAGCACTTTCTACCAACTGTCCAAAAACAAAAGAGAAGAAATCTCATGTACAAAAATGATCATGCATTGTTCGGTTACTCAAACCTAATGGCTCTGTTACGTTTCAAGTCGTCTATATGAAAATGGTCAAGTAACATCATGCCATGTTTATCGTTGTGTCATTTTAGAGGAGGAGCAAAAGTAAGGAGTATGTGACTGGGAATTTCATTTAGTTTGATTATTCATCATCTACCTCAAATGTAGAACAAAAGTTCAAATATCTACCCATGCTGGTCAATCCTCCACCCTCGTCTGTGAAAGTCGGAATTTATACAGCACTATTCTCTTGTTTGCCTGAAAGTTGGTTTCCCTGACCATCAATTGCTTGTTTTTGCTTTCAACTAATTGGTTACTTGGCTAACATCATGGATGGTGTTGATTTTATTAATGCAGGCAATCCTGAAGCGTTGGATGCGGAACTTTTGGAAACCTTAGTAAAAATGGCTCCAACCAAGGAGGAAGAAATAAAACTAAAAAACTATAGCGGCGACCTCTCTAAACTAGGGTCAGCTGAAAGATTTCTTAAACAAGTGCTTGATATCCCTTTTGCCTTCAAAAGAGTTGAAGCGATGCTATACAGAGCCAACTTTGATGCAGAAGTTAATTACCTGAGGAAATCTTTTCAAACCCTTGAGGTATCAATAGATGAAATCAGTTTCTTGTATCTCCATCTCTTATCTCGTCTCCAATATGTTTACTACTGACTCCCAAGAAACTACTTACTCAGTTGTTAATATTTCTCAGGCAGCAAGTGAGGAATTGAAAAATAGCCGGTTGTTCCTCAAACTTCTCGAAGCAGTTCTCAGGACTGGAAACCGAATGAATGTGGGCACCAATCGAGGTGATGCTAAAGCTTTTAAGCTGGATACACTCTTAAAACTTGTAGACATAAAGGGAACAGATGGAAAGACTACATTGCTTCACTTTGTGGTCCAAGAGATCATTAGATTAGAAGGTGCAAATGGTGATTCTGCAAATGGAAATGTTCAGAACCAAGTGAATACCAAATTCAGTGAGGACGACTTCAAGAAGCAAGGATTGCAGGTTGTGGCTGGGCTCGGTAGGGACCTCAGCAATGTCAAAAAAGCAGCAGGAATGGATTCTGATGTCTTAAGCTGCTACGTCTCAAAACTTGAAAAGGGTCTTGATAAAGTAAGAGTGGCTTTGCAACATGAGAAGCAAGATATGCAAGGGAATTTCTTCTACTCGACGAAGCTATTTCTGAAAAATGCTGAAGAGGAAATAGTTAGAATAAAGGCTGATGAACGAAAGGCCTTATTTCTTGTGAAAGAAGTCACAGAATACTTTCACGGGAATGCAGCCAAGGAAGAAGCCCACCCTCTCAGAATCTTTATGATTGTTAGGGATTTCCTAAATATCTTGGACCAGGTATGCAAAGAAGTGGGAATTATGCAGCAGGAAAGAGCCGTGATTGGTTCTTCCAGGTCCTTCCGGATAGCTGCAAGTGCATCATTACCAGTTCTAAACAGGTACAATGTGAGGCAGGATAGAAGTTCAGATGAAGAAAGCTCGTCACCCTAGTGTTGTGAACGCAGATCAGTTTTTCAGGATAGGATTGAAACTAAACAAACGTTCTCGAAGCCGCAATTGCCTCCATTCCAGGATAGTAGTCATTCAGTATAGAAACTTCTAAAGTCTTCCCCGGAGAATCCATATTCCACGAGGAGCATGGAGCAAAGAAGGCTTTATCCATAAAAATGTATGGTACATGGATCCTTGTGATTGAACATTAATCGGTTCAAAGCATATTGGGAAGAGAACAAACCGTTCAAAGGATCCCGTCGTTATCAGAAAAGGGTGGCAAAGGTTCACGATGACTTGTACACTCGCCACCATCTGGGGCAGGATTGAATTTCTGAATAGCAATTGAAAGAGACGCATCTTTTCCCCCCTTCCAATCCACAAACATGCTATGGTTTTGATTAGATCAGAGTCCCACACATTTCCATATTTGTAGACTGTTTCGGTTTTACACTAAGAGGCTCTTATATGCATTTTTTAAATCATTTTATTCAATAATAGCAATTTTGTAAGCAGTTACTGTATCCATGCGAATGCAATCGTGCCTAGCATTTAAATCAACTAAGCGTTAGTTTGATAGGACATTGAAGCCGAAGGTGACGACCACAAACTGATTGTAAAAATGCCACTAAGAAAAGGTTCCGTGACCCATCCTACCCCAAATGCAGTAGTACTCGAGTGTAAAGGATGAAACAAAAACTGCACAGATGGTGGATAAAACTAGAGAGAAGGGTAAACATACTAGAAGAATGTGAGAACGCCATTTCCATGATGTCGGATGTATGAAAGCGGCAACGGCTGCTGGCTTTTATAGAAACCCAACTGCAAAATTGCCAATGAGTAATCAGAATTTTTTTTTTTGGACAAAATGAATAATCAGAATTTCATCTTGCGTTCTTCTTTGGTTTGCTTACACCCAAATCTGATCAGCATTGTCCTACTGGTAAATTTATTATCCACTCCCTCACAGGGTGAAGAGGACGAACCGTGACCTCAAACGGCTATGCCGCGCCGCTGCCCCTTTATCCATTTGCAAAAGCCGTTATCTTTGTTGGAAACATCATGCAGTTTGTAATTTTTAACCCAAGAACCCATTACAGTTGGGTCGTTAGGTTAGACTACTATCAACTATGACCCACCATTTTGATTTGGGCTATGATTCTATGAAACGCCTCCTAGTCTGGTTTTCAATATTTCTGTGGCCCAAAAAGGGGAATCGAGACCGTTATGTCCCTGATTTCCTGTGTTCGTATATAACTAATGTTGGGTTGATCTTTATAACCCGATAAGTGACGACATTTACCACTATTTTAAACGGAAATGCAATGCGTGTTGATCTAGTATGCTATCTTGTCTCTTCTTCTTTTTTTTTTTGAATGGAATGGAAATTTTCATTCAAAACGTGAAACTTTACAGTATGTATAGCTGTACATGATTCGAAAGTAAATTCTGGAGAGATGTGTCTCTACATGATGCTTTTGACTAAAGAAAAACTTTTAAGTGTGTGAGTAACTATAGCTCTGACTTGTGAGAGTATTCCTTCAGCTGTGTATGATTCGTGGGAAAAAATTCTGTGATTTCTTACTTCCCATAATTTCCAACAGGTAATACAGATGCCTATCTTCTAGGAGATACTTAGATACTTGGACTGTAGGATGTCACATATCCAATCAGTAACGTGTGTTCTGAAGAAATCTTGGCTCATGTTGATTGGCAAGATTTTTTTCCATACTGCTGTTGCCATAGGACAGTCACGAAATACATGAGTAATATTTTCCACTCCTCCTTGACAAAGGCCACATCCTTTATCACCTGCCATCCCTCTTCTATGCCTTTCATCATTTGTCAGTAGGCGTCCTTTGAGGAGTAGCCAAGTAAATGTTTTGACCCTTTGAGACATCGGTAATTTCCATAATATCTTGTCTCTTCTTTGATGTGTGGGTTGGATGGGTTTGGTTTCGAGGTGGTTCTCATAGATTTGGTGGTAGTTGGGGGTGCTGGCCGAAATTAATTAGAGCTACTATGTTGATGCTGGTGTTGCTGCTTCTCCTTTCTACACGACAGCGGCTATGTGGAGATTGGGTCTCTACTCTTAGTAGTAGCAGATAGGAAATCAACAGGGATTAGACTAGAAGAGACGTTCTTTGAACCAACATCCCTTATTTCCAACATTGTAGTCAGTACCTCCTCACTTTTCCGGTGGCGGCAGCGGCAGGGACACATTTGGCTCTCTATATTTAATCTAGGGTCAAGGTTGTGTTGGTGGTGTTACTTTGGGCTTAGGGTTTTAGTTTTTGAGCTTAAGCCTTTTTGGTGTCTTGCTTTAAATTGAATCTTTATGTTGTATTTGTGTCTTGTTTATTTTGTATCCTTACGTGAAACGTGGACTTGTAGGTATGTTTAATAGTTTAATGAAATATATCTTTCCGGCAAAAAACGAAAGAACCACCAGAGATGAGCGCCGACTGACGCTGAATTAGATACGGACCTGAAACTAGAAGTTTATAGTATTTACTGCGCCAGCTTTTGCAAACGCAGAGAAGAGAAATAGCCATCCATAACGCGATCGACTTTGGAGGGTGTCATTGCATTGGGGAGAAAAACATAATTGAGATATGACCCACGTTAATAATTATTGAGTCATCACAGAAACACAATGGATAGTTTCAACCAGAAAAGAAGGGACACAGTGAAAGACGGCAGCCTGTTTACCTATTCCTGCTATCTAAATGACCTTAGTGCTTCCAGCAGCCATAGGACTGATGTTTGATAGTGAAACTCTGATACACAAGTTGTAGCTGAATGACTAAGATAATATTAATAAATACTAATCCAGAATTTGGCATGGAACTGGAATCACAATGTTTTCAGTTCATGATCTTGAAGATTGTTCAACCTTAGGGTGGAGATCAAACACACACACACACGCACACTGTAAATGCAATGGACAGAAGATATCTCTTAAATCTTAATGATTCTCTATAGTTCACGAAAATTCCCTTCTGTCCATGATAACGAACACAATCTTAACTTCTTCCCAAAAAAAGCAAAATAGAAAAAAAGATATAAACTGAATCATATTCCTTATATTTTTGTGATTCCAAGTGCGAGATGCCATGGTCATTGCTAGTAACCCATGGTCGTGGAGCAAGGAAGGCATAGAGGTTTAAGACAGGTTGTTTTCAAGCCTATGAAGGCTTCATGCAAAATGCCAGAAAGGGACCAGTCTGGCATTTTTTAGATAGGGACGAGGCTTGAGGTATGGGCTCTGATTGATTTTTTATTAAAAAAAATAATTATACAGTATTAGTAATCAAAGAAGTTTAAGTTTTATCCTCAGAAGGAATTCTAAGACTACAGGTGAAAGAGATAGACATGTGGGAACGAAGTGCTTCTCTGCTCCATAAATTTTATTGAGAACTGGGGATACGGAAGAGGAACACTTGAATCCTCTTAGGAGGAGTTTCCTAACCCAAGAACGGGACAAACATCAAATTTACAGCCTGAACAAGGTTATATACCAAATGCGTCTTCGCTTCCACAAAACTTGCGGTCATTGCTTTTGAAAAAATGGTGCTACCGCAATGCCCTTGGTTCTCAAGATCTTCTCTACCAGTATTCTCCACCTAACTTCATCTTTCTTGCTTTGTTTCGCTATTCTCTCCTTGAAATTCCTGAAATGACAGGATTCATATAAAAATTAGGTGAATATTTGAGCTGCGTCATCTAGAAAAATCTCTTGTTCAGATAGACAGCGTTTGTTACCTGCATAAAGGAACTCTACAGTGATCTGGATCGGCACATATACGAGAGTGCAGCTCCAAAAGCTGCCACATCCTCTTGCAATGATTGCAACCACCAGGGACTCTCAACTTGCACCCAGCAAAATGACGGACAAGCAACTCTAGGCTCTTGCAGGCTGCAAAACTGCATGGAGCTTGGTTTTCTTTGAAGTCTTTGTCGTGTGGGCCAATGGTTCGACACCCATCTCTATATATGTGAACCAGAGCTTCCATTGCCTCGTATAATTGAAGATAGATTTTCTTCTCATTCATTTTTCTGATCCTCTCCTTTGTGTTCTGATAATCAATCAATTCATTTAAAAACTTTTAGAAAATTAACTACACGATTTTCCATTGAAATGACGGGAAACAACAATTCAAAAAAAGGGGGGGTGGGACAAAGAAAGAGAAAGCCTTACATTTTCTTCCTCGATAAGAGACTCCAGAAGCTCCTTCTCTAGAGTTGGATGGCTCTCTTTCATAGCCTTCCACCCTTCAGACCCCGAAACTGCTTTAAAGTTTTTTAGGATGCGACGGTGACAAATGAGGCTAAGGCGGGGAGCATCACATAGTAATGCAAGTTGAAACACATCAACTACATTGTCGATGGTGAGGAAATCCGATTCCAGCTTCTGTTCACATTCACGCTTCAAGTGGGGAATCGCAAATACATGTGACAGCACCAACAAATGTAACGCGAATTCCTTCATTTCTTCTTTCTCGTAACTACAGGAGAAAAGCCCATAGAAGTTCAGCAAGTTTATCAATGTCAATGATGAATCATGAATGATGACAATTGCATACATGAAGTCATGAACAAATAGAATTACGTCAATGAGTCAATGAAAGTGATTTCGTCAATAGCTGTTACCGTAACAACTAAAATGCAAGGCAACTAGAATGACATTCCCCAATAACTCCCTAACTTGGGTCAGTAATGAATGATGGCTCCCTGCCCTCTTAATTATGATGGGTTCAATTACCTACTCTTGTTTTCTGATCGCTCGATCTGCCTTGTTCATTTATTTTTCTGAGGACCTCCATCTCCCTTTACTAGCGACAAGTCCCTACTAATTGTCTTATTCATAAAGAATTTGATGAATGATATTGCTAGTTGGAAGTGGATAGAAGAAGGACTTAACAGGATCAATCAAGAAATCAAGAGTGTCCAATTAGAACAAATATAGAGTCCGGAGGATGGCCCAAAAAAAGGTTTCAGGAGAGCTCCCACCCCAAAGTTGAGGCAGGGTGGATTATTTCTAATTTTCTATCATAGCTTATTCTGAAAATTTGAGATTGACAGAAGGATCACACATACCAGGAACTATACAAAAATCGAATGAAAACTCGAACAGCGCTGTGTGGAACCCCTGAAATCAAGATTGATTTCATTTGACGATGACGTCTTGCTCGCTTAAGCATGCCCCTCAATACTGGAGAAGCCATGGCCTGTCCATACAGTATGAAGTGAGTTATATCCACAGCTTGACATAAAAAGGCCTCTCTATGACATACTGACATGCAAATTTTGTAGTTGTGTTTATTTCTGATATCTTTTTTTTTTTGGGGGGCAAAAATATGGGCCATTTAATTGTGGGAATATTCAGTTGATTAAACTAGTTTGACGTCCCTCCCCAGGAATGTGTGTTAGTGTGTTATCATATAAATTACAAGGCAGGAGCAAATATTAAATGGAACATTGTCTTAGTGCAGAACATATCGGAATGAATGAACTTACAAGAATATAAGAATGCGCGTAAATATTGCCACCGTTATCAGTATTAATGAAAACATCTGCTTTATAACCTTCATCAAAAAGACGCTCCCACAATTCTCTTGTTGCTACAGGAACACAACTACGTTCACTTGGCGGTGAATATTTCATAACTACATCCTTGCAAGAACATCTAGTTACTGGTGGATGGGGATAACAAGGTGGAAGAGGAATAATTTTCTTGGTATCAGCCATCACGTCTTCAATTTAAGCTGCAGAGCTGCACAAATAAATTAGATTCAGTCATCGATGATGGAATCGAATACCTCCACTCCATACAATATGACGATCCGATCCACCGAATACAAGTCAGAGTTGATAAGATTTACGGAGATCAAACAAGACAATTACAACCGAAGCCCTATGAATCCTAGCGCACATCGTCTTTTCAAACTCAAGAAATTTAATTTAAATCCTCTAAACTCATGTATAATTTCTGAGAAAGTTAGAGTCCTGTTGATACCAAGGACCAAATTTGAAAGAAATTATATTATTTAGCTTCTGCAGCAGAGCCAGAAGGAGGTAATGCAATTTAAATATATTTCTAACGACGATTCGTTTTCATCAGCATGTCTCAACTCGTGGAGAAGACTAAGACAACAGCATAGCTCCGTTCACACTGCCCATGTTTAAGTCAATATTTCTTATCTGGATTTATATTCATAATATACCATCTCAAAATTCTACCGGGGCCAGAAAGTGGATCTGATTTTCTTAACGGGCTGGTTATGAAGGATAGGAAATTCTGGCAAAAGGAGTTCAATCAAGTCATCTAATTTGCAAAAGGAATTCTGTATCCACAATCGTATTCAAATCAAAACGAGTCTAGCCGGGCAGGTAACGATTTCGAATTGAACAAAAATCGATATCAAATCGAGGAAGGAAACACAGAGAGATCAATCAAGTACCTTGTTTGAAGCGTTCCTCCGTATTTGGAAAGAATAGAAGCGGGTAATGATGGGGAAAGATTAGATGCAAGAAGCAAAACCACGCTCGCCACAACTCATCCCCAAGATCGCGTTCCCTTTCAATGCCACCGCACTCGAAAACGACGACGGATTTTCTTCCGACGACTGATTAACAAGAAATCCAAATAACGTTGTGATTCAGGAGAGAGGAAGAGCGGGGCGAGAGGGTTTATGAGACGGCAAGTTATCGGAGAAGCCACCCCTATCTCTCCTCCTCTTCCCTTCAACTTATGAACCACGTTTTCCCGCAACGAGATCACCGCTAAAATCTTGTTACAGAAAATAAATTATTTAAAAAAGAAAAACTAAAATGTTTGTTTATTGAATTTGAGGCTCACGTCTGACGGAGTTTGCTCGAAAACCATTCACGCGCCTTTTTAAGAAGCCTAACTGCCGCAACGACCACTACACTTAAAATTTTGCTGCATCTATAATATATATACTCTTTCTCTGTTATTACCTGAAATTTAAATTGTTTTAATTTTTTTTATAAAACTTTGATAAGAATCGTATGAACATTTAATAATTTTTTTTATTTTTTATATAAATTATATTAATTAAAATATTAATAATACTTATATTTACTCAATTTCTCTTTGTTATTTATCCCTCATAAATAAGAGTATACTTAAAAAAATGTTTATTTGAAATATATCTATTATTTTTAATCAATTTTAATCATTTTTTTAAATCATGTAATTTGATTAATTTGATTACGATTCTTATATAAATAGTACCGAAGGAGGGAGTACATGGGATCTCGCCAAGATATGTATTAACGGTGACTAAATTCTTTGGTAGGTATTTTGCTAAAAGGAGTCAAACAAATAAACAAAACATTGAAGTTACTATTTTTTTCTTAGAAAGTATGGTTCATATATTTATCCAAATGGTCGTTCCAAAAAATATATAAATCCAAATGATTCGTAACTTATTTGATTTATCCGTTGTTTTAATTTATCTATTTTTTCTGCAAAGTACAAACAGATTGCACCGGTATGACCGACTACCAGGAAAAAATATTTAAAAAAAAAACGGCACCCAACTGCATTAATTTCTGTTTGGCATCCTCAAATTCGTAATTCATGTCTTACCTTGCTTTCACGCAATATAGTCTGTATTTAGTATCACTTATTTTTAGATAATAAGTCTTTATTACGTAAGCCAAGATAAAACTCCTCTCACATACTTACTTCGTATATCGTGAATCACGATTTATAAACACTTATTATCCAAAAATAAACTATTCCAAACGAACACATAATTGGGGTGACCAAAGTGCGTATCACAAATTAATGCGTACGAGCACAGCGCAAATTATGAACACGACGATAAGTACATCTGATCGTTATTAATTGATGCTGAGTTATAATTGAATGTTCATTCACCGAATATTAGACTCGATGATGATTCAAATAAAGCCATCAAATGAGCTAAGTTAAGTTGCCAAGAGGACGTTCACCCACATGTATTATTGATGTGATGAGCTTGGAATATGAACACACACACACACTTCTCTATATTCAGAACTCAGAAGAGACGTGTAAATAAAAAGGAGGAAAGGAGAAGTGAGATAGTGGGCTTTGTTTGTGCAACTAGATACCACAAATCAAAATGAAGATAAAGTCCACATAAAATTAGTGGATGCCAAATTACCAAAGGGAAACTCTGCTGGTCCAGCTGGAATATGCTTTCGGTGACAAGGATAGTTTTGTCACGGCATGCCTAAAATATGAAGGGACAGGTTACTTTAAAAACTTAAATGAGTGGTGAATATTTCATCGGAGGCAGAAGGAGGAGACAGCAAACATCTGAATCACCGACAAAATTATTTTTAAAAAATAAAAATTACAAGAGACCAGAGAACAAGGGTTGGTGTGACATTTGCGTGCATTATGTTATCGAAAGTTGTCGTACAGTCACTAGCTACTAGTGACCAAGAGCTGATGGGTCGGCGTGTTGCATGCGCCGGCACCACAAACTCAACCTCATTGGGCATGAGGGAGCTAGCTTCGCCCCACCGATTTTGACCTCTCACATTAATTACCGAATATTATTTTTTAAAGTTTATTAATCAAAGTTAATAAACCGGCCAGTCATTGAAGTCTAAATGGATTTAAGTAGTGGGTCAAGGATCAGTGAGTCAGATCAGAGTCAAACCGAAGCTAACCCAGGGCTGAACTAGTGAGGAAGTATGCTTGAACGATAATATTTTTTAAAATATTTTTAAAATTTAATAATTTTTTATGATCAAATGATGATATTTTGGAGTAATTCTTTTTGCATTAGAAAATAGACATCTCAAACTTTTTATAGAGTCCTAATTTGTAATTTTTGAAAATATGTATAATTAAATACGAATTTTTGAAATCAGGAAAATCAGAAAAAATATTGAACCGGTCCGATTTGATGACCAGTTCGACAATTTCTATGGTCGAACCGGCTATTTCGGTCCGATTTTAATAACATTGCTATTAAGTATTAAAAATTATTTTAGCCAACAACACGCCTAATCCTATTGAAGTACATAGACTGCACAAAAATATTGATCAATTGTGCCCAATCAACAACTAAATCTCTAGATGCATTGTTAATTAGATATCTTGATTGATAATTTTGCTGAAAGTTTTCTTTTCTTTCTTTACCCTCTTAAATGATTTCATATTATTTAATCTACTCTCATTTTTGTCAGTATATCTTATATAGCCTTTTTTGTATGTGTCTAAACCACCAAAGACGATCTTATCCCATTTTTTCTCTAATAGACCCAGTTTTAGCTCTAATCGTACTTGTTCATTATAAACATTAGATATTCTTGTATGACATCACACCCTTCTCATCATCTTGGTCTAAATTATACCAACTTTGTATTCCTTTTGTCCCTTTAATGCCCAACAGTTACGACCCTATGGCATTGATGATCTTGTAGCAGCACTTTAAAGCTTTTCTCTTATACTCATTGTTAAGTACTTTTTAATCATAAATAGCTCTGATAACATATTTTATGTTTAAAGTTTATACCATCAAGCTTGAATTATGTAATTAATATCTCCATTAATTTCACCAACTTCTTATATAATTAATCCAAATATACTTTGCTTGCTAGTCATGAAATGATTTAATATCTCATTTTCACATCCATCTCACTTCTAACCTGACTGTTATCAAAATCTAATTACATATATTTTGTCATACTCCAGGCAAAAACTCTTTGACGGTGAAAAGCACAATGTACTCGCACAGGATACCTAAGACATGCTTTTCCTATTGTTTTTATTTCATATTGGTTCATTTTCTCAAAATTACACCATGTGAATTTAAACAAGGAAAACATTGAAAACTCATTTTACTTTTAAACTGTCAATGAGTTTTTAGTCTCCCATTGATTTCGGTAATAAAATTATAGATGTCTTATAAAAAGAATTATTGGACATGGGAGTAACGCTATATATCATGAATCAATAAAATCTTCCAAAAAATAGAACCAAAAGAAAGTTTCTCGAACAGTAGATATTTGTAGAGACAATGCATTATCAGTGTCTTGATAAATTTTATAAGAACCAAAAGAAAGTTTCTCGAACAGTTACTGTCATTTTTTTGTTTTTTTTGTTTTTGCAGAAGGGGTAATTTCATTATATTGAAACGAAAATACAGACTCTAAATAGAGAAATCAAACAACTAAACAACGGCAGCCAGCAGGTGATAAGAAATACTAAGACAAAATCAAAAATTAGGACAACGGATGCCTAAACCTGGTACATTGATGGTGAGAAGGCTAACTTTCATTCCACCCCGATCAAAGGAAAGAACAATAGAGTGTGGTTGTGTAAAAACATGTTCTTACAAGCCCACCCCTTTGATGCCAATTTTGCTAAGACAAATGCAGCTCCAATGCCACCTACACTATCATAGGGATGAAACAACTAGATTTTTAGAACAAAGTTTAGGAAACCGGTAATCATGGTAGAATCAAGCCAAAATCCTTCACTAACAAAACTAACACAAAGAGAGGCAAAACCTAAACCCAACGGCCAACAAACACCCATATAAACAAAAACAAGACACAAAACATAAATCTAAGTGAGTGTTTAAGGCTTTGTTTGGTTTGAGGTTAGGTTAGGTTGGGGTGAGGTTAGTTTTATTTGGTTGGAGGTTAGGTTAGGTTGGGGTAGGTTAGGAGTAAAAAAGTGGTATTTGGTTGGAAGGAGGTTAGGTTAGGTGTTGGATATTTTTTTGTCTTCTAGTGGTAACCTAACCTAGGTTCTGAAACCTCCAAAATTGGGGTTTTTCCTAGGTGAGAGAATATTTATCTTCAATTGTGACTAAATTGCCCATGACAATTTTTTAAAATTCCAACACTGCCCTAACTTGACCTCCTGATTCAACGAACTTTCCAAATAATAATAATTTTATAAATAATTATTTATATGCTTACATGAATAATTATTTTATAAATAATAATTTTATATAAATAATTATTATTAATAAATACATTATAAAAGAAGAAGGAAAATATGTAGAAGGGCATTTTAACCTCCTATAACTTAACTTAACTTAAATAAACCTCACTTAACCTAACCTTCGTTGAACCAAACAACATTATAACCTATTCTAACATAACTTAAGTAAACCTCACTTAACTTAACCTTCGTTGAACCAAACAAAGCCTAAGTAAGCCCTAAACCGTGGTTTTAAAAGCCTTTTTTCGTAAATTGAGATAAAGCTTCTCTCATATATTTACCTCATAAATCGTAAAAAATATTATATAAAAATTAATTCAAACACGTGTGTATTCGGCAAGTTCTGAAACCATGGTTTCAAAAGCACTTTTCTATAAATCGAAATAAAACTTCTTTCACATATTTATCTCATAAATCATAAAAATTAGGGAAAATCACTGTCAGGTCCCAAGGAAGCAAAATATTGTCAGAAAAGTCCCAAGAAAAACTGAAATATCTGAAAAGTCCCTAGGGACTTTTCTGATATTATTTTCTAAAGTCAAATTACTCACATGCCCCTCTTTTATCTCTCTCTCTCTCTCACGTTTTCAGCTCACTCTCTCTAACCGTTTCAGATCGCAAATCTCTTCTTAATATTTGCAGATTCAGTTTTTGCAATGGTGGAGGGTGAAGCTTTGAGGTGGTGAAAGATTTGTGGGATGAGAAGTAAGATAGAAGGAAGAAGAAGATGGAAGGAAGGTGGTGGGATTTTTTTGATCTCAAGCTTCTGCTATTTTTAAAGAAGGAAGGGATGAAGGTGATGATGATGATGAATAGTCCAACCTCATTGTGCTGTGAAAACGCTGAAATGGGAAAAAATTAAGTTGTTGTTAATTTCCGCAGTAGTAGTTGTTAATATAACTCTAGTAGTTGTTAATACGAAAAATGAGGTTTGGGCGCCATTTTGCTCTGTTTTTGGGAAAGAAAACAGAGGAAGTGGTGTGTTTTAAGTGGTTGGGTGCTATGAAAATGCTGATATGGAAGAAAAATAAGTTGTTGTTAATTCGCACAGTAGAGGTTGTTAATTCGCACAGTGGAGGTTGTTAATACGGAAAATGACATTGGACGCCATGGTGCTCTGTTTTTGGGAGAGAAAACAGATGAAGTGGTGTGTTTTATGTGGTTGGGTGCTATGAAAACGCTGATATAGAAGAAAAATAAGTTGTTGTTAATTCGCACAGTTGAGGTTGTTAATTCGCACAGTGGAGGTTGTTAATACGGAAAATGACGTTAGACGCCATAGTGCTCTGTTTTTGGGAGAGGAAACAGAGGAAGTGGTGTGTTTGAGGTGGTGGGGTGCGATGAAAATGATGATATGGAAAAAAAATAAGTTGTTGTTAATTCGTGCAGTGGAGGTTGTTAATATAACAATAGTAGTTGTTAATACGGAACAACTTGACGGTGTGGCCAGTTGCTTTTGCTTTGCCATAGCGAAACAAAAGCAAAATGATGTAAAAAATGGCCTCTTCTGACCGTGTTCGCTTTTAGTATGCCACAACGAAACAAAACCGAGATCACCTTTTTACAATGCATAAACCGTGTATTTACAACTCATAAAGCGTGTATTAACAACCTTTTGAGTTCGTTTCACAACGTCCCACACGTTTCTCGCTGACACTATGTTTCCTCACATTAAGTATGACAAATTGAGTTATTTACAACTCGTATAGCGTGTAATAACAACCTGTTCGGTTTGTTTCTCAACCTCCAACACCTTTCTATCTGACACTATTATTCCTCAAATTAAGTATGACAAATTAAGCTATTTACAACTCATAAAGCATATATTAACAACCTTTTGAGTTGTTTTCACAACCTCCAATGACTTTCTCTCTGACACTATATTGCCTTACGTTAAATATGACCAATTGAGCAATTTACAGAGCACTTCCTCTGTTATATTCCCCAAAAATAGAGCACCCACTAACACTCAACCTCATTTTCCGTATTAACAACCTCCACTGTGCGAATTAACAACAACTTGTTTTTCTTCCATATCATCATTTTCATAGCACCCCACCACCTCAAACACACCACTTCCTCTGTTTCCTCTCCCAAAAACAGAGCACCATGGCGTCCAACGTCATTTTCCGTATTAACAACCTCCACTGTGCGAGTTAACAACAACTTATTTTTCTTCCAAATCATTATTTTCATCACACCCCACCACCTCAAACACACCACTTCCTCTGTTTCCTCTCCCAAAAACAGAGCACCATGGCGTCCAACGTCATTTTCCGTATTAACAACCTCCACTGTGCGAATTAACAACCTCGACTGTGCGAATTAACAACAACTTATTTTTCTTCTATATCAGCGTTTTCATAGCACCCAACTACGTAAAACACACCACTTCCTCTGTTTTCTCTCCCAAAAACAGAGCACCATGGCGTCCAATGTCATTTTCCATATTAACAACCTCCACTGTGCGAATTAACAACCTCTACTGTGCGAATTAACAACAACTTATTTTTCTTCCATATCAGCGTTTTCATAACACCCAACCACTTAAAACACACCACTTCCTCTATTTTCTTTCCCAAAAACAGAGCAAAATGGCGCCCAAACCTCATTTTTCGTATTAACAACTACTAGAGTTATATTAACAACTACTACTGCGGAAATTAACAACAACTTAATTTTTTCCCATTTCAGCGTTTTCACAGCACAATGAGGTTGGACTATTCATCATCATCATCACCTTCATCCCTTCCTTCTTTAAAAATGGCAGAAGCTTGAGATCAAAAAAATCCCTAACACCTTCCTTCCATCTTCTTCTTCCTTCTATCTTACTTCTCATCCCACAAATCTTTCACCACCTCAAAGCTTCACCCTCCACCATTGCAAAAACTGAATCTGCAAATATTAAGAAGAGATTTGCGATCTGAAACGGTTAGAGAGAGTGAGCTGAAAACGTGAGAGAGAGAGAGATAGAAGAGGGGCATGTGAGTAATTTGACTTTAGAAAATAATATCAGAAAAGTCCCTAGGGACTTTTCAGATATTTCAGTTTTTCTTGGGACTTTTCTGACAATATTTTACTTCCTTGGGACCTGACAGTGAGTTTCCCTAAAAATTAGTCTCCGAAAACTAATCCCAGGACACATGTTAACGTTCCCTTAACAGCTACAATCCGACCGACCAAGGTTCTAAATGCAATATCAGGGAAGCCCCATTGGAATCAGAGAAGCAATCAACAAACAAAATGCAAAAATGATATAGTTTGGAGGAAAAAACGACGAAGATCGTCCCTGGCCCAAAAAAGTTTCATTCACAGTCATTTATATTTGGGCCCGGACGCCCTTGTATTCAAGAGATCTGCACCCAATCAATCTGGGCTCAGTAGAATCTAATGAAGCTCATGAAAGGTTTAAAATGTCTGCGTTTCCCTCCAAACAAACAATTTTGAACATCTTCCTGGCCAAATTACAAACAATAAAAATTGAAGATCTCTCCGAGTCTCAGGTCAAAACCCAGAAATCGTCGCGGGAATGTGAAGTTCTTACCTTACAAAGTTCAATTTCATGTCCGAAGTACTTCGAAATGGATAAGAGACTTCGCTCATCTCTCCGGACCTCGGCGGAGGACTTTCTCTCAACAGCCACGGCGCTAAGCCTGAAATCTTCCAAGTCCTCCCTCAAAACCCTCATTCATAACATTAAGCCCTCGTCTGACCTCTGCTCTTCTCTCCCTCTATCTCTCTGCAATTCCATCTCAAAGTCAGTACAATCCTTCCGAAACCTTCCAGAACCAAATTCTCCGAACCTCGGACTCTCCAAGTCACCTCGCTCCCCTCCCACTAAGCGCCTCCGACGCTCTTCGCGCCATTGCAACACTCCAAATGAGCCCGAAAAGGAACCTCATGGCTCCAATATTGAGGATGAGAAGCAAAACATTCTTCGGCGTCTTGAAATTCTCGCTCACATCGCTCTGTTGTGCGTTTCGCATCCCCAAACTGTGTTCTCACCCTCCGATTTACTGCCGGGTGTTCAGGCATTGCATGATAATCTGATTGTATTTGAGTCGGCTTCCGTTTTGTCATCGGAGATTGAATGTTTGTGTGAAGAGTGGTGGAAGAAGAACCTGCCAGGCCACGAATTGTTGATTTCCCAGTTTCTCCCGTTTCTACTCGCAAGATCGCTGACCCTAAAGAAGAAGGTGGATGTGCATAGAGTTTGTGTATTGCGGGAGGCTTTTCTCTTGCTTGATTTTGATGACGAGAGTATTGAGGATTTGAAACTCTTGTTGGTTCGATGTGTTATATCACCGGTGTATTTGAAAACAGAGGATGGACGGCGCTTCCTATCGTTTATTTTTGGATTAAGTAATCAACTCGTTAAAGAATTATTGGCAATGATTCGTTCTCAAATACCATTTGGAAGGAAGTCCATGCTGGAGGCTTATGGGGATATTCTGTTTCGGGCCTGGAAAGCCGCTGAAGCAGATTCGAGGGTTGAGATTGAGAACAGGTTTTTGCAGGATTTGATTGAGGGTGCTACACATGCCAGTTCTGCAACCCTTGCTTCGTACATTAGGAGGATTTTGGGCTCCTTTATCGATCAGAGGACCACCAATGGGGTTGAGAAGCTACTTTTTCAACTTGCAGAGCCCGTGATATTTAGATCTCTTCAGGTACTTCATATATACATGCATCTGTATCTGCTTACACGTTATTTTCTTTGAGAATCTGGTCATGCCTCTGTTGATACTTCTGAATAATAAAAAGTGTGGTAGACATGTTCTCCCGTGTTAAATATTGATTTGACAAGATATCCGCACTAAAACTGCTTGTTGATATGGAGAGTTGGGGGGTCTAAACCAAAAAACTAACTGGAAAAGCAGAATTACGGGGCTTATACTTTTATTTGTGATGGGAAGGCGTTCCCGACTCTAGTTTATTTTTGTATCACATTAAAGCAATAGTCTTCAGTAAGAGTCACTGATCTTTGGAGCAGAGAAAGCCTGCATGTGAGTTTCCGTAGTTTTATACTTTCATTGTTTCCTAAAACAAGTACACAATTCTTAGTGTGTCACAATGAACATAACTTTTTTTACTTCACTTCCTTTCTTTCTTTTTCCTGTAATATTCTCCTCAACCAGATAACGTTGAGGATCCGCTGACCTAGTCCATATAATTTCAGACACTGTGTTGGGCTTAGAAGTGTCCCAAACCATTAATTTAGCCTCTACATAAGCAGATTTTTTCCTTTTGATGCTTTGCAATAGGTAGCGAATTCAAATGTTCGTCAGAATGCTTTGCATCTACTTCTGGACTTGTTTCCTCTTGAAAATCCTGACGCCACAAAAGAGGAGAAGGATGCGTTGCTTGATAAACAGTTCTTTTTATTGGAAAGACTACTTACAGACGATTGTCCAGAAGTGAGAAAGATTGCTGTTGAGGGTTCATGCCGAGTCCTTCATCTATATTGGGAAATCATTCCTTCACCAACTATAACAAAGATGATCAGAAAAATATTTGATGACATGTCTCATGATGTTTGTCCTGAGGTTAGGCTCTCTTCACTGAAAGGCATTGTTTATCTGCTTGGCAATCCTCATTCTCATGAAATTCTTAAGGTGCTCTTGCCAAGACTGAAGCATCTAATGCTGGACAGTGTTCTCACGGTACGAGTTGCTGCTGCAGATCTGCTTCTCCATTTAAATACTATCAGAAATTTTCGGTTCAACAAGGTACAACTTTGTTGTTAATTTAGAATTGCCCTAGAAATGCAGTATCTCATGCCTTTTATATCATCGCTAAAATGATTGATTCCGTTTGGCTTGCTGGCACTCTTTTTTTTTTTTCTTTTGCGTTTTCTGTAGGTGGTGGATCTTGATACATTACTGTCGGTGCTTGCTAATGACCAACCTCCTGTAGCTCAGAAATTAACAAAATTGCTTATACCTTCATACTTCCCCTTAAAAATGCCAGTTGAGGAGGCATGTAATCGCTGTGTGACTCTTGTGAAAAGGTCTCCTATTGCTGGGGCAAGATTTTGTAACCTTGCCATGTCAGAAGGACTATCTAAAAGGCATCAAGTGGAACTGGTCAAAATATTCTTGAGTTTGGTTTTATCTCCCAGTAAGCTAGATGCACATCAGATTGAGGGCTTTCTTGTTGCTTCTAGCTATGTATGTGATAACTTAGCTAATGAACTGTGTGATAGAAATGCCCTCAAAGAATTAATTGCTGGGGACAAAGGGAAAGCCTTACTTGCTGCGGCATCTACAAGCCAAGCCCATTCTTCTTTATTCAATATTGTTTCTACTATCAGTCCAGATGGCATTGCTGGAATTCTTGAAGAATGCATGCATGTAGTCACAAACTGCAATGGTTTACCTAAAGATTTTGATTGTGAAGCTGAATTGAGGTCTGCACATAAGTTGCTACATTCTTCAGGGGATTTTGATGACATGTTTGAAACTTTATCAACCCTCTTGCATAAGACGGCCTATCGTTGTCATATCAAATTTGGCATAGAAATGGCATCATCCCGTGCTTCATCGGCAAAAAGGAAGATGTCTAAGTCATCTGGAAAATTTCCAATCAAGTTGAAAGTTATCAACAGAAAGCAATCTTTTGAGGATGATTATTCTGTTGCTGTGGGAATAGCATGGCAAATTAGAGACATGCTTCTGCATGAAGATGTAAAGAAATCTTTATTGAAATCTCAAAGTTTAGAGATGTCATTTTTTGCTCTTAAAGTGATATCTGAGGTCAGCATTGTGCATTGTGGGCACTACGAATACATGGACACCTCTCCGGTTTTGGCATATATGGCTCTTGCTCTGGAAATATCTCTTTACAATATTGACCCTAGTACTATACAGAGAAAACATAACAGGAAGGAAAGAGATAAAAATAATTCTTCTATGTTGCTTTCGGAGGCAAGTGAAATTCCTTCTTGCAGCTTGCTCAAATTTTGGCTCTTGTAATTTTTGCTTTATTTGCTGTCTATTTTTCAAGTCCATTGTTGGAAAATGGTTATGGAATTGTTTCATTGCCTTGTAAACAGGCGATGGCATTTGCAATTTTTTTCCTCTCCCCTTCATTTATTTTGCTTCCTTTTTGTTTCTAGACTAGTAAATGCATATTTGTAAACTTAAAAGCCATATGTAGATATATCATGTAGAGACTAAAGCAGCTGTCAGAGCTTTTTTGTCTAATTGGCACGGTGGAGGTTTATGAGGCATGCTGATGAATTCAGACCTTGGCTGCAACCACAAATTTCATGTAAAATGTAGCAATTAAGTGGTTAATTTATGTTTGGTTCTGAATTTGATATTATCTACTTTGGCTTAGTTTTTGTTTATTTTCGTTACTTGCTAAAAATTACAATTGCTATCCACCATGGTATCATGCTCCGAGAAAATATTTAAGCTGTGCAGCTTCTTGTATTAATTGCCTCCTTTGAAATTTTCAGGTTTCTTGATTCTCCATTATCACATAGAATCACATGCACCTCGATAGTTCATTTTTTGAGATCTTCGACTAGATCTTTGTGTAGAACTCATCACGCATTAAGTAGAATGATTATGGTTTGTGAACCTTGCTTTATTACTGTTCCTGCCTGAAACATTGCTAGTGCTTGGGTGAGTTGCCTAACTTTTAACCTACCTCCACAAAATTTTTCTGCGCAGACTGTTTTAGAGATGACAATGGACAATATATTCAGCTGTTTGGACAAGTTATTTGGAGCAGATGACAGCACAAAACATGGCAAAATGGATTTGGACAACTTGCAGTCCGCCAGAAGGACAACGCGGCATTCCGCTCAAAGGCTCAGGTCATCTCCTACAGATGCATCCATACAGAATAACGGCGGTGAGTGTTCATTCAAGGAGCATAAATAAGACTTGAATAAGCAAAATAAACAATTTTCTCTACTTTACTGTGTTATGTGGGAAACAATGGGCTTGCTTTGGCCAAGCGCTTTTGCTACTGCAGTGCTTTGTCAGTGTTTCCAGTTTGAAAAAAATTATTTGATCTCTAGCACACTATCAGATTAATTGGTTCAGAACATGCAGGTATTAGTATTCACTGGTTTTATACGTATCAGAAGATCATTCATTACTGATTTTGACCTCTTTTGAGTATCTTATTTTATCTACCTCCCTTGTACAATTTTGTACTCCAAACCCTCAATATATTAACACGTCGAGTAATATATCAGATATTATTTTTGGTCATTATATTAGAGCCACATTATCATTCCTATATGTGCATAAGAAACTAGCATCGTTAGAGATTTGTTGAGGCTCATTAATGGGAAGGTCATGTTAGAGGACTGTTTCTTAGCTAGGAACTGACCCTCATTGTTATGCAGAATAGATGTCAAACTCTGTTGAAGCTCAGATTTTTTGTTGTGGTCAAATTTTATTTGGCTGCCTGCTGGCTGACAACTGATTAACATTTAAACATTGCATTTGGATCACTTATGATGGACGGGGGACATGAATTTGGCCTGCCTCTTTATTTTTTCATGACTAATGATTTTATATTATTTTCATAGGGTCTGAATACCATGAGCCACGAGTATTATGTAAAGTGAAGATGCTCACAGCTGTTCTCATGTTCATGGTCGACACCACTGAAATGGGTGTTGCTCCTGACAAGCCCGGAGTATTGTTAAATTACACTTCAGGATGTGTACAACACATCATATCTTTAATTGACCGGCTAAATCATAACCGAATTCATCTTAGTGAAGAGGATCTGAAGGATACAATTTTCTGTCTGAAGAGTTGTTGCACCTATGCAGTGAAGTTACTCAATCTGATACTCGGACATTTAAGCGAATCTTCCACAACTTCACCTAAAGCTTTTGATCTTGCCAATGACTTGCTGGATTTAATTATCCTGATCGAATTATTTTGGGGCTCCGGATATGCTTCGGGTCTTGTTGCAGCAGTGAAACCCTGGCTGCCTGATTTGGTTCTGGCCTTAGGATCTGGAACCATATTAAAACAAACACAGGGTGGTGAGACAAATCCAGCATCATCAGACCGAATGAAGCTTCATTTTCCTAAATGGCCCTTGATTTTAGCCAAAATTGAACTCTCTGGAGTAAAAACACATGGAAATGAAGAGGATGACAAATGTTCTCAACCAGAAAAATTTTCTGCGTTCTATAGACTTCTGGCATTGGTGATTATACAATTGAGGGGGAATCCATACATAATGGATGCAATTGGGGTTGTTTTCTTGACTTTTTCATTGGTAGGGCTGGAGAGACAAGACTTTGAATTGGCATTAGGACTTCTGCACTTTGTATGCCTAAAGTTATATGGACAAGATGACCGGGATTGGGGTGAATTAATGCTCTCTTTTCTGCAAGAGATCTACCCTAAGATAGAGAGAGAAATTGCAGAACGAAGTCATGAAGATGATCAGGAGAACTTAAACAATGCAAAGAAGTTGCTTGAACCTCTTTGGATGTATCATTTATATGAAACAGGTAGGGTCTCCATGACTGAAGCATAGGCACTACTATCTTCATTTTTGTTTTTGTGAATCTGTTGTAGAAATTTGAAAATATTATTCGAGGGCCTTTAAATGACTGCTGTAAATAATTTGCTTGCTTATGCCTTAATGTTGTCATTAAGATTTTGTTAGTAATAGTATAAAGATATGGTGGGCCAATGCCATTACCATGCTATGTTTCCTACAAACCTGATAGGAATTTATTTCTTGATCCTCCTAGTATAAAGACTTTTATTTATAATTTTTATTTTTTATAAACTAAGAAAAAAATTATCTTCACTAAGCACACCATTCAATAAAGAACTACTTGTTTGAAGTTGAAATTCATTCTCTTCTTATATTTAATACCAAAGTATGGTTTGATTAGAGTGTTCAACTAATTTGGTGGTTCGGTAGGCCTGATATTACCGAATATATTGGATTGATTTTGTAGACGTGTGACTCGTGTTAAACACTTAAGTTGAGGTCAAATCTGGTCTAGCCTAGCCTAGGTATATATGTATAATTTGAAAATATTATGAACATTAATTGATTTTATGAGATTGTGTTTTTTTACTTTTTTAATACATCGTGAAAAATTAATTTTATTATCATGGAAACTTATAAGAATTCAACATACTTGACCAAAAATTTAAAAAAAAACTATTTTTATTTATAATTTTAAATAGATTTATTAACTTAGTATTAAATAAAATAACGCATAATTATTTTTTTCATAATTTAAAAAATGTGACTTTTGATCTTCATATTTTATTTTCGGTAAACCTTTTAATCTTAATGCTACTTTCCAAGAAAATCTACTTTAGATGCAGATCATTATATTTTTTGTCAATAAATAAAATTAATTTGTTGATAATCAATCTTGACTTGTGCATAAAGCTGAGCACCGAATTGAACTATGGCTGATAATCAACTCGATCTCGCCTGAAGGCTTGTTTATTACAAGTCTTGTTCATTCCCGAGGGCACAGTTTCAATAAATAAAATCATCACATGGAGTCTTTAAAAAAATACGCATAACAGGGAATTATAGCTGCTAATTACAAGTCAGTTCTAGCTGCTAACTACAGTCAGGGACAGTGCCCCTCAGGCCCCCGTTGCAGTTCAAATTACGCATCTATCCCAAGAAAAGCTCAAGCAATCCAAACAACCCATATGTACCAATGTTTTGAAATCTGAATTGGACCAGCCAATTAACCCATAGTTCAATTCGGTAATTTTTTTTTAAAAAAAATGCTCTTTTTAATTTTTTTTTATAATTTCATATTAACAAATCTAAAATATTTAATTTTTCATCGGTTTGATCTTGGATTAACTCCAGTTTGACTCCAGTCTAACTCACTGACCTAATACCTCAACCAGTTTGGGTTTCAGAATCTTGATATGCACACACATGTACAATAATTGGGACACGACTTTCCTCCTTTTCGCTTTTCGTCCGCTGCGCTCCTTTTCCTTAAAACAGTGTCGTTTTGGGCAAAATCCTCAAGCTCCTTGCCTTTTTTTTAAGAAAATAGTATTCACCATCCTGAAATATTTTTTCAATATCGATCAATACTCTCTAATATTTTTTCAGTATTATTCAATATCATAAATTAATTTTTACTGCATCCAACATCCCGAAATATTGCACCAAACACATTTTAGAGTATTGACTGGGACTAAAAAAATACTTCAGGATATTGAATAATATTGAAAATTTATTTTAGGATCTTAAAAAAATATTTTAGACATCCTAAAGTGTTTTTTAAGTATCAATTAGTACTCTGCAATATTTTTTTTCAACATTATCCAATATCATGAACTAATTTTTCGTGTACCCAACATTCTTAAATATTGCTCACAAAAAATTTCAAAATACTGACTGACACTAACAAAATACTTTAGGATATTGGATAATACTGAAAAATTATTTTATGATCTTAAAAAAATATCTTAGGAAACTGACTGCGCTAAAAAAATACTTCAGGATGATGAATACTATTTTTCAAAAACAAAAAGGTGAGGGGTTTGAGTTTTTGGCCCAAAACCGCACCGTTTTAAGGAAAAGTAACACAGCGGACGAAAAGGGAAAAAGAGGAAAGCCGCGTCCCAATAATTGCATACCTGAAAGCATTGCCACTACAATAAACCTTGAACAATTGTTTGAAAGAAGGATTTATCGATCAGAGGGCTTCAGACAGAGAGCATCTTTATGACAGCTGCAATTGGCATGCCCATAAGCCCGATAAATATGCTTGAGATCCACTGCTGCAGAGTGAGAGGTGTTGTGTTTGCAAAGGTTCCCAAGAACTCAACGATTATGATTTGAAAGATAACAGTGCAGCTGATGACCCCTACGAAAACATAATTATTCAATATGCCTTTGAAAACATTTATCTTTTCCATCTCACGTGAGCTTATTTCATTAAAAACCTGCAAAATCAAAGTCCACATCAGAGAAGGCAACATGCAGGGAGAAGCTCAACGTGTCTAAGCAGATTGGTTCTGTAAACATTCTTCAGTTTTGAGAGGCTTGTTTACCTGACAGAAGACAAACGCGTTGAAAATTAGTGTTTTTTGGATCAGATCAGCATCAGGGCCACTGAGGTTAAAATAGAATTTTCCACTGGTCTGAAGAAACCATATCAGCATAATCTGATACAATGATTGGCCTAAGATGTTCCTCCACATGAAGTTGCTAATGAAATTACCCGTCCTTCCTACTGGTGATCGTTTCATCAATTCATCGTTAGGAGGTTCAGTTGCAAGTGCCAGGGCTCCCAGTGTGTCCATTATCATGTTCACCCACAGTAGTTGAACAGCTGTAAGGGGTGCACTTCCTGAAGAGCACATGAATGCAAAATCGTAAGACGAAGTAGAAGACAATTTCCAGGAACCTCAATAATATGAAGAAATAACAAAATATTGAGAGACACAGTAAGGTAAGCACATAAGCAATCTAGTCAAGATTGATTTGTGACCTGTCCAGCAAGCTGAAGTGAAGTTCACCAGTAATGCAACCACATTAACGGTTAGCTGGAACTGTACAAATTTCTGGATGTTTATGTAAACTGAACGTCCCCATTTTGCCACTGTCACGATTGTGGAAAAATTATCATCCAGAATGATGACATCTGCACTTTCTTTAGCAACCTACACACAAATCACAAAATTAGTATGGAGCAAAACATTGTCTTTTTCCCCATTTTCCCCATAAATCTTTGTTTCATTTAAATATAGACGGCAGCGGTATTGAACTCACCTCAGTTCCAGCAATGCCCATTGCAAGTCCAATGTCAGCTTCATGAAGGGCTGGTGCATCATTTGTTCCATCACCAGTCACAGCTACGACTTCCCCAAATGTGGTACGGAGGTGTTTCACCAATGTATGCTTGTCCATGGGTGAAGAACGAGCCATAACCTATACGGGAAATTGAACGTTGTAATACTGAAAGGATTGACAACAATATTCTTGGTTGTGTATTAAGGAAATCAACATGTTTAGAACAGAAAGAGAATAAAGTACCTGAATTTTTGGGATCAGTTTCAACAATTCCTCTTGACTCTTCTCTCTAAATTCTGGACCTTCAATGGCTATACCATCATCTGTTAAAATCCCACATTCTCTAGCTATAGCCTTTGCAGTATCAATGTTGTCACCTGTAACCATCCTCACTGTTATACCAGCTGAACGACATACTGCAACTGATTCTTTAACACCGGGACGAACAGGATCCTTAATGCCAACAATTCCAATACAAGTATACCCAGAAACTGGAATCGGGTCTTCAGGTGAGAATCCCTTTTCCATGTCCATGTAGGCAATGCATAGAGTTCTAAGTGCCTCACTTGCAAATTGGTTTATTGTAACCGTAAGACAGTTTCTAGATTCTTCATCCAGTGGAACAACCTCACCTCTGGAATTGATAACCTTGTCACAGGCAGCCAGAATTATTTCAGAAGCTCCTTTAGTGTGGGCTCTCAAGCCTCCTCCCTCAGGAAGCTCCACAACTACACCCATCCTTTTCTTTACAGAGTTAAATGGCTCAACTTTAACAAGCTTACATGCATTTCTCTCTGCCGGAAAGTTCCCACCTAGAGATAACCCAAACTCCAATATTGCAGTATCTGTAGGTGTCCCCAAAACCTCACGTTTTCCATTTTCATTGACCACAACTTCTCCTCCAGTGTTGAGAAATATTGACTGTAGCAGCAGTTTCACAGCAGAATCAGGGATATCAGAAGGTAAGGTAGAAGAAGCATCATTGCTCAATTCCTTCTTATTCATGCAAATGCATGTTTTCACAACTGTCATGCGGTTGGTAGTTAATGTTCCAGTCTTGTCACTGCATATTGTTGTGGCTGATCCCATGGTTTCACAAGCTGCTAAGTTTCGGACAAGGGCTTTGTCATTCATCATCTTCTTCATAGCAAAAGCAAGGCTCAATGTGACAGCTAATGGCAGCCCCTCTGGAACAGCAACAACAACGATTGTAACTGCAACAGCAAAGAATTCCAAAGTTTGCAACGCCTCATCTCCAGACCAGGTCAAGAGGCTTCCTTCTTGGAACTTACGGGTCAAAAGGCCTTGCACTAAAACTGCAAAAGTAACTACAGCAAAGAACAGGCCTATTTTCCCGATGATGGTTGCCACTCCATTTAACTTCACCTGCAATGGGGTTTCATCATCTCCTCCTTCACTGAGAGTTGCCATCAACTTACCCCATTGAGTCCTCATCCCAACTGTGGTAACCATCATTTTACAAGAGCCATCTTTGACCTTAGTACCTGAAAGAAGAAATGGATTTTCAGACCTCACCATCGCTGGCTCACTCTCTCCAGTTAAACTTGACTCATCGATCATCACCGAGAATCCTGAAAGAAACAGGCCATCTGCTGGGACTTGGTCTCCTATAGCAAGATGCACAATGTCGCCGGGAAGTAAATCATATATTGACATTTTCTGCCTATAACCATTTCTTGTGACCTGAATAGTGATCTTCTTCTTCTCTTTGTCCAAGTCCTTGAATTGTAATGATTGGCGGTAATCACTTGTTGCTGTCACAAAGACAACCAGTAAGATACTTGCAACAATTCCAAGACCATCATGGGCCCCATGGGGCCATCCTTCCATTGCTATGCCAACTATGAGAGACACAAGAGCACATACTCCAAGGATCATGAGAGTCATGTCTTGAAGGGCTTCCCAAACAAAAACCCAGAAACTCCGAGCCTCACTCTCGGTAAATTTGTTGATTCCATAAATCTTTTGTCTCTTGTTAAGAAGATTAGTGTCATTGCTAAGCCCATCAGTGATTGATGCTGAAAGCTTGCCTGCAAGACCATTAACGCCGCCATGATATTGCAGCTTCTTTATATCATGACCTTCAACAATAGACCCCAATTCTTCTGCGCAGATCTGAAAACCTTCAGCTTTAACATCCTCGGGTACAACATAATCACTTTGTGACACACCTTGAGTAAATTGAATTGCCGCTTTGGAAACCAGAAAAGCAACCCTCAGCTGCTCCTGCATCAAGAAGACAATGAATATTAGAGAAATATTAACATCGAATGTGGCATTACAAAGAAGAAGGTACAGGAATATGCTCTTTAAAATCATTTTTCAAGTTCATTTGCTAGAAAAAAAAATATAATCCGTACATACTGTCAGACAACAATAAAAAATTTGAAGAAACAGAGAATTTGAAGCTGGATGAAGAACTAACTAAAAACACATGCAATCACTTACCTGAAACAAGAACTAGGAAAAAAAATCGCAAGGGGCATGGAAAATGAAGAGAATAACTGTGTAGGGAAGGCATTTCCAACCCACATCAACTTCAAATTTATGGCCAAGTAGTAGTTGATTGATAGTGCCTTTATTTTGAAATCGTTGATGTGGCAAAAGTACCAGACTGGTACCTATTCTCTGGATTTGCATTAAACATGCATATCAACAAAGCAATCTTACCTTTCATGAGGCCAGAGCCACTCTGTTTCCTTCACGATTTAACTCATTAACTATATTAGTATAATCACATAACACTTGATGGTAGGGCCTTTGTATTGCACGAAATCTCATATAGTAAGCCATACAGTTTATTGCGTGTGAACAATACGACTTCTTATAAATTTATATGTAAATGTGTCTTCTACAGTAGGTCACAGCAAGAGAAGCTTCAAAGGATTTTGTTTTTTTTTTTAAAAAAAAACACCGAGTAGAAATCTGCTAGTTTAGCTGCATTTTGGAACATTCTTCCTCTCGGTAAGTATCTTCAACCATAAATTACAAAAATATTCTTTTGCATAACCAATGGAGGAGAGGCAATGCTCCTCTGTCTTGACAGTTTGGCTAAATAAAAAATTTCGTTTTTCCACCACAAAAAAAAAAATCTTCCGGCGCATAAATTTAAAATATTTTGAAATCACAGCGTTATTGCATTGCCATCACCCCCTCCCCCACCCAAAAGAAAAAGACGACATCTGATAAAAGAGTATGATCTATGAAGCAGATACAGCAGCAAAAACACGTGAGTCACAGAGATGCATAAATCAGTGAGAAATTAATAAATAAATTAATTTAACACATTAAAATATGTTTAACAATAAATTAGGAAAATTTAAGTATTAAAACTTGAAATATTTCTTTTGCGAAAACATCATTTATGGACGTTTTTAGTATGTTGCTGTGCCAGGCATGAAGTGTTAGTCTGATTCATCTCTCCCAGTTTTACGGAATAGAGTTGAAGTGCAGGTAGAAGGCAAGCCAAAGAACAGAACACAGAATGTTTGGCTTTGATTGAATCAAAATTTCTTATGAGAGGGCTTTTCATTAGCCCCTTTCCTTTGCTTTCATTAATTAATTGTTCGTATAGTTTTGAACCATAGGCTGATTCAAATAAGAAGCATCTTGAATCTGTGCCAATAGTCTCCAAAAATGGACCATACATACATGAACGATTCGTACAAGATAGAAATACCTTATTGGTACGACGAATCGCATCCGCTTCGTCTCGCTTGGAGAGATTGGCTGTGAAACGAAAGCGTCGTTTGGGGTTCTTCACTATGCTGCACACGTTCCTCCATTTTTCAAGAGCTTCTCTTGACGAGTTCTTAGATCTCACTCTTGTAAAGCGTTCGTCTAAAAAAAAATTATCCATCGCGTAACAGTCTCCTTTGATTTGCTCTTATCTTCTTTGCGTTCTAATTTTTCCTTCTCGTGTTGTATCCTTATATACCCTTCTTCGGCAGCTTCATATATCAATGCTGAGTCGGGACTCCACTAACACTGCGAGGGGGAAATAGAAGCCTGCGCGAAAAGTATAAGACCATTTCCACGAAGAATCGCAGACAAGCCTACCTAAAAAGGAAGAAGACTCGAAATCGGTGGGGACCTCGGGGAGGCCCGAATGTGACTTTCTTAGCAGCTGCTCAAGCCGTGGGAACTTGATTCAGAGTAATAAAAGAGAGAGAGAAGAACACGATACCTTCTCTGTAGAGGGGTGAAGTATTAACAGGGCATTGGGAGGATTCGAAATCCGAATTTTTGTGTTGTTCTTCTGAATGAAATGAACGGTGTCCTCTCCTCCTTGTCTGTTTATTACTTATAATAATAGTTTTTTTTAATGGGTAAATGTAACTTCCTTTTCATTTGTTTCAACAATAAATATATATTCAGGTAAAAAAAACAATAAATATATATATTTTTATTTTATCTTTAATTAATTATTATACTATATTTTTTTTATATTTTTTTATTATTATTTTCTCTCACTTATTTATAGATGAGGACATTTTGTTAAAAAAATTTAAATTTAGTACATAATTATTATATTTAACTACTATTTTAACTAATTTTTAGAATATATATATATATGGGTTAAGAAGTAAATTTATTAATTAAGTTTTGAGGAAGGAGCGTCTGGCATAATTATATTTTAAGATGTTCCATTTTTAATTTCTTATATATATTTTTATCTTTTTTAAAACATAATTGTGTCAGACGTTTCTTTTTTTAAACTTTATTAGTAAATTTATATATATATTGACGGAGGGAGTAATTTAATACTCCCTCCAGTCATAATTATAAGACAAAATTGATCTTTTTTGGAGAAATTAAGGAAACTAATTAAATTACTTTAGAATATTTTTATTTTTATTTTTTTCTCCAAACTAATTAATTTGATTAATAAATTAATATATAATTTACGGATATATAATATATCTGATATGATTAAGTAACTTATTTAGCTTCTCTAATCTCAAAAAAAATTTTAACTTTATCTTATATTTAAAATCAGAGATAATAACTTACTAGAACGAGGTGAAAAGCTTGGAAGGGTTCAACGTCTGCGCCTAAAATTAATGACTATATTTATAGAATCCTGTACTTGTCAAGAAAAATAAAAGTCATGACCCTCGTAGTCTTCTTTTTTTTTGGGCCAATCCCTCGTAGTCGTAGCTAGCACAATTCACATGTAGGAAAAAACTTAGTTCCAAATATAAGGTCATTCAGAGATCATTAACTATATTTTCAATTGTACTTCTATTTAAGTATAGGCATATATACCCAAAATATTTCATACTGTTTAAAATTAATTAATAAATTAATAAATATCTTATGAAGAAAGGATTGAAATTTGAAACCATCTTAATAGAAAGTGCCCATGACAGTTGACAGGACTGGAGGGAATAATTTCAAAATTGTTTCGATAGAGATGCATATGGAGCGATTTGGTGGTGGGGGCTCCGGGATAGATTCTTTACGTTCCTTTTAATTTTGTGGGTTAATATAATTTTTGATCTATAAAGTTTCATCCAATTTTAGTTTTAATTCCTCAAATTTAAAATCGGTGGTTATAATCCCTGAAGTTTCATCCGATTTTAGTTTTAATCCCTTAAGTTTGAAATCGGTGGTTTTGGTCCCTGAAGTTTCACCCGATTTTGGTTTTGGTCCCTCAAATTTAAAAAGAACTTACTAACCCAGTTATGAAACCCGATCGGATCCGGAAAAAAAAGCAAGTCCTTTTCAAATTTGTGGGACCAAAATCAAAATCGGGTGAAACTTAATGGACCAAAACCACCGATTTCAAACTTGAGAGACCAAAACCAAAATTGGATCAAATTTCATAGACAAAAAATTATATTAATCCTAATTTTTTTATTGATAACTAACTGGAGTTTTTTTTTAATATTTGAGCAATATTGTTCCTTTTTTTTTGGCCAAAACTTGAGTAACATTGTTCTAATAATTTTTTATAAGTTTATTTTTTTTAAAAAAAATTGATTTTATTATGGGTCCATCTCAAGAGTAATTACTAATTAATGATAGTGTTGCAATTTTTTCATTAAATATAATAAAAAATAAATTAATTCATATTGAAAATAAAAAAAAATGAAAGAGTGTTAACAGTACCAACTATAAAGGAGAGTAAAATTAAAAAAATGTATTAATTTTAATAAGTTCATTAACATTCCTCAGAAACATGCGAAAGAATGGTAAGTTGCAAAGCAATTATGGTCTGGGACTGGGGGCCACCGTTTATGAAATAATATTATAACTCTGCATTTTGGGCGGAATTCGTAATAATGTTTGATGGATATTCTATCGAATCCTAATTATAAGATAAAATTAATTTTTTTAGAGAAATTAAGGAAATTAATTAAATTATTTTAGAATATATATATATATATATATATTTAAAATAATTAGTTTGACTAATAAATTAATATATAATCTAAAGATACATAATATATGATATAATTAAATAATTTATTTAGTTTTCTTAATTATATAAAAAAATTAATTTTCTCTTATAATTAAAATCAGATATAATACCATGTCTTACGTGTATTGCGTGGAGCCAACTCCACTCGCTCATAACGTCTTATAAAAGTCCAAGATAATCTATTACCTTTTTGTTATGACGTCGATTCTGAGGGAATTTTATATATTTTATTTATCAACAGGGAGTTACATATGTGTGTGTTTGGAACAGCGTGAAAAAAATAATTTTTTTTATTTAAATTTTTATATTTTTACTTTTAATAAAAGTCAGACTATGTAATGTGATTTATATTTAGATTGATAATTGTATAAATGACTTTTATAAAAATAAAACTTATTTGGATTTACTTAAGCATAAACGATTTTTGTGATAATAGTAAGAGAGTGTGTGTGAAAAAATATTTAAAAATTAAGTAAATATTTAAAAATTACTTTAAAATATTAGGTGCTATTTGAGAATATTTTAAAGCAATTTTTGGAACTGAAAAAGTACATTAATAGTAAAATTGTAATAAGTTTGATAACACACTGAGTACAGCTGAAAAAATATTTTAAAGGGTTAAAAGGACAAAAAATTATTTTAAAGTAATTATTGGAGCTAAAAGAGTATATTAAAAATGAAATTGTAATCAGTCTGATAACATATTAGGTATAACCGAAAAAAATATTTGAAACTAAAAAGGTATATTAAATATAAAATTATAATCAATATGATAATAATCGAATACTATTTTAAAAAAATTTACGCATATCGTACGAATCAATTGAAAAAAAAAAAAAAAAAAGCTCCCCTGCGAACTTATTGATAATCGCACGAATATGAGAAACGCACTAAATAAAATTACCTCCAACCAAACACTCAATATAACGTCATCCCCTCAATCGTACGAATTACCTTTTATTCGTGCGATTTGACCTAGCCAACGCGTCTCCAAACACTCTATTGTCACATCAACAGGAAGTTACTCCCTCCTATCCTAATTATAAGATAAAATTAATTTTTTTATACACTCTATTATCACATCAGGAAGTTACTCCCTCCGATCCTAATTATAAGATAAATTTAATTTTTTAAAAAAAATTAAGAAAGCCAATTAAATTACTTAAGAGTGTTTATATTTTTAGTATCCTTATATTATATATTAGTTTATTAATCAAATTAATTAATTTAAAGAAAAAAATAAAAATAAAAATATTTTTAAATAATTTAATTAACTTCCTTAATTTTTTTAAAAAATTAATTTTATCTTATAATTATAACAGGAGAAAGTATATGATTTCTATTTCTTATCATGCGTCTTTATCGCTCAGTGGGACACGGCTCTTTTTTAATTTTTATCCCTTAACGTTCACAAAACGCGTTGTTTGTGCCTTTTTTTTTTTTATCTTCACGCGGTTTCAGACGTAGCTTTTGATTTTGGCAAAAAAAAAAAGGCCACCTAACTTTTGTCGGACGCTCGCAGGCCTCATACAAAAAGCATACCCTATTGATTATTATATCTCAAAACGCGGTGAGCGTTGATGGATTCAAATGAGTTTTGATAATAATATAGAGTTGGTTTGGAATAGTTTATTTTTAAGTAATAAATGCTTATAAATCGTGATTCATAATATACGAGATAAGTATGTGAGAGGAGTTTTATCTCGGCTTGCGGAATAAGAACTTATTATCTAAAAATAAATGTTCCCAAATACAGCCATAGATGTTTTTAGGGAAAATCCCTCATAAAGAACTTTGAATATGGTAAAAGACAGAAAGGTGTTACAAAATTCCTAAATCCCTCAGAGGTGCTAGCACTTATCAGGGATATACAATTTCAGGGGCAAATTACCATTTTACCCTTATCTATATTTTTATTAAAATAATAAAAAAACTTCTGCCCACCGGCCACCACCGGTGGCGGCTCGCGGCCGCCCGGCCTCCCAGACTCGACGGCAGGCGGGCGCAGCCGGCAAGCCCCGGCAAGCCCCGGCCAGGGAATATTCCGTCAGGACGCTGACGGAATATTCCCCCAAGCTTTGGGAAAAAATTCCCAAAGCTTGGTGGAGGTGGGGGATCGAAACCCCCACCTGGGGTCATGCACCTTGGTGCATGACCATTAGGCTAAGCTTGCACTTTAATATATATAGTGCAGAAAAAATATATATAGTAAACTTTGATTTTTAACTAAACCAACTAATAAGTTCAGATAAGGAATTGGCAGATTGATAAAAGAAATTAACAACTTCATATAATAATTTCACAATTTTCGTTTCTTAAGCAAAAAATCCACCTACTCTCTCAGACCATTCACTAGTTTAGATAAGGAATTCCCAAGTTCATATGACGAATTAACAAATTGAGATAAGGATTTCGTAACTTTTATTTAGTAAAAAAATTTTAAATTAAATTTTATTAATAAGCTCCTTTTTGTTAGTAAAAAAATTTAAACAAAAATTCGTACAAACGAACAAACTCTCGGATTCTAAATCACTAGCAGGTAACCTGCTAGTTATGATCACCAAAGGGTAACCCTTTGGTGACGGGGTCACGCGATCACCAAAGGGTTACCCTTTGGTGATATGCTTTATCACTAGCGGTTACCCGCTAGTGATTTCGTATCCCGAGAGTTCGTCCGTACGAATTTTTGTATAAATTTTTTTACTAACAAAAAGGAGCTTATTAATAAAATTTAATTTAAAATTTTTTTACTAAATAAAAGTTGCGAAATCCTTATCTCAATTTGTTAATTCGTTATATGAACTTAGGAATTCCTTATCTGAACTAGTGAATGGTCTGAGAGAGTAGGTGGATTTTTTGCTTAAGAAACGAAAATTGTGAAATTATTATATGAAGTTGTTAATTTCTTTTATCAATCTGCCAATTCCTTATCTGAATTTATTAGTTGGTTTAGTTAAAAATCAAAGTTTACTATATATATTTTTTCTGCACTATATATATTAAAGTGCAAGCTTAGCCTAGTGGTCATGCACCAAGGTGCATGACCCCAGGTGGGGGTTTCGATCCCCCACCTCCACCAAGCTTTGGGAATTTTTTCCCAAAGCTTGGGGGAATATTCCGTCCTGACGGAATATTCCCTGGCCGGGGCTTGCCGGCTGCGCCCGCCTGCCGTCGAGTCTGGGCGGCCGGGCGGCCGCGAGCCGCCACCGGTGGTGGCCGGTGGGCAGAAGTTTTTTTATTATTTTAATAAAAATATAGATAAGGGTAAAATGGTAATTTACCCCTGAAATTGTATATCCCTGATAAGTGCTAGCACCTCTAAGGGATTTAGGAATTTTGTAACACCTTTCTGTCTTTTACCATATTCAAAGTTCTTTATGAGGGATTTTCCCATGTTTTTAATTAATTTTCTTTGTGTATATATATAGACTAATTCCGTTGTTGGTCCCCTCCCCACAACTTTCTTGATGAAGTTTCCGTTATTATAGGGTATGTTTGTTTGAGCGATTCGATTGCTTATAAGTTGCTTTTTAATAGTGATTTACGGTATACGAAATAAGTATGTGAGAGGAGTTGTGTCTCGATTTACGTAAAAAGCAACTTATAAGTTTTTATAAGCTTAAACAAACATGCTTATAGTTATGAAAATGTAAGTTGCATGGTGCTTAACAAAATAGTTGCGTGGTAGGGTAGAAATGAAGCGAAATGAAGAAAAATGTTGAGGCGTCTATTTTCATAATAAATTCGGGTTTTATATAACACAAAATAGCATTAAAACATGTCAGAAAGAGGTCGGTGTGGCTATGTGGCGCACTAAGTTTGGTTTAATAACATTTACTTGATAAAGGTGCCATCAAGTTTGGTTTAAAGTTATTTACTTGATACCAACTACTAGTTTGCCTTTCAGTATATCCTTTAATTAAAGCAAAGAAATTTTATTGACTGTTATTTTTTTAAAGAAAAATTAATCTTTTAGTATTTTAATTTTTAACTCAATTATAACTCAATCTCTTAATTATAACTCTACTAGCATGTTTGGTTGGGCTTATTTTTGGACAATAAGTCCTTATCACGCAAGCCGATATAAAACCCCTCTCACATACTTACCTCATATACAGTAAATCATGATTTATAAGCATTTATTACCTAAAAATAAGCTATTCCAAAAGAGCACTACATGACTCACTTCCTGAGCTTTTGTCTAGCTTATATCTCAATCCTTTATCTTTTCACTTTTTTATATTAGTGTTATCTTCATGTGTGAGTAATCCTATTTGGCAAAGAATTGCTTCCAACTTTAGCTTTACGTGACAAGAAATCCTTCCAATTCATCTCCACATATGCGCCCCACTTGTTCTTGGGACTTCACTTCACTTCGTCGGTCATCACTTAAGATCACCATCTACCCTGTCAGTCTCTGTGGTTCAACGCCCCCCCCCCCCCCCAATCTCTCACTCACCTGATCGTTCTTCAAAAAAGATAAATTTTAAATTCTAAATCTATATAAATTAAATTTATATAATCTAAATTTTAGACTTAAACTTAGCCAAAAGCCCAAAAAGGTATAGATGTTGCCTAAATTTTATTACACGGCTAAAATGAACGATGAAATAAGAATGGCTTGTTGATGAAGGAAAATTTTGTAGGACATGATGGTGGTGGGGAGCAATCGAAATACTCCTTTATCCTCGTGCGCTGTCATTTTTCCATAATGTCTTATACGATTCCTATGTGGAGCAATCTTATTGGTAAGGACGAATCGAAAAGCATCTTATGTTTGCATAGAAATAGCTGGGTGCATATTTTGATTTTAAAGGCGATATTTTAATATTGGAAAATTTTCAGAAAAATACAATCAAAATTTACAGAGGATAAAATGGTGTGGTCAATTTCTAAAAACTCAAATCAGAGTAGCTGTAGAAATCTGGGATTTGAAATATTGGGATAAAGATGATACTGCCCTCAGTTTACTTTTAAAAAAGGAATAGAGGTAAGGCCAAAATTGAATTGGTTGGTTGAAGAGGAAGTGGGAATGACAAACCTAGGAGGGGAAGGGGGTGAATGACTCGGTGTGACGATTGGAAGGGAACGACAGTCTCTTGACTAGGCTTCGGTGACTTGTAGTGGAGTTAGAAGGTGGTAACTAAGAAACGAGAAACCTTCAGAGGGGAAGGGCCGGGGGCGAAGGGCTCGACACGGCGATTGGAAGGACTAAGCTTCGGCAACGTGCGTCGGAGTTGGAAGGTGGTAGGTGAAAAATGACACCTTAGCTTCGGCTGGATTATTGCCAACTGAGTTGTTTTGCTTTGGGACTTTGTTGGCTTTGTTTTCAATTGTGAAAAGCTTCGGCTGTCAAATATTTTCTGTCTTCACCGTTATTATGTAATCCCTTTAACAACATCATATCCTTCATTAACCACTTAACTCTCTTGTTTAACATCTTTATAGGAAAAAATGGGAAAGTAACAAATTTGATGTCCAATAACAATACCTCTCGCTTTATTAATGACACAACATTTTACATTAATGACTTTACTTCTGTGTTTAACATCTTTGTTTAAATGCGCAAGTAACAAGTTCGATGCCTAATAACAATACCTCTCGCTTTATTAACAATACAACTTTCTACATTAACGACCTCACTTCCTTGTTTAACATTTTTGTATGAACAAATGGGAAAGTAATGAGTTCGATGCCCAATAACAACATCTCTCGCTTTATTAACTGTACAAAATTATACATTAATGACTTCACTTCCTTGTTTAACATCTTTATAGGACAAAATGGGCAAGTAGCAAGTTCGATGCCCAATAACAACACTTCTCACTTTATTAACAACACTAGCTTCGATATTAAAAACCGCGCTCTCTTGTTTAACATCTTCGTAAGAAAAAATTGGGAAAACAACAAGTTTGATGCCTAATAACAACACCTATTTCTATATTAACAACACTGTATTCAATATTAACGACATGACTTTCTACTTTCACATCTTCCTATCATCCTCCTGCATCTACTATTAACACCAAGACAATATTTTTTCACATCTCCATTTCCACTAATAACAACACCCTTTCCCAACCTTCCGATCAAAGGCCGGCCAACGTTTCTATTGATGCAACACCCATCTGCGTTCATCCCTTAATCAGTCACGAACAAAAAAAGAAAGAAAATATTCAACAATAATACAACTTACAATGAAATCGATCTTACAACCTTAAATCTGCTACTTTTTCTCCCTCTTCACCTAACAATCCCTTACCCATAAAACAAAACATTTGATTTGATAAACCCCAATTACAAATCATAAACCAATTTTCCATACACAATGAAGAATCACAATACAAAAATGACTTTTGTCTCGAATTTACTTATCCATGGCTCACCTTTCCTTTCCATTACTTTTCCTCTTTCATCGTCATCACTTTTTTGCGCCAGCTTCACTCTCTTTCCCCCCACTTGTTCGCTCTCTGTATTTGTTTTGCCTGACACTAAATTGAGGGCACTATCGTCTCTGTCTTAAGATTTCAAATCATAGATTCCTACGGCTGCTTTAATTTGGGATTTTAGGAATTGATCACATCATTTTGTCGTTTGTTAATTTTGACTGTATTTTTCTGGAACTTTGCCTTCAATATTCTTTATTATTAATTTTTAGGGTTAATATCATCTTTGATTTCTTAAGTTTCAAATTATTGGTTTTGGTTCCTCTAAAAGTATAATAATCCAAATTTTTATTGAGTTATAGGGATCAATATTTTAAATGAAATAAATCTTAAGGGATCAAAACCTTTAGTTTAAAACTTGAGGAACTAAAAACAAAATGAGGGTAAGCTCGAATGACCAAATATTATATTAGCTCTAATTTTTATTATTTTTCCTAAACTATTTTTATAGTTAAATTCTTTACATAATGTATAAGTTATATCCGAACTTAGCTTAGCTTCATTTGCTTAAAAACACTTAATATAGATGGTTAAAATGAGAGGTATTTTCAGAGAACTGTAATGCGCGCGCGTATGTTATGAATAACTAAGTTAATTTATATGAATTAGTTGACTAACTAATTCTCACGTCTAATATTCGAGGGGTTATTAAAAGCTTTGATTTTTTGGCCGCCTTATAGAAAACTCTTATATGATTTCCTATTCTTTTCCTTGTGGACACTTTACATGCATGTTGTACGTTTCCTCCTCTTTTGTGGATTCCCTTATTCCGGTTGGTGGGTATTTTCCTTGTTAGAGTAATAACATTAACAACGTGATATTATTCCAAGAGTCTCGAGAGTAGTCTCCTCGGAAGTCTTGTTTGGTGGCCTCCTGCTGAATTTTATTAATCATGAATCTGAGAATTTTGGAAGAATTTTCCCCTCGGTTTCAATATGGTGACCGCCATATTGACAGAATTTTGGTGACCGACTCCAATCTTACTCCATACGCGGTGCAAGACTTTGGACCAACAAAGAGACCGAGTTGATAGATGGACTTGATCTTCCTTAATGGACAATGGTTTCTCTGTCCTGTGCACTTGTGTGTTAAGTTACTCCTCTTTTTCTGTGCTCCCTGTTTATATTAGAAAAGGTATCATTTAAATTTTAAAATCCTAAATTAGTGATTTAACAAGAACTTATATTATTAATTCTATTACTCTTTTTGTCAATCCTATTACACTTCTTATCAACGGGATTTTGAAGTTCAAATAGTATTTTTTTGGAATTCTCTCCTTATATTGTAAGAGCCTTCTTACTACTTAAAATTAGTTTAAAAGTAGTTTGCGTCATTGAAATAATAAAAAAAATCGTTACTACTTTTTCTCATTATTATCGAGTTAAAATCAAGCTATCTGAAGTTTCTTTCGTATGCTTTTTTTTTTTATCCAATACAAAATGATATTAAGTAAAAATAAGTTTTACAAAGTACCTATAGTTAGAACGGCACTATGAAAACTAAACAACTTAAGAAAATAAGGTAATGTAAAACCAATTTTTTTTTCTTATACTGATTCCTCTTTACATCGCAATTAAGAAGAGCATTTGTGGAAAATAAGAATTCAATATTATTAACTTTGGATTAAGGTGCAAATTTATCAATGAAGTATTGTTCGAGTAACGTCCACCACAAATATCTTTTAAAAGAGGCAAACATACCAATGAAGTTTTCAAAATGGGCATCCACCACAATTTCCGTTAAATCCGCGCTAACGGCATTAAATCATAAGAGAATAAAACCCCTAACGGCGTTAGTACGGATTTAACGGAAATTGTGGTGGATGCCCCTTTTTAAAACTTCATTGGTATTTTTGTCAATTTTAAAAGATATTTGTGGTGGACGCTCCTCAGGCAATACTTCATTGATAGATTTACACCTTAACCCCGTTAACTCTTTGCATGGCATCTTATATTTTGGTCCGCAAAAACCTTCTAGAAAGGGTTTTATAATATGGACCAAAGGGAATATACATAGACACACACAGATTTTTTTTTTTTGGCCCAATCATGAAATTTTTTTTAGTAGTGATAGTGTGATTTATATCTTCATTATATTACCTCAAGATTAATATAAGATTTATTTTAATGAAAACATTGAATTATAAAATATATCTTATATTAATAACTAGAGGTTGATTACTCTTTAGTTTTCCTCACTTCTCAATTTGCAGATGGCATTAGCAGTATGACGTGTCATGTGGTCAAATATTCCACACGAACTAGTGTATCCAGCTGTCAAGTTGTTAGAAGCTGTTAGGAAAGTGTTAGACAGCTGTTATACCTCTAACGTCTACTTGTCTGTCTATATAATGTACTCACTTTTCATTGATGAATGAGATTCAGAGTTTCAGAATTAAAAACTCTGGCTGCTCTCATGGTATCAGAGACACGGCGATCTTAGCCGTCTCCAATTGCCGAGCACCGATCAGATAGAGACATTCAGATCAGAGAGACAATCTTCGCATTGCGAATTGATTGTTTCTCCAAACATGTCTCAAGTCTCTGAAACTGTTCCGACGTCTGCTCCGTTGCTCTCTGCTGCTGAATTCAGCTGTGGATTTACAAATAAAAAGATCACAGTCAAACTCGACGACTCCAATTTCCTATTATGGAAGCAACAAGCCTTCTTTATGGTAAAGCAACACAAAATGCATCGATTTCTTGATGGCACGATTCCATTACCAGCATCTACGGTTCTTGATGCCTCTGGCTGTGAAATTCCTAATCCGGCGCTCGATGAATATGAAGCTCTTGATTCGGGCCTTGCCTCTTGGTTATTGGCTTCGGTGTCACCGATGCTTCTTCCTGAGCTTGTCGGTCTTGAAACATCGGCTCAAATCTGGTCCAAACTTAATCGTCTATTCTTGAACAAATCCGATGCCAAAATCTTATTATATCAGAATCGGTTTTCCAATCAAAAGAAAGGTGCATTGTCGATGCGTGAATACCTTGCCAATCTCAAATCTATCTGCGATCATCTGGCTATGCTTGGTGCTAAGGTGGATGAGAAAACTCATGTATCGCATATTTTGAATGGGCTCACGGCGGACTATGAATCAGTCATTGCAGTCATCAACGTTGCACAACCTCCTTTCGATCTTGACACCGTGACTACCATGCTTGTGGATTCTGAACTTCGTCAGAAGACTTTTATCTCGAATGATACTTCAGGTCATGTGCATCATGTTTCTTATGATTATGAGGATGAGGATCCAGCTGCTGTTGCCTATTACTCTCAGGCTCTTGTCACCGGACACGGCAATCGTGGTGGCCGACTACCTCCTTTTCCACGTGGTGGTGATGGTCGTTTTTGTGGTAGAGGTCGCGGCTGTTTCTCCAATGTTCGCCTGCAGTGTCAAATTTGTCACAAGCTCAGTCATACGGCTGATCGATGCTACTACAGCTATGATGGATTCTCTCCTTCGCCTGCAGAGGCTTAGGCATTTTACACGCACTATGGTTTGCCTGATTATTATCCAATCTATGATTACTCTCCACCGGATTTGTCTTTATCCAATACGTCTGTGGCTTCAAAAGCTACTGTTCTACCTGATTCCGTGGTGTCTCAATCTCACTCCTCTACTCCCGGGGCCTCTTCTACAACCAATACTACTCCTTCGGCTCTCTCTATTGCAGTTGTGAGTTATCCGTCTGAGGTTTCTGGTGCACCTACTGCCCAAGTCTGTCTTGCCACACCATCTTCTCTTGTTGATCATGCTTGGTATCCAGATTCTGGTGCTACTGAACACATCACTCATGATTCTACCTGCCTTACATCAGCTCAGTCTGGCTCTGGCTCTGTTCAGGTTGGTACAGGTAAGTTATCCCCTATTACTCATATTGGTAGTGCCACTCTTGCTTCTGCTGGTACTCATTTTACTCTGTCTAAGGTATTGTGTGTTCCACGCATGAAGAAAAATTTATTATCGCTCGTTTTACTCGAGATAATGTTGTTTCTGTTGAATTCTTTCCTGATAAATGTGTTATTAAGGACCTCTGCTCGGGTCAACCATTGATGACTGGAATTGAGCGTGATGGTATGTATCCTCTGCTGACTGCTCCTAAATCAGTTTCTCCTACCAGCTCTTCTTCACCGATTCCGGTTACATACTCTGTTTCTTCTGCCTCACTTGATATCTGGCATCAACGTTTAGGACATACTGCTTTAGACAATGTTACTCATATATTGACAACCAATTCTATTTCTTACAATAAATCTGTTTCTTCTGAGCTGTGTAAAGCTTGTCAATATGGCAAATGTCACAAATTGCCCTTTTCTTCTTCAAACACTTTGTATCAGCACCCACTGCAACTCTTAGTAATGGATCTTTGGGGCCCTGCTCCTTTTGTTTCCAATGGCTCAGTGTATTATTTGTCCTTTGTTGATGCTTTTAGCCGGTTTACTTGGATTTATTTGCTCACCAAAAAATCTGATGCCCTTTCTAAATTCAAGGAGTTTAAAACTATGGTAGAAAACAAGCTTAATCATACCATCAAGAAAGTTCAATTTGATAATGGTGGCGAATTTCTAGCATTTAAATCCTTTCTTCAAACTTATGGCATTGAACATCGATTTTCCTGCCCTCACACCTCAGAGCAGAATGGTTTGGTTGAGCGTCGCCATCGTCTTATTGTGGAATCTGGTCTTGTTATGCTGACTCAAGCCTTTCTGCCTCTTTTCTATTGGCCTGAGGCGTTCTCCACTGCTGTTTTTCTGCTTAATCGTGTCCCCTCAAAGGCAATTGCTGGAGTCACATCGTTTGAAAAGCTGTATGGTTGCCCTCCAGATTACTCTATTCTGAAGGTCTTTGGGTGTGAGTGTTTTCCATACACCAGACCTTTTAATGCCCACAAATTGGAATTCAAATCTGTGTCTTGCATCTTTTTAGGATACAGTTCGCAACATCGAGGATATAAATGCCTTGATCTGACTTCTGGTCGTCTCTATATTTCCAGACATGTTCGGTTTAATGAAATGGTTTTTCCAGGTTGTTCTCAATACAGTGTCACAGTTGCCACTTAATCTGCATGTTCTGAGGTTGCCTCCTCTGCTATTCCTCGTTTTGCCTATTCTCACCCTCTTCCATACATTCGACCTTCCTCTTCCACTTTGCTTCCCTCTTCACATCTGGCACACTCTTTTCCCACACTTCTTCTCCTTCTTCCTCTTTTTCATCTACTCCCCCGCCACAACCTCCATCTAATGTGCACCCCATGATTACCTGTGGCAAGGCTGGTATTTCCAAGCCTAAAGTTTTTGTAGCCTTGGATCATATCTCATATCCTGATACTATTGAAGAAGCTTTGGCTGATGCTGATTGGAAACAGGCTGTTCTGGATGAGTACAATGCTCTTCTCCAGTTTAACACTTGGGAGGTTGTCCCATTACCCGATGATAAAACTACTATTGGGTGTCGTTGGCTATGGAAGGTGAAAACTAATGCTGATGGCTCCTTGGCTCGGCGTAAGTCTCGCTTGGTTGCCAAAGGATATTCTCAGGCTGCCGGTATTGACTATTATAACACGTTCAGTCCTATGGTGAAGGCAACTACTGTTCGCATTGTATTCACCATTGCTGTTACTTATAAATGGTCGTTAACTCAGATGTATTTTAATAATGCCTTCCTTAATTATGACTTTGTTGAGGACGTATATATGGACCCTCCTCCTGGTTTCCTTTTGGGGCTAGAGTCTAGCAGTGGCCGTCCACTAGTATGTAAATTGCGTAAGGCTATCTATGGCCTTAAGCAAGCATCAAGGGCTTGGTTTCAGAAACTTAATGACTCTCTTTGCCACCTCGGTTTCACTGAGTCCAAAGCTGATCCATGTCTGTTCATTCCTTAAATCTGGCTCTCACCTCATATACCTTTTACTATATGTTGATGATATTATTATTACTGGCTCAGATGCAGGTGAAGTAGCCCAGGTTATAGAGACTATGCAGGGTCTGTTCTCCCTCAAAATCTTGGGTGACCTCTCTTACTTCTTGGGTATTGAGTTTCATTCACTACCGTCAGGTCTGCTGCTGTCTCAAAAGAAATTTATTTTTCAATTGCTCTCTGATACTCAGATGCTTTACTCGAAACCTTGTGATACTCCTATGATCATCCGTCAACAATTGATCTCATATGGTGGAGTTCAGTTTGACAATCCGAAGCTATATCGTAGTGTCCTTGGTAAACTTTAGTACCTGTGCTATACACGCCCTGACATTGCCTTCACTGTTAATCGCCTTAGTCAATTCTTACACCACCCTCTCGTATCTCACTGGATATGTGTTAAACATATCTTACGTTATCTAGCCGGTACTATTGATTATGGTCTTCTGATTCAACCTTTTAATAGATTACGTGTTCAAGCTTTTACTGATGCTGATTGGGGTTCCCATAGCGAAGATCGGCGATCTATTAGTGGGTACTGCACTTACCTTGGTGTTACTCCTGTCATTTGGTGTTCTAAACGTCAACAAGTCGTTTCTCGATCCACATCTGAGGCAGAGTATCGAAGCACTGCTGATGCCTTATCTGATGTGTTATAGGTGATGTCTCTGTTGAACGAAATGCATCTACCTATTTCTGACACACCAACTGTATGGTGTGATAATTCTGATGCTGTTGCTTTAGCTGCGAATCCGGTTCTTCATAGCAAAACCAAGCATGTGGAACTTGATATTCATTTCCTTCGTGAAAAAGTATCCTATGGTTTACTTCATGTAGGCTATGTGCTTGCACAAGATCAGGTGGCTGATATATTGACTAAACCACTAGGTTGTGACTTATTTCACCGTTTTAGAAATTGCTTGAGTGTAGCCTCCCGTGATTCATTGCTTTGTCATTCATCAAATGTAGTATAAGGAATACTAGCAGTATGACGTGTCATGTGGTCAAATATTCCACACGAACTAGTGTATCCAGCTGTCAAGTTGTTAGAAGCTGTTAGGAAAGTGTTAGACAGCTGTTATACCTCTAACATCTACTTATCTGTCTATATAATGTACTCACTTTTCATTGATGAATGAGATTCAGAGATGCACATTGTTAATCTACAAGCACCCATTGATCTTTGATTAGCCTATAAAGTTTATATATGCTTACATCACTATAAATAACTTCCTTTTCAATTACTAGAAAGTCTATGGATATTATTTGAGAGCATTCTGGTTTTCTAAACTCGGTATCAAATTCCAACTAAACACTGGATTCTAGCCTAAAGGAGGCTATTCTCTAGCTTAAAGCGGCCTGATCTAGAAAATAGTTTTGTGTCTCCATGCGGACTGTCTCCAACTCTGGCCAACGGTTCGGACGGACGAACCATTTGATCCGGTTCAGTTTTAATAATACTGATAAATACTTAAATTTATTTTGTTTTATATATAATTGACCACGCACACACAATCTGACGATTAAAAACTGTATAGTAGATAGAAAACTCACCACATAACTCATGAAGGTCTTGGTGGACACATTCCCCCATATGATCTGCTACAAGATTTGGGCCTAGGCCCACATTTAACCCAGAGGAAATGTTCAGAGATCTAACACAACTTCTTCCAAGACTGAAATACAAGAAAACTAACCAATGCTAAGTAAGTCAAATGATGAGAATATCCAAGTTTTGGAAACACATTGTAAACATAGAATCAAATTGATGTTAAGCAGCTAAAATATTTTATGATGAGAATATTTGAACACCAAATATTTGCATCGGAATTTGAAGACTCATGAAAAAGCGAAACTGCCCTGTGCGTAAAAGAACTTGGGTAGGAGCAGGCGCAGTTTGGGAAACTACTAGCAAGATTGGAAATTAAAATAGAGTTGAAGTCATGAGTGCAAGCATATTTCATTTAATATTGCAACCATAGTAAGTATTTATCATATTGAATCAAAATGATGGACCATTCGCTATCAGACGCCTTTTTTTTTTCCCTTGGTACAACGAGACAACTTATTTGTCTCCCTGGAATAACGACCAGGTGTGACTAGCACGGCTTCTCAGGCATAGTAACTAAACTGTCACTCTAATCTTATTTATAAGTTTTTTTTGATCAAAAAACTTGGTCCTATCCGTAAGTTCAATTTCAATATAGTAAATAAGATTGTGACAATTTTATCTCTATTTATTGTACCAATGAAAAAATAATTTAAAAATAGATAGAAAAAAAAGAGTTGAAAACTACCTATCATAAATGAGGGTATAATTGAAAATTTACCCCATAATCATTGAGTTAATTATCTTTCTTTGGTATACGAAATTTAGTTAAAAGAGACTTTTAAATAAAATCAGAATGATACGTTTTAAGCTAGAAACTACCAAAATCACTATGGATTCATCACAATCGTTATCCAACTTAAACGCAAGCCGGTAATTCCCTCAAAAGTTTATAAACTAAACGTGTACACTTTTTGTGCTTAAAAACTACTCAATTTTGAGCTTGAAACTTAAATTTATATTCCTAATGCACCTATTTTTAATTAAATCAAAACAGAAGAAATTACTTGTTTCAATTTCATGGGAAAAAATTTAGCACGTTGGTTATTTGATATTTCTTATTATTGCTTTTTTTAAAAAAGGAAAACTGATTTTTCTCACCACAGCTTGCTTCGGTTTTTCTTTCATCAACCTCGGGGCATCTAGCACTAGCAGATCCCCGTTTCCCGTCCTCTCCCTCTCTTTCGTGGCTGCGCGAGCCTGCAAGTCCTGCGAAGATGAGCAAAGGACCAGGCCTGTTCTCCGACATCGGCAAGAAAGCTAAAGGTGATCGCTTCCCAAATATGAATTATTCCTTTGTTGAATGTCTCGCGATTGTATGATGATTTCGTAATACTTGTCGGAGGCCAAAAGAAAAGAAAAGGAACTTAATCGTTTTTTTCTTGCTCTTAGATCTTCTTACCAAGGACTACAGCTCCGATCAGAAGTTCACCGTTTCTACCTACAGTGGTGCTGGAGTGGTAAAGCCTTCGAAATTTTAATAGCTTTCCATTTTTATTTTGATTTTACAACTTGTATTTGGCTTATTTCCTCGTTCCTATTTCTCTGTTGAAGGCGTATTCCATTTCTCAGATATTCTCCTATGTTCTTTGAACAAGTTTGAGTCCTTTCTTTTTGTACTTCTTTTAAAAATGATTATACAGAGGCCTAAATTCGATCCTTATGTATATAAGTTTATTCGTTTTATCAACATCCAACCTATGATTCATTTCATAATTGCCGCGCCGTACTTGCGTGAAAATTCGGTTATTATGTGTCAGTTCAGGTAAAAATATTGAAAAGATAACTCGTTAGCGTCCAGTTTTACTTTGTGGTTTAAATGCATGATGAAGTTGCCTCCAGAAGCAGACATATATTTTTTTTTGGAGAATTACATTCAGGCCCCCATAAGAGAAAAAAATGAAGAAATTGTCTTATTGACAAGTCCAAGACTTCAATTGACAAATCTAGAGGCGATATTGACAAGTTCATGGGACTATTTTTTTATTTTTTCTCTTTTACGAAACCTGAATGTAATTCTCCTTTTTTTTTCCCTTTTACATGTGAACAAAGCATGAAATTTCTAGAGCTGCTTAAATTGATTCGTATACTATAAAAAGAGGAAATGCTGAGAGGAAATGCTGAGTGCTTTATGGGAATGTGCTAGGCTAAGATTTCTGTCTTAGTAAATTTTCATGATGTCACTTCCATTTTTTCTCATCTTGTGTACGAATAAATCTTATTATCCCTGTCTGCCTTCTGTGGACATGCATGCTTTTGAAACATGGGTAAAATATTGTGGGTGTTTGCTATCATTTTCTGAATACTTTTTGAACAAATGTTTCCCCGAATTTATGATCCTAACAGAAGGGACCACGTTGCTTATTCTTCGCTAAGTCTTGAAAATGTGAACAATTTTGGTGGTAGGACATGACTTTTGATTGACGTTCTTGGTGCCTTGGTAAGGTGTTGAGGTTCCGCGATAAAAGAAACGTAGATCCAGTGGTTAAATCGATACTTGCAATTTAATATGTAGAAATATAAAGTAATTGAAGGGATATCGTCCACATTCATTCTAATGAAGTGTGAAGTGTCTAGTGAGATTTGCCATTTGTAGTCACTCACAAATCATAATTGCTGAAGGCACTGTTCAAGTTGGGTGATTGTATACAAGAAAGTAATGTGCATTCACTATTAAGCTATTTGGAAACTTGACTCAGAACACCAGTGATAGGCTGAGAATGGACAGCTGAGTTTGAGATCATTTTCGAGTAGGAGAGAATTCCAAATGTTGGTATGGGTCTGATTTGTGTTTTCTTCCTTTTGTTTATCCATTCAGGCCCTTACTTCGACGGCTGTGAAGAAAGGAGGACTCTCCACTGGGGATGTAGCAGCACAGTACAAGCATAAGAACAGTATCATTGATATCAAAATTGACACCGAATCAAATGTGGGTTGCTTTGTTTGTTAGGTTGTTACAGTGTATATTCTACTTTGGAAAATCACTTCATTTGCTTTTGGCAGATCTCTACAACGCTTACATTCACTGACATTGTGCCATCCTCAAAAACCATCGCTTCATTTAAGCTGCCTGATTATAATTCTGGCAAGGTATAGAAGTTTCTATCTACTGGCTGGAACATTTTCCCTCACTATTGATTCTGAAAATATGTTCACCTTGCCTTTGGCAGTTGGAGGTTCAATACTTCCATGACCATGCTACTGTAACAACAGTCATTGCTTTGAAACAATCACCTATTATTGATTTTTCTGCCACCATTGGTACTCCAACCATTGCATTTGGTGCCGAGGCAGGCTATGATACCACATCTGGTGGTTTCGACAAATATACAGCTGGGATTGGTGTGACCAGACCCGATTCACATGCTTCAATAATTCTGTAAGTTTTTGGCATTTGGCATCATGATAATTGTTCCAAATCTCTAGTAATTTGCAATCATATTGAGACTTCTAAATTGTTTCAGTGGCGACAAGGGAGACAGCATTAGAGCATCATATCTACATCATCTAGACCAGTCTAAGAAAAGTTCTGCTGTAGGAGAAATCAGTAGAAAGTTTTCCACAAATGAGAACACTTTTACGGTTGGAGGGTCATTTGCTGTGGACCATCTAACACAGATCAAAGCAAGGCTCAACAATCATGGGAAGCTTGGGGCTATCCTCCAGCATGAGATCATTCCGAAGTCAGTGTTAACCATTTCTGGAGAGGTTGACACAAAGGCCTTAGAAAGAAACCCCAAGCTTGGGTTGGCAGTTGCCCTCAAACCTTGAAGGTTTTCTACTTTTGAAATTACATTATTGGAATTTAGAACTTGAATTCAATTTTTTTGGGTGTCCCGAAATGGTAGGGCAGAATAAGTAGTTTCAAAGATTTCTAGGTTCGTGACTGAGAATTAAATGTTCAGGTATCCTGGAATCAGCTACGACCTCTTCTCTTCCCCCTCATTTTTGCCCTATAATTTTCATCGTTACTCCTTATTTGCATTGTTGTAGTCTTCTTTCTGAGCGGCAGTCTCAAGTTTTAATTTTATGCTTGATCGTCGCTTGTATTTTTTGTCAAATTCTAATATCATGGTTGCTTTTCTTTCATTTGGTCTCGGGCTCATGGCAGGTGGCAAAATTAAGGTCCTGTTATTCGATCGCGGGTCGCAGAAGAGATGGAAACAAGAAAAGATTGGATGTTATCCCAAGTAAAAACAAAAAACGGTTTTTACCAGGTCAAGTTTATGTCAAATAGGAAAATGCATTGGTGAATCTATAATGAATTTCAATGCAAAAATCTTGACAATTAAAAGTTAGTTAAAAATGCTTATAATTTGAACAGAAAGTTTACTTTCTGCCCCTTATGCTATGCTATGAGCTATCCCCAACCCATCTTCAGTTTGTGAACTAGAACCACCATTTTGACCAATCCAATGACAATGGGTATGTTTGTTTGAGCGATTCGATTGCTTATAAGTTGCTTTTTAATAGTGATTTACGGTATACGAAGTAAGTATGTGAGAGGAGTTGTGTCTCGATTTACGTAAAAAGTAACTTATAAGTTTTTTTAAGCTATACCAAACATGCTTAATGACAATTTCACATAGGTTATTAACAAGCACATGTTTATATTGCATTAAACACCAAATTTAACATGACATGTACTTTATTTATTTTCCTTTAATATCTCATCAGAAACTATTCAAACTTGTTTAAAAAGTAAAAATCAAATAAACATTATTATAATTAAATACAAAAAATTAATAAAATGGCAACATTCCGATGCTCATCTACTAATGGGCACGCTCTACTCTCTTTAGGAAAGCTGCGTTTTAACTTATGTTCAATTACTTTATGTATGGCATCAACACCCTGCTTGATTAATTCAATTACTTTGTAGTCTAACGATATGGAGGCTCCACCCTTAATTTAAAAAAAAAAAACACATAACATTGACTACAAAGTACAAAAGCATAACCTGTATGCACAAGCAGATCCTCAACAACATCCCTTCTTTCGAAATCCCGCTTCATCTATAAGATTTTGAATAACGAACATACACACACCACATGACCAAGTTGGCGAAATTGGCCTCCAATCCAGTCTTAGAAACATACTAAAATTGAAAAGACACATAATTCCTTCACTAAAAGGACTCTTTTAATACTCACTATGACATCGTGTTCTTTTATGAATTAAGTTTGGGATGACAATACACGAAATTCAATCACACCCGTTCAATATATCAAAACTTAACACATTAAAATTGGCGCCAACAACCAATAATAGGAATCGCTAATCGATGAGACACGTTAAGGTCTTAGTAGTCTACCTATGAATGGTATCCAGACAATGCAAATATGACTATAATCCCTACTAAGTGAATCGCAAACTAAGGGGAACAAATGAAATGACATGCAAAACCACGCAGCATTGATCCCAGTTGACCAAATCGGATGTTACTGGGATCGCACTAGATTATACAAATAGATACCCAACATGTTTAAGAAACATTGAACGGAGCACAAGGTCAACGAATGAAATTAATTAGTCAGTATATTATCACACTATTGAATGAAATCTCCACAATCTATATCGAAGACAAAAAAACACCCACGTTATAAAAGGAGCACAAATTTCTATACCTCAACACAATCATATGCGAACTCAACTGGAGTGATAATGGGTCAAATGAATAATAACCAGGTACACAATAATTTTAGAAGTAACATCAAAACATTTCTTTAAAGCAAGAAAAACTCAAGCCATCCAAATACTCGAATTGTTCCTAATGAAAACAAGGCCCGCGATGACATATTTTCCAGTTTTCACTTAGTAAGCGAAACAACCTAATAGATAAAATAGAAAAACAGATCTAATAAAAGTTTTCACCGACTAATCAACATTTTGCATAATGTCCTCAGCAGTAAACTTGGTGCCCTTGACCTTGTCGGCGGCCGCACGTCCCTTGGCCTTGCGATCAAGCAAGGACTTGCGGTCCTTATCCAACCTCAGCTTTGAGATGACAACTTTCGAAGGGTGAATCCCAACATTCACGGTTGAACCATTTACCTTCTCACGAGTAATCCGCTCGATGTGAATGACCCATTTGCGGCGGTAGACCTGAACCACCTTTCCCTCACGACCTTTGTAGGTGCCGCGAACAACTTGAACCTCGTCGTCCTTGCGAACTGGCATGGAGCGCACATTGTATTTGGATCGAAGGTCGGTCGAAAGAGGCGCGCTCATCAGAATACGGCGAACGCTGGACGGCGCCGTGAAGTGCGCCTTCCTGTTCTTGCGACGAGAGCTGGAGACCCGTGGGTTATACTTCATTTTGGCTCTCGACAAAGGGTCTCTACCTGCGGCTTCCTTCTGGCTTCTGCTAGGTTCAGCAAGAAAACTTTTTTAGGGTTTGTGAATTTATACATCGATGGCTTAATTGAGGTAAGGGCTAACTTCGCGTATTTGCCTTTTGAGCTTGGACCGGGTTTTGTTTTCTTAACAAATCAAGGTCTGATATTTGGAATACGGGCACGTGGCATGGGCAGTGTAGTCCTAGCTTAACTGGGCCACAAGCTTGCACTGAGCCCATTTTGGGTCCAGGAGGTAATAGAGGACTCTACCTTTTTCTTTTTTTTTGACCTTGTACTCTGTCTTATAATTTTTTTTTTGAATAAAAAATTGGATTCCATTAATAACTTAAAAGATCAAATACACTTTGGTCAAGCACCATTGAAAGCTATCCTTCGTCAACAACCACTTCCTAATAAGTAGGTGGTGGTTGATCAAGGAATGAGAAGTTTCCTGCAATAGTATGAGCTAACTTAGCTAAATGATCCGTTAAGACATTCTCTTCCCTAGAAATATGATTAGTCAAAACTTGCTAGTTTTTTGTCAAGCGCAACCTGACATCATCTATAATGTCTCTAGAGAGATGGTTTTGATCACAACCCCTAGTTAATACATTAATAGCTTCAATACAGCCAAGTCGAACACCAATCTTCCTATATCCACTATTCCAGCATGTGTTGTAATCCTTTTATGATTGCAATGGTCTTCGTTATAGCTAGGGGAATAGATGTGAGCTTACACATAAATCCGCATATCCAGTGTCCTTCCTCTCCATGTATAGCACCTCCGCAACCACTTCTCCCTGACTCAAGAACCAAAGCATCTACTTCAAGGGTGAGGAATCCATGTTGACTTTCTTGGTTGACTGAACTTGCATTGTCCTGGTTCGAGTAGAACTGACATGTTGATACCAAATATCTATCCTAGCTTGCTATAAAAAGGTTTGCATGCGTATTTGTGTTGTCTAAATTGAGATCTTCTCCAAATAGTTTTTTACACTGAGTCATCCAAATGTCCCAACAAACATATCCAAAAAAAATGGCCCATTGGACTTTTTTGTTGAATTCTCTGCCTGCTTCATTTTTTAGGTTCAATTTTAGCCACTTCTTGCCTTATAGTGTTGTGAACCTCTCGCATAAGGTGTGACTATTGAGATCCATCTTCCCCTTGCATTACTGCAATCCCTCATTACGCACATTAGATCCTCCTCTTGGTCTCAACTAATGGAAATCTGGTTGACTCCTCAATGCCTCTCTGAACTCTCAACTGTGCCATATGAATTCTCCCATATGCAAATGTTCACATAAAAGATTTGATCTTGTCAATGTTTGAGTGTCATGTTGGTTGGTTGAGAGGATGTGATTCCTTACCACATGGTTACGAGTTTAAACGACATAAGGTGGTGGAAGAGGTTATTGAGGACAAGGTATTCTAAAGAAAAGATTTGATCTTCTCTGTTACCGCGCATGTCCGCAACATCTTTCAAACAGAATCTCTCTCTTGATGTGTACGTGCAAACAGAAAATGATATGCAGATTTAACAGAAAAAACAGCCATCAGAAAATGGCTTCCAATTATATTTATCCTCTCCTATCGCCACGGAGGGTGTGCACACATGATCCCCTCAACAACTTAGGCTTTGTTTGGTTCAATGAAGGTTAGGTTAAGTGAGGTTTACTTAAGTTAGGTTAGAAGAGGTTATAATGTTGTTTGGTTCAACGAAGGTTAGGTTAAGTGAGGTTTATTTAAGTTAAGTTAGGTTAGAGGAGGTTAAAATGCCCTTCTACATATTTTCCTTCTTCTTTTATAATGTATTTATTAATAATTATTATTTATAAAATAATTATTCGTGTAAGCATATAAATAATTATTTATAAAATTATTATTATTTAGAAAGTTCGTTGAATCAGGAGGTCAAGTTAAAGCAGTGTTGGAATTTTAAAAAATTGTTATGGGCAATTTAGTCACAATTGAAGACAAATATTCTCTCACCTAGGAAAAACCCCAATTTTGGAGGTTTCAAAACCTAGGTTAGGTTACCACTAAAAGACAAAAAAACATCCAACACATAACCTAACTTCCTTCCAACCAAACACCACTTTTTTACCCCTAACCTACCTCAACCTAATCTAACCTCCAACCAAACAAAACCTTAAAGTTGGAATCACCTGCTCAATTTATTCTCGTCTCACACCCCCCACGGGTCAACATAATCAGCTACTTTCTTCTTACTGTCCGCAAAGGTTTCATATCCCTTGATAAGGTCCTATCTTATAATTTCATACAGAAATTTATGATCTTTTCACGACTTTTTTACAATTTATCCAATATCTAATAATGAAAATGGATCTGGGCCAAAAAAAAAAGTAAAGAAAAGGGATCATATCTCATCTCTTACTAAATTTTTGTTTATTTTTTAAATCTAAATTTTTTTACAATTTATCCAGTAATTTTTGTATGTGTTTTAAAATTCTATATTGATTAGTTTTATTAAAATAAACAAATAATTGTGTAAAAAAAAAAGAAAAAAGGGATTGGAAAGAAAACGGGAATTGAATATCAGCCGCCGCATAAGCAGGGCGGTGAAACACCAATCTTGGGCAATTTCTGAGACGGTTGTGAGAGCCCAGACCTGAAGAAATATCGAACTGCTTCGCTCTGCTGGTCACATACACAAGAGAAACCGAATTCGCTAGATTTATCTTTACTCGTTTTTCTGCAAAGGAAGTAACTCTATCAGAGCAGTGAATCAAACCCTATTCTAAAGCTATCCTGGAGGCGGCACGATGGGGAAGAAACAGCATAGCAAGGATCGGATGTTTATCACCAAAACAGAGTGGGCGACGGAATGGGGAGGAGCCAAATCCAAAGAAAATCGTACCCCTTTTAAACGACTTCCTTTCTATTGCTGCGCGTACGTACTTTCTCTATTCACATTCCGATATTTGAATTTGGCTGTCTCTCACTGATGTTATCGTTGAATTTGAAATTTATAATATGTACTCTTCTTGGGTTCAGGCTTACATTTACGCCGTTTGAGTATCCGGTGTGCACAGCTGATGGGAGCGTTTTTGATGTTATGTGGGTACCTTTACTTTCCATCGCGTCACAATTTTGAGTTTTCCCAGTCGATTTATGGTCAAGTGCTGTTTGATTTTTTATTCAATTAACTGTGCTTTCGCAATTCGACTGTAGGAATATTACCCCGTATATTATCAAATATGGAAAGCATCCCGTCACCGGAGCTCCGCTTAAGCAGGACGACCTCATTACACTAACTTTCCACAAGAATTCAGATGGTAATTACTGTTTTTCATTACACTAATTTTGGACTTTAATCCACTCCGCTTCTCCTCTAGCTAGCATTTATCTCCACTGCATGTTTTTGAATGGCTTATCTGGAACAGCTGAGATATGTTGTTGGTAACCATATCAGAAATCTTGGTGATTATTATTGCAAGGCTGGATAACTTAGTTTGTAATTTCTTGTTGTTTTTTACACGTTAACACCTACGGGATATTGGTCTGGTGAATAGAATGTATTGAAAGCTTTAAACTGTTGAAACCTATAATGAGACTGAAAGGACACGATATTCGCACGTTGTTTTGAGTTGTGTGGAGAGTATTTCTCTATGGAGAACTGTGACATTGTTATTGTTGTATGTTATAAGATTTTTCCCTCCATCCCGGCCCTGGGGATTGAAGGGTGGGGACTGAGGGTTGGAATGCCTTTCCTGAAATTGCTTCCTCTAACCCTTCTCCTTTATTTTGCAGGGGAATATCAGTGCCCTGTGCTAAACAAAGTTTTCACTGAATTCACACATATTGTAGCGGTAAAGACCACAGGAAATGTTTTCTGCTATGAGGTTTGTGTTATCCAGTATTAGTAGTGTTAAATATACCAATTTTATTTGTCTCTGTGGTGTATATATGTGATATGTGAATTCTTGAAAACAGGCCATTAAAGAATTAAACATGAAGACCAAAAACTGGAAGGAGCTCCTGACTGACGAGCCATTCACTAAGGATGACCTCATAACTATTCAGGCAAGTGTTACCTTTGGATGAAAATGGTTTCTCTAGTTTTTTGTTGGGCTGGCATTGATATCATGCTGATATTCATGTGTATGCCCTATGCAGAATCCTAATGCACTTGACGGCAAGGTTCTTCTGGATTTTGATCATGTTAAAAATAATTTGAAAGTTGATGATGAAGGTATGCATTGTCTTGCAGCTTCATCTTTTGTCAGCTATAATCATGTCCTTTTATTTATTTTTTTTATGTTGATGTCTTGATGATATTGTTGATTCTATTCATGCTTGTATCGGCTATGATATCTCTGGTGTTCGTTTCTCAGAACTAAACAAAATGGGTTCAGATCCAACCTATAATATAAATGTGTCTGGAGATATCAAACAAATGCTTCAGGAGCTTGGGACTGAGAGAGCAAAGGAAACTGCCATGCTTGGGGGAGGTGGGAGCAAGGCACAGAAGGAAAGGGCTGCTGCACTTACTGCCATATTAGCTGCAAGGTCACGTCTGAAGGAGGATTCAAAGTCAAATGGTGATGCTATAGCTCCTCAGGGATTTAGTATAGTAGATGCTGCTTCTGCTTCAGTGCATGGAAGAAGTGCAGCTGCTGCTAAAGCCTCATCGAGTGATAAAACTGCTGCTAGGATAGCTATGCACTTGGCTGGTGAGAGGGCTCCATTAAATGGGAAGATGGTGAGTGTCACATATTTCATCTTCATCTTGCTTGGTTTAGTATAATATGTATTTTGAGCTTTTGTGTATGGAGTGATTGATTTGAATTCTTTTGCATAAATATGAAGAGTTCCAGTGACCACTTTTCTTTGTCGTACTTGTTTTGTCAGTAGTTTTTCCATCCATGTCAATTGAATTCCATGTCTATGTTTTCTGGTACACTTGACCTGGGTTGTTCATATGGATGCATTCAACAACTTCAAATTTTTAACGAAAGTTCTACATTTAAGGTAAAAAGCCGATTCACGACTGGCGCTGCTTCACGATCCTTTACTTCAACATCGTTTGATCCAGTAACAAAAAATGAATATGAATATGTGAAAGTGGAGAAAAATCCGAAGAAGAAAGGATATGTACAACTGCATACAACTCACGGTGATTTGAACATTGAGCTGCACTGTGATATAGCACCCAGGACATGTGAGAACTTTATCACACTTTGTGAGCGTGGATATTATAATGGGGTTGCATTTCATAGGAATATAAGGTATAGTGACCCTTTTCCTATGAACTTAATCCACCCCCCCCCCCCCAAAACGAGGAAAAAAAAAAATCTAATCATGATTCACATTTGCAGATCCTAATGCATATTTCATGCAGGAATTTTATGATACAAGGCGGTGATCCTACTGGGACTGGGAGAGGAGGTGAATCAATATGGGCAAAACCATTTAAGGATGAAGTTAACTCCAAATTACTTCATTCTGGTAGGGGTGTTGTTAGCATGGCAAATAGTGGTCCGCACACCAATGGCTCCCAGTTTTTCATCCTGTACAAATCTGCAAATCATTTAAACTATAAACACACAGTTTTTGGCGGAGTGGTTGGTGGCTTGACAACATTGGCAGTCATGGAAAAGGTTCCTGTTGATGACGATGACCGACCTCTGGTAAGTCAAGATTTATATTCATTTTCACTGTTGTGTTGGTGTCAATAGACTTTTCCTCCGTTTCTCTGTTTGATTTTTCTCAAATGCATCTAGTTTCAAATTGAGTAATGAAAAATATCAATGTTTTGAAACCCGGACCAGCCGGTCTGGCCCGGGAACCGGACCGGTTCAGTAATTTAAAAAAAAAAATCAAATTTTTTAATTTTTCTTTAGAATTTCATATTAATTAAGCTTAAAATATTCAATTTCTCACTAGTTTGGCCCCGGGTTAGCTCTGGTTTAACTCCGGTTTAACTTACTGACCTTTGACCCAGTGCCCCGACCGGTCCGGGTTTCAGAACCTTGAAAAATATACCATCACGCAAACACAATGTGGTTCTACTCTATGAGAAGATTCTTCTGCTATTTGTGTTCATGAAATTTTTATTCTGGAGTTCTGCATATCATGCATAACTTGAGTGATTGCAGAAGATTAGGCTTCCATTTGCAAGGTTGAGATTTAGGATATATTGAGCTTTTTTTAGGTCTTGCTGTTCATTGAATGGTGGCAAACTTTTCTTGATTTGTAGAGTTCATATATTTATTCATACCGAGACAATTGGTTGCTTAAAAAAATTCCGTTATTTTACTATGCTACGCCTTACACCTTGTTATGTTCTATTTATCTTTTGTCTTGTAGGAGGAAATCAAGATAACTAGTGTCACAGTTTTTGTCAATCCCTACACAGAACCGGACGAGGAAGACCAGAAGAAGGCTGATGAGAAGAATGTGGAGGATGAAGATAAGGTTTGTTTCATCCTCTTTAGTGCATTTCTTATTGGATATTTTTACTCCTGCAGTTTTTTATTGATTATTTTTGTTCCATTCTGTTTGTTTACTGTTCAGGATAAGGTTGGGTCATGGTATAGTAATCCTGGTGCCGGAACATCTGAATCTGGAGGTGGGGGTGGTGGTGGTGGTGGTGTTGGCAAGTACTTGAAAGCCAGGAATGCTCAAGATTCTGCTGCGGCTGACAATAGCACATCAGTTGTAGGAAAGAAAAGAAAAGTGGGAGTTGCCAGTGATGAATTTAAAGACTTTTCAGCATGGTGAGATTCCCAATCTTGTACCATTACCAGATGTTAAAAATTATTGTAGGTTTTTGTAGCATTTATTTGAGGGGGGAAACACAGAACAGTCGAAGCATTTTTGCACTCCTCGTGTTTCTGATAGGATCTGTACAATAATAAGTGTATTCAGTGACAGTATATATTAGTTACAACTTGCAAAAGCAAGCATTTTGTCCCGAGCACCTTCTCCTTTCCTCTGAACTGGAAATGACAAGTTTCAGTCATGTCCTGTTGCTGCTATGTCAGAATTATATAACGTGCTTCTGGGTGTAATTTGTTTGTCCTAACAAACAGTAATATAATATTCACTTTCTGAGGATCAAATTCGCTCTTCTATATTTGTTGAATTGTCTGACATGAATGCTGGATTCAGCAAAAGTTGCCTTTGACTACGAGCCTCCTAAACAGATTTGATTTATTTGCATTTGGCTGAATGCTTCTCTCCTTTACTTAACTTCGACTTTTGTTTTTGGCAACAAGTCAAGAAAAACATAAATTAGGCATCGGAATGGGGATAGGGAGTTCATGAGTTAGGATAGGAATGTGAGCTCATAGGTCTTGGCAGTTGCAATGATGATTTTATGGCTAAGCGGAGGAAGAGACAGAAGGAAGGTGAGGAGAACACTGATCGGGCTAACTTCCTAAATCTTGTTCATTTTCTGCAACACTCACTCAGCTTCAGATCCGACGAGTTCAATGAATTAGATTCCTGGTCCGCTCATTAGTTTGTTTCTTTTCAAGAGATGAAATATCAGATAGAACGTGTTCTATTCAAAACAAACCAGGCGATCAGGCATACGCATGATATCCCCTATTTGATGTTCCTTAACAATAATAATAATAATTGATCTTAAGTCTATCTTTATTTTGGTTTTGATTGATTAAGTTTCAAATATTTTAGTGAGTGTTTGGGAAACCACGAAACCGTGGTTTTGGAAGTTTTTTTCCTCCGTAAGTTGAGACAAAATTACTCTCATTTGTTTCGTAAATCTTAAAAACTATTTTCTAAAAATTAATCTAAACGCGCACTTAGTTCCTTAAGGGGTAAAATGATTCCAGTTCTTATTAAATTATAAGGATTAATATTTTAAACGGAATAAAACTTAAGACAAAACCAACACAACACAAGGACCAATTTGATAGACTGAAGATTTTTTTTCCCCAACCACCAAAAGATTGTATTATCCACAATAACAATACTTGTAATAAACATAGGGATGACCGGATGTCTCTGGTGGTGTGTCATAGGCCCATGACCGGATGTCTCTGGTGGTGTGTCATAGGCCCAGCTTTAACATAAGAACACATGGTCCATTCTTATTAAATTATAAGGATTAAAGTTTTAAATGAAATAAAATTTGAGAGGCCAAAACCAATATAAAATGAGAACTAATTTGATAGACCAAAGATTTTTTTTTTCCAACCACCAAAAGATTGTATTAACAACAATAACAATACTTGTAACAAACATAGGGACGACTCTGGTGTGTCGTAGGCCCAGCTTTAACATAAGAACACATGGTCGTTTTATTCGTTGATTGAAGAGCAAAATTGATTAAATGGTGAGTTTTGGAAATAAGCAGGAATTAATAATAATGATGGTTGCTGAAACTAAACTCTCAAGACGTGGTCAATCTTTGGGGCCGTGCTCCGAACTCCAAAAGGAAACATAATTTACAATTGAGGGCGGTGACATTTCAACTAATATCCCATCTTCTTTATGGCTTTCAATACCAGTATAAATTAAAATAAAGTACCCCTCACCTGATTGAAGCATAAAAAAAAAAAAAAGGAATATAAATTTTATAGAAATCAAGCCGTGAACGTCACGTCCCATATGCCTTCTTTATTCAATTGACATAAGAGAAAAAGGTATTAAACTTTTAATATTTGTAGTTTAAATCATCAACCGTATGTATGATAATGGATATCCTTTCAGGCTTCATTCAAACCAGCACCTCACAATCAAATACAATTTGGGGAAAAAAAAAGCACTGAACCTTTCTGGAATATAAGCATCATCGATCCAAATAAAGATAATTAACTTGTGTCATTTTGCTTGAGATTATTGGCTAAGGAGAATGAAATACCTTGAAGGCACATAAACCTCAAGACACAAGACCAGAGGGTCAAGTATCTGAATTGTTCCTATTGCCGAAGCTGTATGAAGAGAAATAAAAGATGAAACATCTTGAAGGTTTGAGGTTTCCAAGCAAGAGATCCCAAATAATAATTAATCAAAAAAGCAGTAGACAGGGACATACGAAGGCCCCTCCGACTAAACAATAATAAGTGAGGGGAACGCGGATATGTATTAAACAAATTGCAATTTGCGACAAAGCTTGTAGACTGAGGTAGACAGTAATAGACATGAAAAATAAGAAGCTGCGAGCTGAGTGCATATAGATGGCTACTATATATATATATATATATATATTATATGCAATTATGCATGCATGAATGAGAAAGGATATATGGAATGGAAGGTAGAGTTGGGTTAGAATTTAACTGGGTCTGATGAACCATGAAACGAGGGTGGGGATAAAGAGAAGAGAAGGCATGCCCTAGAAGCTGGAAAAGAGTACACATTGGTAAAGCAAGCGAACATTATGTTATGGCAGATATATATATATATATATATATAGTGGTAGTAGTATAGAAAAGGCAAAAAGTTGCTTCTTTTGTTTTTGTTTGTTGAAATGAGAGGGAGTAGTAGGATGCGTTTGAGGAGGGGGTATATGATAGATTCTGTAGATAAATACGTAGTGGGTTAGATCATCATCATTATCTTTCCACGCCAATACCTTTACTCTCTCGAGACTCATTTCACAGTCTCGCACGCCTGCTCCCACTCACTCATTCATTTTCCCTTCTTTTATGTATTTCTCTCTCCCCAAAGCTAATCCACTCACAAATTTGGTTTCCCTCCCTCCCTCTCCCTCTCTCTACCTTCCTCCCTTTTTCTTTCATATTTTTCATCTTTTGTCAGGTCAGGCACAAGCACAATCCTACTAGGCCATGAACCCAAAGTTTTTTACTTTTTTTTCCCTCTCTCTTTCATCCCATTCTCAGTCAATGTCTCTCCACAAAAGAATATCCTAGAAAAGCATCAACCCCGGCCCCACCTTTTCTCCTTCCTCATCGGTTCCACAAAAAGGAATATAGCTATAGATTTAACCCAAATAGACTTGGAACCGTGTCCACGTTTATTGAAAAGATTAACCCTTTATTGTTCTAACTACATTCCAAAATGGACCCAATTCCCTGTAGTAATCATTCCCCACCCAATTCCCAGTGTTAAAAACAACACTAAAGCCCGTTTGCTTCTGTGGAGAGACGCAAGCAACAAGCTGTGTTAGTTTATTTGAATGTGGGTCTCTCTCCGTATTTGTGGATTACATGATGGATACATTGTTTAGGCTAGTCAATTTTCAACATCATCCTCAACATCCTGATCAATCCCTCAACTCCACCACCAGCATCACTTCTAGCGGCTCCAAGTCTTCCACACCCCAAAACTTCTACCCCACCCCACAACAACAACAACACCAAGAATGCTTCAACCTTTTCATGGATAATGAAGAAGACTTGTCCTCGTCTTCTTCCAAGCACTACTATAATCCCTGTCACCCCCATCACCACCCTCCTTCCTCCACCACCACCGCCGATTTCTCCTTCTCCCCCTCCACCGCTGACTTCAACTTGGAACTCTCCGGCAACGGCAAGTGGGCCTCCGATCTCCTCCTCGAAACAGCTCGTGCTATCGCAGACAAAAACAGCCCTCGTATCCAACAACTCATGTGGATGCTCAATGAACTCGCTTCCCCTTATGGTGACACTCATCAAAAACTCGCCTTTTACTTCCTCCAGGCCTTGTTCACTCGCATGACTGACTCTGGCCTCCGTACATACCGTACCTTCACCACCGCATCTGACAAAAACTGCTCTTTTGAATCAACCAGAAAAATCGTCTTGAAGTTCCAAGAGGTAAGCCCTTGGACTACCTTCGGTCACGTCGCTTCCAATGGAGCCATGTTAGAAGCCCTCGAAGCAGAGCCTAAATTACACATACTCGATTTCAGCAACACATATTGCACCCAATGGCCTACCCTTTTAGAGTCCCTAGCCACTCGCACTGACGACGCCCCTCACCTCCGTTTAACCTCCGTCGTCACCACCAGACCCGGCGCTTCCGACGCCGCGGTTCAAAAAGTCATGAAGGAAATAAGTGCTAGGATGGAGAAATTCGCGCGTCTCATGGGTGTGCCATTCAAATTCAACGTCATCCATCATAACGGTGATCTTTCAGAGTTGAAATTTGCGGAATTAGATATTAAAGATGACGAGGCTTTAGCTATAAACTGTGTGAACACTTTGCATTCTGTCTCGGTCGTTGGTAATAACGGTAATAATCATCGTGACGCGTTGATATCGTCGTTTCGGAGGTTACAACCTAGGATAGTTACGATAGTGGAAGAAGAAGCTGATCTTGATGTTGGGTATGATGGTTTTGAATTTGTGAATGGATTTGAAGAATGCTTGAGGTGGTTTAGGGTTTATTTTGAGGCGTTGGAGGAGAGTTTTCCGAAGACGAGTAACGAAAGGCTTATTCTTGAAAGGGAGGCCGGACGATCGGTGGTTGACTTGGTGGCGTGTGATCCGTCGGAGTCGGTGGAGCGGCGGGAGAGGGCGGGACGGTGGTCGCAGCGTATGCATGGGGTTGGGTTCAATGCGGCGTCGTTTAGTGACGAGGTATGTGATGATGTGAGGGCGCTGCTGAGAAGGTACAGGGAGGGGTGGTCAATGACACAGTGTTCCTCACACGCCGGAATATTCTTGTCGTGGAAGGAGCAACCGGTGGTGTGGGCCAGTGCCTGGAGGCCTTGACGACATGATGCCATGAGCGTGAGGTGTTCGCACGTGATCTCCGTTTTTTTGGTACGTGCGTGTGGGGCTAAATGAGAGTCTGTATGCAATATGTGTTTTCTTCCTACATTTTTTTTATTTGAATTTATTAGGTTAGGAAAGACTAGGGATTGAGGAGGGACGGGGCCGGGGAGGAACACGCTTGTATTAAAATATGGATATTGGAAAGGAATGAAGCACATTGATTTTCTTAATTCTTGTTGATGAACTTTTTTGTGTTTTTTTATTGGGTTAGTATGGATTGAATATGGATAAAAATTAGGTAGTAATTACTAATTAGTCACTCCCTCCATCCCTAATTTTGCTTTTAATTAAACAATTAAGGTTTGTCTAGCGCCCTAAAATACTTTTCTAAATATATCCAGTGCCTTAAAGTGGTTTGTAGTGCTCCCATCACCATAAAGTATTTTTTCAGGGCATTTCTAAAATATTTTTTATACAATTTTGCACTGAACAATTTAGGTTAGGTGTGTTCAAAGTATCTCATTTCTGATCATCCCAGCCCGGTTTTGGACATTTGGATCTCGGGAATTTCCTGTTCCGGCTGGGACCTGGACTAGGACAAATGGGGCTGGGACATATTGGGATCAGGACTGGGACGGGAACTGGAATTCCCCTTGAAGTCTCGATCCCTTTTTTTTCTACCTTATTAATTAAGTTATCCTTTTATTTTTGTATTTTTTACCCCAAAATTAAGTTATCATTTGATAAGATATTTATCACATCTTTAGTTGGGGGTTAAACCGCATATATTGTGATACTAATCCTCATTATATACTCCATCCGGCCCTAATTATAAGACAACGTTGACTTTTTTGAAAAAATTAAAGAAGCTAATTAAATTATTTTAGATTATTTATATTTTTTATTTTTTTCTTCAAATTAATTAGTTTGGCTAATAAATTAATATATAGTTTAAGGATACATAACATATGATATGATTAAGTAACTTATTTAGCTTCCTTAATCTCTCTAAAAAAAATCAACTTTATCTTATATTTAGGATCAGAGGTGGTAATTTATAAAGATAATAATGATGATGATGATGATAAAATGCTATAAAATTCTACATCAATTTGTGTAATTATTATGGCTTTGTTAGCTGTTAAATGATTTCTTTAAACAATAGAATATGGACAATTTAACTAATATAATGATATTTTTAAATTTATTTTTGTTAAAAAAGCCAGGATTTCCTGATTTCGTCCAGGGACTACCAGGACCAATTTGCATGATCCCGGTCCCGTCCCAGGTTTGAACGCCCATAGTTTAGATGATTAAGGGTGTTGGATACATCTGAAAAAATACTGGGTGTTAGATGCACAAAAAAAATAGTTTACGGTATTGAAGGCACATAAAAAAAAATACTATAGGATGCTAGGTGCTCCAAAAAAAATATTTTAAGGTAATAGTGCACTACAAAATATTTGATGGCACTGGATGTACCTGAAAAATGTATTTCCATGCTCTGTTAAAATCACTGGAAGTTAAATGTTATTACTATCAATATAAACGGAAGGAACAACAAAACTTTTCATTCTTGGAAGTTATGCTTTATTGATTCATTCATTTCTTGTTACCATGTTGTTATTGAGACATGTCAATTGCCAAGTATTGAAACAATACGGTTTTATATGGGTTCATTCATATTATGATTAGTATAACTAATTGTCTAGTTACTCCATCCTTATGCATAACATTCAATTATTTTAAAAATGGAGTAGCTTAGCTGAAGAAAACAATTCTCTTTTTTGTGCTAACTGATAGTAGTTAAAATTTACTAATATACTATGGTGCTGGTCCAATTTGACCCGAAAATAGTTGCATAAATAATAACCAATCGCTGATACGAATCATAATCATAATTTATGTGATAGCCTTGCATTTTTCACAATATTTAAAGTGTTGGTTTAGTTGGTGGACTTGGCCGACCGTATTTGTTCTAAACTTCTCTTGACAAATGGATCAAAAAAGAAATTGGGTTTGGTATTTGGTGTGCAAGGATGATATCAGCTGAAAGCACATTAAGATTTAATTATCAATAAGAAACTTGGTCATTACATATCAATATTAAAACATAAATTTCAATTAAACAAAGGTCATCATCATCTTATTGTTTCTGGACCATATAGAATCATAGGGCGGCCACGGTGCTAAAATGAGTTGTGTTTGGGGAATCTCATGAAAAGGCGTAACAGTCATAGTGGTTTAAGGAATATAGTGGCCTTCATGTACACGCTGTTTTGAAATACAAGTCTCTGTTGTTTTTATTGTTATCTATCGTTCCTCCCAAGTTTTTCATCTTCATTTTTGTCAGAGATTCCTGCTTTATGCTCTTTTATGGCCCCACAAACCCTGAACTCTTTCTTTCATGGAGGGTTCATCATGGTAGTCCTGGAAGAATTACTGAAAGGTCTCAAAGGAGGGATTTAATCACTCAAGAGTTTAATAATAACTGAGGAGTATGTCATATATAACAAGTTTTATTGTAAGAAATGATAAGTTTATGCTGCTTACTTGTTATTGAGATTTTTTAGTTATGAGTTTAGGTGTAATTTTGCTCTGGAAGTAGCCATTCAATAGCGTGAGGTATCTATAATGGCCCGTTTGGTTAGAGAAAAATCTGAGGAGGGAAAGGAACTGAATTGATGGGGAGGGAAGGGAAGTGAAGATTGTGAGAGGAGAGGGAAGATGGGTCCCCTGGATGATGGGCTGTTTGGTTGGAAGAAATTTGAGTAGAGGCAAATGGAAAGTAAAAGTGAAATACCCAATTTACCCTTCAAAGTAATGAATAAAAACTTAAAACGAAAAATGTGTTTTTTTCAACAAATCGAAGAAGAACGCGTGAGCAAATGATTTTATGTGTCACTAAAAAGTGATACATGATTTTATGTGTGTCACTGAAGTGAACAATTTGCACTCAGGTAATTTTATATTTTTTACAGCTTTCCACTCTATTTTCCTTCCAATTACGAAGAGGCATTTGAATGTCACTCGAGTGTCAACGTAGTCACTCAAGTGATTAATCATATTTTCCTTGTCAAAATAGCTAGTTACCATTAGGTAACTCGCAAGGTTTTTAGCTATCACTCGAGTGTCATTTTATAACTCAAGTAATAGACAAAATCAGGGAGTTACTATCAGGTAACTTGCAAATATCACATGAGTGTGAAGGTTTCACTCCACAGTGCTTAAAGAGTTTTTCTTTAAACAGATAGGTGATTACCATCAGGTACCTTGCAAAGTTTTGGTCATTACTCTAGCGTCACACTTGTTACTCGAGTGCAAAGAACATTTCCAAAGAATCACCATCGGGTACCTTGCAGGTAACAACCATTTTTGACTTGATCACGCGAGTGACAAATTCAAAACTCGAGTGAATGGGAAATTTTGCACACATTCCTTCAGAGTATCTTGACAGTGATGTTATGTGTTTGAGATTTCACTTGAGTGGTACAAACTTCATTCGAGTGCATCAACATTCCTGAAAATAACTTCATCACTGCCAAGTTACAAGGTCATGTGGGAGATCAGTTGAAATGAGAGGTAGTATGTGAAAGTACCAATTAGAAAACACAATCAAAATGAGAGAATGAAAATTATAATAGCATAAATGACAGAATCAAAATATGAAAAAAAAAAAATAAAGATATGCATAGATCATTATGACATAATAACACAATACAAGTTTGCATAGACCATTGCAGAATAAAAGTATATGCATCATGTCTCCCCCTTTTTGTCCTCACCAGCAAGGGTAAAGGGAGTGGGAAAAGTGAAGGTAGAGGAGGAATATGGTGGGACACGAAGAGGTGCTGGAGGCAGGATAGGATTTGTCTCATGACCAAAAGAAGGTGGTGTGTATAAGACAACACCAGTGACAGGATCAATAGTGGCAAATGTATGATTAGAGGAGGAAGAGTGAGAAGGAGAGTGATGTGCAAAAGTAGGAGAGCATGGAAGTGTATGGGGAACTGAGGAATTGAGAATATAGAATATCTAAAACTATGAACAAGTAATTTAGTTAGTTGTGTCATTTTTTGTCCTATTTTTTTAAAAGTGCGTCTCAATTTAGTGTCATTGATTTTTGTTACTCAGATTTTTTTGACATATACACATAAAGCATTCTGCATAACAATTATAACAAAATGCAGGACTCATCATTAAATCTGTTAGCCTACCATTCTTCTATGAGTCAACAGGAAGCACAAATTATCAAATAGAGTATACTTTTGCCTTCTCCATAATATTCAAATGGGTCATATCTTATTTCATTGTGTGTGTGTTCCACTCTGTCTATCAACACAACTTGCAAGCACAAGAACGGTACCACAAGCAAAACAAGGAAACATTCCAAAAGCAACTTATGTGTATGTGTGTGTTTGTATGCAAAAGGTTTTATAAAAATAAACCAAACACATTTTTCACTACATATTTATGAAATAGATGGGGAATGAGATTTCATCAACACCCACCTCCAATTTTGGTTGCTTACAACTTCAACGTCCACACTTTTAGCTTCGTTCCTCCTCCAACTGGCTTTTTTCGTTGAATAGGACACCTCCGATAATGACGAACTCAATCACTGTTTTTAACAACTTTTCAAGGGGTAAATATGTCATTCATCTTTACTATTTATGGTGGAAACTTGAGATGACACCATTTTTTATGGGAACCCATCTTCCTACTTTTAATTGAATTTTGGTGATGACGGGAATTTGGGTTTCTAGGAAATTTGCTCTCCAAACACGTTTTTTAGCAGGGAACTTTGTTAAGCTCCTTTCCCTTCCCTCTAGTTCCCTCAACCAAACGTGCTGTAAATCTTTTTATGAGCAATTCCAATCCAAAAGTTATAAAAAAAACGACCAAATTCACCTTAACAGTTAAAAAACTAAAATTGACCTTTAATAATTGATTTTAACCGTTAACATTTTTAATATCAATAGGTAAAATTGCTATATTTTGATTATTTTTAGAATAAAATTGCTCCTAAAAAAACTTCTGCTATATACGTAGCCTAAATGAGTGGTTACTTTCAAAAGAAAATTGTACCTCAAGCCTTTTTGGTTATTAAATCCTTTTCCTTAGGACCTAGTAATTCTCCCTAACTTTTGCCCTTGAAAACCAATAATTTATTTGTATTAAAATAAAGGGAACAAAATTGACAAAAAGACAAAATGGTGGTGAATTATTGAAATCTCAAATCAGACCATCAATAAGAAATTGTGAGCAAAAGATGAGAATGCCCTGAATGAGGTGATAGGCTATAGTTCTGTTTCTAGAGGGCTACCCAAACCGTGGGGAGAATATTGGCAGCGCCATTCTTGCCACCACCGTCGATTTGGGGCTTGTTTGAGAAAGCAGTGGAAAAGCAAGTTCACGTAAGTCGAAACAAAACTCTTCTCATAAACTTACATCATATACTGTAAATCATGTTGGAAAAGGAGCTTCTACCGCTAATCTAAATAGGCACTTGGTTTGGCAACGTTATTGCGATCTCCTACACAATGTTGCCGAGATTGATGCCGGTGACGGTCCCGATTCCCGCCTTCCCTGGCTTTCCCTTTGATGCTGAGGCCTCCTCCTCCTCCTATTGGAACTTCACTAATCAAATTTCTTTTAAATTGAAGTCTCCCAAGAATGCTGACGCTGACAGAAAGAAGGGTACACCTTGGACTGAGGAAGAATGTGGTAAAGAAGAAAGTAAAGTTGTTAATATAGAAGATGGTGCTGTTAATAAAGAGTGATGTGTTGTTATTGGTCTCCCCAATTAATTAATTTGGCACTTTTTACATTAACGAATTGACTTTCTTGTTTAACAACTTTGTATGGAAAAGTGTTAAATTAACAAGTTGGGGAGGCTAATAACAATACATCTCTCTCTATTAACAACTCATCTTCTACATTAACGATTTTAGTTTCTTGTTTAACAACTTTGCATGGAAAAATGCCAAATTAACAAGTTGAGAAGGCCAATAACAACACCTCTCTCTCTCTCTCTCTCTCTCTCTATTAACAACACATTATTCTACATTAACGGCTTCAATTTCTTGTTTAACATCTTTATAGGGAAAAGTGCCAAATTAACAAGTTGAGGAGGCCAAAAACAACACCTCACTCTCTCTATTAACAACATCTTCTTCTACATTAATGACTTCGCTTTCTTGTTTAACAACTTCATATAGAAAAGTGCCATATTAGAAAGTTGGAGAGGCAAATAACAACATATTTCTCTCTGTTAATAACGTCATCTTCTACATTAACGACTTTACTTTCTTATTTAACAACTTCATATAGAAAAATGCCAAGTTAACAAGTTGGGGAGGCAAATAACAACACCTCTCTCTCTATTAACAATATCATCTTCTACATTAACGACTTTACTTTCTTGTTTAACAACTTGGTAGGGAAAAGTGCCAAATTAACAAGTTGGGAAGGCCAATAATAACACCTTCTTCTATATTAATGACTTGGCTTTCTTGTTTAACAACTTTGTACGAAAAAGTGTCAAATTAACAATTTGGAGAGGCAAATAACAACACCTCTCTCTATTAACAACATCATCTTCTACATTAACAACTTGGCTGTCTTGTTTAATAACTTTGTGTGGAAAAGTGCCAAATTAACAAGTTGGAGAGGTCAATAACAACACCTCACTCTTTATTAATAACATCATTTTCTACATTAATGACTTTCTTCTTTACCACGTTCTTCCTCAGTCCAGGGCGTGCCCTTCTTTTTATCAGTGTCAGCATTCTTGGGTGGCTTCGATTTGAACAAAATTTGATTAGCATAGTTCCAATTAGAGGAGAAGGGCTCACCATCAGAGGAAAAGTCAGGGAAGGCGGGAATCGGGACCGTCACCAGCATCAATCTTGGTGATGTTGTATAGGAGATCGAGATAACGTTGCTAGACCAAATCGATAGTGGTGCCAGGGACGGCGTCGGCAATATTCTCCCCGCAATTGGGGGGCAGCCCTCTAGAAATAGGACTATAGCTTGTCACTTCACTCAGGCATTTTTGTTTTTTGCTCACAATTTCAAATCTCAGATTCCTACTGACGGTCTGATTTGGGATTTCAATAATTCACCACACCATTTTGTTCTTTGTCAATTTTGTTTGTATTTTTCTAAAATTTTCCTTAAAATAAAAGCTACCAAGGGCGGAAACAATATTTTTAAGTAACTAAACAATGAAAATTGAAAGTAAATATTGTAAACAGTCGGTTCATCTCTTAAGTTTTGCATTTCTTGAACTGCTCCACGTTTACTTACCCACTCTTCACCCCTTTGCATTTCTTTTTCTTTTTCACTTTTCCATTCGGATTATAAAATTATCCTAGTTGCTTTCGTTGAGTATTATTTAAGGGACTTTGATTGTGGCCCATGTCTTCTTCTGCACGTTTAAGCTCTGAAATTATTTTCTATTACGCTGACAACGACCAGTTGATCCCTTTGTTTTAATGGGACCAGGTTCGAGTGTATAATTTCCAGCCACAGTGCCTCAGGATTCTTGTCAATGTCTTGGTTTCTTTTGGTTCCGAAAACTCTTTACTTCGTAGAAAAATTAACCAAGACCACACAGGTGGCAGAGAAAAAGCAAATAAATAATAGAGAAAAAAGCACGACTAGACTTACATGTGGAATTGATGTGTTACCCCGCGTTCTCCTCTTCCCTCTGATTGCTTAGGCCAACAGAATATCAATAAAGACTTTGTAGCTGGTCTTCATTAATGGTTTAAAACTAGATAGCTGCTCATAACACTCTGATCTGCTACAACTTAGTCTATTGCAGTTAAAAACAAATAAGGAAACACAAAATCGAAGAGGCTAACAGGTAACAACCATAAAAGAATGAAGTTGTTGACTCGTATGGAATACGTGTAAATTTTACTCTTCTCATCATTGTCTGTAATTTGCCACTGCAGGATGGTACATTTTTATGATCGTGTGAGAAGTTTATGGGCTTAATGATGTGTTTATATCAATTCTCATGCAAAACAGCTTAATTTCTCCGTGTGGGTCACTTTTGGGGTCATATGTCCATTCAAGTTGTCCGGAAAGCTCGATAGGTAGCAGTTTCCTTCCCCACTTCACCGACCACAAGAGCACCAGAAATGGAATCATTGGTTTGAAGTGGGATTCCAAGTCAGCTACTTTTGAGATTCTGGGAAGATTTACTTTCTGAAGAGCGCAAGACGACAAAAATTTGAAAGTTTCAATGACTAGCAGGATAGCATTTCAAAAGGGGCATGTGGAACAATTCCAGATAGTCCAGCTCATAAAAGTAATGGGGAAAACGCCAATACTCACATGAATGAATCATTTATACGTATACACAAGACATCCTGATATAACTGATACACAATGCTGGCTTATTAGCAAAACTCTCCCCAGCAGACAACTCGATATGAATAAATCTCAGACTAACACTGCCAACTTCCCAAAAGGAAACTGTCAGCCCACAGCAGGTTCTTCCTATATCCCAACCTCTGCTGTGAGTGAGGCTTTAAGCAAGTGAATGGCAATGAAACTCAGCTGATAGATTCACTGAGACTTCATATACGATTGCAAAATATACAAAGAGGGGGGGGGGGATACATTATCTAAACCCAACCCACCCGAGACAGTCTCCATTTTCTATGCCAATAGATAGAAACTCTTGACCACAATGGGAATTCAAAATTGAACTCCAGAGGCCTATCAGCAGGTCCTGCCACAATCAAAGGCAACCACACATATCTCGAGTCCCTTAAGTCAGCTGAATTCCACCGATCAGCCATGAAAATGAACCAACCTGGGAGTCCAGGTAGAGGAAAAACAAAAGTGCTCTGAGAAAAGAAGGTTGTTTGTTGGAACACTTTGTTTCCTCCAATGCATGGGTTTCCCAATGTCTCCCAAGGCCCCAGGATTGACTCAGCTGCATGAGCCAGTGCCTCATTTGGGGCCCATCCAGTGCAGCCTGATGTAATCATGTAATATGTACCACGGTGCTTGAACAGGACTGGCGCTTCCCTGCGTTGTCCAACAAGAATCCTTCTCATAACAGATGTCACATTGAGATAATCTTCAGTCAGGGGTCCTATGTGCAGTTCACTATTATCCTCAGAGGAATATATTAGATACGCCACTCCATCATCATCCTTGAAAATGGTCATATCCCTGCTTTCACACCCATGAGGTCTTTGGCTACCAAGATAATTAAAAGGACCATCAGGAGTATCACTGATTGCTACACCAACAGCTGCCTTGGTATAGTTGGCATCATCAATATGCATCCACATCACAAATTTTCCGGTCTTCTCATTGTAAATCACTTTTGGCCTTTCAAGTACATTGGACTTGTGAAGATCATGGGTTTCATTTTTTTCCTGGGCTGCCAGGACGATTCCCTCATTTTTCCAAGTCCACAAATCCTTGGATGAATAGCAGCCGACTCCTATAATGTCCACCTGATGGAGAAAGTGATGTAGATTAATTTAATATTTGTCACAAAGTTATGCAGCTTAGTAAATACAATATTGATTGAAAAACGTGTTCTCTTGACAGCAACAGAAAGATGAAGCTATAGTAGCACAAAATAGTGTCATCATATTAAAAGAAGATCAGGACTATAGTTAGACAGTTTTGAAAATAGTTGCTTCATTCACAACAGTAACTGAGAAAATTTAATTTTATCAAGAACAAGTTCACTTGAAATACATGAAGTAGAGGAAGAAAAGGGAAAAGCACACATAATATAATACTATCAGGGGAGTGTATTGAGTGAGAAGAGAGTTCTTACATAAAAGGTGAGAAGAGGAAATAATCGCCCTTGTCATTAGAATACAAAGCAATTATCAAAATTAAGAATTGTCATAAATGTGTTTCCAAATTTTCAACGAATGATTCTTGCATCAACAATTATCATTGGTTTGTGATTCAATGCTGATTACTTATACTTCTCACATCTCACCTAGACCATTCATTTCCCTTGATAGAACCCGTAATACTGGTGCTTTAGAATATCTTTAAAAGTTATACCTAATTTAGACATGAAATCATGACATTGCATTCCAACTCAATTGCATTACCATTTTAGCTGGTGTCAAATAAAAGATAATAAATTTAATCAATTTATTTAAGTTATTGAAAAAGCTCCCCTGACCTCTGCAACCACCTAAAGCCCTACCCACAGGTTGAGATAACAGACCACCAAGTGGAAATCTAACAAAGATCTTTCCCTTTCATCGTTTTTTCAGTACAATGGCATTTCAAGATTTTCTCCAACTTATGCAAAGGCTTGAATAGTTTGAAGAGTTCAAGCGACCAATTTTTCTAGGGATTATCAAAATGCCAGAAGTACTGTGGCTTCTTGGAAGTAAAAAATTCCTTTTACTATTATGATTAGGGAATCATAATAAGTGAACTTAGAGCCTTAGATTGGAGATGAGAAATTTATACAATATCAGTTGTTCAAGAAAGTCTTGTATTCACGGAAAAGTACCAAGTCATCAAGCCTTAAACTAAGTATATCAAGGAAAGTCATTATATATATTAGATAGACAACACCGTACGAATCCCATTTGGCCATTTGCCTCAAATGATTTTTAAAAAAAGAAATTGCTTTTCCCCCTGCAGTAATGTGGCTGGAGGTAGATCTGGTTCAGTTAAAATAAAAGAGAAAAAAGGCACTAGCAACAGTGTTTATTCAGCATTAGTCATATCACCTGGACCATTTTCTCTACCTTGTGCCTTCATCTTTCCATAGATTGATGAAGCTGTCAAGCTTATATCTCTCAGTATGGTATTATTTGCATTTGCATCACGTTGGAATACTCTTACAACTAATATATCTCCTCTGTCACATTAACAGATCATAATATATCCCCTTTTGTAAACTGACGATAATACAGTATTCTTATGCAATATGCTCATATTAACATTTGAAGAATTGAATAAGAACTTCTTAAAATACCATATTACTGCTAAAGATTTGGAGTATTGATAATGATATAAAGAATTATCAATGATCCTGAACTCAAGAAACAGGGCACTTTATTTGAAAGTTGAGACTGACATAAAGTGAAAAGCCCCTCAAACAACAATCTAACATGAATTAAATTCATATCTAAGTGAGCACCTGGGGAAAAGGAATGATTCAGGAAGAAGTGAGATTCAAATATACATCTCTAATCTAGTGTGTTCCTTCTTATCATTTAACAAAGCATTGGCATAGCCTCTTTAGCAATCATTAATGTAACTTACTAGAATAGAATATACTCACTATAGACTAACTATACAAACTATACTGGAAATCGATTAGTTAAAAGTAAGGTGTCTTTCAAATTGAATGACATACCCGTGTAATTCCATTTTGGGGAGATTGGTAGGTGGGCCCATCTTTATACTCACCATACCAATAGTATGTCCTTGAAATTTTATCAAACAGAATGCCCCCTCCATGGGCTTGAATGGGATTTCCATCAGTGTCCAACCAAATTCTCCCAGGATGGTAGTAATAACTATCATTTCCATTATCCTTCATTGGATCTATAGCACTCTCCTGCCCAGGAAAAAATATGTTTCTCAGTTGGGATTCTTCATTCAGGAATTCATCAACCAGTGTGGTTGCCCGCTTAGGTCTGCGTTTTTCTGCCCGAGGAGACCTCTTTCCTCTGGGTGGGGGAATTTGAATGTTCTCCTCATCTACTTGTTGAAGTTCACGAAATAGAGGATGGTGACTTGCAAGCAATTGAAACTCTCTATACTCTGTGGCTTTGTGGCGAACATTGGAAAACAAATTAAGCAACAGAAGACAACCTAGCAAGCTCCAAATCGCAACAGACGTTGAGCATCTGCTCCCTCCAAAGCAATGTAAAGTTGCTGATTTCCTATGTTTGTTCCTCATCCTCATTTTCTCTTCCTGTTATCTTCAAGATAATGTTTGGCCTTAACAAGTTGTAACCTATGGCCAATAACCCAACTCAATATAAGTAAGGGGCTTCTAATCTACATTGTAGAGAAGAGAATACCCATCCACTGGGATAAATCAGTTTAGTGAAATGAAAGTACTGAAATTGGTGGCAGTGTTTCATAATTGAACTTCGTCACTTTCCTGGGTACATGATTTATACATGCATTTTGATTGAAAAGTTAAGTTTCTAGAAGCATAATACTCAATTAATTATCTGGCATCCTCTCTTACTCTTACATGTTTGGCCAGAACTAAGGAAATTTTTAAAGCACTAAAGGCCCGTTGGTGATCACCATGGAAAAAAATTCCCTTTCCAACACATAATAAAAGAAAGATGCGTTATTATTTTATTACCATTGTTGAGTTGTAAATTTTTTATACTTATTTATTTTGTGTGGTGGATGGGGTTTTTTCCAATTCTCACCATTCTACCAGGCACACAAAGAGAACGGCATTGCTATATTTGGCATCTAGATAGCAAATAGTAACCACCATAAATTCATCATATACATTTTCAGCAAATGAAAAAGAATGAGTGCACACAGAAAATCAGATTAACGACTGATTCGTTACGGTAAACAACATGGGACAAAACCATTTTTCCCATTAAAACATAGGCATCAGAGTTGGATCCAAATGTCAGGCGTCTAGACATTCCCACAAAACCATAAAATAACTTAGCCCCAAAGGGCATCGCTTCCGAATGAAGCAAACAGAAATCCATCAGCAGACACTCACTAAAGAAAAAGGAGAAAATACAGAATGATCAGAAGTGAGAACCCAGAAAACAAAGTGTTGCCAGAGTCCAAAAAAATCACCAGGTATCAGCCGAACTACGAGAAGAACAACAATCTCGGACATGGAATTCTTTTGCCAGTGATGCTGCCGGTAAAACCGCCCAACTAAGCTGAGCCTATTTGCCAGGGGAACACCAAGTTAGAGGGAGGAGTGTAGGATCATAAAACGGAAATTAATTAGATATGAAGAGAAGTATTGGATCTGAGGATGACGACGTTGACTAGCTACCAAAGCTAGTCTTTCTGTCCACCACTGAGGTTCGGTCCCTAATCCCTAATGTAAAGTCTCGAAGGACTAGAAAGATTTACGCTTCTGAGCTTTCACTCTGTCTTCTTTCCTCTTTTCGTTTATTTTTTCCCACAGTACATATGTTAGAGATATATCCTGCAAAAGAAAATACTAGGAGGATGACAGTTAACTGTTTACATATTTATATTTTTTAGAATAATAATAATTAATTCAATTTGTTTGACTTTAATGTCTTTCTCCCATACAATAGTATAATTCACTGTTTAGTGTTAGTATTACTATTTACTACTCCCTCCGGTCCTAATTATAAGATAAAGTTGACTTTTTTGGAGAAATTAAGAAAGCCAATTAAATTACTTTAGAGTATTTTTATTTTTATTTTTTTCTCCAAACTAATTAATTTAACTAATAAACTAATATATAATCTAAGGATACTAAAAATATAAATACTCTCAAGTAATTTAATTGGCTTCCTTAATTTCTCCAAAAAAATCAACTTTGTCTTATAATTAGGACCGGAGGGAGTATTTAGCGTCCAAAATGATTTGAGTGGCTGGCAAGTTGGCAGCATCTGATGGTTATTTATTTGGGGTAATTACAATGAAATCCCATACAAGAGAAAAAATGAAGAAATGATCCCTGAAGTTATCAGTGTAAACTCCTCGACTTGTTAATGGACGCTCCTCGACTTGTCATTAACAACTTCAGGAACCATTTTTTTCATTTTTTCTCTTATATGAGACTTCATTATAATTGTCCCTATTTATTTTAGCTAATTAAAAGTACTTTTGCGATGTTGCAGAATAGTGCTTTAAACACCGTAGTGCGATTTGTAGGAAAATCCGTGCGATTGGTGTGTTTTCGTGTGTTTGTCTATAGCGGTGGAGAAATAGAGTGTTTGATTTAATGATAATAAATTTAGGCTTTTAGAGAAATCATGGTGAGATCGTACGAAATACTGAAGCTGCATTTCCAAACTTTTTTCTATTGATTTGTGTGATATGCAGTAAAATATTTTTTAATTGTATCTACTGTGTTATCAGACTTATGGTAATTTTATCCTTAATGTATTTTTTCAGCTCAAAAATTTATTTTAAAATATTTTTTAGTATTTTTAACCCCTTAAAATATTTTTTCAGTTGTACCCAATGTGCAAACAGTCTGATTACAATTTTATCCTTAATATACTTTTTCAGGTCCAAAAATTATTTTAAAATATTTTTTAGCGCTTTTAACCCTTTAAAATATTTTTTTAGTTGTACCTGATATTTGAAAGTAATGTTTAAATATTCACTTATTTTTTAAATATTTTCCCACCTACTCTCTCTTACTATTATCACAAAAGTTATTTATATTTAAGTCAATCTAAACACTCACTTACTTTTATAAAAGTCATTTATATAATCGTCAATCCAAACATAAATCACATTATAAAATCTAATTTTTATCAAAAATATGATTATAAAAAATTAAATAAAAAAATTATTTTTTTTATCACTATTCCAAACACTCACATAATTTCATTCAAAAATAGCACTTTTCTGGGGCTTCCCAACCAAGTGCCTAATCATTTGAACACCGTAGCTATTGAAGAGTGGAGAACACGTGATTCACGTCACTCCCTACAAGTATCTCAAGATTGCATTGTACTGAATGGAAAATCATATTTTTAGGTAAATTAATAACTAAAAGATTATATTTTATAATCATAATATTGAGTGTTCACTTTTATCTACCTATACTTTTTTTTAGATAGGCTATTTGATGGACTCTCCTCATCACTCAATATAGCTGGGAAAACGGGCCAGCCCGCGGGTTGCGGGTTGGCCCGCACCACCCCGCGGCTCGCGCGGTGCAGGCCTGTGCAGCCCGCACTTCTGCGGGCTAGTAAAATGCCAACCCTAACCCGCAGTGTGCGGGTTGCGGGCCAACCCGCGGGCCCGCAGTTTTTTTTGGAAAAAAAAATTCTTATTTTTTAAAGAGGATTGAAAATATGATATACATATATATGAGTAATTAAATTTACCTTCCTAATATCAATCATTTCTTTTATAAAAATATAAAAACATAATCTACAATTTAATAGATAAAGTTATCAAATTTGTTAAAGTTTATAAACAAAACATAAACCCATCCTCAAGCAACTAAGATATAATAATTTTGTTTAAAGAAGCGGGGAAGAAGCTAAGATTTTTTCTCTTTGGATTGGGAGGTACCAAGATAGGAGTGAAAAACTTATAAATTTTGTAAAATTATTATATGTAAATAAAAAATAAAAAAAATGCGGGCCAACCCGCCAACCCGCGGGTTGGCCCGCATCAACCCGCGGGTTATGCTGTGCGGGCCTATGCGGCCCGCATTTTTGCGGGTTGGGATTTTCCCAACCCTAACCCGTCAAAACCCGCGAGCTCACGGGTTGAGCCCGCGGGTTGGACCTATATTACCGGCTCTATCACTCAGTGATCTTTTTTAAATATGTTCAAATCACTTTAAATGATTTACTATTATTTTCTCTTCAATACAAATCACCCCAACTCATTCGTATATATGATTATTATAAATCTTTTTTTTCTTACATGACCTCACATCTATCTCATTATTCTTATCTCAGTTATCCCACTTTAATTCATGTTGTCCATTTAAAATCCAGTATTTACTATCATATACCATTGTTGATCTTCTATAAACATGATAAAACTTCCCTTTTATCTTATTAAACATAAATAAAAATAATTTTATAAAAAAATATTAATTGTGATAATCAAATATATTATTATTTTAATCTAAAATGTAGATGTAGATTTTATTTGTCATCAGTAAAAATATATTTTTTGCTTTCACTATAATATATAGAATTATTTTATACATCAAATTATCCATTGTTGGGAAAAAAAGAAAGGAGAATCTCTGAAAAGGAACCTGAAAATTAGGAAAAGACATATGAGTTTTTTTTACTAAAAGTTAATTAAAAAATATCAAAACGTGATAAGGAATTCCTAATTTTTTTTTAGGAAATGACTGATCTGTCATTTTCCAATTTTCAGGTTCCTTTTTAAGGATTCTCCCAAAAAGAAAAGAATGACGGGTGGTTTTGTTATGATTCATGAATATAGTTTATTTTCTCAACCCTGAAAAAGTTGGAAAGTGGGATTTTCTTGCCATTGGTGAATTTGTTTACTTGTTGGTTTGGAATAGCTTATTTTGGGATAATAAGTTCTTATAAATCGTGATTCACAGTATACAAGGTAAGTATGTGAGAAAAATTTTATCTCAGCTTGCGTAATAAAGATTTATTGTCTAAATATAAGCCCAACCAAACACACACTACTAAACATAACATGCGCCTGCGGCCAAGTTTACGGAATGGTATACCAGTACTTCCTTCAATTTTTGAATGTAAGATATATTTAGATAGTTAATTTTAATATTACGTTGGCAAAAAATTTTGGTATTAAATGTAAAATATGTTTTTAATATTTGTCAATTTTTTCTCAATTGATTTATATTGATACTTCCTCAACAATAATCAAGGAAGAGAGAGAATAATGGAATTAATGAAGATGATTAAAATATTTTAAAAGATACTAATATATTAATTAGCTTGACTAACTTCATTAATCTAATCAAATTAGATACATCTATCTTATATTAAAAATCAGAAGAAGTAATATACAATGCGTCCGGTTGAAAATGTTTCGACTGTTACGGGGAGTAATGGAAATAAGAGTAGCGGTTATAGCCTTATAGGCCAGTTAAATTGATAGTATTAAATTAATTTTGTGTTTCTCAATTTGGACCGGTCGTGATTAGATTTAATTTAATTTTTATATTTTTAATTACTTTTGTTTTTAATATAAGTAAAATTCAGAATATTTGCTTATATTCTATAGCAAGGGTTGGAAGTTGAGTTCTGACTTCTGCATGTTTATCCACAAATAAAAATGACTTTTGACTGATCCGATGTAAAGGTTTTGATATCTGACTTTTGATTAACCCAACATGAAGATTTTGATAATCTACAAACCAAAGCAAAATGAAGAAAATCAACAAATATAAACCCTTCAAGAATTTTATGATTAAAAAAATAAATAAAATATAGGGAAATTTTTATATAAGGATCACTGTAGCAATTTTATTTCAGATAACCCTATAGAAATATGAAATTTCATTGCACAATTTTGAGACCAAAATGAAGTAAATTTCTGAAGCAAAAGGACCAAAATGAACTTGCAGAAAGAAAGGAGAAACACCCTTGGCCTTCCACCAACCATTTGGCTCATTCCCAAGCTTCCCTTCTGTTGATCCTTGTGATTGTAAGGCAGTTTCATTGGTTTATCAAACAGGCCCTTGGTTTATTGGTGATGCCTTGAAGAAGTTTGTGGTTTTGCTCGAGACAGAAATGCTGTTATGATTTCCCCCCCACTTCTAGAGTTAATCTCAATGTGCAATGAAGTTATATGAGAGGAAATACTGTGGAAAGTATTTCCACATCTTGCCGGAGAGTAATTCTATGGTGGTTTCAATAAATGTGTTGCCAATATTAACTACAAAACCACCCAACCACTCACCTTTATCACCTCTAATTAGTCCACCACACCCAGCTCTTCATGGATGTCCCTTTGCAGTCCCATCTATATTGAGCTTAACCCAACCATTTTCAGGTGGCTTCCATTTTTCACTTTCCAACAATCCATTCCTCCTAAAATATCCTTCCCATAAGCATCCATGACAGACTCAACATATTTCCATATTACAACAATACTAATATCTTCTTCCGCAAAGTCAACATCAAATAATATCTTATTTTTCCAGTACCAAAGGAACCAACATGTTACCCAAAGTATTACCCCCCCCCCATTCTACTCTCTCATCAACTAATCCAACATATTTCAAGTTATGTACAAACCAAACCAGTTTCTATATTGCAAATAAAAGAAATTAGGAATATGCATACTTGCAGCAAGTTAATTCCATATTTTCTTTGATTCACCGTAATCTCTCAATACATGTAAGACATTCTCATCCTTCTCCCTCCATCCACAACATATCGATGATCCTATTCCTGCTCTACTCATTCTTACAAAGGTTTTTAACCAATCTATGGTAGCCATTCACATAAAAGGTTTGAATGCGCCTAGGGCCCTTCCACTTCCATGTTAATGTGCTAAGGACTTCCCCTCCATTTCTTACAATTCCTTATAGTTGATCATACATCTCCGCTAAGCTGAGATTGTTACCTTCTACTTCCATCCACTTAACTTTATCCATCCCATCCTCCTTACAAGGTAGCAGCACTGCCTTAATGATTTTTAACAACACTTCTATCAAGAAAAACTCCTTCAACCCATCCAATTTCCATTTTCCAGTATATGAATACTCCACCATGATGAGGCCTCATAGCACATCTCTCAATTAATGGAGCTCCTTTGTCAATCCATTTATCCATCGAAATCTTGCCTTCCTTCCATTGTTTACCTCTCATCCTATGTTTTTAACAATCTTTGTCCACAATTCTCCTAACTTTTTCCATAGTTCAAAGTTAGATTGTTTTACAACACAATACTCAATTAGGACTGAACCTCTCCCATTCTTACTTATCAGTACATTATAATATGATTTTTGAGGTTTCGAAATTATGTCCCAACCCACTTTACACAGCAGCGCCTCATTTAAGCTTTTAAGCTTTTTTAAGCCAAAACCCCCTGCCTCATTTGGCTTACACATTGTATCACAACTCACAGTGTGCAACTTCTTCCTATCACTCCCACCACTCCAAATAAAATTTCTTTGTATCTTTTCAATTTCATTACACACTTTCACTAGAAAATCCTCATGAAGCATATTGTATATTGGGATTTGTTGAGTAACCGCTTGCACCAAAGTTAATTTCCTAGCAAATGAGAGACTATTGAATTTCCACCTACTTAATTTCTTTTGCTCTTTGTCTAGTAAAATATGGAATTTTCCTTTAGTTCTTCTTCCATACGAATTATGAGAGTCAAAGTATCTTCCCAACTCTTTTGTTTGTTGAAAACCACAACACTCTACTAATTCTTTCTTCTTGGCCTTAGCCACATTCCTAGGAAACATAATTACCATTTTCTACTTATTAACTTTTTTCCTTGACATTTCCCTAAATTTCTCAACACATTTCCCAACTGATCTAGCTCTGCTTCACAAAACAAAAGCCGGTCATCTACAAATAATAAATGGGAAATTGGAACTCCTCTTCACCCCATCTTCAAAGGCCTCCATCCACCTCTCTTCACCTCATCCATTATGATATATGTTAACTTCTCTATAATACAAATAGATATGGAGATAGAGGGTTCCCTTGTCTTACTCTTCTTAATCGCTCAAAGCATTTCGATTAAGTTCTATTCCACAATAACTATATGGATGTTGTCTTAATGCATGATGTGGCAATCTCAATGATCTCCTTTGGCAGCATCATTTCCTCCAGCACCCTTCTTAAAAAATTCCACCTCATGCGGTCATACACCTTCTCGAGATCTATCTAATTGCCATGTATCCTTTGTGCCCTCCCACTTTATCCATATAATGCATAATCTCTCTAGCTACAATTATACTATCTTATATACACCTTCATAGTACAAAGCTGGTTTGAAATGGAGACACAAGCTTAAACAGTAGTGGTTTGAGGCAATTTACTACAATTTTTGAAATAACTTCATACAAAACGTTACAAAGTGATATCGGTCTTAAATTGTTTAACGTCTCTACTTTATCCACCTTGAGAATCACTACAATAAGGGTCTTATTCACCTCTCTCAACCTGCTTGAATTTTGCCACTTTTCACTAAATCCGAGACACCACCTCCTACCACTTCCCAATTTTTTATGACAGAAAATGTAGGAAACCCATCCTTTCCTGAGGCCTTAAATGCTCCAATATTAAATACAATTTGCTTGATTTCTTCTGTACTTATCTTCCTCACCAATCTACGTGCCTCACCCTCCTCAATTTGATACCACTAATGCTCCAAAACAAACCATTCTCTTTGCAGCGCATGTTCCTTAAACAACTTGCAACGACGCGTTTTTACCATATTAATCAGTTTCTCTTCATCTTCAACCCATCTCTCTTCTTCAATCTGTAACATATGAATTTTACTATTTCTTCTTCCATTGATGGTTTTTAAATGGTAATACTTGGTATTATGATCACCATTTCTCAACCATTTATGTCGTGTGAGGTTTTTAGAGCCTCCTCAAGAAAAATCGATTATTTTTCAATGTAAGATTATGAGAATCTCCCCAAGAAGTTTAATCCAAAAGCCTTTCAAAAATATTTTCCAAATAAAAATAAAGAAATTGCTTTCATGAATAAAAAATACAAACCAACAAAAAATTTAAACATAAATAACTTTTGTGATAATGGTAAGAGAGAGTATGTGGAAAAATATTTAAAAAATCAATAAAATATTTAAAAATTACTTTAAAATATTATGCGCTATTGGAAAAATAATTTAGAGTGGGTGGAAATTAATAAATCAATATTATAAGTTTTGAGTGCTATTTACTGCTAAAAAAATATATTAAAGATAAAATTGTAGTTAGTCTTCTAAGACTAAATAAGGATTAAAAGCATAAAAAAATATTTTAAAGTAATTTTTAGAGTTGAAAAGGTACATTAATGATAAAATTACAATCAGTCTGATAACACACTGGGTACAATTAGAAAAATATTTTAATGGGTTAAAAGCACTAAAAAATATTTTAAAGTAAATTTTGGAGCTGAAAAAGTATATTAAGGGTAAAATTGCAATCAGTCTGATAACACACTGGCTATAACTGAAAAAATATTTTAAGAGATTACAAACACTAAAACATATTTTAAAGTAATTTTTGAGCTGAAAAAGTACATTAAGAATAAAATTACAATATTCTGATAACATACTAGGTACAAATAGAAAAATATTTTAATACATATTGCACAAATCAATAGCAAAAAGCTCTAAAATGCAGTTTAAGAGTTTCGTACGTTTCATAATGGATATTTGCTAAAAGCCTAAATCTATTATCATTGAACCAAACAATCCATTTTTTAAACACGATAGACCAACGAACGAAAACCCACAAATCACAACAAATGGTACAGCCAAACACACACGTACAATGTTCCTTTCCCGATTGTCTCCTGTTTTCCCATTAAAATCCAGCAACTATCGTGACTATAAAATATCAACTTTAGGTGGATGGTGTGGGGCTTTTTGAGCAAAATGCTGCACCCAGTAAAAAAAATTTATCAAGATGCTACACATTCAAAAATATTTACCTAGACACTACGGCTGAAATTGTTCTCTTGAAGAATGATTTTAATTTTGTACATAATTAGCTATGTTTGGAATAATTTTTTTTTTGAAAAATAAGTGTTTATTACGCAAATTGAGATAAAACTCCTCTCACATACTTACCTCGTATACTGTAAATCATGATTTATAAATATTTATAAATAAAAAATAAGATATTCCAAACGAACACTTAGTGCTCGTTTGTGATAGCTTATTTTTGTGCAATAAATGCTTATAAATCATGATTCACAATATACGAGGTAAGTATGTGAGAGAATTTTTATCTCGATTTACGTAATAAATGCTTATTTCCTAAAAATAAGCTATTCCAAACACTACAATGCTTACAAAAAACGAGTTCTATATTTTATTAATTTTTTTAATAAGTTATTTATCTCTTAGGGGGCAGGGCTAGCCTCTGCACCTTATCCCCTCTCTTCAAACTACCCCACATTTTCTCGGATTTGACTTCCCTCTGCTGCCATTTCTATCCTTTTTCTCTCCTTAACTCTCCTAATCCCTTCTCAATCATTGGATCAAAATTAGTTAAGTAAATATCATGTAGGATTAAAATTAATGGGAGAGGAGTGTCTTCAATAACCCTTCTCTATATTTTATGTCATAACCATTAGATCATGTTTTAATGGGTGAGATTTAATACTATTTAACAATATTATAATTGTAGATTTTTATTATGCGTAACATAATAATTAATATTATTAGTATTAAATCTCACCCATTAAAAAATAGTTTTGTGATTGAGACATCTAAGTAAAGAGAGAAGTTAGAGGAGACATTCATTAAATGAGGTGTTGTGTTGCACGTGGTTTGTCTAATCAATATTTTTCATTAGTAACATTAACCGTGTTAAATTTTAATTGCTAAAGGATTAAAAATATATTTTAACCTATTAATAATATATTAAAATTTTAAAATTAAGATTTTAAAAAATTTGTAAATTTATAATATATTAATTTATTAGATTAAGAAGCGTCCAACACTCTGAAGTATATTTCCAATTGTGTTCGGAACTCCAAAGTAATAAAATAAATAATTTTTTTTCTTTTTAATTTACTTTAGTTTTTTTACCTACATTATAAATATTTAAAATTTTAATAGTTGGTAATTTTATGTGTGCAGATGCATAAATGAGGGTGAAAAAAATGGAGTATAGATATTAGATAATTAAAAAAGGGGAGGGAGCGTTATTTATTTGAGAAATTCTTATGTGAACGTGGTTTGTTACGTCATTTATGATCTAACAAGTTAAAATACAATTCGGCTAACATTAATCCTAATTGACTGCTCATTATAAATCAATGGAGACACCCCTTTCCCATTTCATGGGAGAGGGGTGTCTCCATTGATTTCCCTCTCCATTTACTTTCCATTAAATGTATTTACCACTAGATTAACTTTTAATGGTTGAGATTTATCATGATAGAATTTTATTATAATGATATTATTTATATATTATTAAATCTCAACCATTCAAAGTTAATCTAATGGTAGATACCCTCAATGGAGAGTGAATGGAGAGGCAAATCAATGGAGACACCCCTTTCCCTTATTTCATAGTTTTATTTTTCTTAAAAAAATAAATCTCTTGATTAAGATTTCATAAATAATGAAAAAGTGAATCTTATGAAAGCTTTTAATTTCATTCATATGTGAACTAATATTTAGGAGATGCCAAATCAGCTCATAAATTATTATATTGTAATTGATTAGACTACAAATAAAATAACACTGCATGCTCATACAAGAATTTCTCTATTTATTTTATTTGTGGGAGAGAGAAATGAGGAGAGAAATGTGGGGTGGTTTGAGGAGGGGGGGTTACGGGTTGAGGCAAGGGGATAAATAAATCATTAAAAAAATGGTAAGTACAGAACTGTGAAGAACGAGTCCGTAGTATTTTGGTAAATACTTTTGAAAGTGTAGTATCTTGGTAAATTTTTTTTTACTGTGTAGTATTTGGCTCAAAATGCCGATGGTCTGGAAACTGAAAAAGCTTTCTTGCCAAAACTTACGTCTGAGTGAATCATTTTATGAATTACGTTATCATAAAACTTGTTCTCTACACGCGCACTGCAGCAGGCATGCCCCTCGCCCAAAAAAATTTCCATTCTGATACAGTTTTGTTCTCGTCACCATAAACTCTTCCTTTAACCATAAGAAAAAGGGCGCAAAGTAAAGTTTACAACGACCTAAAAAGTCTAACAAAATGTTTCACCCATCAATCCCGCATATTGCGAATTTACATGCCTGTAGTTTGTAATAAGATGTACAGTCACAAAATACAGGCAGGAGGCGAAATGGAGGATAGCTGGTGACGATGCTGCCTGAAGTTCACACCATCTGCAAAGTATTTTCAACCATTAAACAAGATTAGAAAAAATTGGAATACGACATCACAAATTAAAGATGTCACGAGGAATTCAAGCAGGAAAAAAGTCGATACAAAGAATGCCAGGGGCATCTACTGAAGAAGATGGGGATTCATGTTCAATGGCATTGGAGATGAACTAGTAAAGAAGGCAAGAATTTTATGCAGCCTGTAATTCACGAGCAAATAGATGTTGGGCTTTGGGAAACCAGAGAATGGAGCAGCAAACTAGACATTTGAACTAGTTCGCAAATTTAGCAGTGTTTCATAGATGAGCCGGGTTAAAAGATGGGCAGATTTAAACTAGTTTGCAATGTTTAAGCCCTTATGATGTAACCATAAAAAATATTAAAAAAAAAAAGTGTTTGCGGTATGATCTTTGCCCATATACAGGTCAAAATCCTATATAGAAGTGTGGCGAAACTCAAAAATTAATTAGAAAAGTCGACAATATTTACTAGTTAAAACTTCATTCTTTCAAGTTTCCGAGTGACTAGCCAGAGAGGTAAGAGCACCGGTACCACATCATTTGAGTAGTTAACACAAGATAAAACATTCTAAAAGATAAAAGAACCATATGATAAATCTAAGAACAACACATCTTGAGGCATCAATAACTTGGACTAAGTTAGAAGCTACCAAATTTGCAGTGTTCTGCATTTTAGTGCTTTCATTGCTGCTTTTGCAAACACTTGTGCGGCCTCCGCTTCTGCTTCCGCAGCTTCTGCCTCCCTAGCTGCTGCCTCTGCCTCAGCAATTGCCGCTTCTGCTTCAGCAACTGCCTTTGCAGCAGCTGCAGCAGCTTCTTGGGCTGTCACGCTCTTCATTTTTGATAGCTCTGCGTCAATCTGGGATTTTGAAAGTATGTTGACATTGGTCTTCTCCGCTTTTGGAGAATCTTTGGGCCTCCCTTCCAGGAGTAACAAGTTAGAGTGTCTTCTTTTCTCAGAGATTGCAGAACTTGGAGTGATCCTGTACTTGTGTTTTACCTATCAACCATTTGAATATATATAGGTAGTAAATCATTTTTGGTTAGTACTAATAGGCAACATCGAACATGTCATGAGGAATTTAAGTCATGATTGACAAATTTTCAATATGATCTTGAAGGCTCCAACCATCATTCAGATAAACTCTCGTGCCTTACAGGTTTGCGGGCAAAATTTCTACTCCTTAGGCTACTTTTCAAAAAGATGATATCCAAATGATTAACTATAGCATTCACTGACATAAAAATTACCTTGGTCAATTTGCCACTAGCCACCATATGCTTCAGTTTTGTTGACAATAACTTTCTGAGGTTCGGTGGAGAACAATAATGCTCCTGTAGAGATGAAAACTGATAAAACCTACTTTCAAAGAGACAATGCATGCATATGCACCTAAAAAATAACAGATTCCAGCTGCAATATCCACCAAAACTAAAAGTAAAACTATACTACTTGATAAGATAGACAAAATAAAGCATAAAATAATGGTTGGTTTAACTAACGGCGTGATTTGTGATCAGTGCTACAGCAAAAGATCACCAGTTCATCATACAAGAGGAAAAAAGCAAATGTCAAGGCTTGGTCAATCAAATATCCGACACAAAAGGGAGGAACAAAGCTTTTTCCACAGGCCGCAGAAAGAATTTACATGTCATAGCTTAGCAGAAAATGCTGGCAATCAATGAACAACATAAGGACCTCGAAAAGAGAGAAACATTTGCAAACGGTTTTACAGATATCTGATGTTCTTGCAAAGCCAACAGCTAGATAGATACATCCACTTTGTCACAGAATGAAGATGTCTACTTAAGCAGGATTTCAAGCAAACTTTTTCACATTTCTGGTTTACAAACATAACGATTTGATCACGATTTATTTATATTTTGACAAGTTTAGGTTCTAAATCACTAGCAGAAAATGTTAAGTATAGATACCTCTATGTAAGCAGCAATAGCAGCCCTGTCAGTACCCTTTGGCTCCTTCAAATTGATAATAGCCTCTACTATAAAACTATCCAACCTGCCATTATTTAAAAACAATATTGTTACCTAATCAACAGTTATGTTAAGCAGAACTTTGGTCACTCATCTTCAAACAAGCCTTTTATGGTGAGTTAAGTAAGATCGGGTAAAATTTCGAAAGTATTCTATGTAGTTTTATTTTATGACACGGATGAAATATTTATGACAAAAACACTAAAAGCAATCACAACCGCAGAGTGTGCTTTTCCTGAAATCACAACATTTTTGCAATATTCAAACATCTCGACTTGAGGATTACAGGTATAAGTAAGCAAAAATTATTTACACATTTAACCAAATTACCACAAAAACCTTCTAGGGCTTCATTGTCATCAGGCAAGACTCCCTTCATCAACCACCAAAAAAAGATCTTTGCTAATGCATAGAGCAATAGAAAAACCTTCTAGGGCTTCATTGCAAAGAGTAAAAAATGTACAAATCCATATAATCCAGTTGGAGGCAGTGACCAAGTATGAAAGTGGCAAGAAGTTTTCTTGCTTTCCATTTTTCCCCTCCCCCCTCCCCCCTTCCCTACATAGCTTATATAACAATATTTTTTCATGCATCTTTTCCATGCTTAGAGCAAAGTAAATCATGGATTAATTGGAACACAAAAACCCCATTTGAAAGAGAAGTATCATTGACAGTTTTATAATGTTGGTCCATATGCTAGCAAAACAGAATGGCAATCAGCCCACCACCATGATTATCCTTTCTCTTTCTTCAGATAATGAATGCCAAATATATTAACAGGAAATAATGTAACCTAGATATTTGTTCTTTTGGGTTAGCAGGCTGTGACAGTCTGCCAGCAACTGCTAGAGGCTTAGTATCAAGAACTTCTTCACCATGTTGAACAACAGTACTCAATGCCAAATGGTTGTCATCATTTTTGGGGGTCGGTAGGTTCTTTTTAAGCGCAAGTTTTGCCTTCTGTCTGGATCCCCATATTGCAGTCACATTTATATTCCTCCATTTATCCTGCTCAAAATTTAGAATATATATCAAGATCCATACTAACCTTGCAAACTTTGCAATAGAAGTATGGTCATTTGGAAAATTAATTTTACATTTCTAAGCTGACACGATAATTTCTGTGCTGTCATACTAACCACAGCAAGCTAAACTCTTGACATACCTTTAGATCTACATTTGAACGCATGCGCAAAATAGCACTGAACTCTGGGTCTGTAAGTATAGTGCGCCACTTTCCTGCCCCATGTTTGATTACTCCAGCTTTCAGTGCCGCTTCTTCTTCAGCAGTCCATTTTTGCTTTGGAGCACCCATTAAAAGCAGTCCAGAACCCCTCTATAACAGTCTAATATTTGCTTATATTCTATAGAGAGGGTTGGAAGTTGAGTTCTGACTTCTGCATGTTTATTCACAAACAAAAACTGACTTTTGACTAATCCAATGTGAAGATTTTGACATCTGACTTTTGATTAACGCAATATGAAGATTTGGATAATCTACAAACCAAAGCAAAATGAAGAAAGTCAACAAATGAAAACCCTTCAAGAATTTTATGATTCAAAAAATAAATAAACTATAACCCATCCTGGAAATACCCAGCACAGAAACATCAGCAGACTTAATTCCTAAAATCACTTCAACCTGATCCACTATACAATAATACTTTGCAAAGGAAACGCAGCAGTGAAAACTGAAAAGAATGATTTTGTGAGAAGAGATAACTAGAGGTGAATGTTACAATGGATTTTATGGGAATCAAAAGAGGATGTGGCAGGAATCAGAATGAGAAGATCGCAACATATGGTTTTAAAATTCTACACACAATTAACTTTCCTATAATACCATATCCACAAAAATTAGTTCTGCCTGAATATGTAATTTTAAGTTTTCTTTTGATTTTCATTTCCCACATTTATAGGCCATCCAAACAAGAGAAGATAAAATTTTTATCTACTTCCTCGATTTCGTTTCCCTTACTTTCTTTCCCTCCTCCTTTGCTCCCAAATAATCACAATGTTCATCATAAAATCTACTTCAAAAGGTCCACAACCAACCTTTATGGTTAAGAGTAATATCTCGGCACTTCATCGCAATGCCTGTGCAATTCGGCTTTATGATTGCAACAAACTTTAGTAAAAACACCCAGAAAAAGTTACACTACCTATTTTAGCTTCTAATACAAACAGTTCGAAAGCTAACCGCGATTCACAAAAATTGCCACGAATAATCTGAGTATAATACAAAATGAGGACTTAATTTTCTCAGTTTGGAATTCAGTGAGTCGTTGCTATTGGCATTAAAGGAAAACAAAACGCCAATAAAAAGAAACTCTTTTATCTCCTAGTCTCGTACAGATACAATCAACAAAATTTGAGCGAAACGATTGTAGAAATCAGCGTCGAATGTATATGATTAAACTAGTATCACCTACCATAACACAAGCAGAAAAATAGTGGTGTGCAAATTCATATAGAGCAAAATGCGCAACTTCCTCCCAGAAGAGAAGAACGAAACATAAAGAAGCAATCGATGAAATTAGGAGTACCGCATCAAAGCCCCGCGAAGCCGACGAAAATCGGAAAAGGTTATATTAAGGCTGGGAAATCGAACCAATCCAAAGTTTTGCAAAGAACACGAGAAGAAAGAAAAAGAAAAAGAAAAACTCCTCCGACCGAGGAAAATGGGTGTTTTATTCAGTTTATTGATATATTTTTGATCGTACAAGGAAATACAGACGGAAAAGGAAATTAAGTAACCATTCTACTAGTATTTATATTTTGGAATTGGCAAAGTGCCCCTTTCTTTCCCAAAAATATGCTTATAGACTTATAGTATTACTTATTATTTTTGGGCCGCATTATTCTGAGGGCAAAACAATGTCTTCATTGGTTCCTCTCGTATCCGTTTCCTTTTTGTTGATTATCTCTATTATTGGTTTAAGTTTTAATGGTTATGATTTAATATTATATTAATATTTTTATATAATATTAAATCTCAACCATTAAAATAAGAAATAAAGGGAGTATAATATAAAGGGAAAAGAAGATAGAAAATAGTATCAAAATTGATAAAAGATAAATAAATATGTTGAATTTCAATAATTTCAAAAGAAGTGATTTGGAATTTTGAACTGTTGTAAAATTTGAGAAATTATATAACTATTCTTAGTTTTTATTTACATAAAAAATTCTCAACCCCTTTCTAGTTGTCACTGGTCACCGGAACTCCAATGATCTTACTAGCGACCGACAGTCAAAGCTATATTTTTTAAAAAATTTTCAAGCAAAAGTCATCAATATAGATACTTGAGTTGTTAATAGTGATACTAAAGTTGTAAATGGGGTATTTATAACAACAAATACCCCGTTTACAAATTTAGTATCACTATTAACAACTCAAGTATCTATATTGACCACTTTAGCATAAGAAACTCAAAAAAAAAATTATTCAGTGAAAATTATTAGAAAATATTCAAAAATTACCGTGTTTACCACTTTAATATCGCTATTAATAACTCAAGTATCTAAATTAATAAATTTAGCCTGTGAAATTCAAAAAAAAACAGAAAAAATAGCCGTCGAAGTTATGGTGAAAGTTATTAGGAAATATTCAACAAGTACCATGTTTACAATTTTAGTATCGCTATTAATAATTCAAGTATCTGTATTAAAAACTTTAGCTGTGAAATTCAAATAAAAAATATTAGCTATTAGAACTCTGGTGAAAGTTATTAGGAAATATTCAACAAATACCTCATTTATAACTTTAGAATCACTATTAACAATTCAAATATCAATATTAGCAACTTTTACTCGAGAAGTTAAAAAATATATATAAGGCCATCATTTATAATTTTAGTATCGCTATTAACAACTTAAATATCTATATTGACAATTTTTGCTTAAGAAATTAATAAAAAAAAGATATTTGGCCGCCTCCGCCTGTCACCGGTGCCAGAGCCCCGACTGCAAGCAAGGGGGTTAAGGGTTTTTTATTAAAAAAAATAGGGATAGTTAAATAATTTCTCAAATTTTGCAACATTTTAAAAGAGCATTTCAAAAATTTGTTTTAATAGGAGGAGAAGAGCATTTCAATAATTTGTTTTAATATTTGTTCATTAACAAATCCCGGAAGGTAATATTTCTCTGATTTAAATGATTAAAATGCCATAATATTTTTAGGTCCGCATTCCTTGCTCATCTTTCCTGCTCATCACCCCAATTTTGAGGTGGGCCCATTCTTATATTTTTATTTCTTGATGCATTCTTATTTTTTTATTTCTTCATATATTCTTATTTATTTAGATTAAATTGTATGGTGCACTCTAAAATATTTTTACTACCCGATATCTCAAATTAATTAATTTCTAGTTCTACATTCAGAAATATTTTTTCTACAACATCAAGATCCTAAAATATTTTTCTAACAGCACCCAATATTTAAAATATTGTTTTAACACCCAATATTTTAAACTAATTAATTTTTAGTGTATGGAATATTTTTTCAACCAAAAAAAAACAAAAAACCCGGGGTGATGAACTTTCCCTTGCTCATCTTTTTGATGAGCAGGGATTGTGGATCCAATATTTTTTTTTGTAAGCAGGTCAAGGGCCGGGCTAGCGTGTGTGATGATGAGCGTGTCGCTCTCAGAAAAAAATATAAGAATAAAACCCCAAAAAGCGCAGGTTTAAATTAAAGCCGCTTATGTGCATGTTTGGCTGAGCTTTTTGTACAGGAAATAAGCCCTTATTACGCAAGCCGAGAAAAAACTCCTCTCACATACTTACCTCGTATACCGTGAATCACGAATTATAAGCACTTATTGCCCAAAAATAAGCTATTCCAAACACGCACTATATTCCGGTCAAAATAACCTGTAGCGCGCCGCTAAAGACAGAGGTGGGGAGGGGAAGAGAGAGAATGAGGAAAATAAACCAGTCGGGGCTACCGATTGGACAACTACAGGATTATTGCCTGTAAGATTGCATAGCCAGTTTGCCTAACCCACCAACCAAAAAAAATAAAAACGAAGGCAAAACGCTAGCCCTGCACAAATTATCTACCAACTGTAATTCCACTTCTGTCGGGTAAAAGCCTCTTCATGTAATACTTGGCATTACGGGACAGATTAATTTTGACCCTTCGCTTCTCCGGTATATGATCAATTGAACATTCTGAAAATCCTCGGCTCACAAACCTGTCAAGCATTTATTGAAAACCTTTTCATGGGACAATCCCTGGTGGAGCAAATAACATACTTGAAAGTGCACAATTAACATGAAAACGACAAGGATATGAACCTATCAGCTTCTTTAACTTCAACCCGATGCACATTTTTATATCTAGTGTCTATAAGACTGACAACTGATGACCATAACTTTCAACAAAAATATCTTTGTAGTTCTTTTCTTGGAACCAGCCACAATCACTTGAGTTAGAATGATCAATAACCTTATATCAAATCATCAATGACCAAGGTAGTTTTGAAATAATCCTCCAAGTAATGGACCCAGATTTCTCGAAATGAGAGGGAAGAAAAAATGCAGAGATTTTAAACAAAAAAGGGGCTAATGAACAAAAGGAGAATCCAAGACCAAAAGGAAAATAAACAGAAGATAGCAGCAATCATTCACTGTACTCATGAAATGCATTCGGGACAGTTCCATACCAATCTGCTGTACGAGTCGTAAGCAGGAAAAGCTTGTTCAAACCAAGTGACGAAGCCTTCTTCTCAACATAGTCTGCATATATTAGGTCACAGGATTAAATAAAAGCTGTAGAAAAAACATGTGACAAGCAGCTATATAGAGAAACAAAACCATGAAATGAGAGGATTTTAAACTCCATGTATGAATAAATAAAATATATGCCCTTATGCACGAGAGGATTTTAAACTTTAGCTACTGGTTGCAGATACAAATTGCTAACAGCTGAAAATACAACAATGAAAAACGTTTGAAAATAGCCTCAATTGCAGGAATGATTCAAATTGCTTGTTTGCATTGTAGAATTCACAGATCGAAGCACCCTAAAGTGTGTAATCACCAATATAGTGGAACCATGAAATGAGATTCTAAGGCAACGATAAGATATGTATTTAGAATCATACAGGGCACTGAAAAAGTGAGATAGTCTTAATCATCAATAATGCATACTATGATCAAATAAAAATGCAAGAATATTTGTAGCAATAAACAGTAGTTCGACAATGATGGATGTACAAACTTGATAAAGGGAATGTCTTCATAAATCAACACCTCTACTTTCTGCAAAATTTTTTGTAACAAAAATGATTAAAAATTGTTCGATTCTCTTAATCTGTGTCAGAACAAAGACAGACAAATACCCATGACAACCCCATACATCCTGTACATAGTCACTAACTATCGAGGACAAGAAATAGTAAATCCATCTTATTAGGGGAAAAGATACAAAAAAGAAAAAGGAATGTAAACCCATATGAGCAACAACATACCAAGCAATTTGTCACCCTGTCCTTGGCTTCGACAGTCCAGTGATACTGCAATGGCAGCAACCTCTCCACACTTCTCCTCGAAGAAAGGAAAAAGTGCAGCACAAGCAATTATTTGACCCTCTCTTTCCACAACATAGAATGAATCAACTGATTGATGCAACTATAAACAGAAAATGGTAAACTTTTAGAGGCTACATGACAAATTCAATAGTTACAGACGTATAAGCAATGACATCTGATGTAGCTATGAAGAATATAAATTAGAAGCTAAAAAATACCTCCTCATCGGTCCTGCTAATCAATACACCAGATGCCTCCAGAGGTTGAATAAGTTGTTTTATTCCGAGAATATCTGCAGCCCGAGCCATTCGAGTGCCTTCATACAGATCACTGCATTGACAATGATCTTATAAAATCAATGACTTCAGGAGAAAAAATTTCCCAACGGAAGAAAAAGAAAGCTTTATCAGGTATAACCACATCAACAAATGAACTACATATCCTACTGCCAGGAGCTTCAAGGAAGGTAATCAAATCAAAGGCAAAGAGGGCCATTAAGGCACTCGACCTCTAAAACACCCAAGGCAAGAAGCACAAAAAAGATGAACATCCAAGTGACTAGGTTTGTAACTTCCTAAATTATCGGATGAACATGGGCTGACATTCACCTACTAAAGGAGGAAGCCCAAGATTTGAGTGTGTGGTGCTTAACATATGAGTGGGGGATACTTGTGGAAATTACATATGACAGTTAGTATGAGTGATATATGTATGAGGCATTCGGTTAGAGGGAGGCATGGAAATCATTGAGTGATTGTGAGGAGAGTGGAGCGACTCTCAAATGCACTATTTCTGTTTTGTTGCTTTTGTCTTTGTATTCATCCATTAGATCTATACTCTGGAGTTGTTTTACTGTTGAATCAGATCATTTCCAGTGGTGTTTTCCATCATTATCCTATTACTATTTTATGTTTTTCAGGTTTATATAATTTTATCCCTTTCTTGTTGCTCTATAAACACGAAGACACCAAAGATCCATGATTGGAACCCAGAAAAAAGAAAGGAAGGAAGCGAGCCTCACAGTGCGTGAATGCTGACACTGTGAGAGGTGTTGGCCATGAAGAACGCCTCACCTCTGTGCCTTAGACTGCATTAGCTTCAGGCAGGCTATCCTCTGTATTAGATCTAGCAGAGGTGATCCCATAAACACTGGAGGATTTGTTAATTACTTAAGTTAGGGGGTTTTAGAAAGAGGAGAGAGAGGACGATCATTTCAAGGCACAGATGTGTTGAACACGTGCATGCTCTTCAACACTTGAGTTATTAGAGCAACGTTTTTCAGATTCTGGTACTAGTTATCTCTAGCAACATATATTTCTTTACCTTATTCCCAGCATTCCCCGTTAATCACTCACATAGTGATATATTTCAATTAACTACTCAACTTCATTTACAATCAATATATTCATATAAGGTGGAGAGAAAGGAATGCGTAAAACTTAGAGTCAGATCATATTCTTACACAATCTGGTAAAATTAATGCCACAAGGGTCATCTAGAAATGATACCTGGCCACCATTGTCCCCATCCCATCTCTCTTAAATAATTCCAACAGCAAAACTCCGCTAATAGTTCCATCCAATAAGTGAACTCTCTGAACACCTCCCTGACAAAAGTTGGATGGCACTATTAGAAATAAAGTTGAGACATATGAACTGGAATTTTAAGCATCACCATCACATTTCAACAAAATGATTCCTTAAATAAACTAAAATGTCAAGGGAAACTACATATTATACAGTAGCATTTATTATGTATTGTAGTAGCAGAAACATGGAAAACATGGTAACATCTGGGTAATCTCAGAGTGGTCTTGACTTGGCAAGTGCTTGCATTCTCACAACTACTTGTATATATCTAATTAGCTATAGCAATTTCTCATATAGAAGTTGATACTCTTAACTGCACTTTTTGGTTATAATCCTAGAAACACAGAATATCGTACAATATTTCTGTATAGAATGTAATCTGTTGGCAGTTTCAGCTCTATCAATTGACATAGCTGAATTACAATAGATAGACCATTGATAGAAGATGACAGAGGGTAAGAGCTTAAGCATAAGGAAGAGGAAAAGTTCAGAGATCCGAAGTCAGGAAAGGACCACAATGTACTTACTCTGCAGACAAAAGCTGCTGCAGCCAATTCTGACAGGTAACCATTCATTCGACTTAGCCGCTCTTGACCTCCAATAGCAAAGCCTTGTTCACCAGACCATAAGCCATTCCCATTATCGAAACCAACACCATTATGAAAGGTTGCAATATGGGTTCTGTTAAAAGCATCTCCATTCTGTGGGGAAAGGACTGTTCCATTAGAACTTTTATAACCAAAAGAGCTGAAATTATCCTCATCAACAGCTTTGACATAGTTAGCAGCTATTTCACTTTGCTCGGCCCTTTTACGAATTAACAAATCTGCCTCTTGAAGAGGCAAGTAACGAATAAGGCGTCCATTCTCATCAAGTAACGGACCATCTATGATGCAAATAAGCTTGTCTGCTCCAATAGCTAAGGCACAAGCAGTTGCAACTTCATAGGTGCTGGAGGAGTGGAAATATCATTAGTATGTAGTTGATACTCCTAACTGTTGGGACGCGATGACAACAACAATAAGAAACCTTATCCCACTAGGTGGGGTCAAGGAGAACTAAAATTTAAGACTTGGAAACTCTCATGCATATCTATTCATATTTCATATGAGACGCCAAAGCAGTTGATTCACATATCATATGCAGTACCCACTACCCATTCATACATGAATGCCAGATAACAAGTTTTAGAAGCCCATATCCCAAAAAAAAATAGCAGAACGTCAAGCTAGTACTTCACAAGGGATACTTATTTAACGATTACATTCCAGGAAAAAAGGACAAATAGGTAACTTAGAATTTAACAATTGACAACATATCATATCTTAGCATGCCATCACATAAAATAAAGTTGTACTAAGCCTTTTTTTTTCGCTGGCCTAGTAGAAAGGTATTGTTGGAAGCCCTAAAACATACTTGCAATTTAATACTTCTCCAGTGCTAGAATAGCCAAGGTTGCTTGAAAGAACTATACATCCACCATCAAGCCTCTCACGCATGCGGGAAACATCGACTTTCTTGACTTCTCCAGTTGATCCATAGTCGATTCCATCAACAACCCCTCTTCTCTGCCAATAAAAAAATTACAAATTCTTACAGTCTCTTACAATGGTACAGACCAAAGACAGAGACGCAGCTTAAGAATGTTGTTATTATCTTAACCAAAGATAATGGCAGTTGAAATGAATTGATGCTTTAACAATGAATCATAAAATTCAAACCTTAGCTGCGAGAAAGTTACCACTAGCAACACTGACACCAACTTCATGCAAGCGACTATTGTCACCATGTCGACGAATATTGCACATGGATGGTCCAGGAGAAAGTTTTGCTTCTATCATCAACCTGATTCTGCCAGCTGCTTCCATTGCAGCATCAAGAGATTCATCATCAGTGATCCTATACCGACCAACATACTTAGGTTCGCCCCCTGCAATAACAAGGCAGCTGATCATTCACAAATTAAGGACTCTTCTCTCCATAGGGGAAGGGGAAGGAAGTTTTGCTAAGCCAAAGATAGTAAACAAGAGTGATCAATGAGAGCCCTAATAATAACAAAATGATTGCTAAATATAAAACAAATGCTTTTTCCAGCTATTAGATTTTACTATGATCATACTTATTTATCACACAACTCAAATCTAAAGAGTTATTAATCATTAAACAAGTTAATATTTAACCAAACAAACATGAAATTATGGGGAAAATATTATTTTACATTTACCCACAATTGTATCATTATTATGGTCCGCATATTCAGGTTCATAAGATGATCACTCATAAAGCAATAACTAAAAATATAACATGATCAGAGAAAGCATTGATTTAAGTTTCTAATGGGTGTTTTGTTGTTGTTGTGGTTTTTTTTTTTTTTGTGGGGCGGGGGCACTAGATCATCAGCTTGGGTCCATATAATATACATATATCACTGCAGAAAGCACCAGCAACAATTATGACCAACCTCTCTCAGTCAAAAGCTTGTCTATTTGCACATGGGTCCCCGGTACAAGAACAAACCGAATTCCCAGTTGATGAAGGAGAGCTATATCCTGCAAGCAGAAAAGTGTTTATGTAGGCCGCTGGATTGAAGGGGATAGAAAATATTTTAAATGGAGCAAACTTTTTAGATATATCATTTCGACAAGTTCTAAAAGAGCCGAAGAGAGTTTAAATTTTGTCATAATAGAAGGACCTGCCTTGAGAATGGGATCTAAGAAAGGACTAGCCACAATTTCACCGGAAATAATCACGACGAAGGTGCTGCCCCTATGGGCCCATAAGTAAGGCCAGGCCTCGCGAAAAAAGCGCACAAATAGCTTGTCTTCCACTGTACCATAGCTCTCATCTTCCGCGCTCTCACCCAATTCTTCGCTGAACACATTGCATTTGGTTGAGGTTCCCTTATTGAGCTTTGCTCTGGCATCGGGGGCAGCAGCTAAGTGTTTTAGGGACCGAAATTTTACATTCATTTGCGAGTAGAAATTTTGAGAAGGATAGCACAGGCCAGTACGATAGTAGATATCTGAAAATTTGGGAGGAGTGTGAAAAGAAATGCAAGAACTCGATATTGAATTCGCCATTGAGAAGCTATCGAGAGTAAACGAAATGGGAGCGTTAGCGAACGAAGAAAAGGGACGAGACTAGAAGCCGCCACGGCGGCGGTGATGGGACCCAAATCTTAGAAATTATTTTATGTTATGCTACCAGTACCAAGTCTTCCCGATTATTTTAGTATTTATTTCCGCCCACGGGGTGCCCCTGAATACGAGGGAGTCCTCTCTCTTTTCTTTATGGTTCACTTTCCTTTATATTTTTATTCTCATTGTTGGATTAATTTTAAAAGATTGAGATTTAATATCTTATAAAATTATTATTATAATATTAAATAATAAAAATATATATAAATAAATTTAAATCATTAAAATTTGATATAACTATTTCATATCTTTATACTTTTATCAAAATATTCTATATATATAGACCTTTTATAGGATATTAAATCTCAACTGTTCAGAGTTAATCTAACAATGAGAATAAAGAAGTGGAGAGAAAGTGAATAGTAAAAAAATGGAGAGGCCCCTCTTCCCCTGAATATGGGTATGCTCCGCTTTTTTCCATCCGGGCAAGTGCATCTTTGTTATGGTATGTTCATGTAGGTTAAAGTAAAACTTCTCTTATATATTTATTTTATACATCGTAAATCATATTAGAAAAATAATTTCTATCGCTAATCCAAACAGACACTCAATTTGCCATTAACTTCGAACACACATATATTCTTTCATTGATAATAATATAGATATATACATATTCTTTCATTAGGGATACTAAGTGGGTTAGGTATCAAATTAAAACTCTTGTTCAGGTAAAAACAAAAATTAAAACTCTTGTAATATCTTTTTAAAAAAATTATTTCCTGCATAAATAGGTGATACTTCAAAATTTTAAAAATGGGATCTAATTATGATAACTGTTGGGCTTTGGATCTAGGACCCAGATTATTTGATTAAGAAACAAATCAGCATTAATTATGGATTTATTAATTAAGAAATAAGTTACAGTCTATTAGGAAATTAATTTTCAACATTAATTATGGATTTATTAATTAATAAATAAGTTACAATGCATTAGGAAATTAATCAAGAATTAATTTTCTAATTATTTCCTTGAGGGTAAGTAGGAATATGCACATAACTTCATAATTAGTGGTCTAACTTCTATAAATAGGATGTGTGTTCCTCAGTTGAATATCACATCTGCCATTGAACTGTCTCACAGTTTCTTCTCTCTTTCCTTTTTTTTTTATTTTGGTATGATGTGTCAATCTTATTCATGCTCCAGTAATCTAATTATTGTGTGAGCTAACATCATTAAAAGAAAGGAAAATAAAACATTTTTTATTACTAATATGTTAAATTGATAAGTTGATGTTGGGCACAAGCTTTCATTAAACGCGTAATCATTCAGTTGTTTAGGGACGATAAAGCGTTTTGCCTCTAAAAGCCTAAATATAAAACATATTTTTTAAAATATAAAAAATTAATTACTGTGTGAGCTATTTTGTAAGGAGTACTAAGCATCCTATATCATTTACTGAGTTCATGTCATTTTTTAAGGATCAAAATTGCCCCCCTCTTGTCCATAATGAAAATTAAAATGTGTTTAAGAAATTGATCTTGATCTTAAGTACAAAACATATATATTTTTTATATTTATCCATATTTTCTATTTTACCCCTACTAATACTCATTCAATAATAATTAAGGATGAAAGTAAATGAGGGAATTATAGAATATAACTAGGGTATCATAAAAAATACATTTCATATTAACTAACTTTCTTACTTATAATTGTTGAGGTATGCAGCTGGATACCCTATTGAGGCCTATGATAGACAATAATGGCTAGAGATTACCCGCAACCTCCCATAGGAAGTTATCATGCCACTTATGGACGATATCTATTAGGACTCGTTTGGTATGTTGGAATTGATTTTGATGAAAATGGATATAGATATATTTGGTATTTCAAGGAAATGAGACATGATTTTCATGTGAAAAGACCAAAATACCCTTTTTAAACCAAAAAAATCTTTCCAGAGTAGCCTTCAAAGATTTCAGAATCGGACAAGATTGCTGGGGCAACGAAATTTCCAGCGTACCAAACTGTCGGACTTCGAAGATTTCAGGCATAGATCGGTGGCCCTCATTATTCAATGCTTTCGATCTTTGCAAGGGTGGAGGTCGCCGCTCTCATAGATTAAAGGGAAAATCTCATATAAAGCTACTTAAAATAGAGAAATTCTAAATTAAGTTGGTAAATTCAAAAAATTCTTAATTAAATCATTAACCTAATTTAGGATTTTAGAATATGGGTAAAATAATTTTAATGCCCTCCCCTTTCTCCTTTCCCCTCTTAAAAGAGTTTTATTGCTATATGACTTTATTTCTTTATATATATCAACACTAATATATAATCAAACAAAATATAATTTTTCTAAATCAAAAGAATTTTTATGCTCTAAAAGGATCATAAAAAATAATTCAAGCAAAAAAAAAAAAGGAACCATGATACATACCATCTAAAATTCATTTAATTGATATTAAAAGTCAATTAAAAAATTTTATTTTTTCAACCAAAAATCATTCAATTGATATTAAAGATAAAAAAATAATAAAAAATTGTGTTTTATTAAAAAAATAATGTAGCTATTTTTATTAAGCAAGACAAAAGAAAAATGAAAGGACAATACTTGCCAACTTCAGTTAACAAAAATCAATTGAAATAAAAATTACTTTTACAACCATTAATCTAAACAAACTCTAAATAATTTTCCCTAATATATAAATGTAAATTTCTTAAAAATACTTTAGTGAAGATTTCACTTTTTTAATATGAATTATTCATTTCTTTTAGAAAGACGAGAAAATTTGATATATTTCTAAGAATATTTTAGATAAAAATATTAAATGCATTTAAAATTTCATAAAATTCTGATTGAAATATAGAACTTTCCAAGAAAAAATTCATTTATGAAAAAAATATAGTAAGATTTACAATTAATATATTTATTTAAAAATAATTTTTTTATTGTGACATATATTCTTTTTTTTTTTGAAAAATTTGTTAGCATTAATAAAATGAACTCCTTGCTTAAAAATATTGTAAGCTTTTGTTTGTACGATGATAATTAATATATTTAAACTATAGATGAATCATATTTTATTTTATTTTTGGTCAAAAAAATATTTTATTTTATTAAATATTAATGTTGATATATATATAGAAAAACATAAGTTACAAAATAATGAAACTCCTTAAAGAGGATAGAGGAGAGGACATTAAAATCATTTTACCCACATTTTAAAATCCTAAATTAGGTTGATGACTCATTTAGGGATTTATTAAATTTACCAACTTGATTTAGAATTATCTTATTTTAAATAACTTTATATGGGATTTCCCCTAGATTAAAATGGAGAAGATAGAGGTTGTCGTAAAGAAAACCATCACCGCAACATTGCCGCTCTCCACTGCCGCTGTTGGATTTGTGAGAACAAGTCGCCATTGATTTGCAAGTTTGCACCGGTCTCCAAATATGTCGTCGTCGATCGGATCTGCAAGTTGGGCTCATCGGAGAACAATGAGGAAGACAAATAGGTTGTTGTTGTGCTCGTCAGTGATGATGGTGGTTGGTGTTCGTGTGCGCTAACGTGATGTCCTGTGCTTGTGAAGGTGAAAAGTGAGAAGGGTAAAATTAGACTTCCATGGATTTATTATAAATCTGAGCTTTTTTTTATGAAATTGATTTTGGTGGAATTAGTCTCGTTTGGGTTTCATGTGGAAATGAGATTTTGTCAAATTCCATCATACCAAACATCCTCAAAGCATGAAATTGGCCTCTATTTCTATTTTCATTTCCATGGGATCAATTCCAGCATACCAAACAAATCATTAAGAGTTAGACATATGTTGGATTTAAACTCTTGGTGTTTTCATCCCACTCCTCCCAAACTTTCATATTTATCAACCATGCCACTTCTGTGGTTTACTGATTTGCCCCGAGTCATTCCTCCTTACCGACTCACCCAGTCTTGGGACGTTCGCGCTTGACACTGAGTTACTGACAATGACACGTCGCACCACTAGCTCCCAACCAAAAACAATAAAACAAAAACGTATGACAGTGGGGAATCTCGTCCGAGCAAAACATTCCGGCCATTAACTGAATCGGAAATCGGAACGACTACTCCGTCCGTCGACAAAAGTATTGAACTCAAGCAACCGGCGTGTGTGCGCGCGTGTGTGTGTGAGAGAGAGAGAGAGAGAGAGAGAGAGACGCACCTTGAGAATGGCGTCCAGGTGGGGGCTGGCAATAATTTCAGCAGAAATGAGGAGGACGAATATGCCATCTCTGTGAATAGAGATATAAGGCTGAGCCTCTCGCAGGACATTGACAAAATCTTGGTCTTCGTCGGCGGTACCGTAACCGTAACCGTCACCGTCTCCTCTGCTCCGGTCCCACTGGCATCCTCTCACGACAAATCCTGCTGCTTTCTTTCTGGTTTGCGACCTCCTCATAAAACCACAAGATCTAGCTCTGGGCCCGACACTGAAGGCCTGAAATTTATGGCTGCCTGAAAGCCAGCTTTCTCTTTGGCTTCTCGGCCACACCGGTGGCTTTGAGCTTGAACTACAGGTAGCCATGGCGTTTGGACCCGCCAACTGAGTTCACAAGGGTGGGGGGACAAGTTATAGGAGCGTGGAGGAGCACTCGGATCAGGCTAGTGTGTGTTTGGATTAATTATTTTTAATAGTTTTTATGATTTATAAGATAAGCGTGTAAGATAAGTTTTATCTCGAATTACGTAAATCATAATTTGAAATCGTGATTTTGGTACTTGCCAAACACATACTAGTCTGCTACCGATCCTTTTCTCAAAAGTACGTTGTTTTGGAGTTGTTTTGGTTGTAAAATGATGAAGCTGATTTTTTTAAAAACATGTTATATAGTATTTTAAAATATTTTTTTTATATATCTAATATTTTAAAATATTTTTTAAATAGTATATAATATCTTAAAATAAATTTTAATGTTTGTAATCTTTTATAATATTTTTTTAGTTGTAGACTAATCAGTGCATTAGTAGATTTATTGTAATTTTACCCTTAATGTATTTTTTCAGATCAAAAAATTATTTTAAAATATTAGATACTGCTGAAAAAATATTTTAAAGTGGGTGAAAATCAACAAATCAATATCCTAAGTTTTTTGTGCTTGTTACTACTAAGAAAAATATATTAACGGTTAAATTGTAATTAGTCTCCTAAAACACTAGATGCAATTGAAAAAATATTTTAAAGGTTTAAAATCACAAAAAAATATTTTAGAATAAAGTTGAAAAAATACATTAAGGGTATAATTGTAATCAGTCTGCTAACAGACTGGATACAACTAAAAAAATATTTTAAGTGGTTAAAAGTATTAAAAATTATTTTAGAATGCTGTATGTTATTTAAAAAATATTTAAGATACTAAATACTTTCAAAAAAATATTTCAAAATACTATACATCATTTTTAAAAAAAAAATTCAGCCCCATTATTTTACATATAAAATAGTGTAGTTTTGGGAAAAGGACCAGATCCGGAACATTCAGCCGGCATGATTGATATTTTTAAATTGAATATTTTTTTTCGCCCATTTTAAATTAAATATTTAATTTCGTATAAATTGGTCAATATTAATGTTATGCGTCCAAATTAGTGTCATTTAATTTCGGTGCGTGTGTCCTGTGGTGAACATGTATCGTTATTAAAATGAACTTGACTTGTTATAGGATCTATTTTAATTATGAACAAGCTTTTATATTGTTTTCATTTTATTTATTATTCCCCCAATCTTATTTATAAGTTATCTTCAATATGTTTAGTTAGAACTTAAAAATTCTTAAATCTATTAACTATATTTTAAAATTTAACAACTTTTAAAGTTTATCTTTATTAAATAGACATTACATTCCATAAGAATAAAGTGTACACAATAATAAATAAAGAGTAACTGTACATTGATCATATGAAAAATTTAATGATGTAATTTATAAATAAAACATCCTCTCCTTACCTTTTAAATATTACCTGAGCAGTATGTCTCTAGTATAAGAGATAATGATGTAATAATTCTCATTCTAAATTCTAAAACATAATCATCCACATAATGTGGAGAATATTCCAAAGAAGCGATGGTAAGAAAATAATATTCTGCTAGACAGTTTGCAGTAAAGGTTAACTATATATATATATATATATATATTCCTGTGTTAAAAGATAATCAGACCTATCACTGGATCATCGAATAATCAGCGGGTGTCTTGAGAGTTCTTCAAAATTATTATCGTTATGTATCATTATAACCCGTTTGCTGTAGACATTTCAAGATCCTTTTTAACTACTTCCTCCGGTTCTAAATATAAAACAGAATTGATTTTTTTGAAGAGATAATTAAATTATTTTAGAGTATTTTTGTTTTTATTTTTTCCCCCAAACTAGTTGGTTTGACTAATAAACTGGTATATAATATAAGAATACACAACATATGATATGATTAAGTAATTTATTTAGTTTTCTTAACCTCTAAAAAAAATCAACTTTATCTTATAATTAGGACTGTGATAGAGATATTTACATTTTTATCAGGGACCCTATTTTTCATCTGGGATTATCACATGCTTAAGAAATAAAGAAAAATGTAGAAAACAGTGGAATTGGCTTACGCGGCGAAACGGTGATGTTTACGAGTACAATATAATGATAAGAATGTCTTAACATAATGTGGTGTGAAGGAGATAGCTCCTGGGGTGAGGTGGACAGCACCAACAGGTAACCGTGTGAGATACGCGTGTGAGTGTGAGTGTGAGTGTGACGACTGAGGAAGGGCGCAACTTGTTCTCAAGTTGCAATCCATTGCGTCTAATGTGTTGCCATCGAGCATCTTATCTCAACGACTTTGAGCGCAGTGGAGCCTGGAGGACCATATCTCGATATTTGTTTGGTATAATTTATTTTTGATTTATAAGTGATTATAAATCGTGATTTATAATATACGAGATAAATATGTGAGAAGAGTTTTATCTAGACTTACTTAATAAACACTTATTATCAAAAAAATAAACTATCCCAAACTCCCTCTATACAGGTCAGAGATGAAAAAAGGTAAACGACAAGTTGAGGGTGGCCGTTTCAGGCTGATATTTTCCCACTAATTACTATTGGTAATAATGACCCATCAAGCGGGGCCAACGCCGACCTTAGCTAAAAGAGGTCCGTTTCCTTTTTTTGCCATAAAAGAGGTCCGTTTCGCTTGGCTAATAATAGTACTGGCAAAGGGATCTTTAAAAGAAGCCTTTCGGGCCCTAGCTGCCTTCTATTATTGTCCTTCCCTATGTCTTGTCAGATCACTAATGAAATGCTAAATAACAAATTTAATCACCAAAAAAAAAATTCATAATAAATGTGGTGTCAAATCCCAGCGCAGAAAATAACAAATTCATACTGCCCGTTACAATTTTTTTGTTATTTCATTCTTCCCTTAAAATTTTATAGTGATTTTATCAAGTGACACCTTTTCATAGCCCATAAATTTCAACAAAGATATATGAAATTAACCAATGACCTTATAATCTAATGATAATATGATATGGATGCTCCCTGTGACAGGGAATTCAGATATTTAGGTTCGCAGGTGATTTTTGGTATGCAATATTAGTTAAGGTTGGGCGAAGCAGTTACATTACATAAGATATGAAGCACCTTCTCCTGTTTTTAATCTTTATGCATATTCTTACACGCTGGCAAATCATGATTTTCCTTGATAGGACAATATTTTTTTAATCAGATTATGTTGGTGGTCAAGGATTTTTTTGCTGCAAGAGTTGAACTTATTTTATTAAAGGTGAGAATTCGCATCCAAAAAACTAACCAAACATTAGTCAACTTGGTCGAAATAAAAGGGCGAAGAGAAAGGAAAATTCAGACCATAATGGCGTCTTTTAAAATATCCTTTTTTCTTTTCTCAGAAGAGTCTTTTTACATAGGGACTTTCTGTAGGACGGCTACATAGGCTAGGGTCTGTTTGTCAAAGCGGTGAGTTTGGCAACTGTACGTTTTTTTTGAAAAAAACACTTTAGATAAAAATATGCCATTTGGCAAAGCTTTATTATCTACCGCACTTATATCACTATCATAGCTTTTTTTTAAAGCTCCTCTGAGTTATTTTTCCAACACACTTCTAATATAATATATATATAGTATTCAATACTCCATCCGATCCTAATTATAAGATAAATTTAAATTTTTTAAAAAAATTAAGGAAGCTAATTAAATTACTTTAGAGTATTAATATTTATATATATTTTTTCAAACTAATTAGTTTGACTAATAAACTAATATAAAATATAAGGATACATAACATATGATATGATTAAGTAATTTATTTAGCTTCCTTAATTTCTCCAAAAAAAAAAATCAACTTTGTCTTATAATTAGGATCGTCGGTAGTAGTATCCATGCCCTTTTCAGTCATTTTGCATTTAAACAGGTTTTTCAAACTCTAATTCAAACAGGTTCAAAGTTAGAAAAAAAGTCACTTCTACCAACACTAATCCAAACACAAATCACATTTACATTTTCATTTTTAATCCTACCTTACTTTTTCAAAAGTCAGATGGTTAAAAAAGCCACTTCTCCACCACTAATTCAAACAGACACTAAGATGTGCTGTGTTTCTTCACCCAAAAAAAAATATATATATATATATATATATATATGAGTCATACTAATATGGGATAAGTTGTGGTCTATGATAAAAGCTAGCAAAAGAAACCCTACTCTTGAGTAGCAGAATATTGAAAAGAATACTGATATGGGATTAGTTGTGGTCTATGATAAAAGCTAGCAAAAGAAACCCCACTATTGAGTAGCAGAATATTGAAAAGAAGATGATGATGATGCTGCCTCTTGGAATGACCACGAATGAGCTGAACATACACCTCTCTTCAAAATAAAAAATCTAGCAGTCAAGAGCAGCAGAGTGCCGCTAAACTGCAAGATATACAAACAAACTAATAATTCTTGGCTTTGAAGGCTAATTTATGTGCAATTTGAATTTTAATGCATATTACATGCGACTTTTCCAATTTGTTACAGAGAAACCCAATCACAATAACATAACAATAGGAGAACAGAGACATTATACTTGCAGAGAAACAACACCGGTATTTTGATTTACAATCCTCATAATATTTTCGAGAGTATTTTGGAAATATTTATATGGTGTTCACAACCTTGGTTTTTTCTGAAACCTTCTTACTAAACAGAATAACAAGAACAAAACGGGACAGAACCTTAGCTCACAAAGAAAACAGAAAGACAAAATCTCTAAGAGGATAGCCACAATGAGTTACGAGTTACGACCGGGGATAGAGAGAGAGAGAGAATAGCGCGCGCATGCGCGCGCACACATATATGTTGTATCTTAAAATCCGAGCTAAGGAACCATGAACTTAATGATCAAACAACGTTAGGTTCAAGTCAATTCACTATAAAATAAAAAATATTTTGTAGCGGTGCAATTGTAGCGGTTATGTTAAACAGCTATAAATTATAGTATTTGTAACGGTTTTCACCTAAACCGCTATAAATTTGTAGCGGCAAGGTTTTCTTATAACGGTTGCGTACAAAAAACCGCTAAAAATTTGGCGCGAAATTCCCGCCAAAACTTGTAGCGGTGATTTTGTAGCGGTTAATGCACAGAAACCGCTACAATATTCCGGCCAGTTGGCGCGCCAACAGTGTAGCGGTTATTTGTAGAGGTTACAGCAACAGAACCGCTACAAAATACCAAAGGTCAGAAGTTTGTAGCGGTTAGGCCCCTATAACCGCTACAGAATTTCAAGAGTCTCGACATTTGTAGCGATTCTGGGCAATAACCGCTACAGAATTTTAAACGTTGTTATCTTTTGTAGCGGTTATTGTAGAACCGCTACAAATTTAATTATTTGTAGCGTTTATAGTAGCGGTTATTTGAATAACCGCTACTAATATCTGGCCTATTTAAGCCATTGCCTCCTTCATTTCTCCTTTTGCTCATTTTGTTTCCTGAGGTTTCTCTGAGTGATTTCTTCGAGATTTGAGCGTTCAGACGTCTCTATAGGAGTTTTTACTCAGTATTTCTCAGTATTTGCACTTAAGGTACGTATATAACACATATTTTATTTATATTTGAATTTTTATTATATTTTTGCATAATAATGTGATTATTTTTTTTAAATTTTTACAGTTGATATGGCTTTAGGACAGGATAAGGGAAATGCCCCTGAGGTCTCCAGACCGATTTTACGGGGTGGCAGTAGCCGGGCAGGGGGCAGAGGGAGGGGGCAGTGCGGAGGCAGGGCTACCACGGCATCTCAGCCCATCCCCCCACAGGAGTCGGCCCTACCACAGACACCGCAGACGATCCCACAGGCGACAACCGCACCAGAGGTGCCTGAGGTTGGGGGCTAGATATTAGCGTTGAGGACTTCTTCAACGAGGAGGAGTTCGAGATCCCGATTGGGTTCAGGGAGATGGAGCAGTTCCTCGATAAGGAGGACGCTCGGGAGCAGAACAACCCACGAGGGTCGTCTTCGCGGTCCACTGGGTTTGAGGTGCAGGTCGAAGGTAAATTAATTTTTTAATTTAGTAAATTATTTATTTAAATTAGAAATGTTAACTTTGAATTACAATTTATCTAACGTGCGGTAAACTGTGCAGACGAGCAGGGGAACGTTTCGACGAAGAGGCTAGATGTGGCCGGTGTGAACAGCTTGGACCGGAGCCTCCGAGTTATAGTGCCGTGAAATGAGGGCACTGACCAGCCGATCCACAATGGGGGTCACCTGCTCAACCGCTTCCTGAACGACCTGGGCGCGAATTGGATGCGGTTCCCCCTTCACTTCACGACGTGGAGGCACGTTCCGAGGGGGCCGAAGGACTAGGCTTGGAAGGAGGTGGTTCAGGTAATTAAAATTATTTAATTAATATTTTTTGCAATTAATTCTATTTAATTAATTTTTTTTAAATTATGGTTTTTATAATTATTGATATTTAAATATTTTTTTTTCAGCTGCGGTTTGCCGTCCGGGCCAACCAGAAGAGGTACGCCCTCGTGAAGATGGGTGACGCCTGGAGAAACAGGAGGAACCGTCTCTTCCACAGGGTGGATAAGGATGAGACGATGCCTCTGGAGCAGCTGATCGAGAGCGTCCCGGATGGCGTGCCACCGAACGACTGAGCGCGTTTCGTCCAGTTCAGGAGGAGCCCTGAGGCGCAGGTAATGTATTTTTTAGATTTTTGATATATAATTTTGTAATTGTTAAATATTAAATTATAATTTCAATTTAATTTGTATTAAATTTTAAATTATAATACATTTAATATTTTTTTCCCAGGAGCTTTCTCAGAGGAACACCGAGATACGAACGCAGCAGACGATCCACCATACAGCAGGATCGAAGACCTTTGCTGTGACCTACAGCGAGCTGGTAACTTTTCAAAATATCACTTACTTTTAGCTGATTATTTCATAATACTAATTATTGTTTTGTAATTGTTTCAGGAGACGAAGACACAGCAGGAGAACCGTCAGACGGACTATGGGGAGCTGTACGCCATCACACATAGACACCGTGACGGGACTGCGACCTCTCAGCAGGCAAAGGCGGCCATTGTAAGTAATTTTATTATTATATTTTTTTATAAAACCAAGTTAATAATAAAAAATGCTAATTAGTAATTGTTTCATAAAATGGCAGGAGCGGATGCAGCAGTTGCAGGCTGAGCTGCGACAGACCCATCCTGAGGAGTGACAGGGGTCAGTGGACCCGACGGCTCCTTTGAAGGCAGGTCTGGCTCAGGCTGAGCACCCCGGACGGGTACAGGGGATGGGGATAGGCGCCAGACCCAGCATGGTCTACGGCAGGAGCGTCGCCTCTGAGGCTGGCAGCTCTAGAGGGGTCAGACGTCGGAGGGACGAGTCTATTGACCAGCTGCGGTCAGATTTAGAGCAGCAGATGGCGCAGCAGCAGCAGCAGCACCTACAGCTGCAAGCTGATATGATGTACGCTCAGTAGACGCAGTGGCGTGAGATCGCGAACAACATGCTCGAGGGAGCATGGAGTCGCCTATTCCCGAACGAGCAGCATCCAGCGGTTCCCCCTGTCCCTCGCTACGTCGTCCTAAGTACTACTCCTCCTGCTCCTGCTCCTCTTCCTGCTGATGACGATGGTGCGATTCACTCTACGCAGCGGCCCAATCCAGCGGCACCTGAAGGAGCACCAGATGATCAGCCCCCAGCTACTTAGTTTAGGACATTTTTTTTGTTTAAACATTTGTAAATATATATATGATTTTTTATTTCAGAACTTTCTTATTGTGTTTAATATAATTATATTTATATTATTAGATCGCGTTGTTTAATTTATGAATTATTTATATCTAAATTTTAAAAAAATAAAGCATATATATTTGTAGCGGTTCTACACCAATAACCACTACAAATGTATATATATAATTGTAGCGGTTTCATAAGAGAAACCGCTACAACTATATATATGTTAGTAGCGGTGTTAAAATAATAACCGCTATAAATACTCATCATTTGAATTTTGAAATTTGCCGCCTTTATGCACATTTGTAGCGGTTATGTTATGTATAACCGCTACAAATTAAAAATTATTTTTAGATTTCCTATCCAACGACTTTAATATTAGTAGCGATTTTATATATATAACCACTACTAATATTTGACAAGTAAATTTTGAATTTCCCACCAATGTGTAACGGCTTGAATATTAGTAGCGGTTTTATATATATAACCGCTACTAATATTCAACAAGTAAATTTTGAATTTCCCACCAATGTGTAACGGCTTGAATATTAGTAGCGGTTTTATATATATAACCGCTACTAATATTTTATAACTGTAGCGGTTAGTGTAGCGATTTCAGAACCGCTACAAAATTATAAACGTTGGAATTGCAACGGAATCGCTTCAATGGGAAATCAGAGAAAAGAGGACCACCTCAGACTTTGTCCGGTACAGATATCTTATAGTAGCTTGAGCATGTTAACTTCGAGTTTGAAAAAAGCGACGATTCAGCACAAACTCGCCAAAAGACGCGCAGGACTTCGGCGCCTCAGCAGTGGAAGAAGATAAGTATTTTCTTCACGCTTCCATATTGGAGATCTAATTTATTTTGCCATAGTCTTTATGTAATGCACATTAAAAAAAATGTTTGCGATAATGTGCTGTATACGCTACTTAACGAACCCAGCAAGACAAAAGATCACCTTCAAGCGAGGAAAGATTTACGCGACATGGGAGCTCGTGAAGATGCTTGGCCAGATGAGTATAACAGATTTACACCGGCAAAGTTTACCCTCAGAAAACCGAACAAGGAAGTGTTCCTCGTGACGTTGAAGAAATTAAAAGTTCCTGATGGGTATTCAAGCAACATTTCTCGATGTGTCGACTTGCAGGCTCGAAAGGTTGCTGGCCTGAAGAGTCACGACTCACATGTTCTTATGCAGCAGTTACTCCCTCTGGCTATAAAGAATACACTTCTTCCCGATGTTTCCATCGTTTTGGTGGAACTTTATTCTTTCTTTCGAAAGTTGTGTTCTAAGGTTTTGTCGTTGAGGAGCTCGATCAGCTGCAGTCAAAAATCATTCTTACGCTGTCATTTGGAGATGATCTTTCCTCCGTCCTTTTTTACTGTGATGGTTCACCTCACAGTCCACCTCGTTTATGAAACAAAGCTCGCTGGACCAGTACAATATCGTTGGATGTATCCGATTAAGAGATACTCATTTTAAACATGTGCTTTCATTTATTGTCCGTATTTAATGTTTGCTAGTCGTCCTTTTCATCATTTTATATCAATTTTCTCTTCTGTACTTCGTAGGTTCCTTGGGAAATTAAAATCTTACGTGAGGAATAAGGCGTGGCCAAAAGGTTATATAGCTGAAGGCTATATAGGGGATGAGGTGCTATATTTTTGCTCAAGGTATTTTGATGATCTTAAGATGGCTTTCAACCGCCCGCCTCGTGTTGACGATTGTCTTGAACCTGCGCCGACATCAGGAGAATTTATCCCTCGTGTTGGTAAACCAGTTGGAGCAACTGAGAACTTCAAACTAACGGCAACTGAGAAGTTCCAAGCACATAGACATGTCTTGATTAATTGCACTCAAGTTGAACCTTTCATACGGTAAGAATTGTACACTCACAGGTTATTCGATCTATATTTTTCGTAACATTTCTCACTTTCATTTCACTAACGCCTTTCCATTATTAATTGCAGGGAATTCAGAAGTCATGTTAAGCGTCAACTTAGGATCCGTACACAGACATCCTCGGAAGTTGATAGGAGGGTCCACAGAGAATTCCCGAGCTGGTTTGCGCGCAGAATACTAAATGACCACAACCCACACTCACCAGATTTCAGAGCTCTCGCAATCGGCCCTCTTGATCATGCAAAACGGTTTACAGCATACAATGTCAATGGTTTTAAGTTTTGCATGGTTTCACAGGATCAAGGATTGCAAACACAGAATTCGGGTGCTTATGGCACATTTGGGACAAGGAGTTATGCGAGCAGCAGTGACACCAACATGTAATTCGGAGGCATTCCTTACTATGGCAAGCTTCTTGATGTGGTTGAGCTTAATTATCAAGGCCGTTTCACCGTGACGCTATTCAAGTATTTGTGGGCAAATACCACTACTTCTCGGGGACTGACAATTAACGACCTAGGGATCACATCAGTCAATTTCTCACGACCGATTCATACTGGTATTTCTCAAGATGATGAGCTGTATATTCTAGCTTCAGAGGCACATCAGGTTTATTATGTCGAGGACGAGAGGCATAGGGATTGGCACATGGTCGTTCATTTAAAGCCAAGAGACCTTTACGACATGGGTGAAGGCGATAACATCGTCTACGAGAGTGAGCCATTTCAACCAGCTGATTTTGAAAACTATTTCCCTGAAGGCGATAACAATTTACCTATATTGCGGTGAGTTTTTTTAAGTCCACGTCATTTGAATTAAATTTTTTAAATTTAATAATACATCAATAACAATAATTTTTCTACAAAATTTCTGTAGGGATGGCGACGATGAGTGATCAAATTCAAATTATGCTTTTGTCTTTACAAACAATGCAAAAAAATTTTTAAAATAAAATGTAAAAAAAAATTTAAAAAAAATTAAAATAATATTTGTAGCGGTTATTGAACCGCTACAAATAAAAAATTAACCACTACTAAATGAATAACAGCTACAAAATGGATATATTAACCACTACAAATAGCATTATGAATATTAAACCGCTACAAAAATATAAATAACCGTTATTAATTAATAACCGCTACATTAACCGCTACAAATAGTACGTGGATCCCTATAAATACCCGTACCACAACTCATTTCAAACACTCCCCAATTTCTTTTCACCTTACCTTTCTTTCATTTTCTCTCATTTACAACTTCTTTCGTATGAGTAGAGGAGCTGAATAATACGATCAAATATGGTAACAAGAATTTTAAGTTTTTTTAGAATACTTCTTTCCTTTCTATAAAATTTATTCTAACCATTTTTTTTCTAGATATATCATAACTGTATCTTATTTTCATCTATTTTTCATACACAATTACATTATATTAGATAACATAATAATTCCTTATTACCTACCTATCCTTAATAATATTATTAATATAAATTTTATACTAATCCAATTCAATTACATTTTTCCTTTTTATTTATTAATAATTTAAACTATTGAATAATAAACTAATTGAAATAGATAAAATAATAACAAAATAAACTATTTAATTTAATATTGAAAAAACAGAAAAAAAATAATTGTATATTTTTGAAAATTTTTTTAAATATTTGTAGCGGTTATTAAACCGCTACCAAAAAACGCACCTTTTTACAACTCAATTTAAATTGTTTGGCGCCAATTTTGAATTTCATGAAATTAGTAGTGGTTTTAAAAACCGCTACTAATTTCATGAAATTCAAAATTAGTAGCGGTTTGTTAACCGCTACAAAATAAAAAAATGTCATTTTTTTTTCGCCAACAAATTTTCAATTTTTTATATTTGTAGCGGTTTGTTAACTGTTACAAAATAAAAAATTCTTTTTTTTTAGCTCTCAAAATTTCAATTTTTTATATTTGTAGCGGTTATATATAACCGCTACAAATATCTCTGAAAAAAATTTCGTCCATGTGAGTGTTGTAGCGGTTAAGTTTAACCGCTACAAAGGATGTAGCGGTTATTTTTTATTGAGTAGCGGTTTTATATAACCGCTACAAAACTGCTTGCAACGTACGATTTAGTAGCGGTTTGAGTAACCGCTACTAACCTTGTTTGTAGCTGTTAGAACCGCTACTAATACCCATTTTTAACCGCTACTAAATCATGTTTTTTTTGTAGTGATTGCAGACCAACTGATTTAACTAGTGAAGTACCTGCCGTGAACTCGATATCAACCTAAAATATGGTAGACAGAGTCCTTGAGAAAAAAACCAGTGTGTGCGCAGAAGCAATTCTACAGGAATCTTAGCAAACTTATCATGTACAAGGGTGAGAAAGAGAAGGGCACATACCATCCTTCAAGAGGATAAGGTAGGAATCAAAATGAGAAGATCATGACATGTGGTTTTAAAATTCTAGACACAATTAAATCTCGTATCCACAAAAATTAGTTATGCTTGAATATGTAATTTTAAGTTTTCTTTTGATTTTCATTTCCCACATTTATATGCCATCCAAACAAGAGAAGATAAAATTGCTATCTACTTCAGCAAGAAGAGAAGAAACGGATATAGGAAGAATTTTGATATGAGTTATCCATGGTTATTGGGTCAATTATTTAAGAATGATTGGAGTGAGAATCACAATGTTGAACAAGACTTGTGAGAAGAGTATTTAGGGAGAAAAAGAAAAAAAAGATGTAGGACGAATTTTGTAATAAGTTGTAAGCTGAGTACACATTTATATATTAAATTCTATCTGAATTAAATTTTGAGGTGTTAAAATTAAAAGAAATGAAATTTATATTTAAATGGGGATAAAAAGTTTTACAAACTTAATTCTAAACGGCTTACCTCCTCGATGGCGAAATGGATTGAAGCTAGGCGAATATATAAATGCGAAGCAAGAAGGTGAGGCAAATTTCATGGTAGCGATAATTGTGAAGTCCCACATTGACTTGGGAGAAAAACTAAAGACCCCTTATAAGGCTTTGGGTACCTCCCCTCTCGATACATTTTAAAACCGCGAAAAGTAAAAGCAACCCAAAAGCGAACAATATCGAGAGCGTGATGTTGGAATATTACAAGTGGTTGGGTAAATAACAATAAGGTTATGGGGGAGTTTCATATAATATAAGAAACAAGAATGAGGGAGTTTAAGGATAGTTTTGTCATTGTAAATTTGTAATTGTAATACTGAGTATTAGGGTTTGTTGTCTAGGCACAAAAAATGACGGAAACAAAGGCCACCACGGAAGTTAAAGAAGGAGAGAAAAACAATTATTACCCTGCAAAATCCCTTTGTCGACAAATTATCGGAACATAATGAAGTCGCCGCCCAATATTCAACTCCTTCTTCATGCTTTTTGACCTTGATTCTTCCATAGTCGTCTGTTTTCCTAGGTTGTGTCGCCTTTAAAGGCCAAACAATCATTACCCTGGCAAATAGCCACAAATTATCGGAACAGAATGAAGTCATCGACCAATACCCAATTCCTTCTCCATGCTTTCACCTTTCTAAAGAGTAGGTTATCGTCTTCGCTATCAGTCCAAGTATGATGTCCATTCAGCCATCGATCCGTCGAGGAGGTAAGCCATGTTCCTATTTAAACATATTTCTCATCTCTTTTGCTTTGAACAGCTTAAGATTTATAAAGTTATAATATAATTTTTTTTGGCCAAACTCATAATAGAAATTCGTACTCATTCTAACATTATTTTACTAAAACTCATAATACTTTGTAAATTCGTACTTAAACCAACCCATCACACAATTCTTCATAATCTCGTTCCCCTTACCTGCCTCAATACACTTCAAGAATCTCACACTATTCTACTCATAATGCTTTATAAATTCGTACTTAAACAATCCCATAACACAATTCTTTAAAATCCCTTTCTCCTCACCTCCTTCAATACTCTCCGAGAATACTCATCAAATTCTTTCTTTCCTCCTCCTTGACTACACTCCTATTTTCTCTAAATCCCTTTCTCCCTAAATACTCTTCACCAATCCAATCATTCATAGCTACTAATATCACATTCTTTCTTCCCTACTCACAGATAAGGGCATAAGAAGCCTTGTTTAGGGTAAATAAATCCCCAGATGCATATAATCTTGGACTACTCTCTACTTTGTTGATGGCCAACATTCCTTCCTAACCACCTGGGTTTACCTCCTGATACAAAAAAAAATCATAATAGTGACGTAAAGTCCCCATGTATTTATGTTAAAGACATGAACATGCTCTTGTGAAAAAACTCTTTTATTATACTTTAGAAATAGCCGTTGTTTTCCAATGCACCTCTCTCTTTAGATAGGCACTTATTGCCTTGAGGCCAAGGCAATTAGCGCCTCAGAGCTTTGGGAGTTTAAAACTTTTTTCAGGATAGTCAATTGTTGAAGGAAGGAGTACTTCTTGGCATGAACCAGGCTCTGATACCAATTGTAACATTTCATGGCATGAACCAGGCTCTGATATTAATTGTAACATTCCAGCATCACACTCTTGATATTGTTCGCTTCTAGGTTGCTTTTACCTCTCACAGTTTTAAAATGCATCATGAGATACCCATACCCTTATAAGGGATCTTCAGTTTTCCTTCCAAGTCGATGTGGGACTTCATAATTATAGTCTCTACTACTATGAAATCTGCCTCACCTTCTCGCCTCACATTTATAGATCTGCCTCACCTTTCCATTTAGCCATCGAGGAGGTAAGTCGTCAAGAACGGAACAAAAACCAAAAAGAAAAAGAAAATGAAAAGCCCCAATATGAAAATCTAGTTGTTCCCAAAGCTTTGAGGTGCTTTTACCTCTCAAGGCAATAAGTGCCTCTTTTGAAGAGAGAGGAGCATTAAAAAAACAACAGCCATTTTTTCACTAGGGGAGTTCATGTGTTTAACATAAATAAATGGGGACTTTACATCATAATGTCACTATTATGATGTTTTCTTGTATCAGCAGGTAAACCCAGGTGGTTGGGAAGGAATGTTGGCCATCAACAAAGCAGAGAGTAGGCCAATATTATTTGCATTTAGGGATTCGTTTACCCTAAACAAGGCTTCTTGTGCCATTATCAGTGAGAAGGGAAGAAAGAATTTCATACTAGTGGCTATGAATGATTGGATTCGTGAAGAGTATTTAGGGGGAAAGGGATTTAGAATAAAATAGGAGTGTAGTCAATGAGGAGGGAAGAAATAATTTGATATGAGTATTCTCGGAGAGTATTGAAGGAGGTGAGGAGAAGGGGATTTTAAAGAATTGTGTGATGGGTTTGTTTAAGTACGAATTTATAAAGCATTATGAGTAGAATAGTGTGAGATTCTTGAAGAGTATTGAGGCAAGTAAGGAGAAAGGGATTCCGAAAGTGTGATGGGTTGGTTTAAGCACAAATTTACAAAGTATTATGGGTTTCAGTAGGAGAATGTTAAAGTGGGTAAGAATTTCGATTATAAGTTTGGCAAAAAATATATATATATATTATGACTTTATAAATCTTATGCCATTCAAAGTAAAAAAAAACAGAGAAATATGTTTAAATAGGGACATAGGCTTACTTGCTCGACGGAACGATGGCTAAACAAACATCATACTTGGACTAATAGCGAAGACGATAACCTCCTTTTCAGAAAGGCAAAAGTATGAAGAAGGAGTTGGCTATTGGGTGGCGACTTCATTCTATTCTGATAATTTGTGGGGATTTTGCAGGGTAATGATTGCTTGGCCTTTAAAGGTGACATAGCCTAGGAAAACAGACGAATATAGAAGAATCAAAGGTCGAGAAGCATGAAGAAGGAGTTGAGTATTGTGCTACGACTTCATTCTATTCTAACAATTTGTCGACGAGGGATTTTGCAAGGTAATGATTGTTTTTCTCTCCTTTTTTAACTTCTGCGGCGGCCTCTATTTTTGTCATTTTCGATGCCTTGACAACAAACCCTAATACTCTTTGCTCAAAACAAAAAAAAAAACAAGGGAGAATTGTTAAAAAAAACCTCATGGACAACTTATTTGTTAAATGGGACCTGGGAAGATATCTTGCACATGGAGAGAAGATATCTACACACGGAGGGAAGATTTTTGCACATGTAGGGAAGATTTCTGCACACATATAGGAAAGAATTTTGCACACAGGGAAGATCATCTGCACACCAGAGAAGATATTCTGCACATGTGGAAGATAATCTGCACGTGAAGGTCCCATTTGGCAAATAAGTTGCCAATGAGGGATTTTATCACAATTTTCCCAAAAAACAAACCCTAATACTCAATATTACAATTACAAATTTACAATGACAAAACTATCCCTAAACTTCCTCATTCTTCTTTCTTATATTATATGAAACTCCCCCATAACCTCATTCTTATTTACATTAATTTAACTGAGAGACGAAAATTAAGATAATCTAAAATGGATAATACAATAAAATATAATTTAATTAAACTTAATTAGCCAAAATTCATAATTTAAATGACTAAATGAAGAGGATAAAAATATGGTTTATGAATATATCTAATAATATTTTATAACTTCATTTATTTATAATTAATACATTTATTAAAAGTGAGTGTTTTATAAGTAAATATGAATATTTTTTTCATTTTGATCAAATTATATTATTTTAATTAGGGAAAAATACAAAAAAAAATATCACTTAAACTATTTTTATTAATATCAATACCGATAAAGATTTTTTTTGCCAAACATCTGATATTTTAGTCATAGAAAATAAATTAAATATCATTGTTTTTGGTAAAAATTAAATATCATTATCAATGTTATTAAGAGATTTTTTTGCCAAAAATATTATTAAAAGATAGAAAACAAAATATACCAAATCATATGTTTATCCCGCTGGCTACATTATATCCAATCTAACATACACGAACTAGTAACTAGCCAAGAATTGTCGGGTATGTGTATGTGCTCGTTTGAGATAGTTTATTGTTGATTTATAAATGTTTATAATTCGTGATTTATAATATATGAGTTCATTATATGAGAAGAGTTCTATCTCAATTTATATAATAAATATTTATTTTTTAAAAATAAATTATTTCAAACACATTACATTGCGTATTTATTTTTGTCCAGGACAACTGCAGCGCAATTCCCAAGCTTCTCATTTCTCAACGAATGCCACATGTCTCAACTAAGGGAGCCCACAAAGGTTTCATAACAAGCGTACGTTTTGGAAGTTCGAAAATACCAAATATGGCTTCAGGCCAAAAAAAAAAGAAGCCAAATATGGCAATTCCACATTTTCAAAATATTTTATGCTTAAATGCCTTGTAAAATTATTTAAAACAATTCCAATATATAACGTCTTCTGCAGAGATAAATAGTATGTTTGTTTCAGCGATTCGATTGCTTATAAGTTGCTTTTTAATAGTGATTTACGGTATACGAAGTAAGTATGTGAGAGGAGTTGTGTCTCGATTTACGTAAAAAGCAACTTATAAGTAAATTTAAGCTCAAACAAACATACTTAAAATATTGTTTCGTGGCTAATTTGTTGCGGTATTACTTAATTTAGTTGTATGGTGACTGTAATTTTTATGACCAATTGGATGGATTTTTAATTTATACTTGTTTGTAACTTACCATTTTTTAAGTAAAAATTACGTATGTTGCTACAGTTTTGAAGCAGAGATGTTGATGATATTTGTTTGCTTTGAGTGGGGTATAGTATAAACCAGCTGGGGGCTAATTATATTTTTCGTTTTGAAGGAGCAAATGCTAACCACATAACATAGGCATGTGCCACGGGGTGAGCTGATGATGCGGGCTGGTATAGCCCGCCCTAAAAGCTAGCCTAAGCTCCCCCTAGCTTGTCAACTTTTTTTTTTTAAATTTCACTTTTTTTTTTAGTTTTTACTCTTTCTTATTTCAACCCGCTCATACCATATTTTTTTATATACATTTGTGTTATGAAATTAATTTCATTTTTTTTATTTATTCATATCATAAAACTATATAAACACATCTCTTTTAAATTTAATAATAGTAGAATAAATAAAGGGTTAATATGCAAATTTGCCAATGAAGTTTTGTCTGAGGAGCGTCTGGTACAAATATCTTTTAGAAGGGACAAAAATACCAATGAACAATTTAAAAAATGCATCCACAAAAAAAACCGTTAAATCCGTACTAACGCCATTAGGGGTTTTCTTCTCTTATAATTTAATGTCGTTAGTACGGATTAACGGTTTTTATGATGGATGCCCCTTTTTAATTGTTCATTGGTATTTTTGCCCCTTCTAAAAGATATTTGTGCCAGACGCTCATCGGACAAAACTTCATTGGTAAATTTTCACCTTAACTTATAAATAAATATAATATGAAAATAAGTATCAGATAAAAAATATGAGGAATTAATTAAACACATCATCAAAAGAAAGAAAATAAGGGAGACTAAGGGCATTTGAAAAAAAAAACTAAAACAAAAATAATGTGGCCAGCAAGCTAAAAGGGCTGAGCCCGTTTAGCCCGAATTTAAAATGGCGGCCCGAACCCGTTTGTTTTTGACTGGCTGGGTGGTCAACCCACCAGCCCGACCTGAATTACCGCCTCTACATATGGTGCAGCTTTCTATTCAACAAGCTCCTCAAAATTATTCGAAGGGTTAATGTGCAAATTTACTGATGAGGTTTTGTTCGAGGAGCATCTGGCACAAATATTTTTTTAGAATGGGCAAAAATACCAATGAACAATTAAAAAGGGGCATCCACCACAAAAACCGTTAAATTCGTATTAACGCCGTTAGAGGTTTTCTTCTCTTATAATTTAACGTTGTTAGTACGGATTAACGGTTTTTATGATAGATGTTTCTTTTTAATTATTCATTGGTATTTTCACTCCTTTTAAAAGATATTTGTCTCAGATGCTCATTGGACAAAACTTTATTGATAAATTTACACTTCAACCCTTATTTGAAGGTGTGATGCAAGTGAGAAATGACATAAGATTTGTGGAAATAGACAATGCCATGTCGTTTGTGACGATCAGTATGGAATCGGGAGACGCAACGCCACTTGGACATCCTTGTAATTTTTTTGAGGAAATATATTCTACACGAACATCAAAATAAAAAACAATACCTAGTATGAAAATATAGTTGTTCTTTTTTAATTTTTTACTCCCTCCTATTCTTTTTTATTAGCCAATTTACTCTACAATGCTGGAGAATAATCAGTTTCGATATTCCAAACTCTTCAATTCAACACACACGTATAACAATTGTCAATTCAACATGTTCTGAAATATGTAGAAGGATACAAAGCACTTGTTGAAGGACAGGGATCCAAACGACATGACGAAAGGAATTTCCTATAGCGGCATAAAGGAAATGAAACCTCTCTTTCATTTTTTTTACTATAAAAAAAAACCTCTTGGTTATGTCATCATATTGTTCAAATCTGTCTTGTTTTCGTGAAGGCCGGTGAGGGACTGATAGGGATTAATACCGAACACATATTGTCCGAGTAGTCCAAAGTGGAAATTTCAGTCCAATGACAAGAAAACAAAACCTTCATCGTGGGTTTGGGTTGGACCAACATGTCTGAGACCCAAAACTCTCCATTTTGTTCCAAACCTTTGTAGAAGAAAACACTTTGTCACGACACAAAAAAAAAGTACTATGTTCTATGTTGGTCAGATGAATTTTTACACTATTATGACAGTAATTGACTGTTACACTTTCATGATACGTATATGATTTAACGAGCAACAAAGAAAATGGGAAAGATCTTCACAGCTGGAAGCCAAATTGTAAGAAGCAAAGTGCCTAAGCCACGTGGTGACACAAATCCTAAACAAATATTCAGAACAAAGATCTTCAATCAAACCATCGATGAAAAGGCAGGAATGTAGGAAAAGCAGGGGGTAAACTGATTGCTTCATTGACCCTTGATTCAACCAAAAACAAAAGCAAGCCATGATTAAATTCCATACAATTCATTTTAACGGCTGCCTAGTGGATCTAGCACTAACTACCCAAGAATGATCATATATGTCTCTGTTTTTGACTTTTTGTTCAGGACAACTACGAATTTTCTGTTTTACTTCATGACAGAGGTGTTAGACATATGTTAGGTCATTAGGTGCTATTTCATATTCGGTCATCAAAAATCGAAGAGCCTAGGAGGAAAAGGGCTTTATGGCTAATCGACCTCATAACTCACTTGAATAGTTCGAAAGGAAACAAGTTTCAACTTAGCACAACTTTCTGGTGCTCACTCCTCATCATTAATGGATAGGTAAGAGTACATAGCAAGACTTTCCCATCTAACTCGTCCTCATTCACCAACAAGAACAAAAAGGGTTTGGTAACGTGTAGTTAAAATTGAACTTTACTCTCTTTCTCACTCCCATTTCTACCAACAAAATTTTAAAACAGTGCATTGATTCTTACAATCAAAAGACAAAATCCTATTTATGATCACAGGACAGAGGCCACGGTGGGCATTAATGCCAAGGACAAAACCTGGAAGCAAACCACAGTCTTCTTGTTAAAATACAGAAAAGCACGTAGGACCACAACATCATCTGCAACCTGCAAGTTTTGTGCACGATGACCTAACGGGAAAAACACAAAAACAGCTCCTGTGGCAGCTGAGACACCCAACATCTTAATGCGACACAAAACCCAATCCAACGAAATGAGACGTGGGCTCTAGAAAAAAAAACAAGGAGGATACAATGATTCACATTAAACAGGAACGGCTCAAGAAGAAGCAGTTTAATATACAAATGTCCTTAGAGAGAAGCCTCCACGCCTTTCACAAACCCTAGAATCTCTAGCATATTACAAGAGTGAATGGAAGGTTTGCTCGTTGGTGTTTTATTTATTCATGGGGCAACAGTGAGCTCAATTTCCGAGTTCTGCAATACTATGTAAGGCTGGCCTCCACTGTCCTCCACCACTATGCCTTCCCACAGCTTTGCTTCTGCCATTGCTTGCCACTCGGTGAACTTTCTTTTCAGCCTGACACTCACACCAAGGGTAATAAAGACCAATTAGGTTTTTGGATGGCCTCACATGCCAGGAAATAAAAACAGAAAATGACAATTCATATTGACACTTAACATGAAAGCTACATGAGGTTGGTTCCAACAGCCACCACCGTCCGTATGGGTAAAAATTAAACACCTTGCTCCCAAAATTTTAATGATTTAGAGCTCACTAGAATTCTCACATGACAAGCAAGATGTTGGCATGTAATCATTAGAAATACGTTTATTCTCTTAACACACTCCAAATCTAATTAGAACAGATCACATCTGAAATATCAGCCCACATATTTGAATTTAATTAGAACGAAGGTCGGATTCTTCCAAGAGCTGAAGACAAGATCATGTATAAGTTAACCCACTCTAAGCAGACGAATCCAACTAAAAGAAATAATAAATATGCCTTTGTGCATTGTGATTGAGAAAGGAAGAGGTAATCTTCTCTTTTATCTCTCTGTTTTCCATTCCTCCATGTACACCTAAAGCAATCAGAATCAAAAATCAAAGCAGAATAGCTACATCCCAAACCCATCCAACTAAACACCAGACCACCTTAACAATGTAGGGCTGATTATTAAAATCAGAATAGCTTCGAGTTAATGTAATTTGAAACATGGAGGTAGCATTCTATATTATTTACCTTGACGGCACTAGGATTTGAAGCTCTGTTATCTCTGTTCTTCATCTGAATCTCCATGCTTCCTCTCTGCTTCAGCAGTTTCCCAAGCTTCACGCATTTCTTGGCAGCAAATTCCTTCAAAACATCTTGAGGCCGCCATAAAGAAAATGCTCGTTAGAAGGGAAAAAAACAGAAACAAGGAGAAATAGCATGAAAAATAAATGAAGTTAGTTGTAAAACCATCAAAACTGATCAAGCGATAAACATGACCCATAAGCAAAGTATCTTCTGGTCGCAGAAGCTTGAGATGCTTCAAAGGCGTGCCGTCAGGACAGTTGAGGGTGGACGAGTTAACGATGAGTGCGACGTAGTGACCCGGGTTCGAGTTCATCACCTTCTGAGCGCAAACAGACCAGTAAATCCTCTCGATCTTGTTGTCTTGCGGGTGCTGAATTATAACGGTGGCCGCCTCCGCCGCCTGGCAATTTCCCATCTCACGGGAACTCCACCCAAACACCAAGATATCAAGGAGCAGAGAGCGAAGTGTTAAATAGGAAAGGGCTAGTTGTTGAAGAAAGTGAAGGGAACGTGTCGTGGGGTTTCAAGAAGATGACGTTTGAAATGGAGTTGAGAGGTGAGTGTGTGTTAGGAAAGGAAAGAGGGCCATGAGAAGTAATGCAGAAAGAAGCAGAGAGTTTCTGTGTGAATGAAATCTGACGCTAGTCTTTCAGGTTCACTGACGCACGCCAAGAATCATGGGGGTGTTCTGGTGGATGTGACCGAGAGTGACCGGTAATCTAGATATACGCACTTCTTATACTTCTCATTAGTAGACTTCAAAACTGGTTTTTTTTTTTTTTTGGCCAAATTCAAAACTGGTTGAGTTATGGTATTATGAAGAGAAGATGAAGAAGACAATGATGGCGATTTTACCGTGTGGATTACAATTCTTGTATGCTTTGTCCTCTTAGTAAATCGGAGCTGCCATTTTCATAATTTCATGATATTATCTAATTTGTTCGGACCAAGTCGGTTGCTTGGGCCGGGTAGTGGGTACACTCACTATTGTCGTATAACCACAGCCCACTTGTAGCTCCCAACTTGCCTGATGCTCCATAGATAATATAGCTTCCTAAACTTCTCATTTCTCAACGAATGCCACATGTCTCAACTAAGGGAGCCCACAAAGGTTTCATGTTTGCATTAGTTTCACAACAAGTGTACGTTTTGGGAGTTTGAAAATGCCAAATATGACAATTCCACATTTTCAAAATATTTTATGCTCAAATGCCTTGTAAATTATTTAAAACAATTCTAATATATAACGTCTTCTACAGAGAAAAAATGTTGTTTCGTCGCTAATTTGTTGCGCTATTACTTAATTTAGTTCTATGGTGATTGTAATTTTTATGTACAATCTTGGATGAATTTTTAATTTATTTTTGTTTGTAACTTACCATTTTTAAAGTAAAATTTACGTATGTTGCTATAGTTTTGAAGCAGAGATGTTGATGATATTTGTTTGCTTTCAGCGGCATAATATAAACCAATCGGGAGCTAATTATATTTTGGGAGAATTATACTGTAGTCCTATAGAAGTTAACATATGAAGAAATGGTCCCAGAAAATTCTGAAATTATTTTCAAGTCCCATACGACTATTTTGTAATAAATTGGAAATGGCAAAAGACCAAGATACCCCTGTCAGATAAATAGAGAGAGGGAAGGAAAAAAGGTGTAAAATGCAAAAACAAACAGCTCCGGAAATGGCATGAAGAACGAAATGAAGATCATAAGCAAAGGTTGAAGAGTAAGGTAAGGAATTGATGCTAACAACTCTCTTGTCTTCATTATTCCATTTACTCATGTTTTCCGTTGAGTGATTAAACAGATTTTAGCTTGATACATCCCCGTTTGGTCCTGAAAAATGAAAAAAAGTGACAGCTTTTTCCATTTACTATCCTCTAGCTGCTTGGAAACTAAAAAGATAGATATAGTAAATGCAATAGATTTGCTTTGGCTGTGGTTTAAATGTGCTTTGGTATGATTTAGTATGCTCTATTTTCGCTGTCATTATGCTCTATTTGCTGGTTCAATGTGCTCTATTTTTGTAATAGAAGAGCTAAGGAATGAAGATGGGGGTGAAAGGATTGTGGCTACATAACATGATTTACGGAGGAAAAAATGTGTTGTTAGTAGAGGCAACGATAGTTGTCAATGGAGGCTGCTAAACTTGTTATTGACAACTATATGTCATGTGTGAATGTTTTTTTTTTTCAACTATAGGTTTTATTGATTCATCTTCATTTTGGTCCTGAAAAAATGTAAAAAGTTGTCTGTATTTTGTGGATATTGTCCTCCATATGCTTGTAAACTATAAAGGAAGGCCTAGTAAATGTAATGGATATGCTTTGGTTAAGGTTTCAATGTGTTTGGGTATGGTTTTACATGCTCTATTTTTGCTGTCATTATGCTCTATTTTCTGGTTTATGGTAGTGTGTTTCTGCAATAGAAGAGGTAAGGAATGAAGGGTTTGGGGCTACATAACCTAATTTGCATAGGAAAAAAGAATTGTTAATGGGAGCAGCGATAGTTGTCAATAGAGGCTCATTAACTTTTTAATGACAACTAGAAATCATATTTAAATGTTATTTGTGAGAACTAAAGGTTTTTTTATTGATCTTTGTTTTGTTCATGATAAATTGAAAATGATTGTCTGATTTTTGTGGGCATTGTCCTCCATATACTTGCAAACTATCGAGGAAGGCCTAGTGAATGCAATAAATATGTTTTGGCTAAGGTTTCAATATGTTTGGGTATGGTTTTGTATGCTCTGTTTTTGCTATCATTATCTCTATTTTCTAATTCATGGTGGTGTGTTTCTGCTATAGAAGAAGTAAGGAATGAAGATGATGGTGAAGGGTTTGGGACTACATAACCTAATTTTCGTAAGAAAAAAGAATTTTTAATGGGAGCAGCGATAGTTGTCAATTCAAGCTCCTTAACTTTTTAATGACAACTAAATGTTATATTTAAATGTTTTGCTTGTGGTGTAATGGTGTTTGGAATGTGTTTGAAAAGTTTGCTATGCTTTTTGGTATTTTGTGCTTTTTTCAGTCATTATAAGTGGGATTTAATGAACAAGGTGTGAAATATGTGTAGTTGGGGGTCCTGATTATGTAGTAAGAATGTATTGTTAATAGGGACTGCAGCATTTGTTAATAAAGCTGATGAAATTGTTAATGACAACTTTTTTATGCAGGAGACAGCAGTGATGGCTACCATGTCTAGCAAGAATCTACTATGTTTCCTTCATATATGGAGAAGGTTTGAAGTCAGTAGAGATGGTGATTTAACATATGTTGGTGGAACCGTCAGATATAGACCATTAAGGAAGGAATAAGTTTACAGAAGTTTAAAACAATGATATCCTTCATTGTGGAAAAAGAGAGCGGTGGACTTATTATGAAGTTCAAATTACGGTGTGCATGCATTTTCAACTATAAATAAAGGTTGGATATAATATGGTTTGGTATCCCACTTTTATTTATGGAAAGTTGTAATTAGTTGTGAATTATGTTGTTAGTGTATGGACCTGAAGTTGTCATTGGAGGCTCATGTAGTTGTTAATATATATATATATATATATATATGTAGTTATGTTGATATTTGTGTATCCCACTGTCATGTATTGAAAGTTTTAATCTGATACAAAATTATATTGTCAACGAATGGACCTCGGGTTGTCATTATAGGCCCAGGGGGTTGTCAATGTACGCTCATGGAGTTGTTAATTATATTTATACAGTTATGTTGACATTTGTGTATCCCACTGTTATGTATTGAAAGTTTTAATCTGATGTAAATTATGTTGTTAATGAATGAATCTCGGGTTGTCATTATTGCCCCATGGAGTTGTCAATGTACGCCCATGCAGTTGTTAATATATATTTATGTAGTTATGTTGACATTTGTGTATCCTACTGTCATGTATTGAAAGTTTTAATCTGATGTAAATTATGTTGTTAATGAATGAACCTCAGGTTGTCATTATTGCCCCATGGAGTTGTCAATGTATGCTCATGCAGTTGTTAATATATATATGCAAATATGATGAAATTGGAAAATGAGTTTATGTGCATATATTTATAGATTTTCTATGTTGTTGATATTCTATATTAATTAGGTGGTCATAGTCACATGTGGACGCTCTTTTACTTAGCAATGGAGGCACCACGAGTTGTCAGTGAAGGCCCCTTGACTTGTCAATATAGGTTGACTGAGTTGTTAACACAGTTATGTTGTTATGAAAAGTTGTCAACAGAGTCACAATGACTTGTCAATGAAGGCACCATAAGTTGTCATTTAAGACCCCTTAAGTTGTCAGTGAAGACCCCTTGGGTTGTTAACACAGTTATGCTGTTATGAAGAGTTGTCAACGGAGTCTCAATGACTTGTCAATAGAGGCACCACGAATTGTCAATGAAGGTCCCTTAAGTTGTCAGTGAAGGCTCATTGGGTTGTTAACACAGTTATGTTATTATGAAGAGTTGTTAATGGTTCTAAATTTGACGGTTCCACCAACATATGTTAAATCATTATCACTACTGACTTCAAACCTTCCCCTTATATGAAGTAAACATAGTATATTCTTGTCAGACGTGGTAACCATTACCGTTGTCTACTGCACAAAAAAGTTGCCATTAACAATTTCACCAGTCTTATTAACAAATGTCGTAGCCCCTATTAATAACACATTCTTACTACATAATCAAAACCTCTAACCACACATATTTCACATCTTGTTCATTAAATCTCACTTATAATGACTAAAAACAGCACAAAATACCAACAAATATAGCAAACTTTTCAAACACATTTCAAACACCATTACACCACAAGCAAAACATTTAAATATGACTTCTAGTTGTCATTAATAAGTTAAGGAGCCTCCGTTGACAACTATCACGGCTTCCATTAACAACTCTTTTTTTCTACGCCAATCAGGTTATGTAACCCCAAACCCTTTGCCTTCATCTTCATTTCTTACCTCTTCTATTGTAAAAACACACCACCATGAACTAGAAAATATAGCATAATGACAGTAAAAACAAAGCATACAAAACCATACCCAAACATATTGAAACCTTAGCCAAAGCATATCCATTGTATTTATTAGGCCTTCCTTCATAGTTTGCAAGCATATGGAGGACAATGCCCACAAAAAAAGACAGTCTTTTTCAATTTGTCATGACCAAAACAAAGATAAATAAAAAACCTTTAGTTTTCACAAACAACATTTAAATATGACCTCTAGTTGTCATTAACAAGTTAAGAAGCCTCCATTGACAACTATCGTTGCTCATATTAATAACTTTTTTTTCTTACACAAATAAGGTTATGTAGCCCCAAACCCTTTATCCTCATCTTCATTCCTCACCTCTTCTATTGCAAAAACACACCACCATGAACCAGAAAATAGAGCATAATGACAGTAAAAATAGAGCAGGTAAAACCATACTCAAACACATTGAAACCTTAGTCAAAGCATATCCATTGCATTTACTAGGCCTTTCTTTATAGTTTACAAGCATGAGAGGACAATATCCACAAAAAGCAGACAACTTTTTCCATTTTTTCATGACCAAAATGAAGATGAATCAATAAAACCTATAGTTGAAAAAAAATTTACACATGATATATAGTCGTCAATAACAACTTTAGTAGCCTCCAGTGACAACTATCGCTGCTTCTACTAACAACACATTTTTTCCTCTGTAAATCATGTTATGTAGCCACAATCCTTTTGTTTGCCGTTTAACTTCCACAAGTGTACGGGTCGCAAGTAATAAATTAGTGAGAAACGAGTGTCGAACCACAAGGACTACGACAAAAGCGAGTTAATTAATTTAACCATATTCTTAATTAGGTTGAAGGGAATCATTTAGATTTGATCAATTTGTATAAAGACTTTTGATAAAAATAACAAAGCAAAACAGTGAAAATTGGGAAATTGGGTCTAACTTCAAGATGTATTAACTTAGAATTACTTCTTTCCCATTATATTTCATGAAACAATGTAATTATCCACTTACATTAATGAAATGAGTCTATATGCTAGTCAAAGGTTCTAAAATCATCAATCAAGCTCTCTTAAATCAAGATTGATTTTTAATCATCATTAAAAATATTCAGTCTTTTGTTTACAATTAATGAAAATCATCTTTCCAAAGCAAGTCTTCACTTGACTATGCTAGGTTATTAGATATATCTCTATTCTAACAACAAACCATCCATTTAATCCCTAAACTTCAAGTCTAGCATTATTTTTCTTAAAGTCTACAATCAAAATAGCTCTCTCAAGCATCTTCCAATTGAATAACTCTAATTATGTGGTGATCAAGCACAAGATAGCATTAAGCTCAAAGAAAAATCAACATATATACTCATTAACCAACAAAAGCAAGATAATCCAATAGTTTCAATCCATACAATGGGTAAAAGTAATCCTAATTAGGAGTTTTAGCTACACATGATCAATACAACTAAACAACTAAGCTTAAGAATCATAACCATATCAGCAAAATAGGAAGAAAAGAGAGAAAAACCAGAAAAAGCAAGGAAACCCTTGACTTTCTTCACAAATTTTCTCCCAAATCTCCAACATCACCAAGAGCTCTCTCCCAAGTAGCCTCCTTGTGTTCTTGACCCTTCCCTTGTGCAGAATGAGTGATTTTCGGCTCCTCTCTTAGGTTAAAATAGCATCAGCAGCGTCACTTTTTCAAAACGTACAGTATCAGTTTCACGAGTTCACCATGGGTTTGCTATAGAGAATGCCATAGCGAATTGTCATACAACAGAAGCAATTCTTTTTCAGGTAGTTTCGCTATGACTTTAGCTATAGCGGATTTTACGGCCAAAGGGCAGACAAAAAGGTTATATTCTGAGGTGATTTTGCAATGGCTTGACTACAGCGCTTCCTCAGCAAATGAAGGCTTCTCCTTCATAGTATCCTTTTTCATCTTCCTCTTGCATTATTCCCTTCCTTTCACATATTCTCATGATCTTTAAGAGCTTTTACAACTTATAATCCTCCACCTATAAGGAGGAGGGATTCATGAGCTATTTTATCTTTCACAAATAATCAAAACTATGTGCATTTAACCCATGATTCAACAAAATTTTGATTTAGCTTTGTCTTATCTCATTTTCTTCTATAATCTCTTTATATGCACAATTTGAATCAAAAAATAAGTGAAATGAGAAGAAAATGTGCTATAGAATAATACTCTTAATTTCTATAAGTTAACACCTTTCACCCCATCTTCATTCCTTAGCTCTTCTATTGTAAAAACAGAGCATAGTGAACCAGAAAACAGAGCATAATGATAGCAAAAATAGAGCATACTAAATCATACAAAAAAACATTTAAACCACAGCTAAAGCAAATCCATTACATTTACTAGATCTACCTTTTTAGTTTCCAAGCAACTAGAGGACAGTAAATGGATAAGAGAATTGTTAGCATCAATTCCTTACCTTACTCTTCAACCTTTGCTTATGATCTTCATTTCGTTCTTCATGCCATTTCCGGAGCTGTTAGTTTTTTCATTTTACACCTTTTCCCCTTCCCTCTCTCTATTTATCTGATAGGGATATCTTAATCTTTTACCATTTCCAATTTATTATAAAATGGTCCCATGGGACCTGAAAGTAATTTCAAAATTTTCTAGAATAATTTCTTCTTATATTAACTTTTATGCGACTACAGTGTAATTCTCCGTTATATTTTTTGTTCTGAAGGGGCAAATGCTGACCACGTAATATAGGCATGTGCCACGTCTTCCACCTTTCTGGACAACGAGCTCCTCAAAATTATTCGAATGCGTAATGCAAATGAGAAATGACATAAGATTGGTGGGAAAAGGCAATGCCATGTCGTTTATAACGATCGGGAGACGCAACGCCACTTGGACATCCTTATAATTTTTTTAAGGAAATATATTCTACAGGAACATCAAAATAAAAAAAAAATACCTAGAATAAAAATAGCAATTTTCTACTGTATTTTATTTTTTACTCTATCATGTTCTTAATATAAGATATATTTAGAAAATTGATCTTAATATTAAATATATGACCTATTTTTTATAGTTGCTAATCTTTTCTTAATTTACTCTTTTTCATGTTCTTTCAACATTAATCAATGAAGAGAAAAAATGAGAAAATTAAAGAATATAATTAGAATGTTTTAAAAAATATATGTCATAATCATCTAACTTTTTAAATTTAATTAAGTTAGATAAATATATCTTATATTAAGGAATATATATATATGAAAGGAGGGGTAGATCAACTATGTGGATCAAACTCGCACTTATTCCTATAAGGGAAGCTGTGTCTGTTAATTTGCTATTAGGGCAATATATACTACAAGTACGTCATGTTAATAATCTAAAATACGCTTGCTTAGTGAAGAAAGAAAACATAGTAAAATAAATAATTTGAGAGACACGAAAGAGGAGCTAGTTATGGCTCCCGCAAAATATTAGGTGCCCTCCAAAACGTGCCAAACTCAAACATAAAACCATCGTAAGCAACACCGCTTTTCTTTGGCATCTTCGCATCTCCCCCAAGAATCTTCTGTCTCCTCTTTCTGGTGGTTTTGTCCTCACCCCCCCCCCCCCCCCCTTTTTTCGCTTACGATCCAATTTCTCCCATCTTTATTCTTGTCTCTCGCCTTCATTTTTTCCCCTCCCCCATCACGCTTTTCATTAGCCTCTGATTTTCTCCGCCACCATACCCATTATTTATAATCATGCATTACTGCTAATACACCTTGTCTTAACTCTGTTCTTATCTGCTGCTGGTTCTTCAGTTTCAGGTTCTTTTCTGTGCTTTTTCCTCGGATATTTATTTGGGATTCAATTTTAATCCTTTTGGGTTGCATCTAATAAGGTGTTCCTCCATCCGACCACTGGTGTTTGGTTTCTTATATAATATGTATCCCCAGCACGGAAAAGTTTGGATATTATAAATGCATTATTTCCTATGTTTGCAGTCTCTCGTGAAATCTTTAAAATTTAGAGCTTTATATTTGCTAAAGATGCCATATATGCATTGATGCCAACGTCTTCTCAGTAATAGAACAGAAAACTCTTGTGATGATTTTACTCTGTTTGATTGCTTTAGTGTCTTGTGGATCGATGGAAAACTGCGGGGCTTGTTCGGTGAGGGAAGGGAAAGGGAAAAGGTTGTGGAAGAAGGTGAAGTACCAGCTTGTTGAGTATCACTCATTGCCTGGTTATTTGAGAGACAATGAGTACATTGTTGGTCACTATCGATCTGAGTGGCCCATGAAGCAGGTCTTACTCAGCATATTCTCCATCCATAACGAAACTCTAAATGTTTGGACGTAAGACTCCGATACGCAACTTCTTGTTTATTGTTTTAAAGTTTGTCCCTTCTTGTTTTATTCATAACGAATAATTTTCAATTCAATCAAAGTATTCCTTGCTCATTGTCCTAGTATATATCGACTCAATATGGCTCTGTTGTAAATCCTAGTAATAGCTCCTCAAGTGCTACATACTATCGGCATGAACTTCTATTAATAAGATACCAGTGCCCAAAGGTTAACTTATCATGGTTATCTAAACTCACCTGCAATCAAAAGTCATGAAAGTTGTGCTTCAACAGAACCTTCAAGATTTTCACAATTATAAAGATTCTAATTATTTATGTCAACTCCTGTACAACCTTTGGTAGACCTTGTTTATTGGACTTATAGGTTGTTTCTCTGTAAGTAAATGATAGATTTGTTTGCTGTTTGATTCTGTAAGTGTTTCTGAATCGTCTGTGGGATTCGGTATTGTGACTTGAAAGATCTTTGCTGTTTCTTTGCTGTTAGATAAGTGAAATGACCTTAACGAATATTTGGCTAGAAAAAATGTCCGGCCAATGTCGTATCTTTCGCAAATTCCCTGGTTTTATTCTCATAGTTTGTCATCTCTTGCAGACATTTGATTGGGTTCTTCCTATTTCTATCATTGACTATATACACAGCTATGAAAGTACCAAAAGTGGTAGATCTTCATTCTCTACAGCACTTTCCAGAGATGCTTAGGAAGGCCGACATGAACAAATTGCAAGCAGAACTCTTGACATGCCTCCCTTCCATGCCTGATCTTAACAGACTCAGGCAAGATTTCAAAACTTCACTACCCACAATGGACATGCTTCCATCAATCTCAAGTTGGCACGTAAAAGAACTTCTTTACAATTGTTTGCCAGAACGATTTTCCGGTGGCAACCACACTGATGTTTGTGTTCTGGTAAGTGCTTTTGGAAGAACCCCAACATATTTCACCCTCGTAAGTAATAATGTAATAATATCAATGTTAATTATTTGTGCAGCATAGCGTAAAAGAGGACTTGGCCAACATGATCGCTCCATTGATGCTGAAACCTATCACAAGGCTGCCATTTTTCGCATTCTTAGGAGGAGCCATGTTTTGCTTGCTAGTAAGCAGTGTGTGTCATCTCGTGTCTTGCCACTCAGAGAGACTATCATACGTCATGCTCAGGCTTGATTACGCTGGAATTGCTTCCCTTATTTGTACCTCCTTTTTCCCTCCAGTGTATTACTCTTTTATGTGCTATCCCTTCTTCTGCAACTTGTACTTGGGTTTTATAACTCTGTTAGGCATTGCCGCTACCCTTGTTTCTCTGCTTCCCTTCTTTCAAAAACCCAAATTTCGAACCTTTCGAGCTTCCCTTTTCTGTGGGATGGGTCTGTGTGGCATAGGACCGATTCTGCATAAGCTTTATTGGTTTTGGGGCGAGCCTGAGGTGTTTCACACAACAGGGTATGAAATTCTGATGGGCCTTTTTTATGGAGTTGGGGCTCTTGTTTATGCCACCAGGATTCCTGAGAGATGGATGCCTGGCAAATTCGACATTGCTGGCCATAGCCACCAACTCTTCCATGTATTGGTCGTAGCTGGGGCATACAGTCACTATCGTGCTGGATTAGTTTATCTCAGGTGGCGTGACCTACAAGGTTGTTGATTTTCTCAGCATTTGCTTCATCAGATGATAGGTGTTCTGTTCTGTTGTCGCGTAATTAGATATGTTAAGTGTTCATTTGCAGCTGCAAAAGTTGTACCTTTGCCATTCTAGTACGTTTTCTGTATAGGCATGTCATTCTATTTGTATGATGATGAATAAGTCATTTGTAGCAGGGTTCCCGCAAATTGGGAGCTTGAAGCTAGTAAGAATGTCATTCTAAATCAGTTTGGTTCTCCAGAATCGTTGTTCATTATATTCAACCTATGAATAATGTGACTTAGATGCAATGCAATATAAATGTTGTGCAATGGCTTAAATAAAGCGACCAAGTATTGTAAGTTGGAACAGAGGTGGAGAAAAAAACAGGGGAAGATGATAAGCATGCATTTAGTAGTGAGAAAATTGGAAACGGAAAAGGACACAAGTAGAATGATTAAATCCCTCATAAGTTGTCTAGTAGTTGCAGTGTCAAGAAGCAATGAGTGGTAAATGATGAGAAGGGTGGGTGAGGATATTGATGGGATGTTTCTAAATCAGTCCCTTTAAAGCCCACTCCTAGTTCTTATCCCCCTTCTACTTTTGGGCATGTTGCCGACTTTCAACTTTTTCACTTCTACTTTGCAACTTCATATCTCAAGGATTGCATGTATTCCGCCTCCGCAATGTACCGCCGTCAATTTTTGTTTTAAGGGTATTTCGTTATTTTGGGCATGCATCATATATAGTCGACAAGTTTACGATGCAGTGTTAGTAAATCTGTATTTCATATTTAGCCATAGGGATGCGTAATATTCACCCTTTTTTTACTATTGAAATTTGATTATTTCTTGATCAGTTTTCAACATCTATCAAAACATGTTACTCATGTTTGATTAATACATAACTTTTGTCTCAAGAAGGAGTACTTTAAAAGCATGCACGATATGAAAAATCTTCTTTTCTAGTTTTTCATTTCTCTCTAAGCTGCAAATACACATGCTACTCTGGTTATTATTATAAGTTCAGTTTGATCAAATCTCACAATGAAAGTTAAGATATTTAATGTGTCTTAAACTAGTTAATTTTTTCAAATTTGACCTTATTTAATAGGAAAAGAAACAAGAAGATACCTTAAACTTAGACAAGGAAATAGGTTAGACTAAAACAGATTTTGACTAGATAGAGCTGAGCTTATAATAGAAGTAAAATACTTGATTTTGAATGCATGCTTTTTTTAGATTCGGGTCTAAGCATTCATAAGGTCTGGATAAACATAAAGTGTTTTTAAAGACCTCATATTGCAGGCCTTGAAAGCCATAAGTAGGCTTTGAAGCCTACATCTTTACAAATATTTATCATAATAGCATTCTCCCAAGAGAATAATAATGATGCAGCCATGAATAGTTAAAAGGATATTCAAAAGAAAATTTTTCTCTAAATTTTTTAGCATTTTCCTATAGTAAAGTATATATAAGCATGCCTATATTTATCACAACAGTGAATTCCTAAGATGTCATGTGTAATAGCATAGACAAATTCAAAGGGAAAGGAAGTACATGCTTGTAAATTTCTCTACACTTTTTAAGAAATTTTTTGTACGTATAGTGTAAATGAGTAAAGCATCAAGGAATGGAAGGGTAGATGAGCAAGTTCCCTTGTTTAGTATGTTTGTTGCGCCCAATCTTCCGGGAATTTAAATTCCCGGGCCCACCAATCTTCCTTTAAAGGTGGAAAGATGAGTTCCCACCAAAATTGGTGGGAAGCCAAGTTTTCTCTATGAACAGTGAAGCTTTCGGACATATTTACCCCCTCATAAAACATTTATTTTGTTCTTCTCCTACTCCCTCAGAATCATCTGAAAGTGCTTGAAGCCAACAGTGTTCCGACACGGGTTAGTTTCTTAGCTTCGTCACAAAATCTGACATGACCACAGATTGTTTAGCGGTTCTTACAGCGTTGGCAAAGAATGAGGAGGGAGCCAAAGCTGTGCCAAAAGCTTGTGGTTTGCCATTGATCGTTGGAATGTTGCAGACAGTAACATAGAGGACAAAGAAAGAACACTGTGTGGCAAACTTGATGTCGATGTGCATGCTCATTGGAGAAGAAGTGGTGGGTGTTCTAGTGAAAGATTCATCGTTGATGCCTTGGCTTTACTCGCTGCTTATCGACGAGACTTCTCATAGGCCAAGACATAGGTAGCGACCTCGTTTGGTCCCCCTGTTTTATAGTTCAAAAGCAGGGGATTTTTTTTATTAATAAATGAAATAAATTTGATTCAAAATGTGTTCCCAAGAAACCATTATCAAGCTTAAAGAGGCTCTAATGAAAAAGATATAAATCTTGAAAGTTACTCAATAGAAATTAAATCAAGTTAAGAGTTTAAAGATAAAATCACTCGAGTGATCCATGATCACTCGAGTGATTTCTCACTTCACTCGAATGAGGGTGATTTTTTACAAATCACTCGAGTGATTTCTTATGACAACGTTATATCAAACTTACCTGTGACTGTTCCCTTTCTTTTTCAAATAGTGTCATCTTCAACCTCAAGACAATAGCTCATTCTTTGTACCATTTGTACTGTGCCATTCATATCTCACTCTTTCTCTCACAAATCTCTCTTGGTCTCTAGAACAAAGCTCCGACAAACCATCTCCAACCCTTTAATCACTATAATTTGACCTCATTTTCCACCTCCTTCATCATCACCGTCAAAGATGCCATCCACCCCTCCATTGATTTCCCGCTTTTTCCCGGCACCGAGCAGTTCTAGGAATACGCCCACTGCCCACATTTGTGTTTTGGATTTATTGGAAAACACTTTTTTCTCTAATGTTTTTGCATTACTTAATTAGGGTATTATGTTATTTCACAAATTCTTCCCACTTTCCTCACTCCATTTTCTTTCTACCAAATATCTTATTTTCTCTTAATCTATGTTCCCTCCCCATGTCAACTAACAGCACACATTTTTAAGTTCCCTTTCAATATTCCCTTCCCTTCCTTTCCTTTATCATAAATTCCTTATACCAAATGGGCCCTTACACAAATTCACAAAACTTTCAGTAGAAAAAATTGTCAGGCATTCTGATTTTAGACATATTTCTTTCAAGGTCATGCATTCCCATTACCCACGGTCATGACTCATGGGTCTGTTGGGTTCAAACGAATCGGGGGGGGGGGGGGGGGGTGTTAAAAATTAAATTACTTCATTTGAATTGATGAGATGGGAGGGGAGTGGAGGGGAGGGATTTTAATGTTATCTTGTTTGATTGATAAAAGGAGTGGAGGTAAAATATTTTTATATGGACAGCTTTATCCTTATTTTATTTAAGTCAATTTTTGAATTTTATAGAATGTTTAATAATTATATAAAATTATAATTTTATAATTATTAAATTAAATAATTATAACTTTCATGGGCATAATAATCACACCATATCAAAATATTAAAGTGAGGATAGGGATGAGGAAGAAAGTTAGAAGGGTATCATAGGAATATTAAAAACATTTATGGGTATAATAGTGACACCATGCCAAAATATTACCTCTCCTCTCCAAATCCCCCATTTTTGGAGGAGAGGGTTATATTTATAAGAAGAATCCCCTCTCCTTCTTAAATTTTTATGTTGCTAAATAATTAGTGTTGGTAATGTGGGCTGGCCCGCGGGTCGGGGGCTGTAGCCATCAGCCCGCCTCCTTCAAAAGCCAGCCTGCCAATTTTTTTTTTTTTAAATTTCATTCTTTTTTTTTTAATTTTTACTCTATTTCTCTTTCACCCGCTTACATCACACTTTTTTTTTTTATACATTTATGTTATGAAGTCAATTTCATTTTTATTTTTATTTTTTTTTTCATCTATTCATATCACAAAACTATATACACATATCTCTTTTAAATTTAACAATAGTAGAATAAATAAATATAATATAAAAATAAGTGTCAAATAAAAAGTATGAGAAATTAATTAAACACATCATCAAAGTAAATGAGATAAAGGAGACTAAGGACATTTTAGAGACAAAAAACTCAAAAAAAAAAAAAAAGGGGGCCAGCACCCACGGGCTACACGGGCTCAGCTCATCTAGCCCAAATTTTAATGGGTTGCCATTTCGGCGGCCCGAACTTATGTTTTTTTGGCAGGCTGGCGGATTAACCCGAATTACCAGCTCTATAAATAAAGGAGGGGAGCAAAATCTATCCCCTCCCTTCCATGCCCCTCCCCTCCCATCAAACCAAACCAAACATAAATGTAACTCAGAGATCTCAAGCCACTCTCTGTATTAAAAAAGAAAAAAAAAACCAAGAACCAATAACTTGAATGTAATGCTCACAAAAAGGAAAATATGTTCATTTCAGCTGACCATAGTTTTTCTTGAATGTTAAACCACCACTCCTGATCTCCTGTGGGCAGCATAGCTTTTGCTTCTCGGATATATGTTAGGCCTGATTGGGAGGCTGCTTCCAAAGTCACAAGGCTTGTCTTCGTCGATTCTTCCAATGACAACACTGCGACTCCGAGGAACTGTCACCGGCGCCGGCTGCTGTTTCGCCGGGTCCTCAAAATCAACTCTGTTGGCATAAGTCCTTGAAGCAGCAGCCTTGATGAGGTCCTTATACTCTTCAGCGGAGCTTGATCTGGCGGAGGAGGCAACGCTGAAGCTGCGGGGGATGGCGGCGGAGAGTTGGCCGGTGGGGCAGCCCATGGCGGTTTCGAGGTAAGGGAAGCGGCCGGAGCACTCAGTGATGCCGTGGATGTAGAAGTGCTTGGCTTTGTTGAGGAGTCTGATGGGGGCCTTCATGCACCTGGTGAACCAGCCATGTTTGGTATTGGTGTGCTCTTTCATTTTTTTGTTTTTGTTTTTGAGACGAAATGATCTCAAAGTCGGGGCCTTTAAATCCGATGTAGTAGTTGCTTTGTACGTAATGACCAAATTATGTTGGCGATGAAATAAGGTATTTTGGACTTAAGTTTCGATGCACTGTCACATGAACAGTTTCTTTTCTTTTTTGTTTCGTAATTATTTATTGTACCATTAAAGCTTTTAATATCGTTGGGGTATTCACTCACACGCGCGCGCGTGTACGTTATGGCTTCGAGAGTGATACTACGCTGTATGGGCTTTTGTTTGTAAGATCGACGATATTTTCTTCCTACGACGGACAGGTTTCCGAGTACCAACAACAAAGGGGTAAAAATACAATTTTGCCAAATTGGCGGGGTGGGGAATATTTTATCAAGTTAATTACGGCTGACGGATTAATGTATAGCAAACTCCATCAACGGAAGGGGATAAAGTAATTCCATTTGATAATGTATACTGTCTGTTGGCCAAAAAAAGTGCATATTTGTCAGGTAATATCTGCTATATACGATTTTTTTATTAAAAATTTGTTTTCTGATTTATGATTTTATTAGAGGTTGCGTTCAATAATTTATTTGATGCGTATGTTTTAACAATGCCATGTATATACATCCAGTGAAACATCTAACCTAACTTATGGGTATTTAATGATGACTAAAAAGTGGATCCATGTATATTATTAGTTCGTGTACTAATTAAAAATAATTTACGTGTATAGATATACATGAATATAAAACGAAATGCGCGTAAAGTGGTTGATCCAATGAACAAAGTGTTCTTTATGTTCCTATGAACAAATTTTATATATATATATATATATATATTCTCGTGTACAGTGAACAAAAAGATATATAACAAGTTTTATGCCAAGTATACTATATATAGATTTCTATAGGACAGATAATGAATCACCATGGTTTGAGAACGAGTTTATCTTAATTTTAAATATAAGACCTCAATCATCTCATTTCTAAAATTTATAATTTTTTGCTTATATCATTCCTATTGATTATATATAGTAAGGAGTTTTTATCAAGGCAGTTATAATGCACATTTTTAAAACTGATATTATAGAGAAATCCACACATATTAATAGCTAGCTTAACTAATTTCATTGATATGTTAAAATTAATTATCTAGTTGTGATATTAAGGATCAGAGGTAGTATATCATTGAAGGGTAGAAGATAAACCACATGAATTCTGAAAATATTTCCAAACACAATAATCTTAGAAAAAAATCCAATTTTTTGAAACTCAAACAGGACTGGCTAGTTCGACCCGGGAACGACGAACCGGGCATGAAATCGGTCCGGTCAGTGAGCCGAACCGGTTCAGTAATTTTTTAAAATTTTTTTTATTCTTCTTTAAAATTTTATATTAATAAGCCTAAAATATTCAATTTATTACCGGTTTGGCCCCAGTTAGCTTCGATTTGACTCTGGTCTGATCCACTAACCCTTGCTCCAGTATCTTGACCGATCCTGTGACCGGTCTAGATTTTAGAAGCTTGAAAAAATCCATGAGGAAGAAAAGGGAGTAGCGGCCATGAGTTGAGAGACAAGGTGAACAGTCGTTGTCTGGGGCAAAAGCAAAAGAAGGAGCCATGGTTGCAAATCAAGTTTCAATTAACGTGCAATAATAAAGCAGACTTTTTGAGTACAATTATGGAGAAGTGAGTATGGGTACATGGAATGTGCGTGTGATTGAGTGGAAGTGGGGACGTAGATGAGTGGACAAACAACTTTCTGCTTTCATTTTTTTTTCTGCCTGTAACAACTTTCTGCTTTCATGTAGCATCTCATCATTGCTCAGTAAATTAAACTACATGGCTATAACTCACTTCGGCCCCTACTCCCTTTTGCCTTCCTCTCTTTCTGCTCCTTGCTCCTTTCCCTTACCCCAAATTAGGTTGGCAACGTTTTTTGCTGCCCGTATGTCTCCCCTCCACTTTAGCCTCCTCAACAAATCTAGCCCTCCAAATTCAACACAGTTTTCATTCCTATTTTTTAATAAATTCTTGAGGCCACCCAATCAAATAGTTTTTTCAATATCTTATTACTAGATATATGAGCAAACACTTTTCTAGATTAAGGCTTCACGATTAGTATACCTTTCCTTGGAGTTTTTTTTTTTAAAAACAAAAATTAACAAAGTGGTAATCCAACCCCAGTCTGCCCATTTTATAATCTAATTGGTTTGCTATGAACCCAAATGCCACTTTATAATCTAGTTGGTCCACTATAGACCAAGTAACATTGAGTACGCTTCCATTTTAGTTTACACACTTCAACCTCACACAAGTTGTAAAGGCTGGATCCATGCTTGTATGAGAAACACACTTGTAAATTCCTGTTATGGGCTTATGCAATCTACCCTAAGAGATGCTTCCGTTTTTTTGTTATGCATAGGTATCCTTCTATTGGAGGTAATCCTGTTCGAGATACTATTGGGCACTAAATGCAGGCACCTCTCCCAATAAGAATTTAAACCTTTATTCGTCACACTGTGAGGGATAGCCCATTCTGTCAGACCCAACTCTCATTGGTGGATGCTTCCGTTTTTGTTATCATGCATTCATTTTATTTTTCCACTAACAAATCCTACAGATTGGTCTCCTGGAATTATTGCACATCTAAGGAGATATATTGTTTATTGCGTTTATAGGGAATGGGGGGAATGCTGGCCCCTGACCATCCTTAGTCTTCAATAAGCCCACTTAATTGCCATTCTATCCCAACGTGCCTGATAAATCCATGAAATGGGCCTGGCTTTCGCCGTCCGTCAACGAATGGCCCAAATTGAAAACATATGCTGAGATCAAAAACTCTGTTCAACTATACTTACTTTCCTACAAAAAAAAAAAATCCATATCAAAGGAAAGTCACCCCGTGTTTACAGCATGCATGGCAGCTCCTATATCAGGGCGAGGAAGGTGAAAATGAAATGAAAAGCATAGAATATCAGGGGAACAATGAGTTCCACATGAGAAAAGTTTATATTACGTTACAGGAGCTTTTTATTATTTAACATTAATTTGAAATAGGAACAGATTAAACAAAACTGCGAAAATAAAGCAGTAGTTCTTGCATTTTAAAAATCGTTGCAAAATGGAATATAAAAGCGTCTTTCAACCCAGAGTATGACATAGCATAGTGGTAAGCGGACTCGCTGGTACGAAATGCAGTCCATATTTTTTTGATACACTAAAAACGATGTCTATTTAACTCCTACTTTTGTTTAAACCTATTTCTTGCTTCGATGGAGTCATGGAGGGGAGGAAAACTCTATAAAAAAAAAAAAAAGTTAACAAGGCACATGAGAAAAGGGGGTTGTTTTTCGAAATCAAGGTAATTAAAGGCAGTGAGCAAACAACGTAGAAGCAAATAGGAGGATAAAGGAATATACCGGGCAAAACAACAGGAATCAGTATTGTTCATGTCTATTTTTTTTGGCCAAAAGTATTGTTCATGTCTAAGTTTGGCCCTAAACTCGTGTTAAGAATAATATATTATAGTATAGAGAGATCCTCGTAGTGAACGCTGAGCCTGAGTGACTAGGTTCTAGGTACACGGACCACGTGACGCCCTTTCCCTAAAATAATATTTTGGTCATGTGACTTCCAAAGTGTCTGAAAGTTGAATCCCCACACAGCAGATTTGGCCCCCCGTCTTTTCAATGACCTCAGGCTCCCCATATTATTTTTCATTTTACTAATCAACTCGCGCTTACTATATTTATGGGTTTGGATTAATTTTTAAGAATAGTTTTTATGATTTACGAGGTAAGGGTGTGAGAGGAATTTTATCTCGGGTTGCGTAAATCTAGGATTGAAAAGTTTTCAAACACTCACTTTATCTAGATCGAAGACCACTAATAAAATATACACTTTTAAACACACACACACAAGAAAATATATAATGGGGCTGTTCCAAAGTTCCAACCTCTAAAACTAAAACAATTGAACCCAACCTATATAAAAGATCCAATCTGGACACTACCTCAAAACTGCACCTCATCTTATTCAAACCAGAATATGGTCCAATCTGTAATCCTGCAGCTTTACGAATCCCACCAAAACCCATCCCGTTTCTCATTATATTTTTTGCCCGGATTACAACCCACCATCTCAACAAAAAGCAACATAAAATCTTTTTTTTTTAAGAAAAAGAATTATTAGTTTAGTCAAAACCTGGTCTTTGTGGTAACATCGATATAATAATTATTAAAACATAAAGGGCATCTAAAGGAACAGTGACTAGAGAGAGGGGAGGGTGCGTGTGGGGGAGTGAGGAACGAGGGGGGGACAGAGATGGCAGGGTCACGTGTCAGTGTCTTATTGGGTGGGGGGAAGGCAATGTACTCGCCATTTGCAAAGTTGGTCAAAGCAAACGACCGGATAAGGAAAACCGATACGTACAGTCAAAGCAAAACCTGTCACGGTCAATTGCTTGGCTGGCTGTCTCCCTTATTTTATTTTATATTTCTCTCTTTCCCTAAATATTTAAAATAGAGCAAATGCCTCTCGTCCCCTGACATTTCGGATTTATTAATTATTGATTAAACCATTTTCTGGGGTTATAATATGAGTTGTTGTAACTTGTAACCTGCCTTCTAAATCTGAAATTTTCATTTCATTATTGATTATTATAAAGAAATAGGTGATTAAATTAAATACTGCTGAAAGAGGAAAATGGAGGCATATATTGATTGAGATAATCGATTTGGTTGGGGGCCCACTTTGTATCGTTTGGGAGTGGGCCCCGCATGGTTGTTCCTTGCCCTTGGTGCTCGTGGGGCTTCCCTGGCTGCACTTTTGTGAACCCCACCACCCTTTCTTGCTTCGTGTCCCTCACCCTAATGTCTTCTTTTTTATCTTTTAATCTAATCCCTCCAAAGCCTCGATTTTTATCTCTTTATACAATTTCCCATCTTTATAGTTCAATTTCATTTCTTTTTACTTACATAAATAGTGTGTATCATTTCCAACCCCTTTTCTTTATCTCTTTTTTAAATTTTTAAACGAAACTCATTTTTAATGCCACACATTTTTCCTAATTGCATTATAGGTACAACTTCTATTCATATGAGGCGCCTAACTCTACCATAAATGTCACCACCTCCTTCAAACAGATTCATTTGTATCGTCTAATCACTTACAGCAACCTGCTCTTGTTTAAAAGAAATGACATTTCACTGATATGAAAAGACGACCAAAACAAACCAACTTCAACTTGTATATGATATAAAGGGATTTACAAAAAAACCATTATCTGATAGGGATAGATTATTATATTTATTATCAGTATTATAACGGTAATTAGTATTTATCTTTTGGGGTTAATGATGGATTGTGATATGAGTGTCATATAAATTAAGGTGGCAAAATGGCATGAGTAAACAAAGTTGTGGAGTAGTATGTGAATATCATCACGGCAAAAAAAAAAAGTTGTAGTATGTGAATGTGTGATGACTGCACGTGCGGTGCGCTGGCCGAGGGGCTCCTGAACCGGCTGCAACCCGTGCATCCCGGTCACCTCCATTATTTTTCTTAAAATGGTTGGGTTAATCTTTTTGTTTTTGATTTTTTTAGTTTCTTTTTGCGGTCATTAATTTAATTTTTCTCTCTTGCTCCAAAAGAAGAGCTGTGCTGTGCCAGGGATGGCTTTTCTGTGCTGCTCCCTCCCTACCACTGTCTCTTGCCTAGTGTGGTACGGACCTCCCTGTTATTTCATCTCCGGCCCTCCCGATTCCGCTTATGGCTCTTTGATTTTGTGATCTGAGTCTCTGTTCTTTCTTTCCGTCTTTCGACTGTTTGCTTCTGTTAATCTGCTCCTGTTTAGTGGAGTGTGAGTCTCCACTGTTTGGTCCTTGATTGGGTTAGATTCTTTTTAGGTTTTCTCGGCATCTTTATTGATTTGCTAAAGGGGTTACTGATTTAACCCTTTTGAAGCTTGAGCATCAAGTGAAAGAAGCTTGATTGTGTGTTCCTGATGTGAGATAGGATGGTAATGATTCTTTTGACCATTGAAAGAGATCAGATAAAGCGGAGAAAAAGAAACAGGAGAGGCTTTATTTTTGTACAATAAAGCAGTTTTGTTGCTTGTAAATTGCCCATGAGAACTTGCCTCGCCGGTTTTATTCCTCTTTTCCTCCTTTCCCTTTCCCACACAGCTCATGTGTGTACTAGATGTAATGCCCCTTGACCGGTGCTCGCCATTGTAGAGATTTTGGGTGGGTTTCGTGTGCCGCTTTGCATTTTCCGGCTAGGTCTTTCTCCTCAAGGGTTTCCAAAATGCCTATGTACCAGCCTTCTAAACGAGATGTGGTTGGCTTCGACGGTGGTGGTGACGGGCAGATTCTAGATCTGGATACCGCTGTCAAGGATGGGGTTTTAGGTGGCGTTGACGGTGGGATTGTCGGAGCTGGGGCCGGCGAGAAATTGGATCTGGGGAAAATGATTCAAGAGCTCGACTTGTCCGAAGTTCCTACGGTCTTTATCTGCCCAATCTCCCTTGAGCCAATGCAAGATCCAGTCACGCTCTGCACCGGCCAAACCTACGAGAAGTCCAACATTCTCAAATGGTTCAATTTGGGGCACCTAACCTGCCCTACCACTATGCAAGAGCTCTGGGATGATTCCATTACTCCGAATACAACTCTTTACCGTCTGATATACACTTGGTTTTCCCAGAAGTATCTGCTGATGAAGAAGAGATCGGAAGATGTGCAGGGGAGGGCGTCAGAACTCGTGGAGACGCTGAAGAAAGTGAAGGGTCAAGCTCGAGTTCAAGCCCTCAAGGAGCTCCGTGATGTGGTGGCTGCTCACTCCACTGCCCGCAAGGCGGTTATTGATGAAGGTGGAGTCACTGTAATGTCTTCCTTACTTGGTCCTTTTACTTCCCATGCTGTTGGATGCGAGGTCATTGGTATACTTGTATGTTTGACTCTTGATTCCGACTCGAAAAAGAATTTAATGCAACCTGCAAAGCTTTCTTTAATGGTGGACATTCTGAACGAGGGTTCATTTGAGACCAAAATCAATTGCACCCGACTGATTGAGTCATTGATTGAGGAGAATGATTTTCGTTCTGAGATTATTTCGAGCCATAGCCTCTTGGTTGGGCTGATGCGGCTTGTGAAGGATAAGAGACACTCAAACGGAATATTTCCTGGGCTTAGCCTCCTGGGAAAGTTATGCTTGCATAAAGAAGTTAGGAATTTGCTAGTGAGTATTGGGGCTGTTGCTCAGTTGGTTGAATTGTTATCTGCTCTGGAGCCAGAGTGTTCTGAGTTGGCGCTTTCCATTTTAGATGCATTGGCATCGATACCCGAAGGCAGAGTAGCGTTGAAGAACTGTTCTAACACTATACCCAATATGGTGAACCACTTGATGAGAATCTCAGAGAACTGCACCCAATATGCATTGTCAATCCTATGGTCTGTGTGCGAGCTTGCACCTGAGGAGTGCTCATCTGTTGCTTTGGATGCAGGGCTTGCTGCAAAGCTACTCCTTGTCATCCAAAGTGGTTGTAATCCTATATTGAAGCAACAGTCTGCTGAGCTTTTGAAACTGTGCAGTTTGAATTATTCAGATACTATCTTCATTTCCAAGTGCAAGCTTACTAGAACCATCCAATGAGTTCGTGGGCATTAATCTGGTTGTATCAACAATTCATGGTTTTGCAAGGAGGGAGAAGCAAATGATCTGCCACTTCTCAGATCGCATGACTCAAGTCAACCCCTAAACATGATGGCATTGGGGTTTTATTCCAACAATTGATTCAAATGAAGAAGAATCACAATTTGGACATCCTCAAATATTGCCGGAGTGGGTTCAGTTCACTCCTGCGAGCTGCTTGTCCTTTTTTCTCTTTTCAAATAAGCCCCATCAAGAACATACAGATACTGTACACTGTTTTGGGGCATGCGGATGTGAGAATTGAAAGCTATTGTTGGGATAAAGATAATATTTGTTAGGAGAGTGAGCTCACGGTAAGGATGGATCTTGCAATATCAAAAATTGTAATTGTTGAGGAGTTGCTTTGCTCCATGACTTCCTTGTACCTTCCATTTGGAACTGAACAGCCTCCAACATTACATTAAAAATAGTGAGAATTTTGCTTTTGACGCAAAAAATGTAGAGACTTTTTCATTTAATGTGTACAATGCAAAATAACCATTTCTGTTGTCAGTTGCTCATTACCTTGCGTTGTTAATGCAAAACTTAGTCCAATGATAACATTCAGATTAATTAATGATTTGATACCAATAGTGTTACCTTTTATATCGTAATGTGATGTGAAATGGGATGGCCTGATTTCATTAGGAAGTCCCCAGACGACAGGACATTTGGGTGCTGATGCATCTCCCTCGTCCTATCCTTTTTTTGATTGGAATTGAGGAAGGGACCCCCAACGTAACCTCTCGCTGTGATCTGAATCTGATTCTCTGCTGCTTGGAAAAGAAAGAAGAGAAAATATTTAAAGCTTTCACTGAATAGGAGCGTTGAATTGTTTGGCTTCCACAATCCTCCAAATCTGGGAACAGTCGCCTCTCTAGACTCTACCATATCCGTGCATGTGGGTGTGCTTTCTTTCCAAGAATCGCAGATTTCAAATGTAAACTTGCTCATAGAATTTAAACAAGAGGAAGCAAAGAACTGAAATTTTTAACTGCTTAGTGTGTGTTTGTGTGAGCGTTTTGTACAGGAAAAACGCATTTATTACGCAAGCCGAGAAAAAACTCCTCTCACATACTTACCTCGTATACAGTGAATCACGAATTATAAGCACGTTTTGGACAAAAATAAGCCATTCCAAACGCACACTTACTCTATCATACTAATATTATCGTTTTAAATGTGTTCTTACTTCTGCTGCTTTTGTTACTAATATTGGGTATGTTTGGTTGAGCGATTCGATTGCTTATAAGTTGCTTTTTAATAGTGATTTACGGTATACGAAGTAAGTATGTGAGAGGAGTTGTGTCTCGATTTACGTAAAAAGCAACTTATAAGTTTTTATAAGCTCAAACAAACATGCTTACTATTGATTTGAGAGGTGGGGTGGGGATAGATCTGATAAAATCCAGCCACAGATATGTGAAGATTGAAGCATGTCAAAAGTAAACAAGGAGGTGGGTCCAGGGCTATTCAGCGATGACATCATCTTTGTAAAGTGATCTGCATGGGCTCAGGTTTTCAGGGCTCCACCCACTCCCGTCCCTCTACCCATTTCCCATTTACGCCACATTGTTTGATGTTCACTACCACTTGCTCGTAATTACTAGTTGGGTAATACGCAGTTTCACCCACATGCGCCAACGCTCATCCCCTGAAATTTCTGGACATCTACAGTCACTTACCATTCAGATAATCACGGAACGAGACTTTTACGTGACTGGTCCTTTTTTTTGGGGGGGGGGGAATTATATTTTACTCAGTCATTGAGAGCTGTTTTACTCCTCACAGTCAAAGGCGCCAGTTGAGTGGTCTGAAAGAATATGACACGCTGGCACCTACTTGGACAGCCGTCTTACACGTGGACAGGGTGATTGGAGTTTCTGGCTCCCTCCTTTCCTCTCCGAAACAGAATGCCAACATAGTTATAGGGACCAAAAGCCACAATCCGATTCAAAGTTGCCTGCAATTAATTTCCAGCAACTGCTTGTGCGTCGAGATGGCATTTTTGTGGGAGCACGCTGTCGAATTGAACTCATCTTTTCATAAACTGAGTTGGTTTTTATGAACTAAATTATACAACCAAGCATGTAAGATTTGAAAACTCCATATTGATATTTTTTTTCACGAAAATAAACCTAACATCTTGGATCCATTGACATGGTTATATATGCCTGGGAGTTAATAGGTTTCTCTTCCTCTGCGCAACACGTGCAAAATGGTAGAAATATTACCCTTCAAATTTCCAGTTAAAATGAAATTACCCTTCCAGTGTAAAAGTTATTACCCTTTTTGGGTCCAAAAAGATTTTAGTAACGAAAGGGTGCAATTACAGGCATAAAAATCACATGGCTTTAAGACGAATTCGCAAGGAATTAAAGCGGTAAAACCGGTTGAACAGCAAGGGCATCATTCAAAGGCCACTTTGACCAATAGGAACGAAAGAAAGAGGGAACGGCGAAAGAGAAACGCTGACGTGGCTAACCGTCCTAACGGAATTACGACGCGTGCATTAGAATCCAATCCCTCTTCAGCCTTATATTCAAAATCTTCAATACCTTCCGTTCTTCGTTTCTCACTCTCCAGCTCACCCAACTTCCCTACACATTAATGGCATTCACTTCCGGTAGTAAGCGTCCGTTAGGGCCACCGTCTCCGCCGACGCCTTCTCCACATCGTCTTAGGCAAGAGGAACGTGTAGATGCAGGCAAGCCCCCCAGTAGAGAAGGCAAAGAAGTGCCAGCTGATGACGATGATCCTCCTCCTGAGACGAGTCAAGAAGCTCTGAGAAGGCTCCAAGATCCGCCGAGAGTTGATGAACACGCTATCTCCCGTCTCAACTATCTGCTTCTTCAAGTTTCCGACGACCACCACGAATCATTACCTAATTTATCTGAAATAGTCTCCAGGATCTTTCAAACCGAGGGATGGCGCCAACTTCTTGAGAATCTTCTACAAGCCATTCACACGGACTTCGAAACAAGGCAAGAAACGGCACTCAGGGTGTTGCGGTGTTTGCCCCAGAAACAAGCGTGCGAATTTTTTAAAGCTAACTATAGGTCACTTTACGTTAGATTCTTGGATCTATTCGACTCTCCAAAGGTCAATATCCCGGCTTTGACATTTGATGCCTCGTCAAAATTGATAAGCCTGAAAACACTGTTCAGTCTTGACGGTGACATTGAGCGCCTGTTACAAAAAATGTTTGTTTGGCTCCAACTAGTATTTCGCAATGGCGGTCAAATAGATATCTTGGAAACAAGAATCCCGCATTTGGTGGTATTTGCTATGTATAATGCTCACCATGTTGACAAGTCACTTCATTCTGTGTTGACCTGCATGTTCGAAATTGTTGAGGGTGCAGATGACAATTTTATCACGTGCAGGGGGATTCAAATTATTATGGTATTCCAACAAAAGAAATTGAACGGTGTTACAAGCTTTGTTCGGGAACTATCTAGGGAGTCTAAACGCAGAATATTGGAGAAATGTGTGCGCTTGATGTGTCGTGTTGAAGATGTTCCTTCCTGGTATGATATGGACGCTGAATCCAGTGAACATATGGGCCTCATGGGGAGTTACCAACCGGGAAAGTTCTTACTACATATGGTTTCCTCGGATTCAGATGAAGAATTGTTACTTCCCTTTGGAATTGAGATGATTCCGCAATATTTGAATTCAGAAGATTGGAAGACACGTCATGCAGGAGTTATTGCCTTTTCATTAATTGCAAAAGCGTGTGCCCCCGTAATTTGATCTTTTCCCTCATCGCTTTAATTTTGAGGATCCCAATTACTTACTTTTCATTAAGGAATATGTGTTTAATTATGTCTTCTTATCGTCTTCTATATTTCCCTATGGATGCCACACAGGAGAAGATATGTGAGCAAACTGAGAGAGTAGTCGATATCTCACTGGATGATCCCCACCCTCGCGTTCGTTGGGCTGCCATTCAAGTAATTTTGAGTTCACTTTCAGATCATCCAAAAGATCATGAACAATATTTAATGAAGTTCCTGCCTAGACTAGTCACCATAATTAGATCATCGGCCTCAATTTATCCACGTGTTCAGGTATATATTCATTCACAGATATCAAGTGGAGTTTGCCATCTCTTTCAAAACAACGTTGCTTGTCTTCCTAATAGAAACTAATTTGTTTTATATATGATCTGCGCAGTTTGAAGCTACTATAGCAGTGCGTCGATTGATTAACAATTGTGATAATGAAGGCTACGTCAGGTCGTTCTCGGAAGATCTGGTGCCTGAATTGCTAAAACTTCTTGAGGTATATATATGTAACTTGTACGCATGGATATTTTTGGGAACTTGGCCCCATCAAATATATAACATGTGCATATATTTTTTCTCTCCTGCAGCAAAGGGCGATGTTCCGGGTTGATGCTATGGAAATTCTGAGGTCACTGGCAGTATCATTTCCGGTATATCTTTTAATTAATTGTTAGCTGTAGAAACCTGAGATGATGATGGATGTGGGTTATATTTATCCCAATAAAATTTAAATTCGTATTGAATTTGTTGGGTGTAGGTCGTTTTTCGTAGCCACTATAAGGAAACAGTGGATTTTTTGCAACCCCATGTGTCTCAGTGGTTGCTTGGAGTGAAATCTATAGAATGCTTGAGTTATATTTTCTCGCGGTTTTTCAGAGACCAATCTCTTTTTGTGTTAAGTGATACTGAAAAGGTAATCGCTAATAATTCATTCTATCTTTTTTTATTAGCCTAATCACCAATTGTTCTTATATTGCATTTTCTCTCCTAGTTATAAGATACTTTAAAAGTTTCTTCTTTCATTATCCTGGTTGTTAGTTGCTTTACCGAATATTTGAAGCATTGATGAATTTTTTAACATATGTCCTTCATAAAAAGTAAAATTCTTTTATTTTGTATGCAAAAAAGGAAATTGATTTCAGGATATATTATTTTTTAATATTACCATCTTCCTCAGTAAAATATATGATGATGGATACGTTGTTGATTTATTGGACAGGGAATCACTGTTGGACAATACTTGCAATTTCAACAACAAATAATTTGATTCGTAAATTATAATAGCTGTGCCTAATATAAATACTTATGATTTACGTTATCTAAAATTGTCGTTCAATTAAAAAAATGGAGGATATGATTAGTGAAGGAAAATATCTATGCCATTTCTCCCTTTATAAAAAATAAATAAATTAACTTTTAGATTTTTTCTGGATAAATTATAGGTCACTAATCAATCATCATTGTATGCATTTGACTGATCATTACTTGCCTTGTTGCTATGTATATGTTACTTTAGCAAAGTTACAAGTTGCAACAATGAGTGGGATGGAAATCTGAGTAAGATTATGTTTGTCTATTTTGGTTTTAGTTCGGCTTCTAATATATATAACTTGGGATGTTTTGAAGGTTTTTACAATTGTGTTTAAAATTCTAGATGATTGGAAGAGTATCAACAACAGAGTAAAACTTTACGTCTTAAGGGTATATTCTATTTCTCCTAACCATCTGGTTATTAATTATCTTTTAGAAAAAACCAAGATTACGTATAGCCAAGAAGAGCTGGGCTCTTTGAACAACATAAACCTAGTATATATTATTATTTAATTTTTCTTTACCTTGTGCTATAAATAATTTAATGATTCCTTCCTTTCTCACATGAAGTTGATTAACACGATGCAGGCATTGTCTCAATTGTGCAAACTACCGCAGAATGACGAACTCCTTAACAAAACCATGCCTGTGTTGATTCAGATTCTTAAAAATACCAAAAATTCCACCATGTTTGGCTTCAAATCTTCCCTTCATATTTCGACCTGAATTCTTTTTAAAAAAATGAAAAAAAAAATATATCTGTGTTTTGTAGGACGACGTTGACCATTGAAAAGAAGCAAATTCCGCCTCTCCGGATGAGAATTTGGGCATGTAATTTACTGTCATATTTTTCTGTTCGATTCCAGGAGCAATTTGCACTATGGGCTTCCAGGGTACGTAATTGGTTTGGTTTGCAGCTATATCCATATATATATATATATAAAATATATGGATATCGAGAGACATTTTCCTGTGACTGATCACGACTTCCAATGATTAGGTCTTTCCTCTTCTGATCAGGCTGTTCAGGAGTACTGATGCTAATGCCTTTGATGCTGCTGCTGTTAAAGTCGCTTCTGTTAACGGTATTTCTGATTTTATTGTAATAAATATTATTATTTAAAACGCTGGGTTGCATTTAAGTATAGGCTTCCCTTAATTTATGTTTCTAGCTCTTCCAAACGTATTGCTCTCGTGCCAACACAAAAAAGAGTATCAGGAATTGATAAACTCCGCTGTGCGAGCACTGGTCCAAGCTTCACTAAAGGTATCTGGTTTTTTTTTTATTTTTCTTTTTGATAATGATTCAATTCAGAGCATCATATATATATAGTCTAAAAGATAAAAAAGCAGTTATGCTAGATCTAAGTCATGGTTAAAGTTTTTATACCCCACGCACTATTTCTTTGGCTGAACTACTTCGAGTTTCTAATCACTACAGGAACCCGAAACAGCGGTTGATACAGAAATGTTAAAAATCCTCAATGAATGCATTGCGGTACGTGGGAATGTCCCCTGAAATCAAATATATAAATACTTGAGCTTATATTCTTTGATGACGTATGTATCAAAATGTGATCGTGCAGATCTCTGGATCAGTTTTTAATGTGGATGTAATCAAGCAGATTGCTGTTCTGATACAGCATCAACTCTCTGAGGGGACAGTATATTGGCCCTTTAATCTACTAAGCAATGTTTCTGAAATGGAACAAATGGAGGAGATAATTCAAGTCTGTATTAAAATTCTTCATTATTTTGGTCCTTCAATCGTTGAATATTGAAACATCATTTTCTGTATGCATTTTTTTCTTACTTTATGCAATAAATTGTATCTCTGCATGTTTTCGGCTGAAGGCTGCAGCAAAATGCTTAGAAACAATGATAAATACATTGAAGTCTGCGTTCTTACCTCATGTTGACGAGCTTCTGCCAGCTGTTCAAGCCCTATGGGTTAGTCGCCCTCATCTTGCTATTCTACTTGTATGGTCATATATATATATATATATATATAGTTTTCTTTAAGGTTCTTTTTTATCCCCTTAATGCAACTTTCCTATGTTAATTTTCTCAACTTACAAATAAGAAGCATGGTTATGTCTTCACGGTTTGATTCATCTCTTCCGCAGAGTCATGATACTTGGTGCCCATATAAGTTGAAAGAAGTGGCAATCTCCATTTTTAATTTGCTTTTGAAGGACTACCCATATAAGTTGCAAAGGTTTAACTTGTAATATATCTGAATTCATATATATATATATATATATTTGAGCCCTTTAATACTCATGGCTCATACGTTTGTTATTCAACCAGGTATAGTGATACATATGTTCAGGTCGTTATGGACCTTTGTCACTCACAAAGCCTTCAGCTTCAACGGGTATATAGTCTTTTCTGCAAAATGAGCCGGCTCCCTCCCTTTGTTTTTGAAGTTATATTTACTACGTTTATGTTTGGGTATAGGAAGCTGCACGTGGGATTGGTTTATGCGCCACAAACACACAACTTATATCCAACTTCGATGCCCTTAGTAGGCTCCATATACCTAGCTAAGTAAACTTGTTTTTATTGGACGATATATATATATATATATATATTGTAAAAGTGGCGATTTTTTTTTTTTTTTGCAGAGGCTATCGACAACCTATATCATGTAATAGGGTGTGCTTTGGAATCAGAGAGAAGAATGACATATGATGCGGCGGTTTCAGCTCTGGGGAAAATATGTGAGTTCAGGCATGATATTATTAATGGCCCTCAGGTAACACGTTTCCTGTCTTTTTCCGATCCAATAAATACTACTCCCTCGATTCTTAATGTACTGTCTCTACATGCTTTGCTTGTTTTAATTGGTATTACTGATAATTAAGCAGGTGGTTCTAATCTGGATAAACTTTTTACCATTAAGAGATGACTTCGAAGAGGCCAAATATGCACATCAACAACTTTGTCGACTATTAGGAAGGTACGTGAATTTTCTTTGTTTCCTTTTCTTTCAATTTTTTTACACTTTATCTCCATATTATTTTGGAACAAACATGCATGAGTTGGAAACTACCGTCGTCGCGGTCGCCGTCATCATCATCATCTCTATTTCATTTCAGGGCTGATCCGGATACTTTGGAGCTTCACAATAAGAGTTTTGAAATGTTGATGATTACTCAAATTTTTAATAAGGTAATAACGATTAATTTCTAGTTAAAGCCTATCTCTCTGTGCTTTTATTTCCACTCTGATTCATTTTGATCTATTCGAGTACATTTTTTCCTTACAGATTTTATTACAAAGTGACTATATAGCAACTGAGGAAACAATATGCTCGATCATTTCTTTCTTAACCCAGGTGGGGGCCATGACATAATTGTTTATCAGGCAGCACCACATACATAAGAAAATGCTTACAATGTTCCTCACAGATGATCTATCAACAAGTTTATCATATTGTAATGGGATTTCGAACTCACATTTTTACAAGAGTTGTATTCTTATTCAATGGATCGATCAATCTTATTGGCAACAAACTTATTATCACTATTGGTATAACAATGAAGGGTAAACTCTTTAGAACACATTTTAGAGTAGACTAAAACAACAGAGGCGATCAATTTAAAAGAAATTTAGAGTTCGAAAAGACAAAGAAGGGAATATCAACATGGAAATGCGGGTATGTTATGAGTTCTTATGGCATTTTAAAAAAAGAATTTCTAAAACACATGCGAAATCTAAAATTTAAAAAATTACATGAACATTAATGATGATATTTAAAATTACATGAACTTTTCCCCCCCCCTGATAACATATATACACGGCATTCACTTTAGTTAAACTACACACTCACCAACTACGTGGACTTGCTTAACAAATCAATCATGTCAGATCAAACTACAAACCATATATTTAGGTTTAGATCTAAAATTAACATATCACATTCTTTCTTATTTGTATATAGAGTTGATATGCTCCTATGCATAATAAATTTACTGACGATTTATATTACTATATTTAGAGGTCAAAAGCAATATTCTCGAAAGAGTCTCACAAATTTTACTTTTCAATAGACTAAAAATTTGTAGCGTTTTCCACTTTCTAGAAATCACTTACTCACTTAGTGCCCGTTTGGATTAGCGGTGAAGAAGTGGCTTTTTTTACCATCTGACTTTTAGAAAAGTAAGGTAGGATTAAAAGTGAAAATGTAAATGTGATTTGTGTTTGGATTAGTGGTTGTAGAAGTGACTTTTTTTCTAACCTTGAACCTGTTTGGATTAGAGTTTGAAAAGTTCGTTTAGATGAGAAATGACTGAAAAAGGCATGAATCTTATTAAATATTATATATGTATATATATTAGTTATATATATTGTGATAATTGAAGTAAAAAAATATTAAAAAACTTTGATAAAATAAAAAAGGTGAAATTATTATTGAGAAAAAAAGAAAAATATATTGTGATAAATATTATTGAATCTAAAAAATCTTCAGGATAATATTGATTTTCAGCAAAAACTTTTGAAGCAAATTTGTACCTTAACCCTTTTTTTAATACCCAACTTTTCAAATGTTTTAACATTTTTTCTTTTAATAATTCTAAAATAAGTGACATTTTGATATCTTATGAATATAAAATGGGATACTTAAATTTTTATGATTTTACATAAAAATTTAAATTCATCAATTTTTATATATATAATTCAAATAAATTTTTGCCATACAAACCCCACAACATTGGCATATGCATTTTGTCTTTTTTCTTTTTCATAAAGTATAAACTTTTTTTAATATTTTTTCAAGGCCCCACACACTTGCTGTACTGCATTGATCATTAGTCAACAATAATTCTCCACCGTGATGAATAATTCCCCACCGCTGTGTTTATGGGCTTCGGAAAAAAGCCACTCTTTTTATAAAAGCACAGTGGTTATCAATGCTCTCCCAAACAATCTCAAATATGCCCACTGGGCTTTTTTTCTAAAAAATGTGCAGCTGCCCTCTTGAAACGCTATACCAAACAGACCCTTAGATCATAAATTTTCATATTGATATTTTTCCTTGAAAGTAAAGCTAACTACTTAAATCCAATGACATAGTTTGACGTAAATGGCAGATTTTTCTTTCTCCACCGAAAATATGGGGAATGATAAAAATAAGAAAAATTGGTGAAAAATCTCATCTTGAAATTTTATTGATTAGAGGGATGGGAATTCAATCATTGATATTTTCGATGTATACAAATATATCTGACTCTTCTATTCAGTAAAACTAACATGTAGAGAATGATAAAAATATGAAAATTTTGTGAAAAGTCTCAGTTTAAACATTTTATTGATTAGAAGGATCGAAATTCAATCATTGATATTTTCTATGTATAAAAATATATTTGGCTTTGTTTACTTACCTTCTGATGTATCGAAAAAAAAAAATATTTGACTCTTCTGTTCAATAAAATTTTTAAATATAGAGTTTTCATTGATTTTCTCATAGAAATATTACCTTTTCAATTTTTTTTTGTTAAAAATTAATAAAGATGACCTTTTTGTTGGGGTCATTTTTTTTTGGGTGGGCCTAGCGTTAAAGTGGTGACTAATCCCTTTCCATGGACAATAGACTTGTTGAAGGAACTTTTTGGCTTATACAGACGGCGACGGAGACGGATTAAACTCCTATTGTCACAACGGAATAAGCTAAGTGTTGTGTGCGCATGAGAATCCAATCCCAACAACTACCTTCTCGGGTTCGCGGGAGGCGTACGTAAGCGCGTGGATGTAAGAAAGTTATCCTTCACCAATAGGGATCAATTAGGGAAAGACGCAAGCAAGAGAAACGCTGACGTGGCTAACCGTCGTAACGGAATTTAAGACGCGTGCACGGGAATCCAATCCCAGCATCTTCAGCCCAATATTCAAAATCTTCAATACCTGCCTTCCCGTCTTCGTTTCTCACCCAACTTCCTTACACAATGGCACCCACATCTGGTAGTAAGCGTCCCTCACGGCCACCGTCTCCGCCACGACATCACGCGAAGCATAAACGCAAGCAAGAAACAGAGCAAGAGGAAGAGGTAGAGGCAGAGAAGGCCTTGTTTAAAGGAAAGTACCCCACCAATAGAGCTGATGATGATCCTACTCTTGAGACGAGTAAAGAAGCCAAGAGAAGGTTGTTCTCACTCCCAAATCCGTCAAGAATTGATGAAAACGCGCTCTCCCGTCTCAAATCTCTGCTTCTTGAAGTTTCCGACGACCACGAATCAACACCTCATAAGCTTAATTTATCTGAAATAGTCGCCAGCATGTTTCATACCGAGAGATGGCGCGAACTTCTTGACAATCTCACAAATGCCATTCATACAAACACCGAAACGAGGCAAAAAACGGCACTCAGGGTTATATTGTGTTTGCCTGAGAAAGAATGTCTGTTGTGTTTGCCACGAGCGCACAAATTTTGGAGTGATAACTATGAGTCAATTTACTCTAGATTCTTCAGAAAAAATTGCCTTGGAGTCTTGAATCTATTTGATTCTCCCAATCTCAATATCCAGGCTTTCACATTTGATGCCTCAGTTAAGTTCATATGCCTGCTGCCACACTTGAGGCTTGACCTCCTATTATCAAAAATGGTTGGTTGGCTCCAACAAGCATTTCGCAGGGGCGGTCAAATCGATATCGTGAAACCAAGAATCATAGATTTGGTGCAAGTGGCTAGAAATTATACTCACGATTTTGTGAAGTCACTTCATTCTGAATTGATGACATGCATGTTCGAAATTGCTGAGACTGCAGATGACAATTTTCTCACGTGCCTGGCAATTGAAATTATTAATGTGCTCCAAAAACGGTCGTCGTTGGCTGTTACACGCTTTGTTCGGGAACTTTCTAAGGAGTCTAAACGCAGAATATTGGAGAATTGCGTGCGCTTGATGTTTCGTATTGCAGATGTTCCTTCCTGGTATGAAATGGACAAGAAATATAATGAATATATGGGGATCTCTGGGGATTGCCAATTGGGAAAGTTCTTACTACTTGAGGTTTGCTTGGATTCAAAAGAAGACATATTAGTTTCCTTCGTAAGTGAGAAGATACCACAGTATTTGAATTCAGAAGATTGGCAGACACGTCATGCTGGAGTTATTGCCTTTACTCTAATTGCCAGAGCGTGTGGCCCCGTAATTTGATCTTTTCCCTGTTTGTTTAAACTTTGAGGAGTTATTTTGGTTTGAAAAAGTTGTAACATTTAAAGCGCCTGATGAACTATGTGTTGCATATTTCAATTACTCACTGTTGATTAAGGAATATGTGTTTAACTATTTCCTCTATGTTACTTTGTCTTCTAACTCTCTCATCGTCTTCTTTATTTTCCTATGGCTGCCTCACAGGAGATGATACGTGAGCAAACTGAGAGAGTGGTCGATGTCTCACTGGCTGATCCCCACCCTCGCGTTCGTTGGGCTGCCATTGAAGCTATTTCTAGTTCAGCTTCAGATCATCAAAAAGAGCATGTCCAATATTTAATTAAGTTCCTGCCTAGACTAGTCAACATAATTAGATCATCGGCCTCAATTTATCCACGTGTTCAGGTATAAACAGACACCAAGTCGAGGTTAACATCTTTCAAAGCAAAGTTGCTTGTCTTCCTAATAGTAACTGACAAGTTTTATGTGTGTATGAGTGTATATATATATATGATTTGCGCAGTTTCATGCTACTAGAGCAGTGCGCCAATTGATTAACTATTGCGATCATGAAGACGTAGTGAGGTTGTTCTCCGAAGATCTGGTGCCTGAATTGCTAAAATTTCTCAAGGTATATGTGACTAGGAATGGATATTTTCGGGAACTAGACAATCAAATCTATATATATATATATATATATTCTCTAGTATTCACAGTTTTGTGTAAATAAACTCTCCTGCAGAATTTCCGGGATGAAGCTATGGAAATTCTGAGATCCCTGGCAGTATCATTTCCGGTATATCTTAATTAATTGATAACTCTGAGTCAAATTGTAAAAGCATGAGATGATGATGTGGATGTGGGTTTTATTTATCCTAATAAAACTTAAATGTGTGTTGAAATTGTTGGGTGTAGGTCGTTTTTCGTGGGCACTATCAGGAAACAGTGGATTCTCTGAAACCCCTTGTGTCTCGGTCGTTGCTTGGGGTGAAATCCATAGAATCCTTGAGTTATATTTTCTCAAGGTTTCTCAGGGAACCATCCCTTTTTCTGCCAAACAATGCTGAAGAGGTAATCGCGCTAATAAGTCTTTTTTATCAGAGTAACCACCAATAAATCACAGTGATAAAGGAAATAATTATTTTTGACCCAAAAAAAATAAAGGAAATGATTATCTGAATTTTTTTATTCAATAATCAATACTACCTCTGATCATTAATATAATAACTTGTTGAGAGGTTGGATTTGATTCCAAATATAAGACATTAATCCATTTTGTCTTTTATATATATATATTTCTTTTTAAACTATCCCAATTCACTACACATATTATATAGAGGTTAATTTGCATCTAAGGGTAGTTTTAATGCAAGTGATGATTTACTAAGGTATTTTAAGAAAATCAATATAGATTTTTAACAAACGATTAATTTAACTAATTTCATAGACCTGCCAAAATTAGGTAAGTAGATCTAGTATTAAAAAAATGAGGTAGTATATATTAATTTTCACTCCTAGTATAAAATCCTTTAAAAGTTTCTTCCTTCATTGTCCTTGTTGTAAGTTGATTTTACAAATATTTGAAGCATTGATGAATTTTTTTAAATACATCCTTCATTGAAAATAAAATTCTTTTATTTTATATGCAAAAAAGATATTGATTTCAGTATATATTATTTCTTAATATTACCATCTCCCTCGTAAAATATATGATGATGGATACATTGTTGATTTATTGGACGGAGAATCACTGTTGGACAATCCTTAATTAGCTTGCCACTTTAATAACAAATAATTTGATTAAAAAATTATAATAACTGTGTGCAATAGTATAAATAGTTTTGATTTATGCTATATAAAATTGTCGTTCAATAAAAAATGGAGGATATGATTAGTGAAGTAAAAAAAAATCCACGCCATCCCTCCCTTTATTATAAATCTTTAACTTTTTGGGCACAAAAGGATGAAAACAAAAATATATTTTTTCCCAGTTACAATTTTACTGCGCTACTTATGTTCACTTAGCATGGAAATCTGTGTTGAATTATATATGTTCACGTATTTTGATTTTTAGTTTGGCTTCTAACATATATTACTTGGGACGTTTTGAAGGTTTTTACAATTGTGTTTAAAATTCTAGATGATTGGACGGATACCGACGAAAGAATAAAAATTCACATCTTAAAGGTATATTCTATTAATTACATTTTAGAAAATACCAAGATTACATATAGCCAAGAGCAGGGCAGTATGGATATAGCTCGTATATTATAATTATTTAATTTTCTTGAGCTTATGCTATTAATAGTTTAATGAAATTCTCACATGAAGTTAATTAATTACACGATATGCAGGCATTGTCTCAATTGTGCAAACTACCGCAGACTGACGAATTACTTAACAAAGCCATGCCTGTGTTCATTCAGATTCTTAAAATCACCAAAGATCCTACCATGTTTGGCTTCAAATCTTTCCTTCATTTCTACCTTAATTCTTTTGTTTTCAAAAAAAAAAAAAAAAAGTTTCTGTGAAAGTTGTAAGGCATATGTAAAAGGTTGGCGGCCACAACCTTTTATATATAACAATGAATCTATGTATGTTCTGTAGGATGACGTTGACCATTGATAAGGGGCAAATTCCGAGTTGCCCTGAGCAGAGAATTTTGGCCTGTGATCTACTGTCAAATTTTGCCGTTCGATTCCAGGAACCATTTGCACCATGGGCTTCCAGGGTACGTAATTAGTTAGGTTTGCAGCTATATATCTATATATATATAATGATATATAGTGACATTTTCCTGTGACTGACACGACTTCCAATGATTAGGTCTCTCCTCTTCTGACCAGCCTGTTCAGGAGTACTGATGACGATGACGAGGACGACGATGACGAGGACGACGACAACCGCCTTGTTGCTGCTGCTGTTAAAATCTCTTCTATTAACGGTATTTCGCATTTTATAGTACTAGTAATAAACAATATTATTTAAAATGTTGGGTTGTATTTAAGTATAAGCTTCCCCTAATTCATGTTTCTAGCCCTTCCAAGCGTATTGCTCTCGTGCCTACACAGAAAAGAGACTCATGGATTGATAAACTCCACTGTGCAAGCTCTGGTCAACGCTTCACAAAAGGTAATAATTCAATTCAGAACATCATAATATAGTCTTCGTTAAAGTTTTTACGTCACACAATATTGCGCAATTTCTTTGGCTGAACTACTTGAGTTTCAAATCACTACAGGAAAGGAAAAGAGCTATTGATATAGAGATGTTAAAAAGCCTCAATGCATGCATTGCGGTTCGTGGGACTGTCCACTGAAATATGTAAATACTTGAGCTTATATTCTTTGATGACGTATATATGAAAATGTGATTGTGCAGATCTCTGGATCAGTCTTTAATGTGGATGTAATGAAGAAGATTGCTGTTCTGATACACCATCAACTCTCTCAGGGGTCATTATTTACCAATCTGGAACACGTGACTGATTATGAAATGGAACAAGAGAAGGAAATAATTCAAGTCTGTGTTAAAATTCTTAATTATTTTGGCCTTTGATCTTTCATTAGTGAAACATTGTTTTCTGTATGCCCCCCCCCCCCCACTTTTTGCAATAAAGTGTGTCTCTGTGTTTTTGGTTGAAGGCTACAAAATGCTTAGAGACGATGATAAATACATTGAAGTCTGCGTTCTTGCCTCATGTGGATGAGCTTCTGCCAGCTGTTGAAGCGCTGTGGGTCTGTCCCCCTCATCTGACTATTCTTCTTTGTATGATCATATATATATATATATGGTTTCCTTTAAGGTTCCTTTTTTAAAATGCAACATTCCTGTGTTAATTTTCTCAACTTACACATAAGAAACGTGATTATATTCATCACTTGATTCAACTCTTGTGCAGGGTCCTGATAATGAGTACCCAGATAAAGTGAAAGAAGTGGCAATCTCCATTTTCAATTTACTTTTGAAGGACTACCCATATAAGTTGCAAAGGTATAATTTTTAATATATCTGAATTCAAATATGAGCCTTTAATCCTCACGACTCATTCGTCTATGTTATTCAACCAGATATCGTGACACATATCCTCTGGTCGTCATGGACTTTTGTGAATCAGAAAGCCCTCAGCTTCAAAGGGTATTTATTCATTTCTGCAAAATTAAATGAGTCAGCTCACTCGATCTGTTTGTTTTTTCAGTTCTTATATTCTGAGCTTTAATTTACTACGTTTATGTTTGGGTAATGTATATAGGAAGCTGCGTGTGGGATCGGTTTATGTGCCACACACAGAGAACTTATATCCAACTTCGATGCCCTTGGTAGGCTCCTTACAGTACTCTTACGAGCATACATACCTAAGTAAACTTGTTTTTATTGAACAATATATATTTTAAAAGTGGTGAATTTGTTTACAGAGGCTATCCACAACCTATATCATGTAATAGAGCGAGCTATGGAATCAGAGAGAAGAATGACATATGATGCGGCAGTTTCAGCTTTGGGGAAAATATGTGAGTTCAGGCATGATACTATTAATGGCCCCGAGGTAACACCTTTCTTGTCTTTTTCTTTAAATACTACTCCTTCAAGTTTTTTAATGAGACATATTTTAATGAAAAAATTGAACTACAAAATGGGTCATATGTTAAGGATCAGGGTAGTACTATTGTTGCACAGGCAGTTATCTGCCTACATTGCTTGTTTTAATTGGTATTACTGATAATTAAGCAGGTGGTTCCAATTTGGTTAAACTTTTTGCCGTTAAGAAATGACTGCGAAGAGGCCAAATATGCACATCAACAACTCTGTCTACTGTTAGAAAAGTACATATATATATATATATTTTTATTTACTTTGTCTTCAAATTATTTTGGAACGAATTTGCATGACTTGGAAGCTATTATGTTATCATCTTCTATTCCGTTTCAGGGCTGATCCGGGTCTGTTAGGGCTTAACAACGAGAATCTTAATAAGATTACTCAAATTTTAAGAGAGGTAATGATAATTAGTTTCTAGTTAAAGTTATCTCTCTTTAATTTTAATTCCACTATGATTCATTTTGATTTATTGGCCTCGCAGATTTTATTACAAAGTGACTATATAGCAACTGAGGAAACAACATGCTCAATCATTTATTTGCTAACCCAATTGGGGGCCTTGCCATAATTGTTTATCATACAGCACCGTATACATGAGAAAATGCTTACATTGTTACTTACGGATTATCTCTATCTACAATGTTGTATTGTAATGGGATTTCAACTCACATTTTTACAAGATAAGAGTTGTATTTTTATTCACTGGATCAATCTTATTGGCAACAAACTTTTTATCACTATTAGAAAAACAATGAAGGGTAAACTCTTCAGAATAAATTGTTGGGTAGACTAAAACAGCAAAGTCCATCAATTTAAAAGAAATTAACAGTTTGAAAAGACAAAGTAGGGAATATCAATATGGAAATGCGGCTACTTAATGAGTTTTTATGGCCTTGAAAAAAATAATTGCTAAAACACATGCGAAATCTAAAATTTAAAAAATTATATGATCGTTAATGATGATATTTAAAATCTGTTATAATAAAAATACAAATGAAAAACTAATATAATATATATTATAACGTTTACTAATCCTTTTTTCATATATATTATAATTTGTACAATTATAACAGTCCTATTTTATTGTAAAGGGGCATATAAGTTTTCATGGAAACAAATATGTATCCAAACAACAACAACAAATACGTTAAGGAATCGATAATCAAAATAAACAATGTGACTCATCTTAAGTTGGATGCAAATAAACAGAATTCACTTTAATTGAACTACAATACAATACAGTCACCAACTACGCATGTGGGCTGACTTAATGTATCAATAATGGCAGATCAAACTATATGAACAAATAATAAGAAAGTCTTATCCCACTAGGTTGAGTTGGTTACATACATTGCACAACGTCATTATACTCTATCGAAAATCATATCTCTGAATAGATTATTAACCAAAAGATCTCACTCTATAATCTCATTGAATGTTTGCTTTGGTATTCCTCGACCCTTTTTTAGAAAACTCTATATTGCTTGATCAACCCTTCTTATAGATGCGTTCGATGGTCTTCTTTGAACATGTTCAAATTATTTCAAACTATTTTTTACCATTTCCTCTTCAATAGGTGTCACTTCAACTCATTCGCGTATATGATCATTATGAATCTTATTTTTTCAAGTATAACCACACATCCATCTCAGCATCCTCATTTTAGTTACCCCACTTTTTGTTCAGGTTGTCTCTTTAAAACCCAACATTCACTACCATTTAATATTCTTGGTCTTATAGTAGTGCGATAAAACTTCCTTTTTACCTTATTAGGTAATTTTCTATCTTAGATAACTTTGGTTGCTTTTCTCCACTTATACAACCCAGCTTGAATGAATTCTATGATTAACATCTCCATCAATTTTATTATCTTAGTGTATAATTAATCCCAAATATTTAAACCTTATCATTTGTGGAATGACTTGCCGTCCCACTTTAACTTCCACTTCACGTCTAACTTGTCTCTTATCAAAATTGCAATGTATATATTTAGTTTTGCTCCTACTCATACAAAAACCCTTCAACTCCAGAGTCTGTCTCCATATCTCAGGTTTAGAATTAATTTCCTACCTGGATTCAGCCACCAGCAAAAAGTATGTAGTTAGAGATCTTCTCTTTGATAGGCTCAATTAGAAAGTTTACCATTATGTTAAACAAATAAGGGCTTGAAGTTGATATTTGATGTAGGTCAATCCTTATAGGAAAGTCATTGGTCTCACCTCCAGCGGTTAAAGTCAAACTATAAACCTTATATTTAGTTTTAGATTTAAGGTTAACATATCACCATGATCTTTTTTATTTGTATATAGAGATATGCATAATAAATTTACTGACGATTTATTTTACGATATGTAGGAAAAAGTCAGTGAATATCACTACAAAAAAATAGGAAATTAGAGATGGAATTAATTCCGTCGCTATTCCGTCCCTAAACCGTCAATAAATCCGTCACTAATTTTAGAGACGGAATCAGAGACGGATTAGAGACGGAATTTAGAGACGGAATAATTCCGTCACTAATTTCCGTCTCTAAAAATTTAGAGACGGATTAGAGACGGAAATTAGCGACGGAATTATTCCGTCTCTCAATTCCGTCTCTAAAAATTTAGAGACGGAATCAGAGACGGAAATTAGCGACGGAATTATTCCGTCTCTGATTCCGTCTCTAAAATTTTAGAGACGGAATCAGAGACGGATTAGAGACGGAATTTAGAGACGGAAAAATTCCGTCGCTAATTTCCGTCTCTAAAATGTTAGAGACGGAATGAGAGACGGATTAGAGACGGAAATTAGAGACGGAATTTTTCCGTCTCTAAATTCCGTCTCTAACATTTTAGAGACGGAAATCAGAGACGGCTTAGAGATGGACTTTAGAGACGGAATAATTCCGTCGCTAATTTCCGTCTCTAAAATTTTAGAGACGGAATCAGAGACGGAAATTAGCGACGGAATTATTCCGTCTCTAAAAAATGAAATAATATATGAACTGCTCTCTTTTAAAAATTAACATAATAAATGAAGAAAGAATAATTGTAGTGCTAATTTCTTGAAATTAATTAAACTGCTAATCAATTTATTCGTACACTTATTTATCAGTGTTACTAATATGATTTCTTTAACAAAATTAAAATACAATAGTTGTTTTGGAAGCTATATATAGTTATGAAATATGTAGATAAAAATTAAAAAAAAATACAAACAAAGAACACTAATATATAAAAGTTAAAATTCATAACAACTCATGATATAATTTACAAAGTATAGACGTCACGACTTGTTTCTTTGAGTTTTATGCAAAGCATATGATTTTATTTATAAAATATTGAATTTGTGACAAATTGCAATAATGTATTCTACCATTTCAAATAATACATAAAAACATGTAAATAATTACTACTACATATATTATATGAATGTGTAATTAAATACTCATTTGATTGACAGTATAAGTTCAATCTTGCAATTGTATCGAAAAAAAGTTCAATCTTGCAACTTGGCCAATCTATTTCAAAATATAAGTCTAGTCTAAAATTTAGAAATTGTAATTTTTTTTCTTATGTTGTTCTTCTAGAAAGTTTTTTAATATACCAACTAATATTTAAGAGGTGCCAAATCAGCTCATGAATTGTTGTATTTTAATTGGTTATGCTACAAATAACATGACGGACCAGATTGATACAATAACTTCTAGGGTGGATATAAAAAATTGTACTTTCCCTTCATTTATAAGACTAAAAAAATTTCCCCTCCAAATTGTTGCAAATTCCCTCCATATTTGAGCGTTTTTTTGGCCAAATCCCACTTCTCCTTAATTTCTATAGCACTCTCATTCTATCACAGATCTGGCATCTCTGGTTCTTCCTCCTAGTCACTTGTTCAGCCTCACAAAGTCACCGCCTTCTCCTCTCTTCATCGGCAGTCACAGATCTCCTCTCTCTCGGAATCATTGAGTCACCGTCTTCTCCCTTTTCCGTCAGCCATTGCAACTCTCTTCTCTCAAAGTCTCTCTTCCTCATCGGGTTTGTTTGGTTCAATATTAAATACTCATTTGATTTGTTAATTGAGACTAATAAATAGGATTAGAGTGGTAGTCAATATGCCAAAGTAAATAATTAGTCAGAGTAAATAGGTATTTCATAACTTCATTCTTATAAGATCCACTTATTCAATTGCTTATTTGAGACATACTAGTAACTTTTTATCACTTTAATTAAATAATGAATTCAACATTATTATTTATCTAACTTTGATTTATATAATCTATTGATAGATATAGGATAAGGGTTAATTAGGGTTTAATTTACATATCCAAGTTATTCATTTGATTATTCATCCAGTAAAAGTAGGATTTGTTTATTTATCTTTTAATATGTGCATCATCTCAATAAAACAAGATATTTAGATGATCCTATAATTTTCTTTGTTATTCTAGGATTAGGATTCAAAATTAAATTTGAATTATTGTTATATTATTATTTTATAGGTCTATAAATAGAGAAATGATTCTCAGCTTTGTTGATATTTGATAGAATGACATAAGAATTCTTATTTTCATTGTATTCTCTCATCTCTTTCTTTCTAATCTTCCTCCTTTCTCTCCCTCTTTCCCCTTCCCCGTCTTTCTTTTTTGCCACCGTTTTCCCCTTAAAAATGAAGTACATGTATTATTTGTTTTCCTTTTTGCAAGGAAATGTAGATTAGATCTAGCCATAAGAAATATAGAATGATTGGTTGATAAATAACTCACTTATTGGTTTTTTATCCCTTTAGTTATTACAAAGGCCCCGATCAACGCAATGGGATACATGTATTATTTATCTATCTCTTGACTCAATTGTTGGAAGTTCAAATGGAACAAATTTAAATTCAATTGAAAATAATCTTTCTAGAATAAGGAGAGGCAATATCATTGATAAATAATGAATTCTTCTTCATATTAATCCCAATATCCAAGTTAGATAATTTCAAGATTTCACTATAAGTTAGTAAAAAGTAAATTAAAACATATTTAATGAGTAAAGAAATAAGAGTTAGAATCTATCCAACTAATTTGATTTTGAATTGATAATTAATTTATCTTCTTTTGATCTGAATTAATTTCTCACTTTTGAGTGTTAACTACGGTTAAGTATGATTTTTCCTTCCATGAAAGTTTTATTTTATATATATATATATCATGACTAGTTAAATTAATATTTCGTTTTTTATTGAGTTATTGAAGTTGTACTTTTCCAATTTAAGAAGTTTTCTCATCAGTCTTTAATTTTTTCTGACATGAGTTAAGATATGATATGATTAGATTTGATTAGTGTAATTAGGCATAATTATAGGAGTTAATTTAGGATCTAGAATGATCACATTTAATACTCTTTAAAATTCCTCTTATTTATATATATATATATATATATATATATTCAATACAAATCCTTCTCTAATATATAAATTATTCAGATTATATTTCTCATTATGCTTACAACCTGAAATTAGTCTTTAAATTTAAATATTATAAAACTTAAATTTAAATATATTATTTATTACAACAATTTAAATATATTATTTAGTATATGAGAAACCATGATTCTTTCTTCCACAAGATTCAAATTTTCTTTCTATTATAGAGTTAAAACTCACTCTCCCTCCAAAAATTTCACAGCTCCCCTCCATTTAATCCATTTGTCATTTTGTTCTCTTTTCATTTCCAATCTGATATAATGTATCAAAATATGATTAGTCAAGCGTGTGCAGCGTAAGGGCTCCTTCTGCTAGGGTTTCCTAGGGCCCTCTTCCCTCATCTATGGCGGGTCTGCGGTGGCAGAGCGGCGCGATGGTGGCGTCCTTTTCATATGGATTTGAAACCAACTATGGAGGTGATGGCATCAAATGGGTGCGACGGAGAACAAGAGGATTTGGAATTCTGTGGGCAAGAAATTGTGGCGGAAGCTCCTTACAAGGTATGGCAATGCTAGATTAGCGTTGGATTAGCGAAAGGATGCTTATGGAGAGGAAGAGCTTGGGATCTGACTCCTTACAAGGTATGGCTGTGATAGATTGTTTAATTTCTTCTCTGTATTCGATGGAGGTTTGGAATGGGTTATTGGTAACGGAGGTTTTGGAGAGCAAGTTTAAAGGCTTAATAGTTCATTTAAATCAGCATTGAGTCCTTTAATTGGTGCCCTATGTGTTGTTGTCATCTTGCATATCTGGTTAGGCGTACATGGCACAAGATTAAGGATCACTTGAGATGGGTTCCTTCATGGAATGGGGCTAAAATGATCTGCATATCGTTTCTTGTAACAGGGGAGGATCCGTCCAGCATTGGAAAATTGGTATATCTTCTATTTCCCTTCCTATTTGGATTTAGAAGGTATGCTGATGGTTTTCTGGGAATGATATATCTGACTCTGAGAGTCCTCTGCCTAGAGTACTTTTACAAAATTTCAAATTGCTTTAGTTTGCCAAAAAAACTTCTGTAATTTCTGATACTTCTTCATATTGCTCTCACACATGTATGTCGTTATTGTTATTTTTCATCATGACTTGGTTCCTGCCAATGTCAAGCTTTCAATTTGTTGGAAAACTGTAACTGTTGTATGTCCTGTCATCATTTGTATTTTACTCTAATTTCATTAATCAAATGAGCTTTAAATCCCCCAATATATCTGCAGTATATAGATTAAATCAAAGAAACTTTCCAGTAGGCAGGGATTTAAATGTTTATAATATGATTTTTGTGTGAGTGTAAGTATAATTTCATAATGTGCAGGCAATGAAAGGCCTAATCGCTTTTCTACATTGTGCTCGAGATTTTGGATTTGAATATTGCTAAAGAATACCTCACCATAAGTTCTTCTCCTTTTAAAACATAAAGGTGTCTTCTTTGAACCATAGAAGCTACCATATAATTCATCATTATTTAACTCACTTCTAGGGATAATTATGTTCTATAGTATTGCCTTTCTTATTTACTTTCACTTGCATTAACGAGTACTATACTTAGTGGACTCTTTTAATTGATGGTTCTTTATTGGTTTAAGAAGTTTGAGACAAGAGGTTGTCATTATTTCATTTGGAAATTGCTATGGGTATTTACTATGCGTAGAGGCCACTGCGTCGGCCCTTCCCATCTTCTTTTTGTCTATCTCCAATTTTCTCTACTTGCTTTCCATAATGTGGATTCCAACCCTTTATATAGCTAAAGCCCTCCACCATGTCTGACTAGATTTCTCAGTTTAATGCATTGACAGCCTGGAATATTCAACATTTAATGTAATAAATTATTTATGGAATTTTTTTTTGGGATGTAGAAACATTGAATACTTGAACTCTTGAGATCCAAGTTTTGCATTCATTTGATAATTCCCACAATATGGGCTAAGATCTATGTCAAAAGAGAGAGTTGCAAAGGGAATGGCTCGATGGGAACTTGATGGATATGTTAAATTATACAAACCTCTGCGTTCAGATAAAGCTCTAACATTAAACCCTATCAAATTGATCTCTTGCAAAGTATTGTCCAACTTACTGAAGGGAAAACTATGCAGGTTTTTACCTCATCATCCACCTTCATGTGACTCTGTTATTCTTATACATTTTTTGGTACAATGGATGCTTGGGTTGATGTGTAGTTCATATGCTGTGTCTTTAAATTTCAAATATAATGGTGAATCTTTTCTTCATGGACTGTTAAATTTAATTTATTGAATTTTCTTAGTGGGTTGCTGTGATTGTATTGAGTTTGTAAGATTTTACTATGGTAAAAACCAATTTTTTTTGAAGACTATATTTTTTTTGAAGGCTATATATGCTTATTTTAGAAGATTCAAATGTTTGTATTTATTGTCTCGTGTTTTTTGCTGCATCAGTTGTTAATGAATGTTTATGTTGATTGCATAAGGGTGATATAGATGTAGTCTTTTTATCAACAATTAAAGTTCTTGTGCTTGAATTTTAACTGAATATATCTGAATGGTAAGTTAGAAGTTAAGTTTCAGAACTTCTTTTTTATTCCCTTCTATTCATTTAGATATAGTGGCAAGCATTTATTTGAATTGGTGAGGTTAGAAGTTAAGTTATTCTGTTTTCATTGTGATTTAGGTATAAAGCTTAATGGGTTGCTTTTTGGGACTGCACTTGGCAATAAGAGATATTATAGTAGCAAGCATTGATTACAGGTATGTGGTCTCAGTTCTACACTCAAGCATTTGATAATGTGGCTGCTTGAGAGATGTATTGATATGCTAAATTGGTGGTGAAAAATAAGTTGTGCAGTATTAGTAAGAGCATATCAGAAATTGGAGAGGAAGAGGTGTTGAGGTTTTACAAGAAGAATCTTGCATCCTTCAAAGTCGCCAATAAGGTTTTCATCACTGATTCTTTGCCAAAGACTGCCACCACCAAGATCCTACGCAGTATTGTTGCTGAACACTTTGTTTCTCAATCTGACTACTGCCACCTCCAGACTTCTCGCCAATCATTTATGAACACAACAATGGTGGTTCTTAGATAGTTTAGCAATTTAGGAAACTATTTAATTTGTTGGGGGCTGTTTTTATTGATGTATTTATCTCTCAGTTGGATAATTTTTGTTCTCCCTTCAATGAAATTGAATTATTTTGATGATTTTAAAGAATTGTGTGGATATTATTACTTAATATATTACTTATTTCCACAGTGTATATTTTAATTTTAATTTACTTAATCCGTCTCAGAAATTAATAACGGAATTATTTTTTTTTACTTTGTGACGGATTAGAGACGGAAATTCCGTAGCTAATCCGTCTTAGAAATTAATAACGGAAATAATTTTTTTTTTATTTTGTGACAGATTAGGGACGGAAATTCTATTGCTAATCTTAGACAAATTAGAGATGGAATTTCCATCCCTAAAAAAATTTCAATTTGCGACGGATTAGTTCCGTCGCTAATCTTGGCAATTTCCGTTGCACATTAGCGACGGAACATAAAAATCCGTCTCAGCCTTAGCGACGGAAATTCCGTCTCTAATCCGTGTCAAAGATTAGAGACGGAATTTCCGTCTCTAATCCGTCTCAAAAAATTAGCGACGGAATTTCAACTTAGAGACGGAATTTCCGTCTCAGATTAGAGACGGAATTTCCGTCGCTAATCCGTCTCTAAATTACTGACGGAATTCAGAATTCCGTCGCTAACAGAATTAGTAACGCCCTTTTTAGGGACGGAACTTTTTCCGTCGCAAATCCGTCGCTAATATTATTAGCGACGGAAATTCCGTCACTAAATTCCGTCTCTAATATCCTGTTTTTTTGTAGTGATGGCAATACTTTCAAAACAGTAGCTCAAATCTTACTTTCCAATAAACTAAAAATTTGAAGTATTTTCCGCTTTCTCAGAATCACTTAGCTTAGATAAGACATATTATACTACTACTGTATCTGATTTGAAATACTCCCTCCGGTCCTAAATATAAGACAGAGTTGACTATTTTTGGAGAGATTAAGGAAGCTAAATAAGTTATTTAATCATATCATATGTTGTGTATCTTTAGGTTATATATCAGTTTATTATTCAAATTAATTAGTTTAGAGAAAAAAATAAAAATAGAAAGACTCTAGAATAATTTAATTAGCTTCCTTAATCTCTCCAAAAAAATCTACTCTGTCTTATATTTAGGACCGGAGGGGGTATTCTTATTGATATTTTTTCTTGAAAATAAACCTAACTACTTAGATCCAATGACATAGTTAGAGATGTTTGGGTGATTTCTCTTTCAGGGTGGAACATGTATGAAATGATAAAAATAAAAAAAATGGGAAAATTTCACTTAGCCCCCATTGGATCAATTTTATTTCAATCCCCAAAAGATTATGAAATTTCACTGTACTTGCTTGAGTTAAAATGAAATTATGTTTTGTGGTAAAAAGACAATAATGCCCATGTTTTATTTTTTCATAAGAGCATTTACAAGGCAAATAAAGGGATTCAAAAGAAACAGGGAGTTAGCAAGAACATTTTGGCCACAAGAAAAATAAGAGAATTCACAAGACAAATAAGAGTGTTCACAAAAAAAAATAAAGGGATTCAAAAGAACTTAGGGAGTTAAAAACATTTTGGCTATTCATAAGATAAATAAGGAAATGCAAAAAATAAAGTAAAGAAATCATGGTCTTTTCACCCACAAAATTTAATTTTATCTTGACCTAAGGGGTTGCAGTGAAATTTTAGATTCTTTTGATGTTGATTGAAATAAAAGTGCTTCTATAGAGGCTAAATGAAATTTTCCCTAAAAATTTAGTAAAAAGTTTCTGTTTAAAAACTTTATTGGTAAGAACGATAAAAACTCAAGCATTCATATTTTCTATACGTTTAGTGAAGTGAATTTTTTGAAATGTCCCTTTTTGGGTTCAATTTCATGGTTTGCCACTTGAAGGTATGGGCACGAGTAATGTCACTGTTTTGGGGGAATGTGTCGGTAAGGTTGTAATGTTTGAGGATCCTGAGGCAGAGTGTGGAGTTAGTCGAAGCTATCTGCGTGCTAGGATTCTGGTTGACATTGATAAACCTCTGGTGACTGATCTTTATGTGCCATGGCCAGAAAGGGATAATAACCCTATGTATATCAGGTATGAAAGATTACCTAGGTTTTTTTTTATAAATGTGGAATACTTGGCCATGAACAGAGGAACTGTAAAAGTAGAGATGTTGAAAGGGATAAGTAAGGAAATTTTGGGAGTTGGCTGAGTGTTCCTGCTATGAAAACTGTGGATGAGGCAGTAGTTTTAGTAGATCCTATGTGGTGTGAAGAGGATGATGTGATAAATAGGGCGGCTCAAGCTATTGCATCTCGATATAAGGTGCAGATGGTGTAGTAACCAAGAAGCTATGAGACGGTTACATCTTCGGTTAAATGTTTTTTCCACCTGAATTGTTTGAAGCATATTTGAATGATGTTAGGAAATTGGCTAATATCATTGAGATAAAGGAGGGGAAGGGGGTTGATAGAGGGAAGCAGGCTGATAAAGGGAAGGAGATTGAGAAGGGGAATGTGAATATGCATATTGGACTTGGGCCAACAAATGGTGGCTAGTGTCAGACAGGGAAGGTGATGAGGGGTTTGAAGATATATGAGGAGTCGTCTAGTATTTAGAAAGAAGTTGGGATGGTCCAGAAATCATTGCTACTTGAGCATAAGGGGCCGATTGTTTTGGACAGAGACAAATACTTTGTAGAATATCTTGATGAAGAAAAAAGTTGTAAGCAGGCCTTGATTCCGTTTAGTTAGGACTCACAAGTGGTCAAGATTGTAGATCAGCTAAACAAAATTAAGCTGAAAAAAGGTAAAGGATGGAAAATACAGTGATAAGTGAAGGGATGATAAGTAGGATGAGGCAGTGGTTGGATAAGGGTGGTAGTGTCAGAAGGATAAAGCACCAAATTAGGAGGAAGATCTCTTTTCCGAAGCAAAGCAAGGGATTGATAAAAAGTAAGGAAGAGCAAGCCAATACTAAGAATGAATCCTTTAGCTTTAATGTTTTAGTAAACTCTGAAGGCATGGGTGCCTGGCCGAAAATAGCCCCTATGGAGCCATGAGTATCATATCGTTGAATTGTCAAGGTTTAGGGGTGGCCTTGACAATAAAAAATTTGAAAAATATGTGCGCTAAGAGGAAGCCTTATATAGTTTTTCTTATGGAAACAAAATAAAAAGAGAAAAAATTTGAGAAAATAAAAAAGAAATGCGATTTTGAGGAGCAATGGCTAGTGAATCCAAAGGGTCTAAGTGGTGGTCTTGTGCTATGGTGGACTAAAGAGGTGATGGTGGAGATCTTATCCTCCTCAAAGAACATTCTGCATACAAAGGTATCCTTTAAAACTATCTCTGTACCAACTTTTATTACTTGTATATATGGCCCTTTGAATGAGAGAGAGCGATTAAAAGTTTAGTAAAAGGTACTGAATATATCAAAGCATGTTATAGATGAGTGGTTGTGAGTTAGGGATTTTAACGATTTAGTATCCCAAAGTGAAAAATTGGGGGGGGGGGTAAACCTAAGTCTGTGAGAAAATTATTAAATTTTCAAAAATTTATATCAGATTGTGAATTAGTAGATCTTGTGTTTTAAGGTGCAAAATATACATGGAATAATAGGAGGGTAGGGGAGGCACATGTTAAGAAGCGAATTGATAGGGCTTTTTCTAATGTGATGTTTCATGAAGTGTTTTCTAAGGCCCAGGTTTTCCATGAAGAACCCACAGCTTCTGATCATCATGCATTAATTATAGTGCTGTGTTTTAATGGTGTAAGGTCCCCACCCTCCTTTAAATTTGAAGCGTACGTTTTGGATGGACTCTTCGGATTATAGGAGTGTTGCAGAAGATAGTTGGTTTGTGGTTAAGAATGGAGTAAGAAGTAGGTTACAAGAGTTTATTTTAAGGTTGGAGAAGTGCCAGAAAGCGCTTATGTGGTGGAGCAATAGAGTCTTCCCGAATAATAAAAAGATTATTGAAAAGTTGAAGTTGTATTTGGTAAAGTGTAGGGAAGGTATACTAATTGAGGAGAAGGTAAAGGAAGCTGAAAGGATAACAATGGAAATTGAAAAAGCTTGGGATCATGAGGAGATCTATTGGTGGCAGCAATTTAGGATTTCTTGGCTATGTGCTGGAGATAAAAATTCCAAGTTCTTCCACTTATCAATTGTTAAGAGAAGGAGGAGCAACTCAATTTTGAAACTAAAAGGAGAAGGAGGGGAATGGTTAGAGGATGAAGGTGATATTGCTAACCGCTTTAATTCTTACTTCTCTAATCTGTTTACAGCATCTAACTCTAGATCCTTTGATGAAGTGTTGAATTATGTTGATTACATGGTTGATGATGATGTAAATAGATTATTGATAGCACCTGTGATAGCTAATGAAGTAAAAGAAGCAGTTTTTAAACTTGGTGGGTTGAAAGCTCCTGGTCCAGATGGGTTTTGTGGTAAATTCTACCTATCTTCTTGGTAGGTTGTAGGTGATGCTATGGTGGCAATGGTGTAACCCCCTCCGTAATTATCCGAAATACGCAATTAAAATGAAATAGAGACAAATAATAATCAAATAGCATTTACTAACCCATCACATGACGGGGTTTTCACGAATACTTTTTGAAATCTTTTATAAACATGGTCTCATATTCACATTTCGAATACAATTACTACGTGAAGATAAATCTCATTCATATAAATATCAGAGTGCACAACTTAATCATCCCGGTAATCCCGGGTACATACCTTCGCTAAAGATACACAGGGCAAAATTACCCATTACAGTTCTTCAAATGGGGATTACACAATCTCATCTCGAAGGAGTTCTAGCCGCTCCCTCCACGAGCCACTTGCCCTGTCTAAATTGTTGGTAGGGGAGAGTGAGATTCGAGAGAATCTCAGTAGGAAACAGATACCATAATGCATGCATGATAGATGCTAGGTGTATAACATGTTAGCTTTATCTAGATGCATACCCCATAATGATATTTCTGCATGCTCAATGTTTCATACAACAAGACTATGGCCACAGCGAAAACAGAAACAGAGCTTCAGTTATTCAAATATGCTCTACACAATCAAGTAAAGCAATTACATACATCACTACACAAGCAAAGATATCGAATACATGCAAGTAAGGTAAGTCCTCTACCTCCAGTCTTTTCTCCTTGATTTGTGTGCCAGCAACTCGGGGCTTCACATTCGATCCTACAATGTCAAATGTACTATTTAGACACTTCCATAGTGTTTCTGGGGCTCATATGAGGCTATATTGAAAATTTACTAAAATACCCCCGGGGACCCGGTCCGGCTGTACTTTTCTTGAAATTTTGACATGGGCTATTCTGACATATTTTCGCCCAAGGAATCCATTTCGAACTTGAAATTATCAAATTTAATGTCAATTACAAAATTACCCTTGACAGCCCTACTTTAAGGGTTTCGGGGGCGTTTTCGTAATTATGCTTTTTCGGCCTTTTCTGAAAAAGTGCCCAACTGTAACCCCACCTAATTTTTGCTCCTGAACTCAATGGAATCATCAAATCATTGAAAATCCAACTCTAAGACCCATTTATAGCCTTGGCCGAAATATACATGTACTCCGGGAAAAATTGGGGTTTTTCGGTTTCGGTTCCGTAAACGCGTTCCTTTCTACTCCTAACCACTTTATTGACTATTCCATTAGGTTACAACTACCATTTAGTACCAATTTGGGCAGCATAACAGCCCCAAACACCCATTTTCCATTTTTGAAACCAATGACAATCCGGCGAAATTTCACCGATTAAATTGTCCACAGCAGCCAGAATAGTCAATACACAAGAGTTTGGAAGTTACCTCAAGCTCCCACTAGCTTTTCCTTGTCTTGGCTGAAACCCTAGCTGTTTTAACACCAAAGGAAGAGCTTCCAAACCTTAAAGAACATAAAGGAGTAGCTTAGGATCGGAGTTATACGCGTTAGGAGCTAGATCATCGGAGAAATCGGCTTACCTTGCGAGTTCTCTTCTCCTTTCTCTCTCTAGAAATCTCAAACGTTTTTCCTCTTGTTCAGCTGAATAAACTGACGGTTTTGAAGCTTGGAGGAAGAAGATGATATGTTATATTATGCTTATGTCATTATTCCCTTATGATGATGTCATAATTCCAAAATTGACATTTTCGGATTTTCTGGCAGATTTTCTGCCCAAACTTTGAAAAATCATAACTAATTCTAGAAAAATCTAAATGAGGTGATTCCAAAGCCAAATGAAAGGTATTTAAGTCCTCTGCATTGGAAAAATATGATCCATTACCAGAAATCACCACAAAATTCCAGAATTACACAAATTTCATCACTGCCCCAAAACAGAGTCCATTTTCGACCTCAAACTTTGGACAATCATATCTCCCAGTTCCCAAAATGAAATGGCACAAATTATATATCTATTTTGAAGCTTGGGATGTGAAATTTAAGACTGGAAAGTTTCATAATTTTCTGACATCATTTGTCTAGTTAAAACATCCACACGAGAAGACTGCCCAGAATAGAGTTTCACTGGACAGAATTTCAGATTTTGCATCTTTGCTTCCAATGGTTCCATTTTCATACCAAACATCATTCCCACATAAATTTTCACAAGGAATCCATTGAAAACACCAAATCAATCAAATTCACATCTCATTGACATGTTTTCACAACAATCTCAACATGTCAACACAATTCACATTTCAAAACCTAACATTGCAACATTTCCATTCCAAAGTTCCAAACCAATTTCAATGACATCAAAACACATTATGACACCATTTCCAACACAATACCCCATTCAATTCTTCCCTCTATTCTAAGTCAATTTGGATGTTAATCTACAATTGAACTCAAATACAGGGTTTCGGCACTGCTCACAACACACATGAATCATATTCGAGTGCCAAATCACATCATATTCTCCAAAAGGGTTATTTATCACTAACCACATCCACTTTTAGAATCATTAACCCTTAATCACAATTTGGGATCTTGCTAAACCGGGGCTTAGCAATCCACTAATCTCAGGCTTATTCTCTAGCCTCGAGTATCAAAATTTGGGATATTACAAATGGTCAGAGAGTTTTTTGAAGGGGTTAGTAGCATGGCTGAGCTTAATGAAACCAATGTTGTTCTAATTCCAAAAGTTGACCAACTGGATGAGGTAAGTCATTTTCACACCCTTGGTTTATGTAATTTTTCTTACAAGACTGTGTTAAAAGTGCTTGCTAATAGAATGAGATCTTGCCTGGATTTATTTGTTTCAGAAAACCAAGGTGCTTTTGTTCCTAGTAGATTAATTCAAGAGAAAATTATGATAGCTCATGAGATGGTACATTATCTAAGGAGGAAAAGGATTAGAGGTAAATTCGAATTTTCTCTCAAAATGGACATGAGTAAGGCCTATGATAGAATTGAGTGGGATTTTTTAAGAATTGTTTTGTTAAAAATGGTTTTTTTAGAAGTGGGTGGAACTTATAATGAATTGTGTCACCTTTGTGAATTTGAATTTATGTGAATAAGAATGTGGGTAAAAATTTTTTAAAGGGGATTAAAGTAGCAAATAGGTGTCCAATATTGTCCCATAGCTTCTTTCCTGATGATGCTTTGTTGTTCATGAATGCTATTGAGGAAAATTGTAGAAGATTAGCTCAAATATTGAATCTGTACTGCGATTCATTAGATAGCTTCCTAACCTAAATAAATATGGAATTTTATTCTTCCGTAATGTTCCGGGTAGTGAAAAGGAGTCTGTGTGTAGTATATTGGGTATTTCTGAAACATGTGATATAGGAAAATACTTAGGAATCCCAAGTGTTTGGGGTAAGTCGAAGGAGTAAGCCTTAGCGTATGTAAGGGATAGAGTTAGTAAGAAGGTGCAAGGATGAAGCAGGAATATGTTATCATTTGTTGGTTGGGAAATCATGATTAAATTTGTGGTTAATGCTATTCCTTTATTTCCAATGGCTTATTTTAAGTTTCCTAAATATGTATGCAAGCAATTGGATAGTATCGTCTCTAATTATTGGTCGGATGGTACGAGAAACGAAGGAAACATACATTGGAGATCTTGGGAATGCTTGATACAGTCAAAAAGAAATGGTGGGTTGGGTTTTAGAGATTTTATGACTATGAATGACACCTTATTAGCTAAGACTGCATAGAAATTGCTTCAGGATGAGAATAGTTTATGGAGTAGAGTTTTGAAAAGTGTTTACTTTCCTAATGAATGTTTTATGGATGCAGTAAAAAGTTATAAGGCCTCTTGGATTTGATCTAGTATTCTGGTTGGAAGGGAAGTCATGTGCAAGGGTTTGAAGTGAGTGATTGGAAATGGTTTGAAAGCTCGGATTTGGAAGGATTGCTGGATTCCGGAGCTGAATGAGAAAACTTTGAACCAAATCACTGAAAGCAGATTTAGTAGTGATGATAGGGTAGCAAACTTAATGGCAAATGGCAATTGGAATCTTTCTCCTTTGACTAATAAGGTTGATAGGGAGGTAGAGATGATTTTGAAGATAAAAGTGGGTATCTCAAGTATGGAGGATAGGTTGATGTAGAATGGCTTGAGAAGTGGCGAGTATAAGGTTAAAGAAGGATATTGGGTCAATAGAAATAGAGGGAATAATGTAGGGGGGATGGTAATACTTCAATGGTAATCCCTCAAGCTTTTTGGTAGAGGATGTGGTGGGCAAAGGTAATCCCTAGAATAAATCATTTCATTTGGAGGTGCGTGTCAGATGCAGTTCCAACTAAATTCTTCTGATTCAAAAGGAAATGTGTTGTTTCCCCAACTTGCCCAATATGTGAGAAGGACAAAGAAACTTTGGAGCATATATTCTTTACTTGTTCATAGGTTAGAGGGGTTTGGTTTAGTAGCTCTTTATCACTTAGAATGGATAAATCAGGAATTGTGTGTTTTAAGAAATGGTGTCTTGACTTATTTCTTGAGAACACTAATCTGACTATAAATGATATTTCGCTAATAACGTGGACTTTGTGGCTCATTTGGAAAAGCAAGAATTAATTTGTTTTTAATCATATACAACTTGATCCTAATTTTGTTGTGGAATGTTCCAGGAAGAGGACAAATAAGTACTAGTTTGCGAATGAGGCTGAGAGAAGTCCTATAGGTACATTTCATAATTCATGCAGTAGATCTTGGAGTGCTCCAGCTTTGAATTGATAGATCTTTTGATTCTCATTTAAAGGTTGCCGTTATAGGAATTATGTGTAGGGATCATAATGGCGAATTTATTTGGGGCTTTAGGGAGAAAGTATGTGCTAATTCAGCTTTTATGGCTGAGGTGTTGGGGTTGCGAAAGGCTTTGATGTTGGTGGATGAGCTGAATATCTCTTGTATAGTGGAGGAGGTTGATAATAAGTAATTGTGTGCTTGTGTAAATAGTAGGAAAAAATATTGTGGGGAATGAGAATGTTGTCTAGTTCTTCAAGCTTTGTAGGAGTGGATCTCAGCTAAGGCAAATTGTGTTGTTACTTTCTCTTTAAGAGAGGGAAATCTTGCAGCAGATCATATTGCTATATGTGCTCGAAAAGAAGTGTACCCAAGTGGGTGGGTGAATTCGCAACACCTTCTCTTAGTCTGATTTTGACTAAAGATGAAGAGGATGTTGTTGCTAGGGATGGATCTGGTGCTGACAAATCTTCCTTCCAGCATGAAGGCATTGGATAATTGTGCAGAAAATTGAATTTTTGTGTGTACATTTTGTTTTTATTGAGTTGTTGGTTTCAGTTTGTAGTCTGTTATAATTTTGAGATTTGTAGTCTGACTCTGTATGTGGGTATATGTGTTGGAATATTGAATTGGTTAGGATGATTAGTGTTAATCATCTAGTTACTAGATGACCCTAAAGTTCTATATAAAGGGTCTTAGTCCAAAGTTAAGAGTGTGAAGGATGGTAGGATCCTCATCAAGATTGAGGGAGGCTAACTTGGTCCTCATCTCTCATTAATCCTAGAGTTTAGGGTTAATAGTATGATCACCCAAGAAGGGTTTAGAGTTGCTGAGGAAGATTCTTACTTTATTAGAGAGCAATATCTTCAAACAAGGAATGTTGAACTAGTTACAGCTCCTAATGATCCTATTGGTCCAACAGTAACTGAAGTGAAGAACAAAGACAATCAAAGTGGCAGGAATAGAGTCATTTTTAATGGGCCGTAAGCATATTGAAGCTGCAATAAAGCCTTCTAAGGTGCTCACGTAGGAAAAGTCTGGGTTGAATACTTCGGGCAAAGTACATTCTTCAACACAATGGATGGCATTCAGTACAAGAAGAGAGAAGAGGTTGCTGCATTAAGAGCTAAGCTTGAAGACTTGAAGGCAAACAGAATACTCTAAAAGAAGCATAAGAAGATATGGAGAAGTGTGTTATGATTTCATTGTGAATTGAAAATTGTTCAGTTTTAATTCACCTTACCCCTGTATTCTGAGTTGCAAGTTGACACTTTCATGAGTATAAGAAGTGTCAACTTAAGGGGGCGTGTTGGATTATTGAATTGGTTAGGATGATTTGTGTTAATTATCTAATTACTAGATGACCTTAAAGTTCTATATGAAGGGTTTTAGTCTAAAATTAAGAGTGTGAAGGATAGCAGAATTCTCATCAAGATTGAGGGAGGCTAACTTGATCCTTACCTCTCATTAATCCTAGAGTTTAGGGTTAATAGTATAATCACCCAAGAAGAGTTTATAGTTGTAATACCATTGTAGTTTGTAAATTTCAAGAAGAGATTAGCATATTTTCTCTAATTTTGAGTTTGTTAACAATATGCCTCCGATAGTGACTGGTTGATGTAGTGAATTAGTTGTTGTTCGGTGATAATAAAATGAGAAAATTTTCTTGGTCAAAAAAAGAAAAAACAACGAAGTCAAAGAATTTAAAAAAAATTAAATCAGGCATCTTTGTAAAGATATTACCTTGATTGGGCCCAAACAGATTTAATTAACTATCGAAACGAATTCGTAAGGAATTAAGCGGTTAAACCGGTTGAACAGCAAGTGCATCATTCAAAAGCCGCCTCGACCAATAGGAACGAAAGAAAGAGGGAAAGGCGAAAGAGAAATGCTGACGTGGCTAATGTCGTAACTGAATTTATGACGGTTGCATGAGAATCCAATCCTTGCATTTCAACCCAATAATATTCAAAATCTTCAATACCTTCCCGTCTTCGTTTCTCATTTACTATCCAGCTCAGAAAACTTCCCTACACATTAATGGCATCCACTTCCGGTAGTAAGCGTCCTTTAGGGCCACCGTCTCCACCGACGCCTCCTCCACATCGTCTTAGGCAAGAGGAACGTGTAGATGCAGACAAGCCCCCCAGTAGAGATCAAGGAAAAGAAGTGCCAGCTGATGATGATGGTCCTCCTCCTGAGACGAGTCAAGAAGCTCTGAGAAGGCTCCAAGATCCACCAACAATCGATGAACACGCTATCTCCCGTCTCAACTCTATGCTTCTTCAAGTTTCCGACGACCACCACGAATCATTACCTAATTTATCTGAAATAGTAGCCAGGATCTTTCAAACCGAGGGATGGCGCCAACTTCTTGAGAATCTTCTACAAGCCATTCACACGGACTTCGAAACAAGGCAAGAAACGGCACTCAGGGTGTTGCCGTGTTTGCCCCAGAAACAAGCGTGCGAATTTTTTAAAGCTAACTATAAGTCACTTTACGATAGATTCTTGGATCTATTCGATTCTCCCAATGTCAATATCCAGGCTTTGACATTTGATGCCTCATCAAAGTTGATAAGCATGAAAACACTGTTGAGTCTTGACGGTGATAGTGAGCTCCTGTTAGAAAAAATGTTTGTTTGGCTCCTAATAGCATTTCTCAATGGCGGTGAAATCGATCTCTTGGAACCAAGAATCACGGATTTGGTGGCTTTTGCTAGATATAATATTCACCATGTTGATCACTCACTTAATTCTGTGTTGACCTGCATGTTTGTAATTGTTGAGAATGCAGATGACAATTTTATCACGTGCAAGGCGATTGAAATTATTAACATACTCCAAGAACGGAATTTGATACAGAATTTGAACGGTGTTACGCAGTTTGTTCAGGAACTATCTGAGGAGTCTAAACGCAGAATATTGGAGAAATGTATGCGCTTGATGTCTCGTGTTGAAGATATTCCTTCCTGGTATGATATGGAGACGGAATCGAGTGAACATATGGGCCTCTTAGGGACTTACCAACAGGCAAAGTTTTTACTACTTGAGTTTTCGTTGGATTCAGATGAAGAATTGTTACTTCCCTTTGGAACTGAGATGATACCACAATATTTGGATTCAGAAGATTGGAAGACACGTCATGCTGGACTTATTGCCTTTTCATTAATTGCGAAAGCGTGTAGTCCCGTAATTTGATCTTTTCCCTCATCGCTTTAATTTTGAGGAGTTACTTTAGTTTAAGAAAGTAGTAATATTCCAATTACTTACTTTTCATTATGGAATATGTGTTTAATTATGTCTTATTATCGTCTTCTATATTTTTCTATGGATGCCACACAGGAGAAGATATGTGAGCAAACTGAGAGAGTGGTCGATATCTCACTGGATGATCCCCACCCTCGCGTTCGTTGGGCTGCCATTCAAGTAATTTTGAGTTCACTTTCAGATCATCCAAAAGAGCATGTACAATATTTAATTAAGTTCCTGCCTAGACTAGTCACCATAATTAGATCATCGGCCTCAATTTATCCACGTGTTCAGGTATATATTCATTCACGGACATCAAGTGGAGTTTGCCATCTTTCAAAGCAAAAAAGTTGCTTGTCTTGCAAATAGCAAATAACTTGTTTTATATATGATCTGCGCAGTTTGATGCTACTATAGCAGTGCGTCTCTTGATTAACAAATGCGATAATGAAGAGGTGATCAGGTTGTTTTCGGCAGATCTGGTGCCTGAATTGCTAAAAAGTCTTGAGGTATATTTTTGGGATCTTGGCCCCATCAAATATATAGAATGTGCACATATTTTTTCTCTTGCACTCACAGTTTTGTGTAAATTAACTCTCCTGCAGCAAGGGGGGTTGTTCCGGGTTGATGCTATGGAAATTCTGAGGTCACTGGCAGTATCATTTCCGGTATATCTTTTAATCAATTGATAACTGTAGAAACATGAGATGATGATGGGTGTGGGTTATATTTATCCCAATAAAATTTAAATGCGTATTGAATTTGTTGGGTGTAGGTCGTTTTTCGTAGCCACTATAAGGAAACAGTGGATTCTTTGAAACCCCATGTGTCTCAGTGGTTGCTTGGAGCAAAATCTATAGAATGTTTGAGTTATGTTTTCTCGTGGTTTCTCAGGGACCAATCTCTTTTTGTGTTAAGTGATGCTGAAAAGGTAATCGCTAATAATTCATTCCTTTTTATTATCCTAATCACCAATTGTATGTTCTTAGATATATAGGGGAAAGGATTATCTAAATCTTTTTTATCCAGTCTGATCCTTAATATAAGAATGTTGAGAGGGTTGCATCTGATTGCACATGTTTGGGAAGGTTGCAACAAAGGGTAGTTTAGTTAGAGAAACCAACACACAATTTTAACAAACAACTTATTTAACTAATTTTTTTAACCTATCAAAATTATTTAAATAGATCTTATATTAAGGATTGGAGCTAATATTGCATTTTCTCTTCTAGTTATAAAATACTTTAAAAGTTTCTTCTTTCATTATCCTGGTTGTAAGTTGCTTTACCGAATATTTCAAGCATTGATGAAAATTTTAACATATGTCCTTCATTGAAAGAAAAATTCTTTTTTTTTATATGCAAAAAAGGAAATTGATCTTAGGATATACTATTTTTTAATATTACCATCTTCCTCGTAAATATATGATGATGGATACATTGTTAATTTATTGGACAGAGAATCACTGTTGGACAATGCTTTCTACTTCAATAACAAATAATTTGACTCATAAATTATAATAACTGTGGGTAAAAGTATAAATAGTTATAATTTATGCTATCTAAATTTGTCGTTCAATTAAAAAAATGGAGGATATGATTAGTGAAGTAAAAAATTTATTCAATTTCTCCCTTTAAAAAAAATATTTAAATTTTATATTTTTTCTAGCTAAATTATAGGTCATTAATCAATAATCATTGTATGCATTTGACTGATCATTACTTGGCTTCTTGCCATGTATATGTTACTTAAGCAAAGTTACAAGTTGCAACAATGATTGGGCACCAAAGGATGAAAACAAAAACATATTTTTTTCCCGTTGGAATATTACTGCACTATATATGGTCACTTCGGATGGAAATCTGAGTAAAATTATGTTCGTCTATTTTGATTTTAGTTCGGCTTCTAATATATATAACTTGGGATGTTTTGAAGGTTTTTACAATTGTGTTTAAAATTTTAGATGATTGGAAGAGTATCAACGGCAAAGTAAAGATTTACATCTTAAGGGTATATTCTATTTCTCCTAACCATCTAGTTATTAATTATATTTAGAAAAAAACAATTACGAATAGACAAGAAGAGCTGGGCTCTTTGAACAACATAAAGCTAGTATATATTATTATTTAATTTTTCTTTACCTTATGCTATAAATAGTTTAATGACTAGATGGTTAGGAGAACCATCTACCTTTCTCACACGAAGTTAATTAACACGATGCAGGCATTGTCTCAATTGTGCAAACTACCGCAGATTGACGAACTCCTTGACAAAACCATGCCTGTGTTGATTCAGATTCTTAAAAATACCAAAGATTCCACCATGTTTGGCTTCAAATCTTCCCTTCATTTCCACCTGAATTCTTTTTTAAAAAATTAACAAATATATATATCTATGTTTTGTAGGACGACGTTGACCATTGAAAAGAAGCAAATTCCGCCTCTCCCGATGAGAATTTGGGCATGTGATTTACTGTCAAATTTTGCTGTTCGATTCCAGGAGCAATTTGCACTATGGGCTTCTAGGGTACGTATTTGGTTAGGTTTGCAGCGATATCCATATATATATATATATAAAATATGGATATAGAGAGACATTTTCCTGTGACTGATCACGACCTCCAATGATTAGGTCTCTCCTCTTTTGACCAGCCTGTTCAGGAGTACTGATGATAATACCTTTGATGCTGCTGCTGTTAAAATGGCTTCTGTTAACGGTATTTCTGATTTTATTGTACTCCCTAGGATTTTTTACTTATTTAAAAAAATTATTTAAATTAGTTAATATAATATCTATTTTTTAAAATATCATAGTGATCTTCTGTAATTCCTTCATTCCACTTCCTCATTGATTATTATTGAGGGAATATCAATAAAGATAAATTAAGAAAAAATTAAAAAATATAAAAATTATATTTTATATTTAGGACAAAATTAACTTCCCAAATATGTTTGATATTAAGTACTAGATGAGTAATAAATATTATTATTTAAAACGCTAGGTTGCATTTAAGTATAAGCTTCCCTTGATTTCTGTTTCTAGCTCTTCCAAACGTATTGCTCTCGTGCCAACACAAAAAAGAGTATCAGGAATTGATAAACTCCGCTGTGCGAGCACTGGTCCAAGCTTCACAAAAGGTATCTAGTCCCCCCCCCCCCCTTTTTGATGATGATTCAATTCAGAGCATCATATATAGTCAAAAAGATAAAAAAGAAGTTACATATGCTAGATCTAAGTCATCGTTAAAGTTTTTACCCCACGCGCTATTTCTTTGGCTGAACTACTTTGAGTTTCAAATCACTACAGGAAACCGAAAGAGCGGTTGATACAGAAATGCTAAAAAGCCTCAATGCATGCATTGCGGTACGTGGGAATGTCCCCTGAAATCATATATATAAATACTTGAGCTTATATTCTTTGATGATGAATATATCAAATGTGATTGTGCAGATCTCTGGATCAGTTTTTAATGCGGATGCAATCAAGCAGATTTCTGTTCTGATACACCATCAACTCTCTGAGGGGACAATATATTGGCCCTTTAATCTACAAAGCAGTGTTTATGAAATGGAACAAATGGAGGAGATAATTCAAGTCTGTGTTAAAATTCTTCATTATTTTGGCCCTTCAATCGTTCAATATTGAAACATCATTTTCTGTATGCATTTTTTTCTTACTTTATCCAATAAATTGTATCTCTGTATGTTTTCGGCTGAAGGCTGCAACAAAATGCTTAGAAACAATGATAAATACATTGAAGTCTGCGTTCTTACCTCATGTTGACGAGCTTCTGCCTGCTGTTCAAGCCCTATGGGTCTGTCCCCCTCATCTTGCTATTCTACTTGTATGTTCGTATATATGGAATCCGTTTCCCTACTTATCCAAAGGATGAACAAAGAGATCTGGGATGTCTAGATCGGATCCGGACGGTTTAGATTTATTTTTTTTTATTTTTTTTAAGAAAATTATTTTAATAGGTACAAAATCTTAAATAAAGATAATCTTTTAACTAACATTTTTTCAAAAGATGATTTATTTTATTCAAAAATCTTGAATTAAAAAAAAATAAATTTGAACCGTCCAGATGAAATCTGGAGGGTTCAGAATAGGGAAGAGCTCTTTGGATGAGCAGGGAAATGGGTTCCGGTCATATATATATATATATATAGTTTTCTTTAAGGTTCTTTTTCCCCCCCTTAAATTCAACTTTCCTATGTTAATTGTCTCAACTTACAAATATGAAGCATGGTTATGTCTTCACCGTTTTATTCATCTCTTCTGCAGAGTCATGATACTTGGTGCCCATATAAGTTGAAAGAAGTGGCAATCTCCATTTTTAATTTGCTTTTGAAGGACTGCCCACATAAGTTGCAAAGGTTTAGCTTATAATATATCTGAATTCAAATATATATATATTTAAGCCCTTTAATACTCATGACTCATTCGTCTATGTTATTCAACCAGGTATCGTGATACATATCTTCAGGTCGTCATGGACCTTTGTCACTCAGAAAGCCTTCAGCTTCAACGGGTATAAGTCTTTTCTGCAAAATGAGCCAGCTCCCTCCGTTTGTTTTTTAAGTTATATTTACTACGTTTATGTTTGGGTATAGGAAGCTGCACGTGGGATTGGTTTATGCGCCACAAACACACAACTTATATCCCACTTCGATGCCCTTAGTAGGCTCCTTATACCTAGCTAAGTAAACTTGTTTTCGTTGAACAATATACATTGTAAAAGTTGGTGATCTTTTTTTTTTTTTTTTTTTGCAGAGGCTATCGACAACCTATATCATGTAATAGGGTGTGCTTTGGAATCAGAGACAAGAATGACATATGATGCGGCGGTTTCAGCTTTGGGGAAAATATGTGAGTTCAGGCATGATATTATTAATGGGCCTCAGGTAACACGTTTCCTGTCTTTTTCCAATAAATAATACCCCCTCGATTCTTAATGTACTGTCTCTACATGCTTTGCTTGTTTTAATTGGTATTACTGATAATTAAGCAGGTGGTTCCAATCTGGATAAACTTCTTACCATTAAGAAATGATTTCGAAGAGGCCAAATATGCACATCAACAACTCTGTCGACTATTAGAAACGTACATGAATTTTCTTTGTTTCCTTTTCTTTCAATTTTTTTTTTTTTTTACTCTTTCTCCATATTATTCTGGAACAAACATGCATGAGTTGGAAACTATCATCATCATCTCTATTTCATTTCAGGGCTGATCCGGATATTTTGGAGCTTCACAATAAGAATTTTGAAATGTTGATGATTACTCAAATTTTAAATAAGGTAATAAGGATTAATTTCTAGTTAAAGCCCATCTCTCTCTGCTTTTAATTCCACTCTGATTCATTTTGATTTATTCGAGTACATTTTTTCCTTACAGATTTTATTACAAAGTGACTATATAGCAACTGAGGAAACAATATGCTCCATCATTTCTTTCTTAACCCAGGTGGGGGCCATGTCATAATTGTTTATTAAGCAGCATCACATACATAAGAAAATGCTTACATTGTTACTCAGATTATCTATCAACAAGTTTATCATATTGTAATGGGATTTTGAACTCACATTTTTACAAGAGTTGTATTCTTATTCAATGGATCGATCAATCTTATTGGCAACAAGCTTATTATCGCTTTTAGTATAACAATGAAGGGTAAACTCTTTAGAACACATTTTAGAGTTGACTAAAACAACAGAGGCGATCAATTTAAAAGAAATTAAGAGTTTGAAACGACAAAGAAGGGAGTATCAATATGGAAATGCGGATATTTTATGATTTCTTATGGCCTTTAAAAAAAGAATTTCTAAAACACATGCGAAATCTAAAATTTAAAAAATTACTTGAACATTAATGATGATATTTAAAATTTGTTTTACCCCTTTGGTCTTCAATGTAAGATATATTTACTTAATTTGATTATACTAAGAAATTTAGTTTAGTTAGTTAATATATATGATATGTTTTTCTAAAGCACCATAATTATCTTTCTTAATTATTTCCTTCTCTCTCTTACTTAATTATTGTTGAGAGAGTATCAATATTATTAAACAAGAAAAAATTAACAAATATTAAAAATAAATCTTACATATAGGATCAAGATCAACTCCCCTACTACTTACATTAAGTACAAGAGGGAGCAATAAAAATACAAATGACAAACTAATAGCATATGTTATAGCGTTTACAAATATAACAATCCTATTAATATTATATTGTAAAGGAGCATATAAGTTTCTTTGGCAACAAATATGGATCCAAAAATAACAATAAAAAAGTTAAGGAATCCATTATGAAAATTAACAATGTGAATCGTCTTAAGTTAGATGGAAATACCCAGAAATAACCATTTTTTATCGCCCTCTTTTTTTTTTCTTTTTTTTGATATGATTAAGGGTCCCATCAAGGTTTAAAAGATAAAGGATTCTAACATTTCCTTACAAATGTGAGGTTCTCAAGATTTGAACTTATATCTTCTCCTTACGGAGGTAAGGCCCATATCACCTCGACCAGCAACTTGTTGGTTGTTCTCAAGATTCGAACTTGTATCTTCTCCTTACGGAGGTAAGGCTCATACCACCTCGACCAACAACTTATTGGTTCATAGCACCCTTTTTCTTATTTGTATACAGAGTTGATATGCTCATATGCATAATAAATTTACTGACGATTTATATTACAATATTTAGAAAAATTGGTCAAAAGCAATATAATATTCTCGAAAGAGTCGCACAAATTTTGCTTTTCAATAGACTAAAAATTTGAAACGTTTCCCACTTTCTCAAAATCACTTGTTCACTTAGATCGGAAATTTTCATATTGATATTTTTCCTTGAAAATAAAACTAACTACTTAAATCCAATGACATAGTGAGTGTTTGGATGGGTGAATATATGGCGTCTAAGCTATTTTTTACGTAAATCGAAATAAAACTTTTCTCAAATACTTACCTCGTATATCGTAAATCATAATTGAAAAGCTATTTTTAAACATTCCTATCGTTGTTTTAAACATACACATAGTTAGACGTAACCGGCAGATTTTTCTTTCTCTGCCGAACAAGTAGGGAATGATAAAAATAAGAAAAATTGGTGAAAAATTTCACTTTAAAATTTTTATCAAGGTATTAAAACTCGGACCGGGCATTCAACCGGTCGAGGTACTGGGTTAAGGGTCAGTGGGTCAAACCGGGACCAAACCGGAGCTAAACCAGTGAAAAATTGAAAATTTTATACTTATAATATGAAATTCTAAAGGAAAATTTTTAAATTTTTTTTTTTTTTTAAAAAAAGTGAACTCGGACCGGACCGGTTTCCCGACCAGTTCGCCGATTCCCGGGCCGGTCCAGTCCGGGTTCAATAACATTGATTTTTATTTATTAGAAGGATCGAAATTCAATCATTGTTATTCTCTATGTATACAAATATATCTAACTCTCCTATTCAGTAAAATTTACATGTGGAGAATGATAAAAATATGAAAATTTGGTGAAAAGTCTCAGTTTAAACATTTTATTGATTAGAATGATGGAATTCAATCATTAATATTTTTTGTATATAAAAATATATTTGACTCTTCTATTCAATAAAATTTTTTTAATGTAAACTTTTTATTGATTTTTTCATAGAAATATTACCCTTTCAAATTTTTGGTTAAAAATTAATAAAGATGAACTTTTTATTGGGGCCAACTTTTTTTGGGTGGGCATAAGGTATCAATTGTTAGTATAATGATGATTAATCCCTTCCTGCTGTAGACTTCTCAAATGAACTTTAGGGCCTCTACACACCTTAAGGGATCAAACTCCTAATTAGATGTTTAATGAATTCAGCCAAACACTAATTGTGCTAATTTAGAGCCCATACACAAGGCGAGGAACTAAACCCCTAACTACATGCTCCAGCCAAATGCGAATTGTTCTAGGCTTTGTTATTTACTGGGGCCAACTTTTAAAGACTAAACACTTAACTCATGAAATGGTGCAAGTTTTGGCATAAAAGAAACATTGCTTTCGGACGAACTTGTAAAGAATGAAAGGGTTAGACCCGGTTGGACTGTACTATTGAGTGTTGAGTGTATCGTTCAAAGCCATCTTGACCGATGGGAATGAGTGAAGCTATAACTATGACAGACGTCGTACTTTCATAACGGAATACATGTTGTGTGTGCGTGAGAATCCAATCCCAGCATCTTCATCCCATTAATATTCAGAATCTTCAAGACCTTCCCGTTTTCCTTCCTCACTGTAGCCCCCTACATTAGTAGCCCCCTACATTAATAGTCAAATTTATAGTTTGAGAGTGTATCATTAAGTTGAAATAGAGACCAGCGGTTAATTTAAAACTTTTCCAGAACCTGTTTAGTGCGGTCTCAAGTTCACATTTCAAATATAATTGACCTGTGCGATTCGGTTTCAATCTGCATATCAGAATGCAACCAAAAATTTCCGACAACGCTCGGGTTTCGTTTACTTAATAAAGGGTTTACAGGGCACATTACCCATTTACAGTTTCCCATATAGGGGATTACACAACACTATTCATTATATACAGCACATGCAACTAATCCCCAACAAAATATGACAACCAACTACTAAAATTAAGACTCCTAGTTAAGAGCTCTAACCGCCCTTCATCACTTGTTTTTCCTTTGAACCACTTGCTCTTGCTGTAGGTTAGTCATTGAAAAGAATGAGATTTAAAAGAATCCCAGTAGTAGCAATTCACTTATAACATATACAATCACAAAGCATGTAAGCAAATCACAATAACAACACAATGGCATTTCATCAACAGCTTTCACTGCATTCACAACGGCATATTTCACAACAACATGTTTCACAATAGCACAACAACGGCATTTTACAACGGTAATGTTACATTACGGCATATTCAATGAAATGACATACATGCAAGGCATCATACACAGAATAAGAAAAAGAGTCAATATCTTGTTCTTTCCACTCGTGCACTGGCACTGGTTTATCACGTGCAGGGCAAATGTCAAATCCTATAATTAGAATTTCAACGACAGGTTATTACTTAATCCAATTCTTTAACTCAAACACTCAAGTTGGTTATCATTAGGGACATTTAATCAAATCAACTAAGTAGTTAAAGTGGTCAATTAACCTAAAAGACTAATTCCTAACCTCAAAATTCAACAATACTACATTATGCTATTACATCTTCAATTTTCGCATAAGGGAGCAAATCTGCCAGAATTTGAAAAATCATAACTAATTCTACAAAAATCGAAATGAGGTGATCCCAAGTCCTATGGAAAGCTATTGAAGTCCTCTTCATAGGAAAAATATGAATCATTACCGGAAATCACCACACAATTTCAAAATTATACAAAATCCCACACTGCTCCAAAATTAAGTCCAGTTTCGACATTAAACTTTGGGCAACCAGAACTCCCAGCTCAAAACACGAAATGACACAAATTATATGTCCATTTTGAAACTTGGGATGTGAACTTTAAGACTGAAAAGTTTCAGAATGTTTAGAGATCAGTTGATTATCCAAAAATACCACACAAGTAGAGTACCTCGCTGAAATTTTGTTCAGACTGAAAACCCAGATTTACATTTTGAGTTTCAATGACCCAAAATTCACAACTCGGGGCTATTCCCACATAATTTTTCTTGTAGAACACAATGGCAACATCAAAATTAACAAATTCCCACTTATTCTCCATATCCTGTTTTGGAAGAAAATTCAAAATAAATTCCAACAATTATCAACTTCTAATTTCAGCATCAAACTTATGTCAAATGGTTTCCAATCATTATAAACCACCAATAACATAATCAAAACATCATGAATTACCCAAATCCTTGTTTGGCCAAAATCAAGGCAGATTTACACATGCCAAAATTCTCATTCAACCAACACAACCAATAGCTTAAATTGATGCTAATACTCACCTATTGCTCCTCCTTAAGTTCTTTCTTTGATGCTTCAGCTTTTGTTTTTGGATGGTGGCTCAAAACACCTCCTATTGAAATTCTAAAACTATAGAAATGAAGCTCTCATCAAGAGGAACAAAGTTTGTGAAGGACACTTGAGCCATAGATGAGGTTAAAAAGGTGAAAATCCAAGATGAAACCCTTATCTTAAACTTGTTTCTTCACTTATTATGTTCGTGCTTCAACTGGCCGACTTAGAGAATGAGAGAGAGAGAGCAAATAATAATCAGTTTTTCCCTTCCCTTATCACTTAAAAACCTGACCGAAGAGTTGGACAAAAAGGAGAGAAAAATATGTGATCCACCTGTATTCTTTTTTTTTTTTTGGTGAAATCCAATGATAATTTCCAATATGTTTGATTTGTTTTTTTCTCTCTTTCCTACCTCTTCCTCACTTGGCCGACTTTACCTTAGATATTTGATGAAGAATTAATTGCTTCAATTCATCCACTCTTATTTCTTCTTAGCCGTAATTATTGACAAAGAGGGAGGGGTTTGTTTGACTTATATTTTCTTCTTCCTTTTGGTATTTCTTTGACCAACTTCCTTCTTTCTTTGTCCCAACATACCCCATGAGAAAAAGGTGAGGGAGTATATTGATTAAATGCTTACTCTATCTCTCTTAGCATTTCCTTGACCGAAATGAAGAAGAGGAAGAGTGATAAAAGATTTAGCATGATATTTTTTACCAAGTTTTCATTTTCACTTGGTCATCTAATTGTTTTTCTTTCTTGTCTTGCCTCATGATATACGAAAATAGCTTCTTGGAAGAGGATAATGAACTCTCAAAAATATCCTCTTACACCTCCTTAATTGATATTATTTCAATTGCTAATTTAACACATGTTTATTTTGACTTTTATATCATCCTTTTTCAGGCGTACTTCTGTCATTAATCCCACCATTTATTTATACATTTAGTCCTTAATCATATTTTAGAATATTGCACCCTCCAACTCAAACAACTTCCCAACAACCACCTCCTCGTGGCTAACTGTCGTAACGGAATTTATGACGTGTCCATGAGAATCCAATCTTCCGCCCAATATTCAAAATCTTCAATACCTACATCCCCCTCTTCGTTTCTCACTCTCCAACTCAGCCAACTTGGCTATACAATGGCACCCACTTCTGGTAGTAAGCGTCCCTCACGGTCACCGTCTTCACCGGTGACGCCTCCTACACATCGCGCGAAGCATAAACGCAAACAAGAAACAGAGCAAGAGGAGGAGGTAGAGGCAGAGAAGGCCTTGGTTAAAGAAAAGTACCCCAGTAGAGACGATGATGATCCTGCTCTTGAGACGAGTAAAGAAGCCAAGAGAAGGCTCTTCTCAGTTCAAGATCCGTCAAGAATTAACGAAAGAGTGCTCTCCGGTCTCAAATGTCTGCTTCTTGATGTTTCCGGCGACCACGGATCAATACCTAATAAGCTTAATTTATCTGAAATAGTCGCCACCATGTTTCAAACCGAGAGATGGCCCGAACTTGTTGACAATGTTATACAGGGCATTCATACAGACTCCGAAACGAGGCAAGAAATGGCACTCAGGGTTATATTGTGTTTGCCTGAGAAAGAATGTCTGTTGTGTTTGCCAAGAGCCGACAAATTTTGGAGTGATAACTATGAGTCAATTTTCACTGAATTCTTCAGAAGCAATTTCCTTAGATTCTTGGACCTATTTGATTCTCCCAATTTCAATATCCAGGCTTTGACATTTGATGCCTCAGTTAAATTGACATACCTGCTGCCACGGGTGAGGCTTGACCACGTACTACTAAAAATGGTTGTTTGGCTCCAACTAGCATTTCGCAGGGGCGGTCAAATCGATATTGTGGAACCGAGAATCATGGATTTGGTGCACATGACTAGAAATTATCGTCATGATTTTATGAAGTCGCTTAATTTTAGATTGATGAGCAGCATGTTCGAAATTGTTGAGACTGCAGATGATAATTTTCTCAAGTGCCAGGCCATTGAAATTATTAAGATACTCCAAGAACGGTCTCCGATGGATTTTACACGCTTTGTTAATCAGAAACTTTCTAAGGAGCGTAAACGCAGAATATTGGAGAATTGTGTGCGCTTGATGTTTCGTATTGAAGATGTTCCTTCCTGGTATGATATGGAGACGGAATCGAGTGAACACATGGGGATCTCGGGGAATTACGAACTGGGAAAGTCCTTACTGCTTCAGGTTTGCTTTGATACAGAGGAACACATATTACTTTCCATTGGAACAGAGATGATACCACAGTATATGAATTCAGAAGATTGGCAGACACGCCATGCTGGAGTTATTGCCTTTGAAGCAATTGGAAGAGAAAGTGACCCCGTAATTTGATCTTTTCCCTGTTCGTCTTAACTTTGAGGAGTTATTTTAGTGTGAAAATTTTGTAATATTTCAAGCGCCTAAGGAACTATGAATTTCCACACAGGAGAGGATACGTGAGCAAACTGAGAGAGTGGTCGATATCTCTCTGGCTGATCCCCACCCTCGCGTTCGTTGGGCTGCCATTGAAGCAATTTCGAGTTTTTCAGACGACGACTCTGATGATAATAAAGAGCACGTCCGATATTTAAATAAGTTCCTTCCCCGACTAGTCGCCATAATTAGATCATCAGCCTCAATTTATCCACGTGTTCAGGTATAATACACAGACACCACCTGGAGTTTGCTTGTCTTCGTAATAGTAACTAATTTGTTTTATGATCTGCACAGTTTCATGCTACTAAAGCAGTGCGTAACTTGATTAACAATTGCGATGATGAAGCCTACGTCAGGTCGTTCTCGGAAGATTTGGTGCCTGAATTACTAAAATTTCTTGAGGTATATGTGACTTATACGCATGGATATTTTTGGGAACTTGGCCCCATCAAATGTATAAAATGGGCATCTATTTCTTCTCTAGCACTCACAGTTTTATGTAAATAAACTCTCCTGTAGATAGGGGGGAAGTTCCGGGACGAAGCTGTGGAAATTCTGAGATCACTGGCAGCATCATTTCCGGTATATCTTTTAATTAATTGTAGATACATGAGATAATGATGGATGTGGGTTTTATTGATCCCAATAAAATTTAAATGCATATTGAATTTGTTGGGTGCAGGTTGTTTTTCGTAGCCACTATCAGGAAATAGTGGACTCTCTAAAACCCCTTGTGTCTCAGTCGTTACTTGGGGCGAAATCCATAGAATCCTTGAGTTCTATTTTTTCGGGGTTTCTCAGGGACCAGACTCTTTTTCTCTTAAGTGATGCTGATGAGGTAATCGCTAATAATTCTTTTTTATTAGCGTACTCCCCAATAGTTCTTACTAACAAGGGTAAGGATTATCTAAATATTTTTTATTCAATAATCAATACAAGCTCTAGTACTTAATATATATATATATATATATATATAAATATAAAAGAAATTAAAAACTTGTTGGGAGGTTGGATTGAATACTATATATAAGAACTTAATTCACTTTATTTTTTATATTTATCTTTTTTTTTCTTAAACTATTCTAATTGATCACACAGTGAAGTAAAAAATCTATGCCATTTCTCCTTAATTTTATATAAAAATATCTAATTTTTATATTTTTTTCTGGCTAAATTTTAGGTCATTCATCAATGATCATTGTATGCATTTGACTGATCAATACTTGCCTTCTTACTATGTATACGCTACTTTAGCAAAGTTGCAACAATGATTGGGAGCAAAAGGATGAAAACAAGAATATTTTTTTTTCCCAGTTACAATCTTACTGCACTGTATATGGTCGCTTAGCATGGAAATCTGAGTTAAATTATGTTTAGCTATTTTGATTTTAGTTTGGCTTCTAATATATATGACTTGCGACGTTTTGAAGGTTTTTACAATCGTCTTTAAAATTCTAGATGATTGGACGGATACGGACGACAGAGTAAAAATTCACATCTTAAAGGTATATTCTGTCTCTCCCAACCATCTAGTTAATTACATCTTAGGAAAAGACAAGATTACATATAAGTAGTATATTATTATTATTTAATTTTCTTCATCTATATATATTATGCTATAAATAGTTTAATGAGTCCTTTCTTTCTCACATGAAGTTAATTATAACACGATGCAGGCACTGTTTCAACTGTGCAAACTACAGCAGACTGACGAATTCCTTAACAAAACGATGCCCGTGTTGATTCAGATTCTCAAAAATACCAATGACTCTACTACGTTAGGCTTCAATTCTTCCCTTTAGTTCTATCTCAATTCTCTCTCTGTTTTTTTTTTAAACATTGTTTCTGTCAGCTTTAAGGAATATGTAAAAGGTTGGCGGCCACCACCTTTTATATATAACAATATATATATATATGTTTTGTAGGACGTTGACCATTGATAAGAAGCAAATTCTGAGTGGGCCTGAGCAGAGAATTTTGGCCTGTGATTTACTGTCAAATTTTGCCGTGCGATTCCAGGAGCAATTTGCACCATGGGCTTCCAAGGTAATTATATTGGTTTGGTTTACAGCTATATATATATATATAGAGGGAGAGAGAGACACACATTTTGCTGTGACTGATTACAATTACTTCCAATGATCAGGTCTCTCCTCCTTTGATCAGCCTATTCAGGAATACTGATGATCATGACTTTGATGAAGACCTTGATGCTGATGCAGCTAAAATTGCTTCCGTTAACGGTATTTCTTATTTTATTGTAATAAATAATATTATCTAAAACGTGGGGTTGCATTTAATTATAAGCTTCCCTTAATTTCTGTCCCTAGCCCTTCCAAGCGTATTGCTCTCGTGCCAACACAGAAAAGAGTATCAGGAATTGATAAACTCCACTGTGCGAGCTCTGGTCAAAGCTTCACAAAAGGTAATTATTCAATTCAGAACATCATATATATAGTCTGAAAGTTAAGCAAGAAGCTATGTTAGATCTAAGTCTTCGCTAAAGTTTTTACCTCAGCAATATTGCGCAATTTCTTTGGCTGAACTATTTTGAGTTTCAAATCACTACAGGAAAGCAAAAGAGCGATTGATATAGTGATGTTAAAAAGCCTCAATGCATGCATTGCGGTACGTGGGAATGTCCACTGAAATCATATATATATATATATATATATAATATAATATAAATACTCGAGCTTATATTCTTGGATGACGTATATATCAAAATGTGATTGTGCAGATCTCTGGATCAGTTTTCAATGTGGTTGTAATCAAGCAGATTGCTGTTCTGATAAACCAACAACTCTCTCAGGAGTCATTATATGCCAATCTAGAACACGTGACTGATTATGAAATGGAACAAGAGGAGGAAATAATTCAAGTATGTATTAAAATTCTTCATTATTTTGGCCTTCAATCTTTCATTATTGAAACATTGTCTTCTGTATGCCCCCCCCCCCCCAACTTTATGCAATAATTTTGTCTCTGTGTTTTTGGTTGAAGGCTGCAAACTGCTTAGAAACAATGATAGAGACACTGAAGTCTGCGTTCTTACCTCATGTGGATGAGCTTCTGCCAGCTGTTGAAGCCCTATGGGTCAGTCCCCCTCATCTGACTATTCTTCTTTGTATGATTATATATATATAATTTTCTTTTAAGGTTATTTTTTTTAAAATGCAACTTTCCTGGGTTAATTTTCTCAACTTACACATAAGAAACGTGATTATGTATTCATCATGTGATTCGACTCTTGTGCAGGGTCCTGATAATGAGTACCCAAATAAAGTGAAAGAAGTGGCAATCTCCATTTTCAATTTGCTTTTGAAGGACTACCCATATAAGTTGCAAAGGTTTAACTTGTAATATATCTGAATTCAAATATGAGCCTTTAATACTCATTCGTCTGTGTTATTCAACCAGGTATCGCGACACATATCCTTTGGACGTCATGAACTTTTGCAACTCAGAAAGCCCTCAGCTTCAAAGGGTATTTAATCATTTCTGCAAAATTAAATGAGCCAGCTCGCTCTGTTTGTTTTTTGTCAGTTATTATATTCTGAGCTTTGTTACTACGGTTATGTTTGGGGCAATAATGTAACTTATATAGGAAGCTGCACGTGGGATTGGTTTATGTGCCACACACACAGAACTTTTGCCCAACTTCGATGCCCTTGGTAGGCTCATTACAGTACTTCTACCAGCATACCCAAGTAAACTTGTTTAATTGAACAATATATTGTAAAAGTAGTGAATTTTTTTTAATTATTATTATTTTTTTTTGCAGAGGCTATCAACAGACTGTGTCATGCAATACAGCATTCTATGGAATCAGAGAGAAGATTGACATATGATGCGGCAGTTTCAGCTTTGGGGAAAATATATGAATTCAGGCATGATACTATTAATGGCGCTCAGGTAATATAATTATTGTCTTTTTCCGTAACTACTACTCCTTCCTATCTTTAATATAAAACATATTTTAATGAAGAAAGTAAACCACAAAATGAGTCATATATTAAGGATCAAGAGTAGTACTGTTGTTGCCTCGACCGTCATCTTCCTATAGCTAATCCTTGCATGCTTTATTTGTCTAAATTGGTACTATCTCCAATCCTAATTATAAGATAAAGTTAACGTGTTTTAGAGAAATTAAGGAAGCTAAATAAGTTACTTAATCATATCATTTATTATATATCCTTAGATTATATATTAATTTATTAGTCTAACTAATTAGTTTGAAGAAAAAAATAAAATATAAATACTCTAAAGTAATTTAATTAGCTTCCTTAATTTCTCCAAAAAAATCAACTTTATCTTATAATTAGGACCGGAGGGAGTATTACTGATAATTAAGCAGGTGGTTCCAATCTGGTTAAACTTCTTGCCGTTAAGAAATGACTTCGATGAGGCCAATTATGCACATCAACAACTTTGTCGACTGTTAGAAAAGTACATAACTTTTCTTTGTTTCTCTTTTCTTTCAATTGATTTGATTTACTGTATCTTCAAAATTATTTTGGAACAAACAAGCATGACCTGGAAACTATCATCATTATCATCATAATCTATTTCATTTCAGGGCTGATCCGAATCTTTTGGGGCTTAACAATGAGAATCGTAATAAGATTACTCAAATTTTATTAGAGGTAACGATGATTAATTTCTAGTTGAAGTCTATCTCTCTTTGGTTTTAATTCCACTCTGACTCATTTTGATTTATTCAAGTACATTTTTTCTTGCAGATTTTATTACAGATAGCAACTGATGAGGAAACAACATGCTCAATCATTTCTTTGCTAACCCAAATGGGGGCCATGTCATAATTGTTTATTAGACAGCACCACATGCATAAGAAATTGCTTACAAAGTTACTTACAGATTGTCTATTAGCAATGAATTCACATCATATTTTAATTTTATAAGGGGGAGTACTTGTATTCTTATTCATTGGATTAATCTTATTGGCATCAAACTTAATTATCATAATAATTAAGGGTAAACTCGTTAGAATAAATTTTAGAGCAGACCGAAACAACATAGTTGATCAATTTTAAAGAAATTACCGGTTTGAAAAGACACAGAAGGGAATATCAATATGGAAATGAGGGTATTTAATGAGTTTTTATGGGTTTGAAAAAAATAATTTCTAAAAACACGTGCAAAATCTAAAATTTAAAAAAGTATACGATCGCTAATGATGATATTTAAAATCTGTTATAATAAAAAATACAAAAGACAAACTAATATATATATATATATATATATATATAACGTTTACACTAATCCCTTTTTTCACATATATTTATAGTTTATACAAACATAACAATCCTATTACTATATTGCAAAGGAGCTTATAATAAGTTTCTGTGGAAACAAATGTGTAGCTAAACAATAATAATAATAACGTTTAAGGAATTGATAATTTAAGATTCAGAAGAGTCATTGTCCATATCCAAAAGTTGCTCTCCTATTCTTGGGAACTTGGAGTCCAGAGAGCAAATTATTTGTATATAGAGATATGCATGATAAATTTACTGACGATTTATTTTACTATATGTATGAAAAAGTCAGTCTGTAGCAATACTTTCGAAAGAGTAGTGGCAACAATCTTGTTTTTCAATAAACTAAAGATTTGAAGCGTTTTCCCACTTTCTCAAAATCACTAAGATAAGACATATTATTATACTACGACAACATCAGATTTGAAATTTTCTTATTGATTTTTTTTCCTTGAAAATAAACCTAACTAATTAGATCAATGACATGGTTAGAGATAATTGGTAGATTTCTTTTTCTGGGTGGAACATGTATGAAATGATAAAAATTGAAAAAGAAATAGTGAAAAGTTTCTGTTTAAAACTTTATTGGTCAGAAGGATCGTAATTCAAGCATTCATATTTTCTATAAATTCAATGAAGGGTAAACTCTTTAGAACACATTTTAAAGTAGACTAAAACAACAATATGAAAGAAATTAAATCAAGCATCTTTGTAAAGTGATATGCTGAGTTGAGATCGGGTTTTCAAGGCTGTACCCACTCCCGTCCCGTTAAAGATATTCTCTTTCAAGGCGAAGGAGAAGCGCTGACGTGGCTAACTGTCGTAACGGAATTTAAGAAGCGCGCATGAGAATCCAATCCCTGCATCTTCGTTTCTCACTGTCCAACTCACCCAACTTCCCCACACAATGGCATCCACTTCCGGTAGTAAACCTCCCTCACGGCCACCGTCTCCACCGACGCCTCCTTCACATTGTGTGAGGCATAAACGAAAACAAGAAACAGAGGTAGAGGCAGACAAACCCTTCAATAAAGAAAGGTACCCATGTAGAGAAGGTAAAGAAACATACGAAGTTCCAGCTGATGCTGCTCCTCCCGAGACCAGTGAAGAAGCCCAGAGAAGGCTTGTCTCATTTAAAGATCCGCCAAGAATTGATGAAAGCGTGCTCTCCGCTCTCAAATCTCTGTTTCTTGAAGTTTCCGACGACCACGAATCATTACCTAATATGCTTAATTTATCTGAAATAGTCGCCAGGATCTTTCAAACCGAGAGATGGGGCGAACTTGTTGACAATCTCTTAGAGGACATTCGTACGAACTTCGAAACAAGGCAAGAAATCGCACTCAGGGTGTTTTTGTTTTTGCCCGCGCAAGGAGCGTGCAAATTTTCAAGGGTTAACTATAAGTCACTTTACTTTAGATTGTTCGATCTATTTGATTCTCCCAATCTCAATATCCAGGCTTGGACATTTGATGCCTCGGTAAAATTGATAAGCCTGCTGCCACTGTTGAGGCGTGACAGGGACTTATTACTAAAAATGATTGTTTGGCTCCAACTAGCATTTCGCAAGGGCGGTCAAATCGATGTCTTCGAACCAAGAATCATGGATTTGGTGGCATTTGCTAGAGATAATCCTAACTGTTTGATGAAGTCACTTGATTCTGTGTTGACCTGCCTATTCGAAATTGTTGAGACTGCAGATGTCAATTTTATCAAGTGCCAGGCAATTGAAATTTTTAAGATACTCCAACAACAGTTTTCGGTCGGTGTTTCACATTTTCTTCGGAAACTATCTAAGGAATCTAAACGCAGTATATTCGAGAATTGCGTGCGCTTGATGTATCGTATTGAAGATGTTCCTTCCTGGTATGATATGGACACGGAATTAAGTGAAAGTATGGGGATCTCTGGGAATTACCAACTGGGAAAGTTGTTACTACTTGAGGTTTGCTTGGATTCAAAAGAAGACTTGTTACTTTCATTTGGAATTGAGATGATACCACATTATTTGAATTCAGAAGATTGGCAAACACGTCATGCTGGAGTTATTGCCTTTGCTGCAATTGGGAGAGCGTGTGGACCCGTAATTTGATCTTTTCCCTCTTCGTTTTAACTTTGAGGAGTTACCAGCTACTTTAGTTTAAGAAAGACGTAATATTCCAATTACGTACTGTTCATTAAGGAATATGTGTTTTACTATGTATATTTACCACACAGGAGAAGATACGTGAGCAAACTGAGAGAGTGGTCGATATCTCACTCGCTGATCCCCATCCTCGCGTTCGTTGGGCTGCCATTGAAGCGATTTTTTGTTCAGCTTCAGATCATCAAAAAGAGCATGTCCAATATTTAATTAAGTTCCTGCCTAGACTAGTTACCATAATTAGATCATCAGCCTCAATTTATCCACGTGTTCAGGTATGTATTCACAGCCATCTATTGGAGTTTAACATCTTTCAAAGCAAAGTTGCTTGTCTTCCTAATAGCAACTAACTTGTTTTATATATGATCTGCGCAGTTTGATGCTACCATAGCAGTGCGTCAATTGATTAGCAATTGCGATAATGAAGAGGTGATCAGGTCGTTTTCGGAAGATCTGGTGCCTGAATTGCTAAAACTTCTTCAGGTATATGTGACTTATACGCATGGATTTTTTAGGGAACTTGGCCCCATCAAATATATAAAATGGGCATATATATTTTTCCCCCCTCTAGCTTTCATAGTTTTGTGTAAATAATCTCTCCTGCAGCAAGGGGAGATGTTCCGTGCGGAATCTATGGAAATTCTGAGATCACTGGCATCATCATTTCCGGTATATCTTAGTTAATTGACACCTCAGAGTCAAATTGTAGAAACATGAGATGATGATGGATGTGGGTTATATTTATCCAAATAAATCTTAAATGTGTATTGAATTTTTTGGATGCAGGTTGTTTTTCATAGCCACTATCAAGAAACAGTGGATTCTTTGAAACCCCTTGCGTCTCAGTCGTTGTTTGGGGCGAAATCCATAGAATCCTTGAGTTGTATTTTCTCGTGGTTTCTTACGGACGGGTCTCTTCTATTAAGTGATGCTGATGAGGTAATCGCTAATAATTCTTTTTTTATTAGCGTAATCACCAATAGTTCTTAGTGGTAAGGGAAAGGATTATCTAAATCTTTTTTATTCAAAGGGGGGACAGATTTAGTTCTAAATTTAACATCAATCTACTTTATCTTAATTATTATTTTTTTCTAAACTATCTTAATCGATCTCACATGTTAAGAGAATTTGCATAAAAGGATAGTTTGAATACAAATGATTTAAGGAGGTATTTTAAAAAAAAACTAGCACACATTTTTAACAAATAATTTTAATTTAACTAGTTTTCTTGACCTACCAAAATTAGTTAAGTAGATATTATAGCAACAACAAGATATAGTATATATTACATTTTCACTCCAGGTTATAAAATACTTTTAAAGTTTCTTCTTTCACTGTCCTTGTTGTAAGTTGCTTTACCAAGGATATATTTGAAGCATTGATGAATATTTTAACATATGTCCTTCATTGAAAGTAAAATTCTTTTATTTTATATGCCAAAAAGGAAATTGATTTCAGTATGTATTATTTTTTAATATTATCCCCTCCCTCGTAAAATATAGGATGATGGATACATCAATTGTTGATTTATTTGACAGAGAACCCACTGTTGGACAATACTTGCTACTTAAATAACAAATAATTTGATTCAAAAATTATAATAACTGTGTGCAATAGTATAAACAGTTATGATTTATGTTATCTAAAATTTTCGTTCAATAAAAAAATGGAGGATATATGATTAGTGAAGTAAAAAATCTATGCCATTTCTTCCTTTATATAAAAATCTTTAACTTTTAGTCTTTTTATTTCTGGCTAAATTATAGGAGTATTAATAAATAATCATTGTATACATTTGACTGATCATTACTTGGCTTCTTGCCATGTATATGTTACTTTAGCAAAGTTGCAAGGTGCAACAATGATTGGGTACTAAAGGATGAAAACAAAAATACATTTTTTCCCCAGTTACAATATTACTGCATTATATATGGTCACTTAGCATGGAAATATGAGTAGAATTATGTTTATCTATTTTGATTTTAGTTTGGCTTCTAATATATATAACTTTGGACGTTTTGAAGGTTTTTACAATTGTGTTTAAAATTCTAGATGATTGGACCAATATCGACGACAGTGTAAAAATTCACATCTTAATGGTATATTCTGCTTCTCCTAACCATCTAGCTAGTTATTTACATTTTAGTAAAAAACAAGATTACATATAGCCAAGAAGAGCGCAGGGCCCTATATATGGACAGCAAATATAACTAGTATATTATTATTATTATTTAATTTTCTTTAGCTTTTTCTATAAATAGTTTAATGAATCTTTCCTTCCTCACATGAAGTTAATGATACGGTGCAGGCATTGTCTCAATTGTGCAAACTACCGCAGACTGACGAATTCCTTAACAAAACCATGCCTGTGTTGATTCAGATTCTTAAAAATACCAAAGATTCCATCATGTTTGGCTTCAAATCTTCCCTTCTGTTCTACCTGAATTCTTTTGTTTTCAAAAATTTTAAAAAAAATTTGTTTCTGTCAAAGTTGTAAGGCATGCGTATGTAAACCACCTTTTATATATAACAATATATCTAAATATGCTTTGTAGGACGACGTTGGCCATTGAAAAGAAGCAAATTTCGAATTGCTCTGGGCAGATAATTTTGGCCTGTCATTTACTGTCACGTTTTGTTGTTCAATTCCTGGAGCAATTTGCACCATGGGCTTCCAAGGTACGTAATTGGTTACGTTTGCAGCTATATCCATATATATATGTAATATGGATATAGAGGGACATTTTCTTGTGACTGATCACGAATTCCAATGATTAGGTCTCTCCTCTTCTAACCAGCCTGTTCAGGAGTACTGATGATGATGACGAGGACGACGACGACCCTGTTGATGATGCTGTTAAAATCGCTTCTATTAACGGTATTGCTGATTTTATAGTACTAGTAATAAATAATATTATTTAAAATGTTGGGCTGCATTTAAGTACAAGCGGCCCTTAATTCATGTTTCTAGCCCTTCCAAGCGTATTGCTCTCCTGCCTACACAGAAAAGAGTCTCATGGATTGATAAACTCCACTGTGCGAGCTCTGGTCAAAGCTTCACAAAAGGTAATGATGAACATTATATATAGTCTAAAATTTAAGTCTTCGCCTCACGCACTATTGCGCAATTTCTTTGGCTGAACTAGTTTGAGTTTCAAATCACTACAGGAAAGCAAAAGAGCGATTGATATAGTTATGTTAAAAAGCCTCAATGCATGCATTGCGGTAAGTGGGAATGTCCACTGAGATCATATATCTATAAATACTTGAGCTTATATTCTTCGATTACAACAACCAAAATTTGATTGTGCAGATCTCTGGATCGGTTTTCAGCATGGATGCAATCAAGCAGATTGTTGTTCTAATAGACCAACAGGTCTCTCAGCGGTCATTATTTGCCGTTCTAGAATCGTCTGCCGACGTGACTGATTATGAACTTGAACAAGAGGAGGAAATAATTCAAGTCTGTGTGCAAATTTTTCATTGTTTCAGCCCTTTAATCTTTCAATATTGAAACATTGTTTTCTGTATGCTTTTTTTCACAATATGATATGTGCATCTCTGTGTTTTCGGTTGAAGGCTGCAAACTGCTTAGAAACAATGATAGAGACATTGAAGTCTGCGTTCTTACCTCATATGGATGAGCTTCTGCCAGCTGTTGAAGCTCTATGGGTCAGTCCCCCTCATCTTTGCTATTCTTCTTTGTATGACTATATATATATAAGTTTCTTTAATGTTACCTTTTTTTAAAAAGAAATGCAACTTTCCCATGTTAATGTTCGTAAAACTTGCGCATAAGAAGCGCATCATGACTATGTCTTCATCATTTTTTTTTTTTGTTAACAACTATATATTCATCATTTGATTCAACTCTTTTGCAGGATTATGATAATAATTACCCAGATAAAGTGAAAGCAGCGGCAATCTCCATTTTCAATTTGCTTTTGAAGGACTACCCATATAAGTTGCAAAGGTTTAACTTGTAATATATCTGAATTCAAATATGAGCCTTTAATACTCATTCGTCTGTGTTATTCAACCAGGTATAGCGATACATATCCTTTGGACGTCATGGACTTTTGTAACTCAGAAAGCCCTCAGCTTCAACGGGTATTTAACCATTTCTGCAAAATTAAATGAGCCAGCTCGCTCTATTTGTTTTGTCAGTTATTATATTCTGAGCTTTATTACTATGGTTGTGTTTGGGGTAATGTAACATATATAGGAAGCTGCACGTGGGATTGGTTTATGTGCCACACACACAGAACTTATGCCCAACTTCGATGCCCTCGGTAGTCTCATTACAGTACTTTTACGAGCATGCCTAAGTAAAATTGTTTTCATTGGACAATAAAATGTAAAAGTGATGATTTTTTTTTTATTTGCAGCGGCTATCAACAGCCTGTGTCATGTAATACAGCGTTCTATGGAATCAGAGAGAAGATTGACATATGATGCGGCGGTTTCAGCTTTGGGGAAAATATATGAATTCAGGCATGATACTATTAATGGCCCTCAGGTAATACGATTCTTGTCTTTTTCCATAAATATATACCACTCTCTTCAGTCATTAATATAAAATATATTTTAATAAATAAAGTGAACTACAAAATAAGTCATATATCAAGAATTAAGGGTAGTACTGTTGTTGCCTTGACCGCCCTCTTCCTACAGCTAATACTTGCATGCTTTGTTTGTCTAAATTGGTATTACTGATAATCAAGCAGGTAGTTTCAATCTGGTTAAACTTCTTGCCGTTAAGAAATGACTTCGACGAGGCCAATTATGCACACCAACAACTTTGTCGACTGTTAGAAAAGTACATATATATAACTTTTCTTTGTTTCTCTTTTCTTTTAATTGTTTTGATTTACTGTATCTTCAAAATTATTTTGGAACAAACATGCATGAGCTGGAAACTATCATCATAATCTATTTCATTACAGGGCTGATCCGAATCTTTTGGGGCTTAACAATGAGAATCGTGATAAGATTACTCAAATTTTATTAGAGGTAACGATGATTAATTTCTAGTCGAAGTCTATCTCTCTTTGCTTTTAATTCCACTCTGATTCATTTTGATTTATTCAAGTACATTTTTTCTTGCAGATTTTATTACAAAGTGATGACCATATAGCAGCCGATGAGGAAACAACATGCTCAATCATTTCTTTGCTAACCCAAACGGGTGCCATGTCTTAATTGTTTATTAGACAGCACCACTTGCATAAGAAATTGCTTACAATGTTACTTACAGATTGTCTATTAGCAAAGTTATGATGTTGTAATGGGATTTGAATTCACATCATATTTTTATAAGGGGGAGCAGTTGTATTCTTATTCACTGAATCAATCAATCTTATTGGCAACAAACTTATTATCACTATTAGAATAACAATGAAGGATAAACCCTTTAAAACACATTTTAGAGTACTAGACTAAAATAAAGAGTCGATCAATTTAAAAGAAATTCACAGTTTTAAAAGACAAGAGAATATCAATATGGAAATGCAGATGTTTAATGAGTTTTTACGGCCTTGAAAAAAAAACATTTCTAAAACACATGCAAAATCTAAAATTTTAAAAATTATATGATCATTGATGATGATATTTAAACTCTGTTTTAATAAAAATACAAATGACAAACTAATAGTATATATTATACGTTCGCTAATCCTTTTTTATATACTATAATCAATATATAATAAAATTCTGTTCTTTTTTACAGAGATGTGGAAGTACTGTTCACAAGCCAGTTAGCCGATGAACAGTCCCAGCTCCAGCTTAGCTTGATGATGAGTGTTTGAATTTCAAATTTTTTTCTTTTTCGGTTTTACACTTTCGTCGGTATCCTTAAAAAAAAGAAATTTCTTCTTCCTCTTTTTGTTAATATATATTTCTTCTTCCTTTCTCTCTCCAAAGGTTTCAAGTTTCACCCCTCTCCTTTTGCCGCTTTTTCGTTTCCTGTGGCACGCCTTTCCTCTCTTTTTTCGTCCTCCTTCCCTTTCTCATCTCTCATGGTGTCTCATATCTGAAACCCTAGGGGTTTCAGAAATTTCTCCCCATCAAATTTCTTCTTCTTCGCCGACGCAATAGTTAGGGAGAGACATCTGTGTTTTTTCACCGAAATTAGGCCCCGTTCTCGTAGCTACCGCCAGCGGTGCAGTTTTGGAGTCCGTTTTCTTCTCAGCTTCTCAATGCTAAAAGAGGTTTGTACTCTTGTTGCATTTTTTCCTTTGTTTTCGTTCTCTCCCCTTCTTCCTTTACCTTATGTGATCTGTTTGGTATGATTTTTCAAAGAAAATGTGCCGGCGATGTCCTCCTTTTTTTACTCAAGCTCAGATTAAGGAGGGACCGGTTGACATTTTTTGAAATACATATCGAAGATATGGCCGGTATGGATGTTGACAATACCGGGACGCTTACTCTTAACAAGCTTAGTGTTAACAAGAACTTAATTGAGGTTTTTGTTAAGGGTATGGACATCCATACCGGGACGCTCACTACCGGGATGGTCACTCTTAACAAGCTTAGTGTTAACAAGAACTTAATTGAGGTTTTTGTTAAGGGTATGGACAAGGACCATGTGCTGCTTCTCGCTGTCAGGGCTTCTAGAATCGAAAACCAGGACGTCATCGATGCTGCCACTGTTGGAACACTCGCTGACCCGAAAGAGGTATTTATGTGTGTGTGTGTGTGTGTGTGTGTGTGTGTGTGTGTGTGTGTGTGTATAACTTCTCTTCAACATTTGTAATAAGAACCAGAGCTGTTTGATGTGAATGATTTGAATTTTAAAATGTGCAGGCAAGGGCTGGGATTTGGGAGGTGTATTTCTTCCCATTCAATCCTGTTGATAAGAGAATTGCTTTGACTTACATAGAAGCTTATGGAAGTTGGCACCGGTCAAGTAAAGGTGCTCCAGAGCAGGTAACCTATTGGTTTAATTTAAGGTTTGAGAAAAACTATGGTTAATTAATTGATATCATCATTGATGTTTTTGTTTTTACTCAACAGATCATGACCTTGTGCAACCTAAGGGAAAATGCTAAGAAGAAGGTCTATGCTATTATTGACAAGTTTGCTGAGAGGGCACTTCTTCATTTACTTGCTGTTGCAAGACAGGTTTTTTATTAGTTTTTATTGGCATATACTTATTTCACTTAACAAACAAATTCCTGATTGGTTCTCTTATGCCATATTTATGCAGGAAGTTCCCGATAGAACGAAGGAAAGCAACGGTGGACTATGGCAGTTTGTGGGATTGTTGTCACTGTTTGACCCTCCTAGGCATGACAGTGCTGAAACCATTGGAAGAGCTCTTAATCTTGGAGTAAATGTGAAGATGATTACAGGTGAGTAATCTTTTGTAATAATGCAGGATTATGCATTTATATCACCATGCTTTTTCTTAATCGGATATCTTTTATTTTAGCTTTTTGGCCTCTAGGTGATCAACTAGCCATAGCAAAAGAAACTGGAAGGAGACTTGGGATGGGAACAAATATGTACCCATCTTCTTCCTTGCTTGGTCAACATAAAGATGAAAATGTTGCATCACTTCCTGTTGAGGAATTGATTGAGAAGGCAGATGGATTTGCTGGAGTATTTCCAGGTTCATTCTCTTTTTAAACAAATTTTTTTTCTACTTGCTCTTAACTAATTTTGCTAGTCCTGATCCTGACCTTTATATATATTTATCTCATTACTACTGTTATTTACAGAGCACAAATATGAAATTGTGAAGAAGTTGCAAGAGAGGAAGCACATTTGTGGAATGATTGGTGATGGTGTCAATGATGCTACTACTTTGAAGAAGGCTGATATTGGTATAGCAGTTGCCGATGCAACCGATGCGTTTGGATTGAGCGTCATTATTAGTGCTGTCTTGACTAGCAGCGCTATTTTCCAAAGAATGCAGAACTACACTGTTAGTCCCTATTTGTCCCTTTCTTCCTCAATCTCTATCTTGTAAAATCAACACTATCCTCACACATTTGTGTCACTTGTATTTATTGCATATAGGCTTCTTCACATCTTCTTTACTTATATTTCAGGGGAGTAGGTAATTCTTCATGTTTTAACTGAGCATATCTTTAATGCTTGTCATTCTATGCGTACTAATCAAGATTTTTTCTTTGATTTGTGTCCAATGCAGCACAAGCTATCATATCTATCATTTTGGTGTGCCTTCTCAGCATTATGGCTATGGAAATAGGTGGGTAAGTAGCTAATATCTATCATTTTGGTGTACCTCCTTAGATTATGCCTATAGAAGTAGGTGGTGTAGTAGCTCCATGCTGTAGTAGGTATGAATAGTTACAGTATATATTTTTTATATTAGTAGTCATTTATGATTGACCAATGAACAGTTCAGACCATTGTTACAATTTTTAAAATGTCTACTACCTAACACTTACTGCCTACCAAAGTAATAACCCATTTGTCTTTTTAATTATGGACTAAAACTTGGAGTTTTGTTGAATAATAAGTTTGCAGCTATTAGTATCTCTTATATGGTGTATTTTGTCATCAATATTTGCCGCTATGTAATATTTAATTAATTCAAGAAGTGCATGTGTTTTCACATGTGGCTGTTATTTGCCTAACGTTTGCTTTCTACTTTCCATGTTAGGATTATGAGGCCAGAAGGTATATCAATCATATAGTTGAAGTGAAAAATATCATGTTGGACTAAGGGTAGAAAAATATCATGATATTTAAAACTTTTTATATAATTCTACATTAAAGGGATCAATATCCTATAGTAAACGTATTTCTTAGAATCAAAACCAGCTAACTACAAACTGTTCAACTTATTAGTTTAATATTTGGTGTGGTTTTCAAAACATGAAAGCGTCACGCCATTTCTTTGTGGTTAGGAAATGTGTTCTCTATCTGGAAAATGAATATAACTCTGTTTGTTTGTTTGTTTGTTTAGGGTTCAAGTTTGTTCTCTGTTGTCGCAGATAAAATAAGTTATCTTTTTATTAAATGAAGTTATTTCCATTTGTGTTTAAATACTTTATATTACATGAATTTATTCATCTTAACATGACCAATACCAATTAGCAAGGATAAAGTAGATTGAATGAAAAGGAGTTATTTTTACTCATCGTTCTGGGGAGTAGGTAATTCTTCATGGTTTAACTGAGCATATCTTTATTGGCTGTCATTCTATACATACTAATAAAGATTTTTTCCTTTATTTTAGTCCAGTGCAGCACAAGCTATGATATCTATCCTTTTGGTGTACCTTCTCAACATTATGGCTAGGGAAGTAGGTGGTGCAGTAGCTAATATCTATCATTTAGGTGTACCTCCTCAGATTATGGTTATGGACGTAGGTGGTGCAGTAGCTCCATGCTGTAGTTGGTATGAACATTTATAGCATCTCTTTTTTTACATCAGTTGTCATTTATTTTTGACTAATGAACAGTTCTGACCATTGTTACAATTTTTAAAACGTCTGCTGTCTAACAAAGTAATAAACTTATGTGCATCCCATAAAACGAAACCCTATACTGCATCCAGGTGTTCTGTACAAGTGAAATCAGTTGGGTGTTACTTGCATATAATCAATTTTCACTTTCTGATAATCGAATGCCTCAATCAGTGTGATTTTGATATTTTTTTTACATTGCATTACTTGCTGATAATCTGATTACAATTTTCACTTTCAGCTGCAGAAAGAGGATGTTGAAATAGGTGTTCCAATAGGACAAGCTTTTGACATATTTTCATTGTCTAATTGTGATGTCCAAAAACTGGCAGGTAGTTGTTCCACAATTTTTTTGGGCCATTCATACTTTGCCGTATTCATATTTCTTCAATTTATGTTTCCTTAATGCTGCAAGCAGAAAATGACATGTTCATTCATTAAAAAGAGCATTTCCTTAAGGAATTTCTGAAAATTTAAGCATGTTCTTAAGGTTCTACCTTTTTTGTATTCTCTCTATGGTGTTGTTCATAAAAGGCCTTTTTTTCTGTAAAATGCTGTTACTGTTTGCAAGTCTCATTTTCTTCTTTATTTACTGTTCTGTTCATTTGGAGCATTGGTGCTCTTGGGTTGCGTGCTGTTTATGAAGTAGAACGATATATTATCTTTTATTTTGTACAGTCTGCTTCTTGGTTCTGCTGGTTTTAGCATTCTATATATACATCCATTAACTTTTCTCATCCATTTAGATACTTATCCCAACGGCATTTAATGATAAACTGAAGTTGAAAAAGTGTATATGCATTTTGGCTGTGCTAATGGAATAAATAATGCTTAATATGATGCAAGTACAAGCATCCACACAATATGCTTCAACTTATGTAGTAGTGTTTGAGTGGCCATTTGGCTTAGTTGCCCTCCTCAAGCTTTTTGAAATTGTAGTTTTGAGTTCAAGTGAAAGTTGCTCCTTTTCTTTACAGTTTAATATGATCAGTTTCTTATGATAAATTTATGGAAATCTGTCTGCATGTATACTCAGCTGATTTACTTGACTAAGGGTTATCACTTAGGTGGACATTGTTCATTTCATGCGTAGTCCCACGTTGTTTTGTTGGTTGTTAGATTGCAATGAATGGTTTATTTCTGATGGTGGCTTTGTCCCTCATGAAAGGTTTTTAGCAGGTCATTTTCCTGTTTCTTATGTTTTGCTTTATAATGCTATTGCAAAGCTATGTAGGTTGTTAGATTGTAATGACGTTCCTATGTGTATGCCACCATTGGAACGTTTTTTCTCTGTTCAATCTTCCCATGCAACGGACAGTGACAACATTCTACATTGATGTAACCGTTGTCATCTTATGTGTACTTTCATTGTTTAAATGAACTATTGTAATAAGCAATATTATTCAAAATTATGTAATTGTTCTTATTTATACACATAACAAATGAGTCTAACTGATAAAGTACAAAATGGACAGAGAATTTATCTGTATGTAAAAACTCTCCGTGCAACACATGGGTAGCTTCTGCTTGTTTTTACAAATACAACAACCCTGTTAATATTATATTGTAAACGAGCATACAGGTTTCTTTGGCAACAGATATGTATAAAAAAAATAACAATAAAGAATTAGGGAAAATTCTTTTAAAAGACGACTGAATTATATAAATTCTAAATTAGATCATTAAATTCAGTATATCATAAATCATGTCAAATGTCCTAAAATATTATTTTAGAATTTGATAATTTTATTTTATTACGCTTCATTTAATTATTTCTCCACACTATCCCTCATTTGATTCTTTATCCTGATGAGTACCTCTCTCCTCTCCCTGCTTAAAATTCCGTTTAATTTCTATTATT